>OX369294.1:11123901-11723901 GCA_947284805.1 Coleophora flavipennella | reverse complement strand
TTTAAGTTGATTCATCAATAAACCAATACTAACGACCAATAGCAAGGTAGCCGACATACCTCACAGAATCGCTAAACTTAAGTGGTATTTACAACTGGCACTGATTTCTATCTCTAGTAGCATTATTGGTACTACTGGCACTCATTTGTATCACTGGTACCATTGTTGGTACTACTGGCACTCATTTGTATCACTAGTACCATTGTTGGTACTGCTGGCATTGATTTGTATCACTAGTACCATTATTGGTACAACTGACACGGACTTGGTACAAGCCTGGCTCTAGTGCTGGTTTTGAACCTGTTCCACTAGTACCTTGGAGCAGTGTGTCGGCCCTGATTTTTGTCTCCACAGCCGACTTACCTCACATTGCTGGCACACTAGTGTGAGAAGAAAATTTTCTCTATCACATATTATTTTATTATTTTTTTATTGACGATCAAAACAAACAGTTACATAATAATAAAATGTTGAAGTATGTATCTAATGTGTTAGTTAATATGTTATCATTATCAACAATGTTTACCGCAGTTAAAATAGATAATATATAAGGAATATACTACTCAAACATCGTGAGGAAACCTGCACACGCCAGCGAAGAAACTCGCAGGTTGTGTGTGAAGTCGACCAACCCGCTCCGGACCCGCGTGGTCGACTAAGGCCCGATCGCCCTAATTCAGGGTAGGCTCGAGCCCCTCGGTGGGGACGTATATAAGCTGGCACCATACTACTCAAAACAAATAAGAGCCACAGAGACAATATATTTTTTTATTACAGAAAATTAAGGAACTTACGAAGTGCAGTCATTAGGTTAGATTCCTGGCTACAAATGTGTCGAAGATCACAACATTCTGCTGATCCTCGGGAACTGCGTAGACTGCTCAGAAGATGGCACACGGTAAATGAGCGTATTTTGCATACAAAAAAACCATGCTGCTTGTTTTGAGCAGTCTACCGAGTTCCCGGGGGTCTGCAGAATGTTGTGATTTTCGTCATATTTGTAGCAAAGTATATATATATTAGTACTAACATGACACTCCCTGCCGCTCTCTAGATTGCGACCTCACCCCCTCGTCACCCAGATTGGTTACAGTTTGATTGTCGAACGTATAGGATTTCGTCGCCATTTTGTTAGTTTTTTTAATGTCATTTCTAGCCCCATTGTATGAAGTGTCCAGGGTGTGTTTGTAGTCAGGGATCTAACCTAATGACTGTACTTAGTCGTTTCCTTCATCATATCAGCCAAAGGACGTCCACTGCTGGACATAGGCCTCCCCCAAGGATTTCAACGACGACCGGTTCTGCACTGCCCGCATCTAGCAGCTTCCCGTGACCTTCACCAGGTCATCGGTCAACCGAGTGGGAGGCCTGCCTATGCTACGCTTTCCGGTGCGCGGTCACTATCGAGAACTTTACTACCCCAACGGTCGATTGACCGTTTTACGAGCTATGTGCCCACTGACACTTAAGTTAGCAATTCTGAGAGCTATGTGGGTTACTTTGGTTCTCCATTCTGATTTGATCACGCAGAGAAACTCCGAGCATAGCACGCTCCATTGCCCTTTGGGTGACCTTGAGCATTCTTATGAGGCCCATAGCAGGCCCCCGTTACTCGATCGAGCAGGCGAAATAAGTACCTACACATTGGCGCGGCCTACAGGCCGCGCTCCGCTCGTCTGCGCTAGAACGCCGTACTATCGCCGCCGCAATTCGCGCGCCACCCGTGTACGCAGTTATAACCGCTAAGTCGAGGTTTCCGTGTATGGAAAGGAGTAGGTGAATAAAAGCGTAGGTATTTTCGTTTTATAAGGAAGTGTAATATCTGTTATTACGAAGTAACTAGTATCTCATCTGTGCCTATAGTAAGTGACCATGTCTCAGTTCCGAATGCCATCACTGGCTACACACACTGGTCGAAGACCTTCGTCGTTTCCTTACTTTTCTTGATTAAAAAAAATAATTGTGGCTGTTGGACCATCTCCTGTATGAAACTGTACTGAGAAAACTTAGGTGGCCCTCATTTTTGTTTTGAGTAACTAGTACGTTTTAACCACCTGCGTGGCGTAATGGTTAAAACCATTAGCTTCACATCAGGAGGTCGCGGATTCGATTCCCAGCGGAGTCTAACTCTGACTTGGTTTGGTTGGTGGAAGGGCATTTTCTAAACCCGCCTGGCTAGCTACCACCATCTTATATAAATTCTGCCGCCAAACATACATGTTAATAACATTGATGTGTTCCGGCTTAAAGACATTTATAGTTAAGATAGCAAGTTCCCTATTTATATTTAAGATAGCAAAGTTCCCTATTGCGTTGGGGAATCTTTGTAAGCCCGCTTTCATCTTCGGCTTATCCATTCCATCATCGTCACTTACCATCAGGTAAGTTGATGCCAAGGCCAGGGCTTACCAATTGTGAATAAAAAAAATATAATTGCTCAGTTTAGTTGATTCATCAATAAACGAATACTAACGACCAATAGCAAAGGTAGCTGACATAGCTCACAGAATTGCTAAACTTAAGTGGCAGTGGGCAGGGCACATAGCTCGTAGAACAGATAGCCGTTGAGGCAGCTAAGTTCTCTAATGGCGACTGCGCAAGGCAGGCCACACGGTTGACCAACGATCTGGTGAAGGTCGCGGGAAGCCGGTGGATGCCGGCAGCGCATGATCGGTCGTCGTGGAAATCCTTGGTGGAGGCCTTTGTCTAGCAGTGGACGTCTTTCGGCTGATATGATGATGATGAACAATGAATACTTACACAAATTAAAGACGATGAACATAACGCATAGAAAAAAGGTATCTAAGACTTGAAAAACAATGTATAAATAATTTGGGTTTGTATGGGAGGTACCCGATTTAATAATGAACTACCCACAGTTCTACTGGCCTTATTGGCTTCAAGTTTATTTTTGAGAAAAAGTAACAAGCAACCGAGATTTGTATGGGAAGTACCAAATTCCGATTTTTCTTGGAATAACGAACTACCGCTTGTTGTAATATAAAGTTACTTACATTTTTATTGCACCCATACTACGCCAAAGTATATATATTAGTACTAACATACTACCAACAACTATGATGAAAAACACACAGCTATTGCTTTCCTAGAGGAGAATTCACAAAGGGTTACTGAAAATATGTGCTGGAGACCTATAACATCAATTCATGTTTCTAAAATAGTGTCCAAAATGGGTAATAAGAAATCTAGTGGTTATGATGATATAACAATTGCAGTAGTGAAATGGAACATAGACATTTTGGCGGAGCCCTTGTCAGACTTCTTTAATAAATGTTATGAACAAGGTGTATTCCCAGAACAATTGAAGTTAGCAAAGCTTTTGCCAGTTTATAAAAAAGGCTGTACTACTGACCCTAAAAACTATAGGCCAATATCATTACTCCCGATTCTATCAAAAATCTTTGAATTGGTACTCAAGACCAGACTAGTAAAACATCTTCAAGAAAACAGTATAATAAGTGAAAGACAGTTTGGGTACAAGCAGAATATCAGTACGACAGATGCAATCGAGCAACTCGTAGACGATGCTGTACACAAACTTAATGATAAGTTCAAAGTGGCAGGACTTTTTCTTGATCTGAGTTCCGCTTTTGACACGGTGGATCATAAGCTACTTGTAGCAAAATTGTCTCACTACGGAGTAAGAGGCAAAGTTCTTAAACTTTTTGAATCCTACGTAACTAATAGACACCAATTTGTTGAACTGAAATACACTGCCGAGGAAGAAATTAAAAGTAGCCAATCAAAAAGAGTAAAGATTAAAAGAGGGGTTCCCCAAGGACCAATCCTAGGTCCCATACTTTTTATTATATTTACTAATGACCTGATAGACTATACATACAAAAATATATCTGACATCAATATTGTGACTTATGCAGATGACACGAATGCCATAATCTCTGCCGGTAACATCGAAGAACTTAATGAAAAACTTTTGACAGCATTAAATATCTTCGGCAATTGGTTTAGAGCAAATAATCTCATTCTTAATGCAAGTAAGACATATACTATGTTATTTAAAACTACGGCAAGAAGCTCCGATGTCATTACAGTAAAGTACAATAATGACACGCTAACCACGGTACGTACAGTGAAATTTTTAGGAATATACATTGATGAGTACTTAAACTGGAAAGAAGAACTTAATAAAATAGACGGTAAGCTTAGCTCTGCCTGCTATGCGTTAAGGAGCTTAAGAGATGTACTGACTGACAGACAACTAAAAATAGTATACTATGCTCTAATAGAATCACATTTTCAATACAGCATTCTATCATGGGGAAATAGTTATGGATTTAATATTCATAAAGCTTTTGTTTTACAAAAAAGGGCTATTAGAACAATTGCACGTATTCCGCAATGGGTCTCTTGCAGAGAGCATTTTAAAAGACTTAAGATACTAACTGTACCGATCCTTTACATTTAAGTCTTGTTAACGGGTCTGTCGAAGCACCCTGATAGATATGAAACATTGCAGGAAAGAGTTAGACGCCTAAAGAGAACAAAAACATGCAACACTCAAGAGTACCCAAATTAGTCGTTGCAAGACATTGTGCAGGACATCAAGTGGTCCTGATGTTCAATTCACTTCCAGCAAGGTTGAAATTAGCAATTAATCAGTCAAATTTTAAGACGTTATTAAAACAGTTTTTAATGGAAAAGTGCTTTTATAAAATTGAAGACTTTATTAATAATAAGTAGCCTCAAACTTTTATATTGCTTTTCGTTTAATGTGACTTGTTTCAGATTCTCTGTCTTGTGTTATTTGTTTTAATTAAATGTATTTTCTGACATTAATGTTTATAGATAAGGGTGACATTTTATTTAGGAAAAAAAATACATGAGATTTAGTTTTTAATTTTTGTTGTACCTTGTGTTGCTGTAGTTTTGTAAGTTCAATTTCCTATACAATACCCATTGTTACAAGGAATAAATAAATATGATATATGTATGGACACTCCCTGCCGCTCTCTAGATTGAGACCTTACCGTCGTCACCCAGATTGATACAGAATGGTTACAGTTTGGTTGTCGAACGTATAGGATTTTCGCCATTTTGCTTGTTCCGTCATTACTTTTTTTAATATCATTTCTGGCCCTTTGTATTAAGTGTCCAGGGTGTGTCTACGCCAAAGTATATATGTATATTAGTAATAACATACAGTATGGACACTCCCTGTCGCTCTCTAGATTGCGATCTCAGGCCCTCGTCACCCAGATTGGTTACAGTTTGATTGTCGAACGTATAGGATTTCGTTGCCATTTTGTTCGTTTTTTGTAATGTCATTTCTAGCCTATTGTATGAAGTGTTATTTATGAAATCCGCAAGCCAATACATCGAATCTATTGTTACTCCGAGTTTGTTGTTAGACACTAACATTTACGGTGGTTAATATATCCTTTATTGTACAAACATTTAAATGACAAGAACTTAGAGAGGGCGTGTACAAAGGTGGACTTATCTCTATAAGAGATCTCTTCCAGCCAACTTATAGCTGATACTGAATACAAATCATTAATAAAATCGTAACTTTTTTTATTGTTTTTAATGATTTCATTTTTTTTAATCGATAATACTAAGTTCACACCACTTCAATTTATCGATCGCGCTCAGCACTATTACGCAAGGGCCAGCGGCGGGCGTACTCTAGACTCGGTCGGTACGAATGAATAATTGAATGAGGGGTGAATGAACTGTTCATTCGTGAGTTGACGTCACAGTCGCGTATGGTTTGTTCCACTGCGACCCTACACAAAAATAGTTTATTCTTACGTGAACTCAAAAACAATTTTATCTAAAAACTTGTTATCTTTCAAATATCAGACTTTCTGCATAAGCTGAAGTAATTCGTATTATTGTAAACTACCGCCTCCAGAAATATTGCAAGAATGTAAATTTACACACTGTATAATGTTCTTGTGCAATAATTGTGTAATTCATTTTTAAGATATTCGATTTGTTTTTGTACTACATTCCTGCTGCTGTTTTCATTATTTTTTTATATGCATATAATATTTTTTGTTTTGTAACTTTCACGTTTGGCTAGACCGTATTTGTTTTTAAAATAAATAAACAATTTGTTAAGATGATGAAAGCGACTTCCTATCATACATATAATACAGTTATTTCATCATCATCATATCAGCCGAAAGACGTCCACTGCCTGACAAAGGCCTCCCCCAAGGACTTACAACCGGTCCTGCGCTACCCGCATCTAGCGGTATAACCTTTACACTGCCTCCAAAGTACTAGTGGGACCAATCAGGACCAGTTGTACCATTAATGGTGTCTGATGGTACAATAATTCGTTGGAATTAGAAAATAATACTAAAACAGTCTTTTGATGTGCTTTATTTACTACGGTATAAATAATTATAAAACCTCAAGTTAAATCAATAAATAATCAAGGACAATGAAAAAAAATGATCATTTTTAGTACTTATCAAGTTATCAATCAGCAAACGTCTAAATTACAATAATATTTTTCAGGAATGCTACAGTATTAACAGTAGACAAATGTGACCTTGTTATGGCTATAATATATAAATAAACTCAATTTTTCCTTCCTTTTTACAGGTGTAACAAAATTGGTGTAGGACCCGATAACTGGGGCTACTACTTATCATACTGAACTACTTATTTATGTATGTATGTTCTATGTTCTTTCCGATTTGCTGTTTTTAAACTTCTATCATATTTCCATTAGTGAAGACTTATAAATAGCTTTCGTCTATTTAAGTATTTAAAAAAACTGTAATATCAGCTGTTGGGCTTCCAATAATAAAAAAATATATTTGATTGAAAACAACAACTGTCAGCACACATTACCTCAGACAAGTCATAATCTTTCAAGCTCGATACAGTGACAAAAAATGGAGTTTATACAGCCTAACGTACAACTTTACGAGGTTACAAACAGTGCGTTATTTACGCAATTATATTTGTCACACTTACTCAGAGAAATGTGTGAGCCAGTAAGAATATAGGGTGAAGCGATAAAGCAATTTCTACACGAAATCAAATATGTAGATCAATTTTAAATCGATCTGTAAACATTGAACATTTTTTGGTCAGAGGAAACTATACAATACAATAAAATTTTGTAAACAAAACAAACTCGATGCAATGAAAATAATTAGAAAAGAATGTCGGATCTAGCATGTAAAAAATTCTCAAAAACTTATAGTAAAAGCCTAACTAAATCTTAAGTAAAATTAATAAATAATCAAATTGCAACACAAGTCATTACGTCCTGCATCTTTTTATTTTATAAGCACCACCTATGGAGGGTCTGTAGTAACTTGTAAGTGCAACTACCTAACTCCAACCCATAAAAGATCAAACGTTTAATTATGATATTACAAATTGCATTACTATGCACAAAAAACTGGGTTAGAATCCAATATAAACTCCCCAGACATATTTCTACCCTTCCATACAGTGGAAAAACAATGATCCTACATATTTAGTAAAATAAACCAGATGCAGGGTACTAAACGCAGAATAAGTAGCGACATAATTTAATAGCTAAAATACCAGGTGGGACACGTTAGCTATGTGTAATATAAGGCCATTCATAACCACTAAAACTTTGTATTATATGTAGTTATGAAAACACCCAAGGAACCCATAAAAGCAAAAAAGAAAAAAATGGGGACGCATAGATATCAACTGATTAGACAACATTATATGCAAAGCAGAAACACTTTTGAGATCCTAAGGCGCTTTGCACACGACGGGGCGGGGTAGTCTGACCGCGAAGCAATAAAGACCGCATCTGCCCATCGATGGCCGCGGCTCCCTCGCCGCGTACACAAAGCACACGAGGGACAGATGCGGTCGGTTCAGTACGTTCGTTCTAGTGAAGCGTGGCGCGGACTGAGCTAGCCGCCCCGCGCCGCCGTCTGCGTTACTGCATACAAACTGGTTTGTGTGATCTATGGCGGGCAGCCACGGACATAGCGCGCCGCCAGAGCCCGCCGGGCACCTGCGGCGCGGTCTTTTTGTCCTCCATGTGCGTTGGTAGTAAAGGATTCCCTTTATGCTACCGTTGGCGGCGAAATTGACCGGCCCGCCCCGCCCCGTCGTGTGCAAAGCGCCTAGATGTTGTCTAGAAACTTGCTCAGTTTCGTGAAGAGTTTCTGCAGTCAATTTTGAAAGCTTTCTGTTATACATAGTTTCGATTATAATTCGATAATGTAAATAACTTAACTTCACACTATTTTTGTGTGTAAGCAACTTGTATTCAATGGCCTCATTGACTTATATAATTTTACCACCTTTTAGTTTTACCTGAGGGTAATGTTTTTGGGTGTATGTGTGTATATCTTTTTCATTGGCCGAGCCTGTAAACTAAACGGCTTGATAATATTTTGGAGTGGAAGGTGTCGTTAGATTCGTCTTGACCCCCGATGAGGATAGGTTTATTTTATTTTTTATTAAATTGGTTACGTTATGTACCAGTTTTTGTATCATATTTACAGATTCCAATTTATTGGACTACACAATCAATGTGAAATTTCTAACACTACAACACGACATATCAAAGTGCATGTTATCAGCAAGTAATTAATATTTACAAAGTCTTAATTTATTTACTAGGTTAAACTAATATCTAATGTCTTACTTAGTGTCTGCTTGTATTTGTACAACGGAGAGGGGGTATTGTAGATTATTGGATGAGAGCTTATCTTTAGAAGCATTCGCTTTGCTGAGATTATATGAGTAATAACTGAGTTATAGTCGCAGTGAGAGGCACTTTAAGGAAATAGCAAAAAGATATACTTAATAAATTGGATATACCACATTATTACTAATACAAAAGATTACGGCTACATTTTTCTCATATTTAATATAATTACATACATCCAAAATTGACATTTCAGGGTGTGAATCACACATGCATTACACATAAATTTCTAATTTTTCTGAACAAAAGAATGGAATATCATTGAATTTCAGTTTTTTCCGCTCACTAGTAAACTATAACATAAACAGGAATTTATTTTGAAAGATATTTTATGTCTTGAAATTGACAAAGGAACTAATTAGTTCAATAACTAATTTATTTTTTTCAGGTACAATTAAATCTAGAACCAGAACAATATAATTATTTTTTTAAAGTAAGATCCTATCACTAAAACCACTAAAAGGTATCATCAGTTTATCACTGGTATGATTTAACAGTATAAACTCTGTAAAACGTCACTCGATATAACGATTTACTCTTTGAAACGTCAAAATTTTCTGGCTCCAGTTGGTTTCCTTTGACGCTAATTTCTCTCTGTATAACGAAAACTCTCAATAACGTCGCAAAATGTCCGGTCCCTTGAGTGTCGCTATATAGAGTTTACACTGTATATACAAACACACGGTGAGCGCAAACAAAAAAGCAAACGTACTTACGCAAGTGTTCAGCCACCTCAAATACATATTCCAAGCCGTATCACTTCAAGTGAACTAGTTCTGGTTATCCGTATCACTGGTTCTCCGCGTATCTGAGAGGTCGCCTGGCAGTAGGTGAGCGGTGCGAGTTGCGCGACATGTTATTAAGAGGAGGGGATCCCTAGCGCGCTCCATAGAGCGTAGTTTGGGTGTTTTTTTTTAACACGTTCTAGAAGCTAATGTCTGTGTCTGCGGTTTGTCAGAATTCCGTAAAGATTAGAACAAAATTTTTTGCGGATTTTTTTTAAAGATTTTTATCGGAAATCTGACAAACCACACATTCACACACACAAACACAGATTAATCCCTAGCACGTGTTTACAAGATTTAAATAACTTTGATAGGTTAATATATAAAGAAGGACCAAATTAAGTTTGTATGTAGGCGCTAGGACGGCCCGCAGAGACACTAGCCTTAATGTGGTGCGCATGAGTGCCACTACTGCGCCAGTCACCTAGCACACGTGCGCGCCTACACCACAGTTCACCCTCACTGCACACTTCACTTTCACTTCACCTCAGTGTTCAAGTGACATAGTGCTTCATCCAAGCTGGTAACTGTCGGCATCACTTGAGCTTGGGCCTCTTAGCCCTGGGCGCGTCAACGCGGTCATAGACGGGCGACGCCGCCCGCCGTTTGAGCGAGTCGGTGTCGCTGGCTGTGTCGCCGAGGGATATCTCCGGGAGGGGGGGCAGTGCGAGTTCTGAGCAGCGCTTGTTGATGTATCGCTCCAGTCGCACGCCGGCCCTGGAAAGAGCAATCAGATAGTTCAGCCTGTGTTGCAAGATTCTTAAATGTAATAACAATAACTTAACTTGAATACAGGGTCCTCCATCATAATAAATTACCAAATATTTAAAAAAAAATGCAGTGTATGTAACAAAGCTCTCATGCTAAAATCACAGTTTTTACTGTTATCATAATTTATACAAAAAAATATGTACAGAAAATGACATCCTTATCAGCTTGCTTGGCATGTGATGATGAAAAAGACATCCACTTCTAGACATAGGCCTCCCCCAAAAATGAAAAATGGAATCTTTTTCTTTCAACTTTCAAGTTCCAACCTAAAAAAAACGTATAAAAACTTATAGTATCTTGGTGCCGTTATAAACAGGTTGCAAAATTGTGTTAGGTCGGTAGGGGCAGCTACTAGATCCCTTGCTGCCACGCAAACATGCTCTTAGTAGAGTAGAGGTCTCCTAAGAGCATGTTTGCGTGGCAGCAAGGGATCTAGTAGCTGCCCCTACTGACCTAACTTAACTTTTCACCCTGTACAACGCAGGATCAATTATTTTGAAAATTAATTAGACTCAAAATTAATTAGACACCTACTTTCGTCAATTTGTGTGTATAGCTAATACATTGTAGCCATAAACAGTGTTGCTCGATGAGAGTCGTCTAGCCGTGTCAGAGATCCTACACTCAAGGATTTATTGGTCACAAGCCTTGATTAATCGCAATAATTATAAAAACGTCAGTGGCTCAACCGATAACGACTCGGTCCTCCTAACCAGAGTAGTACAACTGGGCCCTGGGCCCGCTTGGTCGACTAAGGCCCGATCGCCCTAATTCAGGGTAGGCTCGAGACCGTCGGTGGGGACGTATATGAGCTGATATGATGATACGTTAATCTTGGTAAGCCCGGTTCCATCTTCGACATCATCGTCACTTACCATCAGGTGAGATGATGCCGAGGACTTACCAATTGTGGATAAAAAATAAAAAAAAAGTTAATATCCCCCACTAACACAGTAAGTAATGACACACGAGATGAGAGAATGATGGAATTACAATGACGTCAAAACCAAGGATTTTACTAACCTGGCAACAGGATGCGTGTCCTTATTATACGTGAAGCAGTTGGTGAGGACCTGTGCAGCATCAGCTAGCACCTCCTCGTCGGTGGAGTAGTGCCCTGCCTCCAGCTGTGTCTTAATCGTGCTGAAGTCCATCGGGCACTCGATCACGTCCAGGTAGTCTGGCACCTGGGTTACAACAGTTAACTATTTATTTACTTAATGCTTAAAACAGAGCGTCTGTAGCGTAACGGATAGGGCCGCCGAGGTTGTGGTTCGAATCCTGCCACGGACCAATGTGATTTTCTAATTTAGATTTCATAAGTACATTTATCCGACGCTCTTACGGTGAAGGAAAACATCGTGAGGAAACCTGCACACGCCTGCGGAGAAACTCGCAGGTTGTGTGTGAAGTCTCACCAACCCGCACTGGGCCCGCGTGGTCGACTAAGGCCCGATCGCCCAATTCAGGGTAGGCTCGAGTCGCTCGGTGGGGAGACGTATATGAGCTGATATGATGATGAATGCTTAAAGATGCTACTTTCAGGAATCGAAACGTGTTAAAAAAAACTGACTTACTGACTCGGACCAGATGCTAAAAAAAATTTGTAGGTAGTAACTTAGATCACATATATAAGGAGGAGATTCATTATCACGAAGTGTTTGAACGTAAAGTCACCTTTTCTCAATCTTCTAAAAAGGAGGAGGTTCTCAATACGGCTGTAATTTTTTTAGGGATCCCTACCCAAAGGGTAAAAACGGGACCCTATTACTAAGACTTCGTTGTCCGTCCGTCTGTCTGTCTGTCCGTCTCTCACCAGGCTGTATTTCATGAACCGTGATAGCTAGACAGTTGAAATTTTCACAGATGATATATTTCTCTTACCACTATAACAACAAATACTAAAAATTAGTAAAAGTGAAAAAATTATGAGGGGGGGGTTTCCATACAAAAACGTGTTTTTTTTAATCATTTTTTTTTAATTGGTGTGTTCCGGCATGAAGATAAGATAGCCAGTTCCCCATTGCGTTGGGGAATCTTGGTAAGCCCGCTTTCATCTTCGGCAACATCATCACTTACCACCAGGTGAGATGTTATCAAGGGTTTACCAATTGTGAATAAAAATAAAAAAAATAAAAATCATCAAGAAACTAGAGCCATTTAGTATGATGGTACGGAATCCATTGTGTGCGGTTCTGACTCGCACTTGGCCGGTTTTTTTAAATTGTTTGTTACGCGATATCTTCGCAGATTGTGAACCGATTTTCATTATTTTTTTTATTTTATAGCGTATGCTACCAGGTTGGTCTCATATAGATTTTATCTAAATCGGTTTAATATTTTTCTAGGCTATTCGCTTCACACCAGAAGGTTCGATGCCCGGCGGGGTCAACTTTGTAAGACTCGGTTTGGTTGGTGGTAGAGCATTTTCATAGCCCGCCATCTTATCCAAGTCTCGCTGCCAAACATCAGTGTTAACAGCATTGATGTGTTCCGGCATGAAGATAAGACGGCCACATCCCTATTGCGTTGGGGAATCTTGGTACGCCCGCTTCCAACTTCGGCATCATCGTCACTTACCATCAGGTGAGATAATGCCAAGGGCTCACCAATTACGAATTTAAAAAAAAACAAAATTAACAAAAACCAAAAATAATAATGCAAATGTTGTTGCGATGGAAGTCAGTTCTTTCAACTTGTTTAACATTTCCAATTATGTTCAAAGTGTACTTTCGTGGTTCTCTCTCTTTGTCTAACATAACAATCTGAATATTATATTATACTAGTATTTTATTTCATTCATTCATATCAGCTCATATACGTCCCCACCGAGGGGCTCAAGCCTACCCTGAAATAAGGCGATTAGGCCTTAGACGACCACGCGGGCCCAGTGCGAGTTGGTCGACTACACACACAGCCTTCGAGTTTCTTCGCAGGCGTGTGCAGGTTTCCTCACGATGTTTTCCTTCACCGTTAAAGCAATCGGTAAGTATATGTACGTAAGTATTTTAAAAACTCATTGGTACATTGGCCGTCCAGATTTGAACCCGGTACCTCTGGTTAGAAGAACCGAGTCGTTACCGGTTGAGCCACCGACGCTTTTATTTAGTATAATTTAAAGTACACATATGTTTGCCCCTGTCCTCCTTTAATTCTCATAACACCCGGTAAGGTTGGCTGGAAGAGATATCTTATAGAGATAAGTCCACCTTTGTATATGTCCTTTCTAAGTGTTTTTCGTGTAAATATTTGTGTGCAATAAAGAATATATATAATATTTCTATCCTTGTCTCCTCTTAAACCGAATCTAGTTCTATTATATGTGACCGAAGGTTGTAATGTGTAAAATATGAACAGCGGTTCCCAAAGTGTGCGCCGCAGTGCTGTTACTGCGTCTGTCACCTCACAAACCGCACAAGAGCCGACACAATAGGGAATCGGACTGCATCAAAAATAAAATCTGAAATATGATTTCCTAAATTGCTCTACCATTGAAGTTACAAGAAACCATACTTGTTTTGTTTTTCCAACACGTCTTCAATTTTTAATTGATTAAATTCACAAAATAAGTTCGTCAATGACGCTTAGAATCTATGACGTCACGTGTGGGTACTTCAAACGTGTTAAGAACAAAATTTCGTTTTTGACAGTTCATAAAAAGTAACTTAAATTAATAGCAAGCAGTCCGATCCCCTATTGTTCGTAAAACCATCGGCTCCTAGTTCTCACCTCCTCAACGTCGACGGGCTCGTAGAACGGCCAGCAGTCCTTGTGCTTCATGACGTCACGCACCAGTACGTCAAGCGCTTCAGGGTGTATGTTCACGTCGGGCTCTGCATGCTTACTGCTGCGCTTTTTCGATGATTTCTCTTCTGTAATGAAAACATGTTCCGTCAGAACTGAAAGAAATGTTGAATCAAACCTTGAGAAAGTTTGTATGTGGCCTCACAGAAACTCGTTTCACATACAATATAAAAATATGTTGAAAATGGATAAGTCAACTATAATGAAACTTTGTACTAGTAAGCTAGTCATCACATCAGTTCATATACGTCCCCACCGAGGGGCTCGAGCCTACCCTGAATTAGGGCGGTCAGGCCATAGTCGACCAGGCGGTCCCAGTGCGGGTTGGTCGACTTCACACACAACCTTCGAGTTTCTTCGCAGGCGTGTGCAGGTTTCCTCACGATGTTTTCCTTCACCGTTAAAGCAATCGGTAAGTATGTACGTAAGTTTTGAAAAACTCATTGGTACATTGGCCGTCCAGATTTGAACCCGGTACCTCTGGTTAGAAGGACCGAGTCGTTACCGGTTGAGCCACCGACGACGCTTTTTAGTAATAAGCTAGTAGTAGTAAGCTAGTAACAAATTGCAATTGTTGTTTAAAAACTCATAAACGTCCCCACAGCTGGGACACGGGTCTCTTCCAAATTCGGGAAGATACTCCACAAGTCAAGCGGCCTTAGCCGTAACGCCACCGACGCTCCTCACGTTGAGGGGTAATTGGGAATAAATAAGATAAATACTCTTTATTGTACCCAAAAATTAAAAAAAAATAAACACAATATAGGTAGGTTTGTTGATCTGAGTTGATGGATTTATCTTAATTGAATAACAATCATTGCTAGTATAGATTAAGATTATTACTATTAAGATTATTATTATCATAGTTTAAGATTGTTTTTTTTCTATGAATTTTTTTATTGCCCACTACTACTCCACAATAATGATTTCTCATATTTCCTTCACCTAAAGGTTGTCTGGAAGAGATCGCTTGTTAGCGATAAGACCGCCTATAAGTACAACTTCTTTAATCATTGTATCTTTTTTTTTCTCTTATGTTGTGCAATAAAGTGTTTTCAATCAATCAATCATTGCATGTCTATACAGGGGGTGTAAATTTGCATTCTTGCAATATTTATGGAGGCGGTAGTTTACAATCATACAAATCACTTCAACTTATGCAGAGTTTGATATTTGAAAGAAAACAAGATTTTAGATGAAATCATTTTGGAGTTCACGTAAGAATAAACCATTTTTGTGTAGTGTCCCAGTGGAACAAACCATACGCGACTGTGACGTCAACTCACGAATGAAGAGTTCATTCACCCCTCATTCAATTATTCATTCGTACACAGCTGATTTCAGATTTCCATTATTAGTTTAGGTGCTTAGGACCATCAAAAACTTTTTTTTTAGTATTTTTACTTCTTTCTATGTTGGTATGTACCAATGCACTTTTAGGCGTAGTTAAAAGTTTGAAATCATCTTATTTCATCATATCAACTCATATACGTCCCCACCGAGGGGCTCGAGCCTACCCTGAATTAGGGCGTTTGGGCCTTAGTCGACCACGCGGGCCCAGTGCGGGTTGGTCGACTTCACACACACCCTTCGAGTTTCTTCGCAGGTGTGTGCAGGTTTCCTCACGATGTTTTCCTTCACCGTTAAAGCAATCGGTGAGTATATGTACGTAAGTTTCGAAAAACTCATTGGTACATTGGCCGTCCGGATTTGAATTTTGAACCCGGCACCTCTGGTTAGGGGGACCGAGTCGTTACCGGTTGAGCCACCGACGCTCATATAATTTCATCTTATTTACACACAATTAAACAAAAATTTACAAAAACTTACAAGTTCATGTGTTACGCAGTAACTGGTCAAAATGGCCACCGGTCTGCGCAAGTGGCACGCTGGCTTTGCGTGGCAGCCCGCATTATGGTTTTGTCTCGGACTGTTTCGACACATTTCCACAAACATTGCAACAGCTTGTGGCAAGCTGTTGCCACTAACTAACAGCGTACAAACACACCATCTCCACTAATTAGACATTAGATAGAATAATTTTCCGTCGTTTCGGAGATCCGACGAGCGCAGCGCGGGGTTGTTGCGCTGCGAGCTAGTGAGAACAGTCGACAAGTGTCGCTTACGGCAGCGCGCCGCGCCGGCAACTGACAAAGGCAGGCGGTGCCTGTGTGACCGAGTCTGAAGTGCACCCGCTGGCCCTTGCGCAATAGTGCTGAGCGCGATCGATAAATTGAAGTGGTGTGAACTTAGTATTATCGATTTAAAAAAATGAAATCATTAAAAACAATATAAAAAAGTTACGATTACTAATGTTAAGTATTCAGTATCAGCTATATATTAACCACCGTAAATATTGCAAGAATGCGAATTGACACCCTGTATATCTAGGTCTACCAACCCGCACTGGGCCCGCGTGGTCGACTAAGGCCTAATCGCCCTGATTCAGGGTAGGCTCGAGCCCCTCGGTGGGGACGTATATGAGCTGATACAATAATATCTAGGTCTACTATAGTGTGGGTTGGCGGAGGTTGTAGGGCTAGTGGCAAACCCCACTGTCTAAAGTTTTTCAAGCCGCCTATAAGGGGTCTGACACGGCTTAACGACTGCCATTTAGTGATAGCAACCGGCACCAACGGCTTAACGTGGCTTGCTAAGCACGGAAACGGTCGTTCACTAACAGTCAACACTATCCAAGTAATGTCCGTGCTTCAAGTCATTGAACCTGTGTGATCGACCCAATCAAGCAGGTTGCACTGAGCTACAATCGCTTCAAATTACTTTTTCGAAATATTTTTTCATTACTATGAAAACCTTAAAATCACTATAGTTTAGATACAGCACTATTTTTCGAAAAATTTGCTAATAAATTCCATAAGGTTTCGTGTTTTGCTAATATATGTACAAAGTTTTATTAGAATCGGCACATCCATTTAAAGAAATATAAATTTTTAGCTTGTATGGGAAACAATTTTCAGTACGGCTTCGAATCATCATCATCATCATATCAGCCGAAGGACGTCCACTGCTGGACATAGGCCTTCCCCAAGGATTTCCACGACGACCGGTTCCGCGCTGCCCGCATCCAGCGGCTTCCCGCGACCTTCACCAGGTCAACGGTCCACCGAGTGGGAGGCCTGCCTACGCTACGTTTTCCGGTGCGCTGTCGCCACTCGAGAACTGTACTACCCCAACGGCCATCTGTTCTAGTAGAACAGACGGCCTCGAGTGAAAAGTTTGAAAATACATACCATGCACACCGTTCGGTAGTGAGTTCTTGGATTTTCTACTACTCCTGTTCTCGTCTTTCGGTCTGCAAATAAAAACATCTCGTAGTAACAATAGAATAGATTAATCGTATATTATTGTTCTCTCATGCTTCGTCTGACATAATGTTAAGGCCCGGCAGCCCTGAAACTTTTGTCTTTTTCTTTTTCTTCACGTGTAAAGAAGAAAGAAAATAACCACAATTTGCACTTTTTCGATATTTTCGTTGTTTTTTTCATCATATTTATCTTAAATAAAAATCCATCCGATGTTTACCCTCCAGTCACCTATGAACTTTATTTCAGTAAATATTTAATATTATCGAATTACTTATTTTAAGAATAAAACCGATACTAGACGATAAAATGGCTCGAAAAGAGGTACCTTTGCGAAATTATTCTATCGAGCCAACTTTATTAAATCGTGTTTCCATTCGATTTAATCCCTCGTAACTATTCTCAATAAGACCTAGATGTTTTCCTAGATTTAAATTTTACTGTTAACCACTTCAAAAATGAATTCTAAAAACCTGTTTTACTAAATTTTTAGGTACCACTGCGCCTTAAGTGACCTAGATGCCGAAGATGGAAGCGGGCTAACCAAGATTCCTCAACGCAATGGGGAACCGGGCCGGAACACATCAATGCTGTAATGAACTAACCTATTTGATTAAAAATTAAAAACCCGATTGCTTAAAATGTATCTATCCTATGAGTCAGTCAGTATATCAAGACGAATCTAATCGCAATCGAGAATCTATTTACCACATTTCATCATCATCATCATATCAGCCACAAATCGTCCACTGCTGGACAAAGGCCTCCCCCAAGGATTTCCACGACGACCGGTCCTACGCTGCCCGCATCCATCGGCTTCCCGCGACCTTCACCAGGTCATCGGTCCACCGCGTGGGAGGCCTGCCTACGCTACGTTTTCCGGTGCGCGGTCGCCATTCGAGAACTTTACTGCCCCATCGGCCATCTGTTCTACGAGCTATGTGCCCTGCCCACTGCCACTTCAGTTTGGCGATTCTGTGAGCTATGTCGGTTACTTTAGTTCTCCTGCGGATCTCCTCGTTTCTAAATCGATCACGCAGAGAAACTCCGAGCATAGCACGCTCCACGCTCCTTCACTTTACCACATTTACTGCAATAAAATATCTTTGTCTTTATCTTTATCAAACCGTTTAGGCTACAGACAGGCTCAGCCAAACAAACAGACTTACAAAACAAAGGGCATACATGTCTGACCCAGTGGTTCAGTGGTTAGCGCTACAGCCTGCTGGAACCAGGGGTTGTGGTTTTGATCCCCGCTAGTTTTTCTTTTGGAAGTTTAGCGTGTTACTCGGAAGTTAAAATTATTTAAGTAACTTTATATTGTAGTTTGAACAAGTTATAGTTTTTTAAATAATATTATTCTTAGTACTAGTTTGTTAAATGTGATTATTTTTAGTAACTTTGTATTGTGGTTTGAAAAAGTTCTAGTTAGTTAAATATAATTATTTTTGACTGACTCGGTGGCTCAGTGGTTAGTGTGCTTGACTACTGATCCGAGAGTTGTGGGTTCGATCCCGACCCAGGGCAAATATTTGTGTGATGAGCAGATTTGTTTGCTCTGTGTCTGGGTGTTAAATATCTAAATATGTATGTATTTAAACGTATATAAGTATGTATATCAGTCTCTGGTTCCCATAACACAGGGAATCCTACTTCGGGGCCAGATGACCATGTGTGATTTGTCCTAGAATATTTTTTTTTTTTTTTTTTTTACCCGAGTAAGTAAATGTATGTCGGTTTCTTTTCCTGAGCCTATAGCCTAAATGGTTTCATAGATTTTGAAATATAAGGTGTCGTTAAATTCGTAAGTAAGTAAATATTCTTTATTGCACACAAGAAAAAACATAACGGAAACTTAATTAATTAATATGTCTTGATCTCCTGAGCGACTAGAATACAGTCGGGTTTAAATTTTTATTGATATTGGTTAGGTTAATTTGGCACATTTTGCATTTATTTTTCGGTAACTTTTTAATTCACAATTAATAAGCGCTTGGCATCATCTCATCTGATAATAAGTGACGATGATGCCGAAGATGGAAGCGGGCTTACCAAGATTCCCCAACGCAATGGGGATCAGGGTATCTAATCTTCCAGCCGGAACATATCAATGCTGTTAACACTGATGTTTTAGCGGCAAGAATTAGATAAGATGGTGGTAGCTAGCCAGGCGGCTATGAAACTGCCCAACCACCAACCAAACCGAGTCTTACAAATTTGATCACGACGGGAATCGAACCCACGACCTCCTGGTGTAAAGCGAGTGGACTAACCTTTACGCCACGCAGGCGGAACTCATATTAACGCAGGTTATTTAGGATCAGTCATAATCCGCAGGAATTTAATATGTTTTTCGGAACCTACATTGTTTACAAATCTTTATGAATAAGGAACTCTCAAAATATCTACCGTCGCTGCAAGGGTTTCTTCTACTAGTGAAACCGAACAACATTCCCCAAGATATATAGTCAATTTCAATAATTGTTTTTTTTTTTATTCTATCCACCGCAACAACTTAATACAATTTTGCATATTTTTTGTTTTTTTTTAATTTTCTAAAAAAGTATTACACTGACTTTAAATTAAAATTTATATGGGACAACTAAGCAGCACTATAGAAAATAGGTTCATAATCAGTGAATATGTCGCGTAACAAACATACAAAAAAAAAAGCAACATACATTCGATTGGAGAACCTCCTCCTCCTTGGAAGTCGGTTGAAAAATTGACTCCATACAAAATTGGTTAATTAGCTGTATGATGATCCAATTTTTCTTTTCAAATATACTACGGGTTCCTTCGAGAATAGAAGACCCTAGTAGAAGACCCTTTGCAGCGGCGACAGATATTGCGAGAGCAACTTGTATAACAAATGGTCTGGTTCAGTGTGGCAAAATTTCCAGAAAATACAAGTAATAAAAGGAAACGCGGGCGCCATTTCTCCATACAAGCGTAGTCCCCTGTTATCTCCCTGGATAATGACATTATAGCATTTATTTTTTTCATAAAACTTACATTACCTACCATGGCCATACTTCCGATCATAATGAAAATATGGGAAAAAGTAGGAGCCTTCAAAAACTCAGAAAATTCCCCTTTTGCAACGTCATTTTCTAACAATCACAAAAAACGCATATTAACAATGAAACTAAAACCAAAGCTAAAAATAAAAAAATAAATTATGGGATCTAGTTTTGAAGGACGAAATAGAGGACTAGGAAATGCTGTTTTGTATGAGCTGCAGTTGTCCTTTTCTTGCTGTATACGAAGAGCGAGCGCGTGCAGCGAGAGAGTCAGTCGTCACTACGTCCAAAAATTTCGTCCGAATGGACGTAAGTAACAGCACCATCCAATTTTACCTACTTTTCTTGTCGTTGTTTCGTCAACGTAAACAGCAACATTTTATTCAAATACCTATTCTTGAAAAGTCTCTCAGACCGCGTTCCCTCTTAAAGGGAAAAGAAAGTAAAAACAAATAAAACAAACGGAATACTCACTTCCTGCCCCGTTTAGCGACTCCGTTGGGCATCGGTGAAGCATCCTTGCTGTTCCGAGGCTTGCCCCCCTTAATTTTCACCAGCGCTGTGTTTTCTTCGCTATCATCCGATTCTGTTGACACATGTTCAATGTATAAGATGTGCTTTTGGCCAACAACGCCGGGGTTAATACGATAGTGAGGCCGAAATATATTTATAATTCCAGAACCACATCCTGTATCATTAAAAAATAATGTAATAAATATATTTTAGTATCAAATAATGAATCACTGTTGTCTTAATAAATTAATTAAAGAATTATCAATTAAAGTAATTAATCGATTCGTTCGAATTGAAATATTTTTATTAACAATAATTTAAACTCATGCAAGTGAATAAATTTCCTCAAGGAACCTACCTATGACGTCTATTAAAAATTTTAAAAATGTTTGAAATAGACGTCATAGTTTTTCAGCGTCATTTATGTGCTCATTTTGTAATTTCGATGAATTAAAAACCGGCCAAGTGCGAGTCAGAACCGCACACATAGTGTTCCGTACCATCATACTAGATGGCGCTAGTTTCTTCAGTTCCGTACTATCATACAAGATGGCACTAGTTTCTTCACGTTTAAAAAAACACGTTTTTATGGCGACTTTCAATTTTTCAAATTTTTAGTATTTGTTGTTATAGCGACAACAGAAATACATCATCTGTGAAAGTTTCAACTGTCTAGCTATCGAGGTTCATGAAATACAGCCTGGTGACAGACAGACAGACAGACGGACGGATGGACAGCGAAGTGTTAGTAATAGGGTCCCGTTTTTACCCTTTGGGTTCGGAACCCTAAAAATTGAAGACTTTATGAAACAAGTAAGTTTTTTTTAAAAATGAAACAAGTAAGGTTTTTTAAAAATTTCAGTAGGAGTGTAATTTAGTGATCAAGAGTTCATAATTCATTTTTATGCAGTCATCATCCCATTTGTGATGATGACAGCATGAAAAATTAATTATGAACTTTTAATCACCAAATTGCCCTCCTACTGAAATCTATACAAACCTCATTTTCCATGAAGTCTCCAAAATTTGCTCAAAATCAACAAAAAGTAAATAAATGACGCTGAAAAACTATGTCATCACGTCTGTGTATTAACAATTTTTAGAACAAAATGTTGTATTTGACAGGCAGTAAAAAATCACTCAAATGATAAGCAATCATCGTCCCTATTGAATCTACAACATTTGTACGAAGAGTGAAACAAAATAAGTATTTTGGCTACGTGCAATTAAAATTAACTCAAGAATAACATTCAAAGTAATTTAAAGACTTGGAGACTTGTGATAATATGGTTCTTCACTTTTCTGTTTATTTTGCTGAAAGACTCCTGTATATCAATAAAATTAAAAAAAGAAAAACAATATGCCTCCATAATCAAGGTGTAACTTATTCTATACAAATTTAAACCTAGATTGCAGTAGAAGAGCAAAAACCATGTTGTTAGTAGAAAAAGAAGCCAAAAACAAATGAATCAAATAACCCACAATTCACCAAACCATAGAAGATATTAAAATTATATACACTCTATGGACTAAGCAATGAATGAGCATAGAAAAATGTTATGTGATTATTAAATGAAGAATGAACAATACCCACCACAGTATTTAAAACTACAAAGTGTAGTATGAGAAAGTAATTAACAAACAATAAATGAAATTAATAATGAAAATTAAAGCGGTTAACGCATTAAATGAAGAAGCGAAAGGATACAAAATGCCATCAAATGCAAAGGAATATGAACCCTATCACCAAAACAGCGAGACGAGCAGACAAACGTGGAGTTACTAGAAATAGTGAGTGAGAAAAAAAGCGACCAATAATGAATGATGCCAAAATCATTTTCTCATGCCAAAAGCGAAAGACCTTAAGATTACTTTGTATGGAAGAGGCCTTCAGATGTTCTTCGTACTAGAGCACAGTATCCCCCTGACGAGCCTCTTGTTCGACCCATGACTAGCAGGTTACAAAATATATTGGCAGGCAGGTCTACTGATGCGGCGTACCTAATAATTTACTCGAGGCGAGTAAATATCCAGTTATCAGTAACGTTTTTTTAATCCACAATCAGTAAGCCCTTGGCATCATCACACCTGATGGAAAGGGACGATGGTGCCGAAGATGTATGCGGGCTTACCAAGATTCCCCAATGCAATTGAAAAAAGGTCTATCTTATCTTTAAGCCGGAACACAGCAATGCTGTTAAAATTGATGTTTAGCGGCAAGATTTAGATAAGATGGTGGTTGCTAGCCAGGCGGGATTAAAAAATGCCCTTCCGCCAACCAAACCGTGTCTTACAAGGTAAGACTCCACCGGGAATCGAACCCGCGGCCTTCTGAAGCTAATAGAGTAACCATTAACGCCACGGAGGCGGTTGTTACTGGGGCAATTCATTAATGAGTAGTATAGTTGGTCCATAGATAAATTTAATTCCCAGTAGTACAACCAATTGGACTACTTTTCCCGAGTTGTATTACGGGTACTTGTACTTGTACGTCCCCATGGTACAACCAGTTGGACAAAGCACTTGGACTATGGGTCGGGAGCGCACAAAAGCGACTGGCTGGACACTCCTCTACAATATGTGCAACTGTTTGTTGCGATGCGACAGTCACACGCCGCAACCTCCCTGAGACCCTACTTGTATAAGTGAATTAGGGAAGTAAATAACTGGGAATAGTTTCACGAGGTATACTGAAAATGGCGGCAGAGCAATAGACGGGAGTCATCAAAACGGTACCATTTTCAAACGTCTTTGGCCTCGTCGTTACAAAGTAGTATTCCCTCATTCTCACGTTTGCCGAACGCGTTTGCCATATGCGCGAGCGCGAAGGACAAAGCTATAATCTCAGGATATAGCAAACTGATGTTTTACGATCGTAACATGTTCCCGGAGAACGACTGTTGTTCGCTGACGATAAGAAAACAAACTTAATGAATAATTCGTAAAAATCTTGGGTGTTAAATTTTGCGAAATCCATAGCATTCATTTTTAACGTTCCGTATTCAAACTAAAAATCCTTATAGCTTCGCCATGTTCGTCGGTTCGTCGTTATGTCACAACCGTTTTACTCAAAGATTATTACAGCTATAAAGCTGAAATATTATATGGTTATTTTTCTATAACCAATTGAATTCTATAACAAATATGAGACGCCTATAAAATTATGAAGCAAAATCTGTACAAAGAAAATTCACTTTCTCTCTCTCTCTCTCTCTCTCTCTCTCTCTCTCACACACACACACACACACACACACACACACACATTTGACATGTGGCACAATTAATCGTGCTATCCGAGGGACAGATGGCAGTTGCATGCATAACTAAAGAGGACCCTTATAACAGGCCCGTGGTCTGACAGAAAACAATGATTGCCCACCTTGATTTCAGTGTGACCCACTACCGACCAGAGTATGTCCTCGTCTAACCTATAGCGTCGTCTCTCTCGCTCGCGCATTTGATTTGGCAAACACGCCACCAAAATGTGAATAAGGCACAAGGTCTTTGCCCAAAGCAGTATAGTAGGCAAGCCAGAACCAAACAAGTGTTAGTCACGAACCGAATTCATCGTCTATTGTGTTGTCCAGCGCTTTCGTGTACTGGTGGATGTTGGTGAGCGCGGTCGCGGCGCACCGGCGCGTCTCTTTGGAAAAACAAATCAACTTTACACATACCTTTTAACTACACAACTATATTAATATCAAGGGGATGGGGGCAGAGGCAGAAAGCAAGGAATTACAATATTCTGGGACACCTATGATATCGTTATGGTGTTGAGTTCATACAAAATCCTAAAGAAACAACTAAACGAATTAATTAAGAGCCCGCTGGAGTTCATAAATACCATACAAACGTAGTATTTGATTCATTTGTTAACCAAACAACCGATTTTGAAATAATTTTGTATCGATAATCGGGTGACGTATATCGGTGTCTGTAATCGCAACAGGAATCCATTTAATTCCAATAAACTTGTTTTCCGTCTTTTACCTTAAAAACAAGTGTGCTGAATAATAATGGATTCCTGTTTCGTTTTTCAAAAAAGTATTGCGGTACAGACACAGATATACGTCATCCGATTATCGATACAAAATTATTTCAAAATCGGTTGTTTGGTTAACAAATGAATCAAATACTACGTTTGTATGGGATTTATGAACTCCAGCGGGCTCTTAAGATAACCCGATTGCATAAAAACTGAACCGCTCCTTTTTGAACAATCGGGTAAAAATGTATGTAATGTCACGCACGGAATCAAGACGAATCTAACGACACCTCGCACTCCAAAACACATCAACCGTTTATAAGCTACAGAGCGTGCCAAAAAAATCCGAGCGAGACCTACAGTACTCGCATATGATGTGTAACAAATCACTGTTACACATTTCCGTCCCATTTCACGAAATCACTCCCACAAATTGCAGGAAAGCGAGAGCAAAGCTCATTCGTCAGATCGAATAGCGCGCGCTTTTGCGACTTCCTGTTACACATTTCCGTCCCATGTTACACATTTCCGTCCCATTTCACGAAATCACTCTCACAAATTGCAGGAAAGCGAGAGCAAAGATGTTACACATCAAAAATACATACATACATATACTCGAAAAACATCACTCTCCTTCTGGCGCAATCGGGTAAAAAGTTCAATTGTCCTGAATTTACCAATTGTCCAGGCAACTTAATCAATGATGATGAATTATTCGGACTATGACGAAAATTAAAAAAAAAAATATTAGCTATACTGGTTTAACCGTACTCAAGTAATGCGCTTATTAAGATTATCTTAATTTTTATGCCAAAAGTCAGAACACAGCGTCCAACTTTATTTAATAACACCTAGGTTTGGTGTTTTTCAATTTCAAGTATTTCCAACACCTGAATCCATTATTCACCACGCCGCCTCCTGACCGGGAGGTCGCGGTTCGATTCCTGCCACGTACCAATGTGTTTTCGAATTTCGATTTCATATGTACGTTTATCCGACGCTCTTACGGTGAAGGAAAACATTGTGAGGAAACCTGCACACGCCTGCGGAGAAACTAGAAGGTTGTGTGTGAAGTCGACCAACCAGCACTAACAACGCGGGCGCCCGCGTGGTCGACTCAGGCCCGATTGCACTAATTCAGGGTAGGCTCGATCCCCTCGGTGGGGACGAATATGAGCTGATATGATTGTCGCTACATACCTCTGGCGGGGTGGAGGCAGGAGGCGCAGATCCACCGCCTCGCGGACCTGGTGAGCGGCGGCACGGCGCACTCCGGGTGGTACTTGGTGCCGCACGTGTGGCAGTTGGCGGACAGTCTGCCGCCGCTGCCGCAAGTGCCGCACACCTCGTTATCCATACTGAATGACTCCTCGTCACTGGGGATAATGAATAAATAAATAACCATCATTTATTAATTTATTTAACTAACATACATGTTCCATTTGCTTAGCCTAATGCAATAGTGTACATCTCAAGTTACAAATCCTACATTAATTTTAATAATAATTACAAATAATCAGAATTCGCTCAGAGCGCAAAAAAGCCAGCCATTCGGTTAAAAGTGCGTAGTGCTTACGCCAACGGTGGCTTCTCCAGGAGTTTGCCCGAGCTGCCACAGATGAGATACTAGTTACTTCATAACAGATATTGCACTTCTTCATAAAACGAAAATACCTACGCATTTATTCACCTACTCCTTCCTACTGTCAAACAATACACGGAAACATGGGTATTAAGGCGCTCGACTTAGCGGTTATAACTGTGTACACGGGCAGCAAGCGAATTGCGGCGGCGACTGTACGGCGTTCTAGCGCTGACGAGCGGAGCGCCAATGTGTAGGTACTTATCTCGCCTGCTCGACCGAGTAACGGAGGCCTGGCGCTGCCGCCACTCGCACCTGTCCGGGACTCTCAGTCCAATCCGCGCCAATATCTCGCCTTCATCATATCAGCCGAAAGACGTCCACAGCTGAACAAAGGCCTCCCCCAAGGATTTCCACAACGAACGGTTCTGCG
Source organism: Coleophora flavipennella (assembly GCA_947284805.1). NCBI lineage: Eukaryota > Metazoa > Arthropoda > Insecta > Lepidoptera > Coleophoridae > Coleophora > Coleophora flavipennella. Next base: position 11,696,972 of record OX369294.1, on the reverse strand, counting down.
CTGCTCGCATCCAGCGGCATCTCGCGACCATCACTAGATCGTCAGCCTACCGAGTAGGAGGTCTTCCTACGTTATATCTTCCGGTGTGCAGTCGCCACTCGAGATCTTTACTTACCCCAACGGTCATCTGTTATATGAGCTATTATTTCGAAATACAGTAAGGCCTCGATAATCTGGACGGAAAAAAACCAGGCTCTGGCGGATTATCGAGGCGTCCGGATTGTTATAGTGTGCAATATTTGTCCTCAATAAAATACATACTTTTCAATACAGAATCTTATATTATAAGTAAGCACTAAGAGGAAACAAAAAATAATTTTAATGAAGAAGCCTTAAAAAGTGTGTAATATTCAGCTCATTTTAATCTGAAAAAGGCCCAGGCTTTATACAACACTGCGCGGATTGACCGGATTACCGAGATCACCGGATTACAGCGGGTCCAGATTATCGAGGTCCTACTGTAATTATTTTTTTATTTTATCATGTTAACATAAATTACTTGAGGATAGACTAGACTCACCTATTCAAAGCATCTTCTATGTCCTCATCGGAGAACAGTTTCCTTCTCTTCCGCGGTGTCCTCTCCTTAGGTTTGCACTGGTCGCAGAACCAGTCGCCGTCCGGCACTTTCTGTATTGAACAAGTGGAAAAAACATTATTGAACAAAAGCACAAACATACTACAAGATGTTTATTTAATAACATGCAAGCTGCTAACCATAGACTCTAATTCAAGAAACTGAACAACTTTCTCCAAGAAACTCGTACTAAATTAACCACCTCCGCGGCGTAATGGATAAGGTCATTAGTTTCATATCAGGAGGTCGCGGGTTCGATACTCGGTTTGGTTGGTGGAAGGGCATTTTCCAAGCCCGCCTGGCTAGCTACCATCATCTTATTTGAATCTTACCGCCAAACATCAATGCTAACAACATTGATGTGTTCCGGCTTGAAGATAAGATATCCAGTTCCCCATTGCTTTGGGGAACCTTGGTAAGTCCGCTTAAATCTTTGGCATCATCGTCACTTACCATCAGGTGAGATGATGCCAAAGTTAACCAATTGTAAATAAAAAAAATACACAATTATTCCCAACTTTTCATACAAATCAATCAGTTAACTTCGTATGAAAAGTTTTTTTTTTGCGAATTTCACTAAATTTGTTCAGTTTTTTTTTGGGAAAGTTGTTCAGATTCATGAGAAGAACCCATCCTTAACGGATTGCACGCTATTAAAAAAACACCGGTATATTATAAAAATATTAATAATTAACCACATTTAAGTTTTGTACCACTAATACATGCTGTAGGTGTGCCAATCGTGGTTATAACAAAACCAAAAAACGAAAAAAAAAAACGACTAGATTTTACCATTCTTTTCAACGTCATCTGTGAGCATGGAAAAATAATGAAGACAGTGTTGATTTGATAAGTGGGTAGATACCCAAAACAGATAGTAAACATTTTGATAATCATTTTTCGTTAGCTCTTTTTTTATATAAAATTTATTTATGATGTCATACAAACACATAAAGTACACTACCTATAACACCTAAAATAAAATGCCTCATCATATCAGCTCATATACGTCCGGACAGGAGGCGGTGGCCCTAGCCGTGACGCCACCGACGCTCTTAATATAATGCCTAAAATACCTAAAATGAAACACCTAAAATAACCCGTCCCTCGTCATCCCTGGTGCAAAAATAGTTTATATCAGCTCAATGGTACCCTAGCACAATAAGTATTGTCATCTGAGCTACATACACAGTTTTGAATCGATACGATAATTAGAAGCCTCGGAGGAATTATAAGCAGGTAAAAATCGACTTGTTAAGATTTTTACACAAGAAAGGCTAATAAAAAAAATGTTCATGTCATATGTCTCCCTTTGATATTACAAATCTATATAAATAAAAATTAGATGCTGTTATTAGACTACAGGTTGGGTTAGGTTACGTTAGATGACCCGTGCTTATGTGAAATGTTTCTATCTTTTGTGCTTGTGATGTGACGTTGCCAGTTCCTGAGCTTATTACTAATTTGGCCTTTAACATGGGCGGGTCATATATAGCGTCGGTGGCGTAACGGCTAAAGCCACCCCCTCCTGTCCGGGTTCGAATCCCGCCACGTACCAATGTGATTTCGAATTTAGATTTCATATGTACGTTTATCTGACGCTCTTACGGTGAAGGAAAACATCGTGAGGAAACCTACACACGCCTGCGAAGAAACTCGCAGGTTGTGTGTGAAGTCGACCAACCCGCACTGGGCCCGCATGGTCGACTAAGGCCCGATCACCCTAATTCAGGGTAGGCTCGAGCCCCTCGGTGGGGACGTATTTGAGCTGATATGATGATGGGTTAGGTTATTCAGAAGCAAATAATTCATCATTAACCCGGCGTTAGGTTGGGTTAGGTTAGGTTAGATGACCCACGCTTAGGTTAGATCTTTTGTGTTTGTGATGTGACGTTTCCAGGTCCTGAGCTTTTGTGCATATTTTTAAACATTATCAAAAAGTTATTAAAGGTTTTGTGTTAATATATCATTATTTTATTAGAACTAGGTAAGTGTAGTAGTAAATTTAACAATCCTATAATACTTATTCAAGAGGAGTCATTAAATCTCAATAATTTAGCCTTTAACATAGGCGGGTCATACATAGCGTCGGTGGCGTAACGGCTGGGCCACCCCCTCCTGTCCAGGTTCGAATCCTGGCACGTACCAATGTGATTTCGAATTTAGATTTCATATGTATGTTTATCTGACGCTCTTACGGTGAAGGAAAACATCGTGAGGAAACCTACACACGCCTGCGAAGAAACTCGCAGGTTGTGTGTGAAGTCGACCAACCCGCACTGGGCCCGCATGGTCGACTAAGGCCCGATCACCCTAATTCAGGGTAGGCTCGAGCCCCTCGGTGGGGACGTATTTGAGCTGATATGATGATGGGTTAGGTTATTCAGAAGCAAATAATTCATCATTAACCCGGCGTTAGGTTGGGTTAGGTTAGGTTAGATGACCCACGCTTAGGTTAGATCTTTTGTGTTTGTGATGTGACGTTTCCAGGTCCTGAGCTTTTGTGCATATTTTTAAACATTATCAAAAAGTTATTAAAGGTTTTGTGTTAATATATCATTATTTTATTAGAACTAGGTAAGTGTAGTAGTAAATTTAACAATCCTATAATACTTATTCAAGAGGAGTCATTAAATCTCAATAATTTAGCCTTTAACATAGGCGGGTCATACATAGCGTCGGTGGCGTAACGGCTGGGCCACCCCCTCCTGTCCAGGTTCGAATCCTGGCACGTACCAATGTGATTTCGAATTTAGATTTCATATGTACGTTTATCCGACGCTCTCACGGTGAAGGAAAACATCGTGAGGAAACCTGCACGCGCCTGCGAAGAAACTCGCATGAAGTCGACCCACCCGCACTGGGGCCGCGTGGTCGACTAAGGCCCGATCGCCCCAATTCAGGGTAGGCTCGAGCCCCTCGGTGGGGACGTATATGAGCTGATATGATGAAACATAGGCGGGTCATATAGACCCAACATGTGTACTAGTGTACCAACTTTCTACCAATGCTCCGCAGGGTTAATCACTGCACTTACAGATAATTTGGGCTTGAGGCAGTACAGGTGGTGTCCCTTGTTGCACCCGTCGCACAGCAGCATGTTGTCAGGGTCCGTCTTGCGTCTGCACAGCCTGTGTCAAATATACAGCGAGTTACAGGGTTATCCGGTAAGAAGTGGAAGGCCTAATAGGCGGTTAGAGAACTTCAGGAAGTAGGGTTCGACACTAGCCTTAAACCTCTACTAATGTGGACTTGGTCTCCGTGTCACAGATGATAATAATAGTACAAGTACAGATGAGGTACTCGCAATGACGCTTTAAATAAATAGCAACTCTCGCTACGCGGTAATAAAGAACAGTCTAGTTCGCGACCGCGCTTAGTGTCTTAAGCGAATCGGTTGGATAGATCAGCCGGACGGACTATCAAGTCTTTCAATATATAGATTACTAGCTTTTGCCCGCGGCTTCACCCGCGTGGATATCGTTTTTATTAGTACGAGCAATGTGCCCCGCCCACTGCCACTTAAGTTTAGCAATTCTGAGAGCTATGTCGGTTACTTTGGTTCTCCTACGGATCTCCTCGTTTCTGATTCGATCACGCAGAGAAACTCCGAGCATAGCACGCTCCATTGCCCTTTGGGTGACCTTGAGCCTTCTTATGAGGCCCATAGTAAGCGACCATGTCTCAGTTCCGTATGTCATCACTGGCAACACACACTGGTCGAAGACCTTGGTCTTAAGACACTGCAGTATCTGGGACGTAAAGATATTGCGAAGCTTCCCGATTGCTGCCCAGCCGAGTTGGATTCGACGATTGATCTCTTTCTCGAAGTTGGACCTACCTAACTGGACTGTTTGTCCCAGGTATACATATTCGGTAACAACTTCGAGTGTAGAACCTCCAACCTTAAGAGGAGTAGGTATGACACGGACGTTAAAAATACATTTTTTTCAGTTCCCTCAGGGACTGCATCGGACTATTTTCACGGGATAAAAAGTAGCATCTGTCCCTCCCCGTGACACAGGCTACCTGCATGCCAAATTTCATCAAGTTTGATCAAGGTAACAAACAAACAAACACATTTTCACATTTATAATATTAGTAAGGATTTCTCGACTCCCTCTATATAATATGGTTGATGGGAGCGATGGCTGACTCTCGCGTTATACACCTATTTTGAATAAATACCTTGAATATTGACGTGTAAAAAGCGTCGGTGGCTCAACCGGTAACGACTCGGTCCATCTAACCAGAGGTATCGGGTTCAAATCTGGAGGGCCAATGTACCAATGAGTTTTTCAAAAACTTACGTACATACTTACCGATTGCTTTAACGGTGAAGGAAAACATCGTGAGGAAACCTGCACACGCCTGCGAAGGAACTCGAAGGTTGTGTGTGAAGTCGACCAAACCGCACTGGGCCCGCGTGGTCGACTAAGGCCTAATCGCCCTGATTCAGGGTAGGCTAGAGCCCCTCGGTGGGGACGTATATGAGCTGTAATGATGAAATGAAGTTATCCTTTGCCAATAAACGGCTATTATGACTATTATTGTAGCGATTACCATTGGGAAAAAAGGTTATATTTACCGCGGGTTGGAGGACGTAGTGTTGGCGGCCGCTAGATCGTCTCATCATCTAGTGAAGCTCACAGCATGGCCAATAGGGAGGACTGTGTCCGATAGTGGTCTTCCGGCTATAACGACAGTGATATAATAGTACGTACCTACAACTAGCGTTCAATATGCTAGCGGACCAGCACACGCTGGAGTCCAGGGTAAATAGATGCAGCACTACAGCAGCTAAACTGCGGCACTCCATTAGGGACACCTCCCACCGCTCTAAGGCTTCCAGGTCTAAAGGCTTGTTCTTGGCTTCGCGATCCTTGCGTTCTTTGTCGTCGAGACCTGGAACAGAGAAATAAATTTCCTTGGGTTTCATAAGATGCTTAGTTTAAAACTGGGTCAAAAATATATAGTGTGTATCGGATAGGGTTACCGATATATGAAGGGCTACACTACATTTTATCGACGGAAAACCCCCCTTAGGGGATTGCATCCCCTCTAAATGGCAGTCATTTTTAAATTCTTTTTTTTTTGTAGCTGTTCATGAAAAATATGTTTTTTCTTGAATTAGTAGTAGTACAGACATCAATATAGTCTCATTTGAAAGGTTATTTAATTTCTCTGGTGATCCACACATAAAATTAACCAAAAAATTAAAAGAAAAAGACTCAAAAATTTTAAAAAAATTCTTGCAGGTTTCCTCGCGATGTTTTCCTTCACCGTAGGAGCGTCGGATAAACGTACATATGAAATCGAAGTTCGAAAACACATTGGAACGTGGCAGGATTCGAACCGCCACCTCCCGGACAGGAGGTAGCGGCCCTAGCCATTACGCCACCGAGGCTAATTTTGTAAAACATTTTGCATTTACACAGGTACATATTTACAGGCAATGATATTTAAATAAGTATATTAAACAGTACTGAGCCTTATTCGAAGCCTAATTAAATATGAGTAGCATTCATTTCCTGTATGTACTAGTCGCTAACTTCCGGTCTATCCCCACTCTAGTTTCCTCTCCCGCCATCTTTTTTCCCCCCGCTTGCAGCGCCACCAAGCAGTTGAGTTGGCTGGACTCGAGTTTTGACTCATTGGCGTTTCGTTTCCCAACCGAGACGGTCTGAGCTGGCACATCCCGTGCACCGTGCCGTCTCGCAAGTACTTAGTCGTGTGACTCATAGCCACGTTTTACTTCAAGAAATTATTATTGCGTTGAGGGTTTCTAAGGTTTTGCAACCGTGAGTAAAATTTTATTTACATTGTTACCCTCACTTTTAGCCGTAACGGTTTGTACCGTTCGAAGATAATTTATAAAATAATTATCTGCAGTGATAGGAGTTACGTAACGGCGTAACAGTTTCGTCAATTTTGCGGTTTAAAGTGCAAAATTTAAAAACATTTTTGTCCTAACGGTTTTTTCCGTTAGGAGTGTGTGTTTTAGATATGGACGGTCTATCCATAACAGAGGACGAGGAAACAACGAGGACTCCGGTACCGCAAGTCACACAAGGCCTGCAGGTTCCGGTAAACAAAGAAAAGAAAAGAAAACGAGCGAAATCTTCGAGTTCAGAGTCCTCTTCGGAGTCTAGCTCCTCATCGGCGTCATCCAACTCGTCAACTAGCGGCAAGTGCCGAAAAAAGCGTAAGCGCCGTAAGTAAGCCGTAAGCGAAAGGACAAAAACTGTAAGTTGGAACAGCTTATTAATGTTGTGAGCGCATTAAAAAATCAAATCGTGTCGATCCCGCGAAACAATTATAATATTTCGCGCAGTGACAATCTAAACGAAGATTTCGTGGACCCAAACGTTAGCGGTGAGCTGTACGATACCGAACAACCATCATTCCAACTTTCGGATCGCATACCCAGCGAAATAAATCGCTCAACTCCAAACCAGGTATATGATGAAGCATTCCAACTTTCGGATCGCATACCCAGCGAAATAAATCGCTCAACTCCAAACCAGGTATATGATGAAGGTTCAAACAAAACTACTCCTGTGTTTAATTTTAATGTTTCCACTAAAGTGAAAGAGCCGACAATCCCACACGCATCCCAGGAGATGCTCAATCAATTGAATAATCTGCAACGTTTTGGTATGCCGGATTGGAACAGCGTCCGCTACGCGGCTGTTCAAAAACTATACTTACGATCGCCAGGTTTCGTAAATTTAGAACCTAACGAAGAAGTTAAACGTTACGATAACGCAAAGTTCGCAGTAAATACTGAAAAAGCGTTCGCGAGCATAACTTTTGCTTTGCTCAAGCAGCGCGAAGGCCTCGAGAGAGAAATACGAAACTTTTTGGCGTGGGCCCAGATGTGTGAATCATTAAACTATGCAGATGTTTACACTAAAATAAGCGAAATATTTTCCAACGGAGAATATTGCAAGGCTTCAAGTGATACGATCCAACTGGTCTGCGGCCATCGAGCGGAGCTTATCCAATACAGAAGAGAAGGCATCCTCTCACAAGTGAAGGACCAGTTTCATAAAAATCTTCTGAGAAAAATACCACCATCAAATTCAGATTTATTTGACGAGGAAAAATTCAGTTCCGTATTGGAAAAGGCCGGAGGTCTAAACAAAGTCTTCTGGGCAAAAGAAAAGGATCGCTACTCCGCGCCGCGGAACGATCCGGGAACCTCATCTCAGGCCCCCGCACACGCTAAACCTAGAAAAACTGCCCAGCAGCACATGAACAATCAATGGCCGAACACAAAACACACTACCTTTGTAAACAACAATTCCTTTCGCGGCAATAGCAGAGGAGGCAAGTTTTCTAGCGGGCGCGGCCGACAGGCTAAAGGATCCAGAACCCGCTCTCCCTCATCCCGCCGGGATAGGAGAGATCAAGGGAAGAGGAAAGATTGACTCGACGAGTCGGTCCTTCCGTGCCGGGCAACTGCAAAATTATCACATTCGTTGGGCAAAACTAGGGGCACCGCCCTACATCCTAAAAATGATAACGGGTTATCGAATCCCGTTTACAGCGCGGCCTCCACTTCATTTACCGAATTTCAATCATCAGACACCTCAATCATCGGAAACCACGAAAATCATAGACAAAATGATGCTTCAGGGTGTATTGAAGGAGGCCAAGCCGTCCCCAAGCTTCATTTCTTCAATTTTCCTTCGCCCAAAAAGCGACGGCACGCTAAGACCGATCTTCAATTTAAAAAACCTGAACTACTATGTCGAACCAGATCGATTCAGGCTGGTAAATGTATATCGCGTACCAGATTTCCTACAGTCAAAAGATTGGCTGGCAAAAATCGATTTTCATCAGGCCTATTTTCACTTGCCTATGTCGGAAAACCACAGAAGGTTTCTGCGGCTGATCTATGCCGACAAATTGCTCGAAATGACATGTCTACCCTTCGGGCTCAGCTCAGCACCCAAAGCATTCGCGTCCGTGACCAACTGGATCGCGCAATGCCTGAGGAATCGCGGCATTCGAATACTCGTATACTTGGACGACTTCTTTCTGGTCAACCAAAGTCCAGTCATCCTGAACAACCACGTATTAACAGCATTAGATCTGCTAAAATACCTGGGCTGGACAATAAACACGCAGAAGTCTGCCCTCAAGCCGCAGAAAGTTTTAGAATTCCTTGGCGTTGTCTGGGACCCCTGGCAGAACACGAGGTACCTACCAGAAAGACTAGTGTCAAAGTTAGGGTCTCAAGTTGCTGCCATGCTAAACAAAAAGAATACAACGTTAGAAAATGTACAGCGAGTGATCGGCATTATGAACTTTGCAAGTTTTGTAGTTCCAAGGGGTCGTCTTCATTATCGAGCGCTACAGTCGCTAGCGAACAAACTTCTCAAGCTGGAAACTACAAAAAGTATTCTAATACCGCCGCCAGCAATGGCAGAGCTATTCTGGTGGCAACAGAATTGCAAAAAGAGCACAAAGATACATGCTCATTTCCCAACACATTTTTTAACCACAGACGCGAGCGATGTCGGTTGGGGAGCCAAGCTAGACAACGTAAGCTTACAAGGCACATGGTCATTAGCACAACAAAACCTTCACTGCAACCAGAAGGAGATGATCGCCATTATAAACGTTTTGAAAGATCACTGTCGGCGCCTGAGTTCGAAAGCACTTCTTATACAGAGCGACAACCGCTCTGTCGTTTCTTACCTTCGCAACGAAGGAGGCACAAGGTCAGCAGCCCTGACAGAGCTGACCCGAGAAGCATATCAGATCTTGGATCGGTTCAACATAGAAATCCAGGTTTATCATATACCAGGCAACTACAATTGTCACGCAGATCACCTGTCTCGCCAGAAACCTCAACCAGAGTGGCACCTGCTACCACAAGTGACGAAAATAGTATTCGAGAAGTGGGGCACACCGTTAGTCGATCTATTTGCCTCACACAGAGCTCATGTCGTGCCGACGTATTGCTCACTAGACAGGTGGGACGAGAAGGCAACTTACCACGATGCACTGAGCATGACCTGGAATTTCCCGTTAGCGTGGGCGTTCCCACCACCACACCTAGTACCGAAAGTCTTAGCACACCTAAACAGCGCCTCGGGAATATACCTGCTTGTAGTACCACGCTGGGAAAATGTCTACTGGAGGCCGGATCTGAAACACAGGGCGCTAGCTCCGCCGTTCACAATCAGAAACCTACCGCAAGCCCTAGTAGACACCATGACGAATCTCCCGCCACCCAGGGTCTCCGAGATGACACTGGAAATCTGGAAATGTGGGGGTGGAACCAACACCTTAATAACTGGACAGCAGAACAAAAAACTCTGATCTCGTCCAGCTGGCGAAAATCCACACTTAATACGTACAAACCTGCGTGGAATAGATGGCTAGTTTGGTCAAGAAATAAAGGCGTTAATACGCACAACCCAAGTGGTCCTGATTTAGCTAGATTTCTTGCTGATCTGCATCAGAAAGAGGGGCTGTCGCTCAGTACTATTCTGGTCCATAAATCTGTAGTAGCAACCTTTTCTAATCCGGAGAATAATTTGAGCTCCCATAACGTTGTTAAACAAGTATTAAAGGCAATATCATTAGCCAAACCGAAAACTCTCAAACCTCCCATATGGGATACAGATGTGTTGACACGATACTTGGGTTGCAAAAATGTAGAATCGTGTAACTTATACGAAATATCACAACGTACAGCTGTAATCCTGCTCTTATGCTCAGGCAGGCGTGTGCACGACCTCACGCTTCTGAAGGTATCACCACAACACTGCGTACTACGTGATGATCACATTGTTTTAACACCATCCTTCGGGTCAAAGACGGACTCCTGTAACCATCGTCAATCTGCCTGGAAACTCACAGTATACACTGAGAATAAAACTCTGTGCCCAGTATACTGGTTAAAGCGTTTAATTACCGAAGCTCAACCCAGAAGAGATGCAGCCAGATCCGAAAACCTCTTCGTAGCTCTTACCGGAAATCCTAGACCCGCCACACGTACTATCATCGCAGGTTGGGTAAAGAATTTACTACAAAAGACCGGCATACATTCAACTGCGGGGAGCATTAGATCGGCAGTGGCATCAAAGAACTGGATCAGTAACTTTAATTTAGATTAAATTTTGACACGAGGCAACTGGAAGTCAGCTAACACTTTTAAAAAAATTTACCGCAAGGAAATTGTTCCCGTCCCGGTTAATAACACGTCATCATTAGCATCATCATTTGTTCCTGATGATGAATAACGATAATCATTTATCCTAATTATTTTCATAATCAAAGTGTGTACTATCTGCATATCAGTTTAGAAGAAAGTAATTTTTATTTTTCTGATCACCACCTTTATGTAGTTGTTAAGAACAAATGTTTATCATTGTCATTGTTTTAAATCAAAACACTTCCTATCTGGAGTGCACTAGACAGTAAATAAAACTTTATAATTTCGATTAACAATGCTTTTCACTGGGTTATACCGTTCAAACCTAGATACATTTATCACATTGGCGTATTCCAGCGCCACCAGACGATAATAGACACGTCTCTCATATTTAATTAGGCTTCGAATAAGGCTCAGTACTGTTTAATAGCTGCGTTTTACCTAAAATTAAAACGTTTATTAAACATACTTACCTTATTCGAAGCCTAATGTTTATAAAACTGCCTTGTGGTATAGAGACGCAATGAGTCAAAACTCGAGTCCAGCCAACTCAACCGCTTGGTGGCGCTGCAAGCGGGGGGAAAAAAGATGGCGGGAGAGGAAACTAGAGTGGGGATAGACCGGAAGTTAGCGACTAGTACATACAGGAAATGAATGCTACTCTCATATTTAATTAGGCTTCGAATAAGGTAAGTATGTTTAATAAACGTTTTAATTTTAGGTAAAACGCAGCTATTAAAATCGGCATGCAAAATTTAAATTTAAAAAAATATAAATTTATAATCATATGTTGTTGACAGGTAAGTTTCTTGTCACTTGTTTTATTGTTTTCCTTTTAAGTTTTAGTAATAATAATAATTAAATTCATTTATTAAAGTAACTTAAGACTCATAGAATGTTAGTAACAAATGTTAGTATTTCTTAACCTAGAACCTTTCAAAAACACAATGTAGTTGAGTATGTGAAACCCTGCTACAAGATCACCACAGAAGTGGAGAGCCTGCAGCAGCGATTCACATACGAGCAGTCGAGCCGGCTCGCGACGCAGCTCAGGATGAGACTGGGGCTGGCCCGCACGCGGCGCACCAGGGACGCGCATCTCTTCCGCATTGTAGTGAAGAAGCAGTCAACGCGTGCTTCAGCGAACATCCCTGATGCGCTACAGAAACGAGGCAGCCCCAACAACACCCGGAACGCGTTGTTATATTGGACACCAAGGGCGCTGTATGTTTTTTGCGTATAATTCGCCCACAGGCTGCACGTGTAAAATGAGGTGCAATATGCGCGAAATAGCGTCAATTTTACTTCCTTGGAGCAACGTGCAAACCTGCGAGCTATCATATTTGCTCTAACCGACAGCGCCCTTCGCTCCCTTTCGATGTCGTCATCATCCCTGAGGTCGGCAGTCAGCAAATGCCCCAGGTATTTAAACTTGTACACCCTAGCCATTGGGACTCCATTTAATTTGACTGGGGGCACGGATTCCGGGTAGCGACTGCCGACCCCAAAGACCATGACCTCACTTTTTTTAACATTGTATGTCAGCCCGTGAAGACTGGCATACTTTTCACATATGGCCACAAGCTTCCTGAGACCGCACACTGAGGCGCTCAGCAGCGCCATGTCATCAGCGTAACTAACATTATTTACACAGACGCCATCAATGTAGCAGCCCACACGTTGACTGCTGAGCTCCTCGATCAGGTCATTGATGTACAGGTTAAAGAGCGTGGGCGAGCTCAGTCCACCCTGCCTCACCCCGCACTCCAACCCGTACGGCCGCGACAATGCCCCTGCCCACCGGACCTGATTGATCTGGCCTCCATACCAATGCTTAAAAGTGTTTATGAGCTCTATTGGTACATCTGCATTTTTCAGCTTCTTCCAGAGCATGTCGTAGGAGACCAGATCAAAGGCCCTAGACATGTCGAGGAAACAGGCATATATCGGAGTTTTCCGATCCGTGTAGTACTTGACAGCCCACTTAAGACACAGGATGGCACTGTCTGTGGATAGCCCGGAACGGAATCCGAACTGATTGTCGTGCAGATGTATGTATTTATTAAGCTGTGTGTTAAGCAGGCCGTCAAGGACCTTCGCAATGACCGTGGCAAGTGATATAGGCCTATAGTTATTTTTGTCCGCTAGGTCGCCTGTTTTATTTTTAACTATAGGCACTACGATAGTTTTAGTCAGATTGCCAGGCAAATACGAATGACTCACACAAAGATTAAATAACAATGCTAATACTCTTGGTAGATGAGGGCCTGCATACCGTAGATGTTCAATGCTGAGACCATCGTGACCCGGAGACTTGCCTCTAGACATTGTGCTTATAACACGTGCAATCTCTTTAGCTGTAAATCTTGTTCTCAGGTCACCATGGCCAACAGCAGCCGGTATAAAAGAGGGGCCCAGTGGAGATTTTACCATAAAATGATCCTTAAAGAGATCAGCAATGCCCTCAGGATCGTTAACCCCGTCAAGAGACACAGGGAGGCCAGGCTTGTTGCTCAGTCTATTGGTCTGTTTCCAGAAGGAACGAATCATTACTAGTATGATGTGATGCCAGAATATCCATTTTTATTTGTTCTACATGATCCTGACACCATTTCAAACGAGACTTAAAGATCTTTCTGGCTTCACACATCTCGTTATAAGCGCGGCCTAAAGCGGGTTTACCAAGTTCCTGCCAATTGAAGTACTTCTGCCGGGCATCCCTGTGCGCTACACTTACATGCCTATTCCATCCGGCCACTGCTTTCTTTTTCTTACGCTTACTGCATCCTCGACCCATCGTGGCCGACTCACATAGGGCAAACACGATATCATCATAAAGCTTATCAATGACATCTCGATGACTATGATTATTACATATACTGTCACAACATTTACTAAATTGTTCCGGGAAATCAATCAGTCTCAGCTTTTTGTGACATGCCATACTAAAGTGTTGTATTTGGTCGGGAGTTCTCTCCCCCCAGATAACCCTATATTCAACAAAATTATAATTACAGTTCTTTACACATGCTAAATCAAATAAACATTCCAGCACTAGGGGAAAATGGTCAGACCATAGCGTGTCATAGTTTACATACGCACGGGTTACAGAGTCACGTGCCGCCTTGGTTACCACGCCGTGATCTAACCACCTCCTCGAGCCGTTTGCCTCACTCACAAAAGTGTAGGTACCGGAGTTCAACCCCAGTAATTCCGTATCAATACACGACCATTCAAATTCATTACAAAAACCTATCAATTCAGTAAAGAATCTCTCTGAGGGATGTGCATTAAAGTCTCCTAGTATATAACAACACTCCACGCTATAACTATCTATAATCGCACTCACCAGTCCAAGACAATCCGTAAATTCCGCTAGGTTCGTCACTGAATCCGTTGGCATATAAATGCTGAACACTAAAATTGACCTTTGCCCACACACTATTTTTATAGCACAGATTCGTGGATTATCGCACTTCACAACCGACACATCGCGGAAAACACTCCTTCTCCAGAGTAGTGCCACGCCGCCGTACGGTCGGCCGCGCAACATACCCGCCGCTGTGTCAACCGCTGAGGTACCCGTACAATCGAAGTCTTCGTTAATACTGTGCAGGTATGAGAGCTCGTCGGGTAAAAGCCACGTTTCCTGAAGTGCAATGATATCGGAACCGGGACACAAATTCCGTATGTTATCGATAGAACGTTTTACGTTTTTGCAATTAAAACTAACTAGCTTATAAGATTTTTTATCCATTAAGTGTTTTCTTTTGGGCCGTCACCGGAACATGCTGCTCCAGACGTAAATTACGTAACCCCTGGGCCACAGCTTGTCGTCTAAAAACTGGTTTTGATTAGGCTCTGTCACAAAGAATTTAAAGGCGTTATGCGAATCCTGGGTTTTCATCGCTATCTTCTCTAGCTTGACAGATATTTGGGTTTTTTTAAAGATATAATCAATTATATCTTTTTCGCTCGTGTCTACGTGTATGTTCGATATAAAAATAGGCACTTTTCTGTCCGCCGCTCGGAACTTTTCTTCGGCCTCGATAATTAATGTGCCTATTTTACCTTTCATTCGGCTTTTCGTGTTATTTTTACGAGCTACTAGCGTCCATTTACCATCTGAATCTTCAATCATTCCCTTTTTCAACACATTTGAATTATTAAGATACTTTAGTGTTTTGTTGTGCAATTACATTAATTTAGAACATAGTCAATTGTCGCTGATTATTTATTTATTATTTACACTAACATTATAAAGATGTAAATTTTGCCAGTTTGTTTGTAGGAAAGTAATCTCTGGAACAACTGAACTGATTTCGAAAATTCTTTCACCGGTAAAAAGCTACATTATTCCTGAGTGAGATAGGCTATATCTACGCTGGCGCTCACCCTCAAAGACAGTCATAAAACCAAGAAGCCGCGGGCAAAAGCTAGTTTATCACAAATCCACTAATGGAACACAAGCGCGACATCTCAGTTGACCGTTACACTTATAATACTTGCTCGTGATAAGATAGTGATAGGATAAGAAATAGTGTGATAGGGAAACGTTGTGATCTGAAAGAAGATGTAGTGACAAAAATTGAGAAAGGTATGCTGAGATGGTGTGGCCGTATCGAGAGAATGAATGAAGAACGATTGACGAAACAAGTGAATAAGGCGAGTGTGAATGAAAGTGTTGGAAGGGGTAGACCTAGCCGGACGTTTCGAGACCAAATTAGGGAAGTCTTGAAAAAAGGCCAGGTCAAGAGTACCCTAAACCGAAGAGCATGTATGAAGGGAATAATGGAAGTGGACGAAGCGAAACAAGTATGTAAGGATCGTAGCAAGTAGAAAGATGTGGTCTCTGCCTACCCCTACGGGAAAGAGGCGTGATTATATGTATGTATGTGATGACTTACCAAGAGGTCTCTTGATGTATTTCGGATGGATCCCCTGCGAGACTTGCAGCAGCGCCGAGGCCAACCCCCTGACGACTGTGTGGTCGTCCACTGAGGGTTTCTCCTCTGAATTCTCCGTTTTAACCCCATTCACTTTGGGCACTTCTAAATAATGTCCCGGGTCGCGGTATTTGTTTTGGGGTATCGCTTCCAATGCTGTTTTCTTGTCTGTAAAGAAGGGCTTAAGATACTATAACTGTTTTTTCGCACATTTTTAAATGCGTGAGACGAATACAGAAAAGATCATTTTGACAAATTGAAAACGGGGCTTGACGTGATTATATATAATTGATGTTTTTTTTTTACCTCAACGTTTCGACTATGCTTCGATAGCCGCGGTCGCGAGTAGACTGAAGCCGCGGTGCCATCGCCGGTAAAAACAACATCAATTGTATAAGAGTACGTCAAGCCCCGTTTTCAATTTGTCAGTATGAATAATCGTGAAAGTTAAAAGATCATTTTGTAGTCATCCGAAAATATTTTGATTTAAAGAAATGTACTTTATGTCACTTATATACACCAAAAAAGTAGTAAAGGAAAAATTATGCATGCGCGCTTGTGTGTGTGCCTGTGTGTTGTGCGTGTGTGTGTGCGTGCATGCGTCTGTGCTTGCGTGCGTGTGTGTTGGTCCTAGGCCGGACCCCAGGCACATGACCTCGCCTTCTTATCAGCTCATATGCGTCCCCACCGAGGAGCTCGAGCCTACCCTTTATTAGGGCGATCGGGCCCTAGTCGACCACGCGGGCCCAGTGCGGATTGGTCGACTTCACACACAACCTTCGAGTTTCTTCGCAGACGTGTGCAGGTTTCCTCACGATGTTTTCCTTAAGTAAGAAGGATCGTAAGACCTCGCCTAGCGGAGATATCTCCCTTTGCTTCCGACGAGTAGGAACCAACCGTTCCTATACCTGGGTAACAATCAGAGCCGTTGTCCACATATTGAAAGGTACAAATCATATACAAACCTTCAGGCACGTTGAGCACGCCATTCGGCAGGTGGTAGTCGTCTCTATACTGTCGGTTCGGCCCCCACGTGAGGTATTCCACTTGCTTGTCGAAACTTCGCAACATGATTGTACCGCGCCACGCTTCGCGATCCTGAGTACAAGATACAAGAGAATTACAACTACACTTGTACAGTTTGTGTTTCAATAGTGAAAGATGTCTAAACATGAGTTAAGTTAACTTCGCAACATGATTGTACCGCGCCACGCTTCGCGATCCTGAGTACAAGAAACAAGAGAATTACAACTACACTTGTACAGTTTGTGTTTCAATAGTGAAAAATGTCTAAACATGAGTTAAGTTAACTTCGCAACATGATTTTACCGCGCTATGCTTCGCGATCCTGAGTACAAGATACAAGAGAATTACAACTACACTTGTACAGTTTGTGTTTCAATAGTGAAAGATGTCTAAACATGAGTTAAGTTAACTTCGCAACATGATTGTACCGCGCCACGCTTCGCGATCCTGAGTACAAGATACAAGAGAATTACAACTACACTTGTACAGTTTGTGTTTCAATAGTGAAAGATGTCTAAACATGAGTTAAGTTAACTTCGCAACATGATTGTACCGCGCCACGCTTCGCGATCCTGAGTACAAGAAACAAGAGAATTACAACTACACTTGTACAGTTTGTGTTTCAATAGTGAAAAATGTCTAAACATGAGTTAAGTTAACTTCGCAACATGATTTTACCGCGCTATGCTTCGCGATCCTGAGTACAAGATACAAGAGAATTACAACTACACTTGTACAGTTTGTGTTTCAATAGTGAAAGATGTCTAAACATGAGTAAAGTTAACTTCGCAACATGATTGTACCGCGCCATGCTTCGCGATCCTGAGTACAAGAAACAAGAGAATTACAACTACACTTGTACAGTTTGTGTTTCAATAGTGAAAAATGTCTAAACATGAGTTAAGTTAACTTCGCAACATGATTTTACCGCGCTATGCTTCGCGATCCTGAGTACAAGATACAAGAGAATTACAACTACACTTGTACAGTTTGTGTTTCAATAGTGAAAAATGTCTAAACATGAGTAAAGTTAACTTCGCAACATGATTGTACCGCGCTATGCTTCGCGATCCTGAGTACAAGAAACCAGAGAATTACAAGTACACTTGTACAGTTTGTGTTTCAATAGTGAAAAATGTCTAAACATGAGTTAAGTTAACTTCGCAACATGATTTTACCGCGCTATGCTTCGCGATCCTGAGTACAAGATACAAGAGAATTACAACTACACTTGTACAGTTTGTGTTTCAATAGTGAAAAATGTCTAAACATGAGTAAAGTTAACTTCGCAACATGATTGTACCGCGCCATGCTTCGCGATCCTGAGTACAAGAAACAAGAGAATTACAACTAACTTGTACAGTTTGTGTTTCAATAGTGAAAAATGTCTAAACATGAGTAAAGTTAACTTCGCAACATGATTGTACCGCGCCATGCTTCGCGATCCTGAGTACAAGAAACAAGAGAATTACAACTACACTTGTAGAGTTTGTGTTTCAATAATGAAAAATGTCTAAAAATGAGTAAAGTTAACATCGCAACATGATTGTACCGCGCTATGCTTCGCGATCCTGAGTACAAGAAACCAGAGAATTACAAGTACACTTGTAGAGTTTGTGTTTCGATAGTGAAAAATGTCTAAACCTGAGTAAAGTATCTGGCAACACAGCCGACCGTCTTCCTGTCATCGCAGTTACATTCTGTGACGATTTTATAGTAATAAAATAAGATCCCGTTGCAACATGTACCCATCAGTTTTTTACAGCGCTCCCGCATGTTTGAATATTTATTTATTGTTTATTGTACACAGTAAATGAGAAACACATATAAGTAAAAAACATAAGACGTACAATCGGTATGCTTAACTCTGTAAGAGTTTTCTGCCAACAAACCAGTAAGTGAGAAAGAAATGAAATACGAACGAGAGGCGTGTACAAATTTGTTATGGGGAATGTTAAAAAAAACTGTTAATAATAATAATATTGTACTGGGACTTTGTCTAATTTTGGCCGGAAGTCAGCGTTGTCTGGTTACAGTTAGTAAAAAATAGCCATGGTGTTGATGACCACCACCGATGCCAAACGATAGTTCACAAAGTTTGTTCTGGCAGTCTTTTACAACAAACATTAATCAGGAGTGCTTCCTCTTCAGCCTGGTATACATGCCATTCAAGACCATGCCAGTGCTTTTTCAGAGGGATCTTACTACTACTTACTTCTCCGGCTCAGCGACCCGAAGTGGATCTTGGCCTCCAACATAAAAGTGCTACACTCTATTCTAGATCTTAGTTATAACTTAAACTATTGTTGAACAAATTGCTCTCCTACAATTATGATGCTAGTCCTTACAGGTCTAACGACTAGTAAGTTATATTTACAACTAGGTCTGAGAAAACGTCAATAGTGTCAGAATTTTAATACATTTCTGGCAAGTTGGTGACTGACCTTGACTTTGAGTACCCCGAGACACCCGTGGAAGATCTTCTCCTCCAGCTCCAGGATGTGGTCCCTCAGAGAGAGCTCTAGGGCCTCTGATATGGAGCATTCCGGTGGCACGGGGAGAGATGGCAGGAACTTGCGGGTTCTGGTAGAATGGTGGACTGGGGGTTGCTGGGGGCAGGAAAAATAGATTAAAATAATGTTGCTTTAGCTCTCAATATAATAAATAAAAAATAATAAAAATATATAATAGTTTTAGCTCTCGTTTCTTTCCTGAACGGTAAAAAGAGGTCGAGCAAAATCTTAGGTTGACTACGCTCAGACCTCCTCCTCCATATTGGATAGTTTCTGCATCAAAAAGTAATTGTGAATTAATTTTGTTATTTCAGAACAACTTACTCACTTGGTGTGCTAAAATGTACTATTTTTAATATATCAAAAACACATAATTAGCACGTCTACGACAACGATATATTATGACGTCATAGTTCAATATTTCAAACATTTTTAGAACAACTTCTTGTTTTTGACAGGTCATAAAAATAAGGTGACTAGCAGCTACTACCGGAATCTGAATTATTCTTAGCATTTGACTTATGTGTATTTTTTTGTTTAACTCCTTGAGCGTTATTAGGCACCACTCTTGAGAATTGAACTGAAATGATTGAACTCGGAGCCAATATTTTTCTAATCCACCAATAGGATGTTGTGACCTGTTTTATCCTCTTTTTATCGTTTAGCCATTCGAAACTCATTGTGTAATGTGTATAGGATAGGGACATTGTACCTTGTCTACCTGACTTGCACCGCATTCTCCCTATTTTTATATGCTGTTACGACACGCTTTGGACTGGTCTCATGTTGTAAACTACTTAAATCTAATGTGATGTACTACGTAAAAACCTGTTAAATACCTATAACTTTTGTTAAGGTGTGTATCCAATCTAAGTTTTCCGAATAGATAAAATACATTCATTGCAATATGCGACAGTTGGTCACACTTTATTGCCTCGTCTGCAGCAAACAATTGTACGGGGCATAGAAGCCTATTTTTCCTAGGGTGGCCTCATAATTCGAAGATTTGAGAGGATCCAAAAAGAAAAATAAACTTTTTCAAGGCTGCTATAACAACGGGAATCAACAGGGTAGTCACATAAAGTTAGCTCAAACCCACTTGAAAACGCTACAAAAACAGACTTCCATCGCGACAACTTAGTACAATTTTGCATTATTATTTTTGTTTTTTGTTAATTTGCTAATAAAGTATACTAGAAAGTTTTTATGGGACTACACGGGAAGTACTAGCTTGCAAATAAAAAAAGAATCATCAAAATCGGTTCACCCAGTCAAAAGTTCTGAGGTAACACACATAAAAAAAATACAGTGAATTGAGAACCTCATCCTTTTTGGAAGTCGGTTGAAAATCGGATTTTTTGAAGTAGTAAGCCCCGTTCTTTCTCATGTCATCCCCTACAATATTTTAAATCATAATCACGCGTAGGGTATTTCGAAAATCTGCATTTTAATTATATTTACTAAGGGAATTATAACTTACGGGAACAAGTTTAGGGTTCAGCATCTGTATGGGACATTTCTTGAGATATTCCAATATGTTGTTCTTGTCTAACTCTAGGCCTTGCCGTAACTCGCTCTCTCTCAGACCTCGCTTGTTGAGGGACTGTATGAGAGATTCGATTTGCTCCTCTGTGTGGAATACTTCCCATTGAGGACGGTCCGCCTGCAGAAAAAAATAAAAATTAAGGTTCATTTTTCCTATAGGACTAACGCCTAATTGAGACTGTCGGCAGGCACTCGTGCATAATCATCATCATCATCATAATCATATCAGCCGAAGGACTTCCACGGCTGGACATAGGCCTCCCGCAAGGATTTCCACGACGACCGGTTTTGTGCTACCCGCATCCAGCGGCTTCCCGCGACCTACAATCGGTCCACCAAGTGGGAGGCCTGCCTACACTACGTTTTCCAGTGCGCGGTCGCCACTAGAGAACTTTCATTATATTATATGATATTTACTATGAATTGAATTCATAATAATATATGCATGCGCTTCATTTATATTTATTCTCCTCCCTGCTTGCAGCATTATGCTGAGTCGGGGCCGGTTCGGCAAAATGCACATAGCATGTTCACAACTGTATCCTACTCATATTTTTCTACTTTTTCTTTGTGTTATTTGTACCTTTTTTGTTATTTTTATGTCTTCTGTGTGTATTTTTGTCGAATAAATGTTATTTTATCTTATCTTATCTTTCTTCACAAAAAGATAACCCAAAAAGAATCTAACCAACTAGCGTTATGTACTTAACCTCTCGGAGGAACAACCCATCTCTTTTAAAATTCTCCTTTCATAAGTCTTTTCGTCGTCGGTGGTGTAACGGCCGCCGCTTCATGTCCGGGAGGTCGTGGTTTGAATCCCGCCACGTACCAATGTGATTTCGAATTTAGATTTCATATAAACGTTTATCCCACGCTCTCACGGTGAAGGAAAACATCGTGAGGTAACCTGCACACGCTTGCGAAGAAACTCGAAGGTTGTGTGTGAAGTCGACCAACCCGCACTGGGCCCGCGTGGTCGACTACGGCCCGATCGCCCTAATTCAGGGTAGGCTCGAGCCCCTCGGTGGGACGTATATGTGCTAATATGATAAAGAGGATTTTGCATCTTTGGTTATTATATTTTTTTATTTACTATAAATGTTTTGAGCTATAAATGTAGTAATGAGCTAGAAATTTGAAAAAAGTGGCAAAGTAAAAACCACGTGTGCGGTAAATTCAATTTTGCGCACGGTAAATTAGCATAACCAATTTTCCGGCAAATGTATTGAAAATAATATTAATTAAGGACCTGTATTGGATATTCATAAACTTCTTTCTATTTCTACTATTTTTCCTTATCTTGTATGTACACAAGTGGTAATATTCCCGGTGCAGACCATCACATCCCTATTACTTTAGAAGTAACACAATATTCTACATCATTCTAGGATTTTCTATGAAGAATCCCGTTTACCTTACCATGCACGCACGTAACAAGTGGTAATATTCCCGGCGCAGACCATCACTTCCCTACTACTTTAGAAGTAACACAATGTTCTACATCATTCTAGGATTTTCTATGAAGAATCCCGTTTACCTTGCCATGCACGTAACAAGTGGTAATATTCCCGGTGCAAACCTTCACTTCCCTATTACTTTAGAACTAACACAATATTCTACATCATTCTAGGATTTCCTAATAAGAATCTCGTTTACCTTGCCATGCACGTAACAAGTGGTAATATTCCCGGTGCAAACCATCACTTCCCTATTACTTTAGAAGTAACACAATATTCTATATCATTCTAGGATTTCCTAATAAGAATCTCGTTTACCTTGCCATGCACGTAACAAGTGGTAATATTCCCGGCGCAGACCATCACTTCCCTACTACTTTAGAAGTAACACAATGTTCTACATCATTCTAGGATTTTCTATGAAGAATCCCGTTTACCTTGCCATGCACGTAACAAGTGGTAATATTCCCGGTGCAAACCTTCACTTCCCTATTACTTTAGAACTAACACAATATTCTACATCATTCTAGGATTTCCTAATAAGAATCTCGTTTACCTTGCCATGCACGTAACAAGTGGTAATATTCCCGGTGCAAACCATCACTTCCCTATTACTTTAGAAGTAACACAATATTCTATATCATTCTATGATTTCCTAATAAGAATCTCGTTTACCTTGCCATGCACGTAACAAGTGGTAATATTCCCGGTGCAAACCATCACTTCCCTATTACTTTAAAAGTAACACAATATTCTATATCATTCTAGGATTTCCTAATAAGAATCTCGTTTACCTTGCCATGCACGTAACAAGTGGTAATATTCCCGGTGCAAACCATCACTTCCCTATTACTTTAGAAGTAACACAATATTCTATATCATTCTAGGATTTCCTAATAAGAATCTCGTTTACCTTGCCATGCACGTAACAAGTGGTAATATTCCCGGTGCAGACCATCACTACCCTATTACTTTAGAAGTAACACAATATTCTATATCATTCTAGGATTTCCTAATAAGAATCTCGTTTACCTTGCCATGCACGTAACAAGTGGTAATATTCCCGGTGCAAACCATCACTTCCCTATTACTTTAGAAGTAACACAATATTCTATATCATTCTAGGATTTCCTAATAAGAATCTCGTTTACCTTGCCATGCACGTAACAAGTGGTAATATTCCCGGTGCAAACCATCACTTCCCTATTACTTTAGAAGTAACACAATATTCTATATCATTCTAGGATTTCCTAATAAGAATCTCGTTTACCTTGCCATGCACGTAACAAGTGGTAATATTCCCGGTGCAAACCATCACTTCCCTATTACTTTAGAAGTAACACAATATTCTATATCATTCTAGGATTTCCTAATAAGAATCTCGTTTACCTTGCCATGCACGTAACAAGTGGTAATATTCCCGGTGCAGACCATCACTACCCTATTACTTTAGAAGTAACACAACATTCTATATCATTCTAGGATTTCCTAATAAGAATCTCGTTTACCTTGCCATGCACGTAACAAGTGGTAATATTCCCGGTGCAAACCATCACTTCCCTATTACTTTAGAAGTAACACAATATTCTATATCATTCTAGGATTTCCTAATAAGAATCTCGTTTACCTTGCCATGCACGTAACAAGTGGTAATATTCACGGTGCAGACCATCACTACCCTATTACTTTAGAAGTAACACAATATTCTATATCATTCTAGGATTTCCTAATAAGAATCTCGTTTACCTTGCCATACACGTAACAAGTGGTAATATTCCCGGTACAGACCATCACTACCCTATTACTTTAGAAGTAACACAATATTCTATATCATTCTAGGATTTCCTAATAAGAATCTCGTTTACCTTGCCATGCACGTAACAAGTGGTAATATTCCCGGTGCAGATCATCAGTTCCCTCTGCAGGTTATCGTTTTCCAGACCGTTTAGCTTCTGCGCCAGTCCATTCACGCTGGTTAGAGGTTTTTTAGGTGAATTGCCGCGAGAATTCGCGCCCGAGTCATTTTCCTTATCACTGCCGGCTGCAAAAAAACAGTTATAACAACATCGGATCGAAATAAAGCTTGATTTCATCATCATCATATCAGCCGAAAAACTTCCACTGCTGGACAAAGGCCTTTTTCCTTATCACTGCCGGCTGCAAAAAAACAGTTATAACAACATCGGATCGAAATAAAGCTTGATTTCATCATCATCATATCAGCCGAAAAACGTCCACTGCTGGACAAAGGCCTCCCCCAAGGATTTCCACTTAGATTGATTTAGGCAAAACTGAATGTTGAAAGTTTGAAATAACGGGTCTCTCATTTCTTAGGGTTACACACAAAAAAAATGTTTGGTTGGTTAATTTCTTTAACAGCGCAAAGGAACAATGGATTGTTTGCGGCTCGCGTACAATTCACCCTCAAAGACAGTCATAAAAAAGATGTCCACGCGGGCGAAGCCCCGGACAAAACTAGTTGTAGAATAAGCCGTGTTACAAAACAGCGCGCCACTTTATAAAACTAAAAACTCCGAATAAAACCGATTCGGACAGAGCCCCGACGGTAGAACAAGACATGCTAACCTAACAGTCCATCCGTT
The DNA here is from genome assembly GCA_947284805.1 of Coleophora flavipennella. Classification (NCBI taxonomy): domain Eukaryota; kingdom Metazoa; phylum Arthropoda; class Insecta; order Lepidoptera; family Coleophoridae; genus Coleophora; species Coleophora flavipennella. The sequence goes on along the minus strand of OX369294.1, from coordinate 11,672,131 downwards.
CGTCCGACTCGGTTTTATTCAGAGTCTTTTTACTCAGTAGTTTACAAAGCGACGCGCCGTTTTTAACCGACTTTAAAAAAAGAAGGAGGTTTCTCAATTCAACCGTATATATTTTTTATTTTTTTATGTGTGTTCGCGGATAAACTTCGTCGTTTTTGAACCGATTTTGATGATTCTATTTTTGTTGGAAAGGAGATATCCCAAGGGTGGTACCATGATAAGGAAACCAGGATCTGATAATGGTATCCCAGAGAAATCGAGGAGAACCTTAGTTTCCTGTTTAAAGTCTGTTTTTTTTGTTCAAAATTATATAAAGCGACTAATTCTACAATATGGCTGCGATATTCACACATGTAATGAAACATATTATATAGACGGGGAATATTATAGATGAGATTATAGACAGGGAAGTCAAAGACAAAACCATCTATATCCTCAGCGATAGCCAAGCTGTTCTTTTGACTCCTTCAAGGTTTACTCTGGGCTAGTGCTAAACTGTATTGGGTAGTGGGGTCCCCACTTATAAAGATAAGATATAATTGAAAACGCTAAACACGTTAAAAAACTGACTTCCATCGCAACAACTTAGTACATTTTTGCATTATTATTTTAGGTTTTTGTTAATTTTCTAATAAAATACTACACTGATTTTGATAAAATTTATATGGGACCACACGGGAAGCACTAGCTTTCAAATAAAATAAGAATCATAAAAATCGGTTCACCCAGTCAAAAGTTATGAGGTAACACACATAAAAAAAACATACAGACGAATTGAGAACCTCCTCCTTTTTGGAAGTCGCTTGAAAATAAGTATATTCACCTCTCTCCCCTCGATGGAACAGCTCGGTGACATACGCTATAGTGTCCCCGTTGTGTATCGGCGCTGGAGGCAGCGGCTTGTCGCTACACGTGCCGCGGTCCTCGTCCCCGGCTTCCACGAATAGTCCAGCTACGCGTTGGTTGAGCCAGTAACGACGGTAGGCGCGGTCCGTACCTAAGGAACACCAAACCGTTAACAATCATATCAATATTCAATTCAATTCAATAGGGATGACGAATGCTAGTCATCTGAGTTACTTTTTATCATCTGTCAAAAACGACATTTTGTTCTAAAAATGTTAGAAATACACGTAGTATACTAATTACTCTGAGGAAATACCTAGACGTGACGTCATAATTTTGCAGCCTCGTTTATGTACTCATTATGTGATTTTAGTGAATTAAAAATCGAAGAATTGATGGAAAACAAAACGAGTAAGGTTTTCCGAAGTTTAAGTAAGAGGGCAATTTAGTGATCAAGAGTTCATAATTTATTTCTGATGCTGTCTTCATCCCTATTCAATATATTTATTCAAAATAGGTGCAAATTACACTGTTTCTGATAGTCATAAAATAATAATAACAATTTCATTTGTGAAGAATCAAGAAATAAACAATAATTAGTTAATAACGTCAAAATTAAATCCTTGATATAAACCAGATTATGTCATTAGAACATGAAAACAATATGACACGAAAAGTTATACAGAAAAATCATTGAATGCATTTAACAAGAGTAGCTCAGTTCACACGGACAGCACCCGGTCACGAGTATAACGCGAGAGTCAGCCATCTTAAAGATCTTCCATCTGTGGTAGCTTGTAAGTAGCGTATTGAGAATTTGTGAATTTTATCTACGTCTGTGACTCGGTCCTCCTAATCAGAGGTCCCGGGTTCAAATCCGGACGGTCAACATACCAATGAGTTTTTCGAAACTTACATATATATACTTACCGATTGCTTTAACGGTGAATGAAAACATCGGAGGAAACCTGCACATGTGATTCCAAATGTGTATGAAGGTCGCGTTGCACACGTCCGTAGGTGTTAATTTTAATGCCCTACACGTGAACGCGGGTGATGCAAGTGCAACACCGGGCAACCGCCGTCGATCCCTTGGATAGCACGGTTAATTATGCCACACAATAAGAAAGAAATATATATCTATGTATTTGTAAATGCTGTCAGCTTCCCTATGAAAATAAAATTAATGTATCGACTATTATTGACTTCGTGCTTAAAGAATCCCGAAAAAGTGCATATTCTCGAGGGATCTGGGAAAACATCAAATCCGTTACTCTTTCACGCTAAAACTATTGGTTCCCGAGGGATTTGGATAGAACAAGTCTTGTTTGTTACTCTTTAACATTAAGACTACCGAACTGATCTCGCTGTAATTTGGGACAGAGCAAAAGTAAAGGGCGGAGAATATCATAGGGCACTTTTTATCCCGGAAAAACGCCTCCTTCCCGAGGGATCTGGGAAAAACTCAATTCTACGCTCAGGAGCCGCTTGCGGGTTTGCAGCTCGCGTACCGTGTAACTTCGCATACAGCCATAAAGACTACATATTCAAGCGGACGAAGCCGCGGGCAAAAGCTAGTAATAAATAAATACAACAAAAATTCCTCAAAAACTTACCAACATAAGATGCGTAGTCAAACACCTTCACCTGCAACTCCTTCGCCTTCTTCTCAAACTCCGCTTTCTTCTCCTCGCTCTCCTTCATCAGTTTCTCCACGGCAGCTTTGTGCTCTTCCTCCAAAGCCTTGGCTTCATCTTCAGTGGGTTTCAGTTCCTCTTTTTTGGCTGCAAGCTGCTTCTTTAGCTCTTGGCGCTGCACCGTGACATGGGCCTCGCGTTTGCGCTCGTTTATCTGAAAGCAATTAAAGGAAATTTTAGAAGAGGCAAAATTAAGCTTTGGATTCTTTTATGTTGTATACAAGGTCTAACAAAATTAGCTGAAACTATTTTAACTGGTTGTTCTACCCATGAAACAGAACAACTTTCCCCATGAAACCCATAGTCAAATCTCGAGAAAAAAATTAAACTTCCCATACTAAGTTGGCTGATCAGCTGATGGAGTTAGTATGGGAGAGCCAATTTTTTTTCGCGATTTGACTATGGTTTTCATGGGGAAAATTGTTCAGTTTCATGGGTAGAAGCACCAGTTAAAATAGTTTCAGCTAATTTTGTTACACCCTATATTATCGATTTCAAAAAAAGAGGAGGTTCTTAACGTTTTATGTTTATGGCTAGGTACAGGGAGGCATCTACATTGAAGGACTTTTGTCGTCTTTTTGTTTCTGTCAGGATTTTTATCATCTGTCAAAAACAACTTCTTGTTCTAGAAATGTTAGAAATACCTAGGGTGACGTCAGAGTTTTCAGCATCATTTATGTGCACATTTTGTTCATCATCATATCAGCCGAAAGACGTCCACTATTGGACAAAGGTCTCCCCTAAAGATTTCCACGACGACCAGTCCTGCGCTGCCCGCAACCAGCGCAGCGGCTTCCCGCGACATTTTGTTATTTTGGTGAATTAAAAATCGAACATTTAATTGAAAACAAAGCGAGTTAGTTTTTGTAAATTTCTGTAGGAGGGAAAATTTAGTGATAATAATTCATAACTTCGTATTGTGCAAAAACAAACGCACCTGTAAAGTCCTGAGCTGGTACTTGGTATTCTTGAGTTCTTCGAGCTTCTCCTCGATGACGTCACGCACGGTCGCGTAGCTAAGGATCTGGTTCATCAGGCACTGCAGGATCAGGAACTTGTCCTCTGAAAGGTAACAAACACGCAAATTCAAATATTAATGTAAATTTACTTAAATAAATAAATTGCCTATTCACTCTCGCCTTGAAGATCCCCAAATTATAAGAGTCGGAAACGCTTCGAGATCGGAAACGACAGCAAAGAGTTCCGCTCCATAGCTATCCGCATGATAAATGAGGAAGCATAACGCATCGAGACGTCAGCAAAGAGTTCCGCTCCATAACTGTCCACATGATAAATGAGGAAGCGTAACGCTTCGAGAAGCCAGCAAAGAGTTCCGCTTCATAGCTGTCCGCATGATAAATGAGGAAGCGTAACGCTTCGAGAAGCCAGCAAAGAGTTTCGCTTCATAGCTGTCCGCATGATAAATGAGGAAGCGTAACGCTTCGTGCGGATAGGCAGAATATCAAAAGCAAAGTGGTGGAACCTCTCTCTGCGTCTCGTTGACCTAAGTGGAATGGAGCTGGGTAAATGAGGTCGTGTAGTTCTCGCGCATCCTCTCCGGAATGAACTCGATAAAATACCGAATGACAGGCAATTTTGCGGTGATGCTCAAGGCTTTGGAGTTTGTTTTTGACAAGCTCATTATCCCCAAAGAGTATCCGGGCGCGTCAGTCGATGGCGTTCAAGGTATCCAGCTGATAAAAGGCTGATCCATCCCATAGGTGTGAACAGTACTCCATTTGAAGGAAGCGTGCCAATAAGGTTAGTATGCCAGATAAGGTCAAAAGCCTTCGAGATGTCAAGAGACTCAGCGAGAGCCTCACCGTGTTTCTCGATGGCCTCACCCCATATACATATATGCGCAGCATTATCTAGAAAGGAGGCCTTTGTCCAGCAGTCTTTTGGCTAATATGATAATGATGATGATGATGATCTAGAAGACCTCCAGCCGATCGACCTAAGCGAACTCCGTATTGACGATCACTAAGGTCATTGTCTTCTAGGTATGCCAGAATGCAGTGTTCAATACACGCTAGGGCGGTAATTTGCGAGTCTGCACTACTGCTTTTTTGGGCCCGGGCTGCACGTCGGCGAGCTTCTAAGACTTTGGGACTATACCTGCTTTAAGAGAAAGGCTTTACAGACGTGTCAGAACAGGTGACAACTCAGGAGCGCAGGTATAGCTGGTATACCGTCAGGTTCACTAGCTTTGTTCACATCTAGATTGTGAAGTGTTTTGAGCTCTCAAATCGATTACAAGTTTATATACAAGGGTTAACAAAATTGGTGTAGGTCCCGTTAACTGGGGCTTCTACTCATCATACTGAAAAACTTTCCTCGAGGAACCCAAAAAAACTTGGACTCTCCATACAATTATGCACAAAATTTGTCGATGAGCTGATTGACTTGTATGAAGTTTTTTTTTTGCGATTTAAGCAGTCGTAGAACAAAAGTTGTTCAGTATGATGATGAGTAGAAGACCCAGTTAACGGGACATACACCAATTTTGTTACACATTTTGATACAAATATACATTGTATCTTTATTGTACACAAATATTGAAATAGACATAAAATTATATACAAATAAAAAGAGTGTGGTTTTATAAAACCACGGTAAAAGTGGATTTTTTTTCACATTATAGACATTTACAGAGCACGAAACGATCATACCGACCGTCACGCGACACACAAACGATAAAATTTGAGACCATGTAATAAAAGTTTCACTTTAATAAATATAAGCAAACAAACGATATAAGCTTGTAAAAAGCCATACGATAATAATTAACTCTGTGCAACAGTTACCGAGTGGCAGGCTGGCGACGTGCATGGTGGCCAGGCGCGCCAGTAGCGCGGGCCGCGTGACGCGCAGGCGCAGACCTGCGTCGTCGTGGCTGGTGTAGCCGCCGCGCTGCTGGTACCGCCACGTGGCGCAGCGCGACCCGCCGGCGGAGCCAGAGGACAGCAGGTGCAGTCTGTGGAGTTAAATTACGTTTGAATTGACATGAAGCAATTGAACTACAGGCATAACTACGGCACGTACTTAAGGAATCAATTAAACCAAAAAGTAGGCCTATATGAAGGGCAAATCAATTCGAAATATTCTTATTTCCACAAAGTATGATCGGTTTTAATGACCTTAGGCTTATCTGCTCAAGTAATTGTATGGTGCTATATAACCTCATAAATTATGAGGAAACGAACGAAAAGGCATAAACCTCTTTGGCACATCTACAAAACTATGTGCAGATTTTTATTCTAAATCTTTCGCATACGATTAAGCCAAAAAGATATGAGCAGGACATTTTGACCTCACTTTACTAAGAAATTTTTGAGAGGTTTAAAGGGAAATGTGTGCTTTGACAAACTTTAACTCGATTATTTCAGTAACATGCAACTCTAGGTAAAAACTTCGTAATATATTTTCGGTTTTTAAAATTGAAAAATGCATGGTGTAACAAAGTTGGTGTAGGTCCCATTAACTGGGGCTTCTACTTAACATACTGAACTACTTTCCCCAATGAACCCACAGTCAATTCTCAAAAAAAATTGGGACCCTCCATACAAAATTGCACAAAATTGGTCGATCAGCTGATCTATTTGTACGAAGTTAATTTTTTTGTTGTTTAGTATGATGAGTCGAAGCCCCAGTTAACGGGGCCTACACCAATTTTGTTACATCATGTATAGGTTAAAAATTGTATGTATATTTAGTCACTATACCAGCCTCCATACAAAAATGTTCCACAACCACAGGCAAAAATAGACAGGAATAACTTATGAGAATGTGCTATACTCAACACTCATATCAAAATCACATATACACATTATGCTGAACCTACTGACCTGAGCACTTTGCTGACCCCAGTCCAGCGGCAGCTTGCTGAACCGTGTACCTAGGTAGATCTGCGACCATTTGCTGGCTTTAGTGGCTAATAGTGACCTGAGCACTTCGCTGACTGCGGTGAGGTCCAGCGGCAGCTTGCTGAGCCGTGTACCTAGGTAGATCTGCGACCATTTGTTGGCTTTAGTGGCTAATACTGACCTGAGCACTTTGCTGACTGTGGTGGGGTCCAGCAGCAGCTTGCTGAGCGGTGTGCCTAGGTAGATCTGCAACCAGTTGCTGGCCTTAGTGGCTAATACTGACCTGAGCACTTCGCTGACTGTGGTGGGGTCCAGGAGCAGCTTGCTGAGCGGTGTGCCTAGGTAGATCTGCAACCAGTTGCTGGCCTTAGTGGCTAATACTGACCTGAGCACATTGCTGACTGTGGTGGGGTCCAGCGGCAGCTTGCTGAGCAGTGTGCCTAGGTAGGTCTGCAACCAGTTGCTGGCCTTAGTGGCTAATACTGACCTGAGCACTTCGCTGACTGTGGTGGGGTCCAGCGGCAGCTTGCTGAGTGGTGTGCCTAGGTAGGTCTGCGACCATTTGCTGGCCTTAGTGGCTAACTCCGATGCCTTGGGCACTCCAACACTCTCACTGTCTAGCTCCATTTCACCTATGAAATAGGATTTAAACATCATTATCATTTCGCTGCTGCCTGTTGGGCTGAGATTAGTGGGTTCGATTACCACCCAGGGCAACCATTTGTGTGACATCTATTTAAGTTTGTTATCACTGTGTCTGAATGTAAAGTATGTAGGTTATACACACATCAACTTTGCCTAGGTATATTTTTTTACTTTTCATACAAAACATGTTTTTTTGAAGAATTATAAAAAAAATATTTAGGACATGTGTAGGGTAGAAACTTTCGAGATGAGCAAGTACTATATTTACGATCTCAGTTTTGTAAATTAATTTAGTAGTTTTGTAAGTTTTTACATGACACAGTTTTTTTTTTCGTTTTTTGTGTTGTTTCTGGGAATAAACGTGTTTCTATTCTATTCAGTTCCCAAACAGGTGAACCGATTGCAATGCGGTTTTTAGGGTTCCGAAGTCGACAAGGAACCCTTATTGTTCGATTTTAATATACATATATTTCAATACAAATCGCATATATCTATTGTAGACTTACTTATATATACTGGTAAAGTATGCTTTACTTTGCACATGATTAAGTGACAAGGCTTTGTTATTCTATTACCAACTGCAAATATAGTTTTGTTTTTTGAAATATACATTTATTTTTTGAAAAGACTACGGAACCGCACTGTGCGCGAGTCAGACTCACGCTTCGCCGGTATTTTTTTATTTGAAAGCTGAAATGGTTATAAGTCACATTTGACAGAAGCCATTAGTGAAGATGGTCAACTGCCCACCAAAATGGTAAGAGATAGGAAGAGCGTGTATTTACATCCTGGCAGATTTAAGGTGCAATAAAAAAATATAAATGGCGAAAAAAAAAGGCAGCCAAAATTGAAGTTGCTATGATTTGGCTGAAATTTGGTTGGGGAATTTTAATTTCATTTACTCTTTTTTCATTAAATTTTGTCAATTTTTAACTACCATAATTAATTTTAGAAACTTCAAACTTACTGGTAGACTCCTGAATCCCTCCTTTCTCATTGTAATCCTCAGCCTCATCTTCTTGCAAGGAGAATATTGTTGTCAAGTACATCTGAACCAGATCACTGAAGACACCAGCATGCTCCTTCAAGGTGAGCGCCTTTCTGAATGTCTCCACATCGAGTTCGTTGTGGAAAACATCCTTCGTCTTCAGGATGTCAGCGTAGACATAGACAAATTCGAGAACGGAGAGAAAGTCCCCAAAATGCTTGTGTGGGACGCCTTCCAGGTCTATAGGCGTGCCTTTTGGGATCACCTGTGGGAAATGTCTTATGTTAAATGCTAAAATGGACATTGGTACACTCAACTGTAAGATTCAAACTTTTGACAGTGGGGTTCAAGTGGAGAAACATAAAAAGAATCCCTACCGTGGATGGTGCAAGCTTAATCATCATCATCACATATCAGCCGAAAAACGTCCACTGTTGGACAAAGGCCTGGGACGACAACTGGTCCTGCGCTGCTCGCAGCTAGCGGCTTATTAACCAGAGTTACGGTACAATCTCCACCAATCTAGACCTGGAGTACCACCTAACCTTCTTCAGATATGGGAAGATCCGTGCCCCAGCAGTGGATGGCTATGGATTGTTAACGACACTCGACCGCACGTCGTTCACTTTAGGCGACTTAGCTGCGCGATTGGCTGCAGCGTCGCAGAGTTCCATCAAAAAGTAAGTCATATCAGCTCATATATACGTCCCCATCGAGGAGCTCGAGCCTACCCTTAATTAGGGCGATCGGGCCTAAGTCGACCACGCGGTTTCCTCAAGATGTTTTCCTTCACCGTAAGAGCGTCGGATAAACGTACATATGAAATCGAAATTCGAAAACACATTGATACGTGGCAGGACTCGAACCACGACCTCCCGGATAGGAGGTAGCGGCTCTTGCAAAAAGTAAGTAATATACTTTATTGCACGCCAAAAAAACAATACAGGAAAGTAAAAGTGTTACTAACAGTCTATGGACTTAGAATGTCTGAAAATAAATTATTTTTATTTTACTTTTTTTATTTATTATTATTACTGCATAAATAAATTAACTGCTAGACAGAGAACACCACCTTCTAGCGGGCGCTTCTTCATCATCATCATATCAGCCGAAAGACGTTGGATTCGGGTTATGTTTCCACCTTGCCTGATGGTAAGTGATGATATTAATAGCTTGGTAAAAATACGGGTAAGTCTGGAGAAACATAAAAAGAATCCCTACCGTGGATGGTGCAAGCTTAATCATCATCATCACATATCACCCGAAAGACGTCCACTGTTGCGACAAAGGCCTGGGACGACAACTGGTCCTGCGCTGCTCGCAGCTAGCGGCTTCCCGCGACCTTCACCCTCCCAAACGGTGGTGACCTGGTGAAGGTCGCGAGAAGTTGCTGGATGCGGGCAACGCTGGGCAAAGTATCTTTTTTACACTTTTCCCATTGTTACATACCACAAATAGAAATATTAAATGTGTTCTTGGCGATAAAAATTGTATATACATTTCTGGCGCTATTTTTGAAAAAGCTGTTTTATGTGAAAAAATAACTTTTTGCGTATGGGAGTGGGAGGTACCCTTAATATTTCGAAAATAAAACAATTAAAACAGGTACTCCTGGCAAATAATGGCTCTTGGTGGTATCTCGTTAACCTCTCTCTCATTGTGTCGCATTTGCAGTGTCGTACTCCCTCTAGTTCTCTGACGCTCTTACGGTGAAGGAAAACATCGTGAGGAAACGCCTGCGAAGAAACTCAAAGGTTGTGTAAAGTCGATCAACCCGCACTAGGCCCGCGTGGTCGACTAAAGCCCGATCGCTCTAATTCAGGGTAGGCACAAGTCCCTCGGTGGGGACGTATATGAGCTGATAAGATGAAGACTCCCTCGAGTGCTGCAAGGTAAGATGAATTGCGATTTTGTATGTAGTAATAGTATTCTTTGGATTGCCCAAATGCAATCCGTCTTCCACTCCAAGCGCCATCATTTGAACCACATCCAGCTTTTATACAGGTACCGCAAGCGGCTATTTACAAGTTTTTCTTTAACTTGTGTAATGTATGTATGGTTGTTCGGGTGGAATCTTTTTCGAAAATTATTTTACAATTTGGTTGCGACATCCGGCTACACATAATTACTTAACCTAGCTGTAAAACATAGTTGGCACAAACGCGGTCCTCACCTTGTGATCCTCCAACTCCAGATCGTCCTTGACCTTCTGCCACTCCTTAATGTACGCTTGCAGCCGCGCGTTTTTCTCCTTCTTCTTCGCTTTCTCTTCTTCTTTCCGCTGTCGCATCTGATCTTCTGCGCGACGCATCTTCTGCGCCAGCTCTTGGGCGGACTTCTTGGCCGCCGGGTCGGCTGGCTTCTTTTGAACTGAAAGAAGAGAAACTAGTCTTAGGCCTATATTGTTAACAGACACGAAATGAAGTTTTATAATGAAACTATTTTTTTTCTTTTTATGACGTCTTCAGCGTGTGTGGTTTTTTCTAGAGGTCCCTCGGGAATTAAATCGGGCTATGCTAATTAGTAATGTCACTTCCTACACCCTGAACTATCTCTGTGTAAAATAAAAAATAATCACGTCAATCCGGTGCTCTGTTACGACGTGCGCGAGTGTGAAAATGAGTGATCGCCAGTTCCTTCGGGAACTATGTCGGACTTTCTTAATTAGTAGTCAATTGTAAGACTCGGTTTGGTTGGTGGTAAGGTATTTTCTAAGCCCGCCTGGCTAGCTACCACCATCTTATCTAAGTCTTGCCGCCAAATATCAATGTTGATATCATTGGTGTGTTCCGGCATGAAGATGAGGCTATCATTGCGTTGGGGAATCTTGGTAAGCCCGGTTCCATCTTCGGCAACATCGTCACTTACCACCAGGTGAGATGTTGTCAAGGGATTACCAATTGTGAATAAAAAAAAATGAAAAAAAAAAGTCTGTCCCTTCCCACTCCTTCAACTATCTCAGTACAAAAAAGGTCACGTCGATCCGTTGCTCCATTGTGACGTGAAACAAATCAACCAAAAACAGTGTTTTTAGTTCCTCTGGGAACTGTGTAAGACTATGCTATTTTCTCGGGATAAAAATATCATCAACTATCTCTGTGCAAAATAACGTTCATCTTTGCTCTGTTACGACGTGAAAGAAGGACAAACACACTTACAAATTTATAATATTAGAAAGGATTCCATTGTGTAAACCACCTTTCATACTATCTACTTACTGGTAAGCTTACTGGAGACGCGAATACCATTTAGTGGAACGACGATCTGGTGAAGGTCGCGGGAAGCCACTGGATGCGGGCAGCGCAGGACCGCTTGTTGTGGAAATCTTTGAAGAAGACCATTGTTCAGCAGTAAACTTCTTTCGGCTGATATGATATTTTACTATCACAAGTTAAATAATTAGAAATAAAAGAAGCGACGGTGGCTCAACCGGTAATGACTCGGTCCTCCTAACACGAGGTGCCGGGTTCAAATCCAATGTACCAATGAGTTTTTCGAAACTTACGTACATATACTCACCGATTGCTTTAACGGTGAAGGAAAAACATCGTGAGGAAACTTGCGAAGAAACTTGAAGGTTCTGTGTGAAGTCGACCAACCCGCACTGGGCCCGCATGGTCGACTGAGGTCTGATCGCCCTAATTCAGGGTAGGCTCGAGCCCTTCAGTGGGGACGTATATGAGCTGATATGATGAAGTAAAATAATATCTTTCGCTTTACCTTCAGTTTTATCCTGCTTCTTAACAAACTTATCCATAGATGTCTGCCCTTTCTTATCAGGGCTCGGTTTCTTCTTGCCCTTGATCACCGACCCGGGCTTGGCCTGGCCCTTGGTGATCGAAGTTGGCGTGACCTTCACCAGGAGTTTCTTTGAGAAGGAGAACTCGGGAGGGTTGCCCGTGAATATCTGATCGAAACTCGTCTTGTGGATGCTGTATTTGTCCAGTGCCGCTTTCTGTAAAAATATTGTTTCATCATGTTTGTAGGCATATTGTTTGACATATAGCTTCTAAAAAAATCGGCCAAGTGTGACTCACACAAACAGGGTACCGCACCATAACTTTATCTACCAATAGAACAAGACCTTTCAGTACATACTTTGCTCAAGCTAAATAGGAGTCTACTTAGTTTTTAGAAATTTCGTTTAACTGTGGGAATGGAAGGACTTCAGATTTTCTCATAGATTGATTTTCCTGTAATCTACGCATTCAACGTCATATACTGCGATTTTGTTCAGATTTTAGGCCTAGTAGTTTTGGAAATAAGGGGGGGGGGGGGAACCAATTATCTTAAAATTATAAAAAAATATATTTAAGATTCTCACAAGCCCTTTGATTTGATATGGTCGCACAATATATTTTTAAAAAGTTTTTTTTAATTTTTCAATTTACCCCCCAAAAGTGACCTCAATGTTTAAATTTCATTTATTTACGTTACACTTCATCTTTGGGTCACCGATTTACATATATGTGCGAAATTTCAACTCAATTGTTCCAGCAGTTTCCGAGCAAATGGGCTTTGACAGAAAGACGGACAGACACATGAGTGATCCTTTAATATTATATTTTATATTCACAATTGGTAAACCATTGACAACATCTCACCTGGTGGTAAGTGACGATGTTGCCGAAGATGGAAGCTTAAGAAGATTCCCCAACGCAATTGTTCTGTTTCAAAAAACCGGCCAAGTGCGAGTTGGACTCGCGCAAAGTAGGTTTAATCTGACGTTCCGAATGTCATCAGTAGATGTCACTAGTAAATTGAGTTACGCAAGTAGCAAAAGGGTTTATTTTAATTAGCGGTTTTCTTGTAATTGTGCATGGTCTTTGATCTAGCTCAGGATTATACTGCGACTGTTGCCTTAACCCATTGAGAGCCGACCTTGTACCAAGGTCCATTTAAAGGACCCTATTGCCACAGTACACCTATAAAGAAAACTTGAAATAACCTAAAAAAACGAATTGTTGTGGTTTCTTAAAAAAATAACAAAAATTAATTTAAATATAATGCAAGTAATTTATAGATTTCTGTAGATAGACACTGAGTGTATAAGGTTCAAAACTACCTGTGTTTTGCTGTACTCAGGTGAGTACAGTGGGCGGGAATGGGTTGCAGTTTTACACTACATCAGAACTCTCTGCAATATACATGTCCAGTCCTAATAAATAGATTGGAGTGGAATTCCCTTCCGGCGTCTGTATTCCCCGATTCGTATAATTTAGGAATCTTCGAGACGAGAGTGAATAGGCACTATTTGAGCTTGCGTGTCACATCCTCGGCTGCATCGGCACTTACCATAAGGTGAGGTGCAGTCAAACGCACTCAAATTTTTAATAAAAAAAAAGATGTCTTATAACATATTACCTTGATGCCAATAATGCCTTCCCTAAGCTCGACGTACTGCTTGAGGAACAGGCGGTTCTTGTCTCGCGAGTAGACGCCCTTGCGCCTGCGCACGCGGTCGTGCGGGGCGCTGCACACTTGCCCCGCTGAGTTGTCATCGTCGCATTGTTCCACCTCGTAGATGTATGATGTGGCGGGCGGTGTTGTTTTGCTAGGGGGAGAAATAGTACAGATAAATGTTGGTGGCGAATAGCGCTAAGACCGCACACTGTACATTCATCTATTTATTCTAAGTGTGCAGTGTGTTTATACATAAACATAGTGTTCCAAGAATAGTGGTCAAGCAGAAGTCCTTTCCCTCTAATATGGTTGATGGGAGCGATGGCTGACTCTCGCGTTATACTCGTGACCGGGGCCTACTCTTGTTAAATGCATTCAATGATTTTTATGTATAACTTCTCGTATCATATTGTTTTCATGTTCTAATGACATAATCTGGTTTATATCAAGGATTTAATTTTGACATTATTAACTAATTATTGTTTATTTCTTGATTCCTCACAAATGACATTGTTATTATTATTTTATGACTATCAGAAAGAGTGTAATTTGCACCTATTTTGAATAAATATATTGAATTGAATTGTCTAGACATAGAGCACCTTTAAGGGTATCACCACCAAGTACACATTATATGTTCCACAAAAGTCCACTGTTTCCGAGATAAGGCAAATGAACAGACATACATACACTCGAAAAACATTGCCCTCCTATTTGGGTAGTCGGGTAACAAATATGTCAGATAGAAGCATACTTTGTAGTTGAAAAATAGTCGAGTCCAAAAAACTTTCTCATTTTATCAGCTGTATATAAAGAAAATAAATGCAACTTTTTCAAATCAAAATGAATGATATATTTTTTTTTTATAATTAGGTTCGCTTAATTCTATGATGTGACCTGTGGTACAACCTAGGCGTGGTACATCCATGCCATCTCTTCCCGTAAGAAGCGACTAAGATATCATAAACCGCAGGACACTGCGATCGCCAACCTGGCAGCCTAGCGTGGAGATTACGGCAAAACCAACTTGGGGAGGCCTATGTCCAGCAGTGAACGTCTTTTGGTCAATCATCAATTCATCACAGTCACATCATGCCAAAGCAGGCTGATAAGATAGGATTGCATTATGTTTTTTTTTCCACTCTGACATCAAAGTTTAGTTTTTTTAGAGATTTTTTGTTGGGGTATTTTTTTAATTTTTAATGTTTTTTAAACTATGTATCCCAAACATGATACCTCTGCTGTAAGTTGGTAAGGAGTTGGGTATCCTGAAGATCAAGGTTACCATGTTCTATCTAAAACCTATTCATTGAGACTGTTCCAATGAGCCCAATACTATGCTCTGCTGTAAGTTGGTGAGGAGTAAGGTATCCTGCAGATTCTAGGAGACGCTGCAGGTCAAGGTTACCATGGTTTTGAAATATTATTACTGTTACAGGGCACCAAATTTCGCATCGATCAGCTCGGTATATGTTGCTCACATCCCTTCATCACCTAGATAAGAGTTGATGATCTTAAAAGCTGAACAAATCTTCATAAATTATAGCTAAAAATCAACTTTGAAACAAAAAAATTGCATCAAAATCGGTTCATTCGTTTAAGAACTACGATGCAACAGACAGGCACACAGATACACACGTTAAACTTATAACACCACTCTTTTTGCGTCGGGGATTAAAAATAGTCGAAAATTTACCCCCATATCTCAGAAACTAGTGGGCCGTAAATCTTGCGAAAATCATGCATAAGAACCTTAAAACAATAAAAAAACACGACAAAAAAAGAATTAGCGAAATCGGTCCAGCTGTTCACGCGTGATGCCGTGACCAAGGGAAATAGGGATTCATTTTTATATATATTATTTTTTAATGTTCTTTTGACCGCCACAAGTGTGGCGTCAGTTAACCTGCATGAGGTAAGTTAACTTCACAAAATAAAATTTTTGAGTCTTTTATGTCTTCATAAGCTAGATAATTATAAAATACTTGTAAATTTAACATTTTCATGAAAATTAACAACTTCGTATCACAGTCTTTCTAAAATACCAGAAAACATACACTTGAAAATGTTTAAACTACTCATTGAACTGAACAACTATGTATAATAAATAAGGTCCTTCTTACTAAAATATACCTGAAAATGTTTAACCTACTCATGAAACTGAATGACTCTGTATCATAAGGTCTTTCTATTATACCTGAAAATGTTTAACCTACTCATTAAATTAAAGAACTCTATATAATAAGGTCCTTCTATAATACCTGAAAACGTTAAACCTACTCATAAAACTGAAAACTCTGAATCATAAAATATTTCTAAAATATCTGTAAGAAAATGTTTAACCTTTACATGAGACTGAACAACTTTATGTCATAAGGGTTTTTAAATTATACCTATATAGAAAATGTTAGGACTACTCATTAAAAAAAAATCTCACATTCTAATTGATAATTGATCACCAACTCCAACTACTCTTTTTGCAGTTGAATAGAAACAGGTTTCTTTCCAAAAATTGTTCAGTTGCATAAGTAGAAGCCCCACATTGAATTTTCAAGTCATTGCACAAAACCAAAATATTGTATATCATCAAAGTCTAACCTTGATAAGGCAAAGTTCAAGAGAAAAGAAAAAAATATTGAAGTTATAGTTTTTCACATACAGCCGGTTGAAGTTGATGAGGTATTTATAGAAAAGTTCTAAAAAGTATGTAAAAGCTTTGAAAACAATAAATCCCTCCGGAGGACCTCGTCTACTTTCCTATTTCGACTACTTTCCTACTTCGTCTACTTGTCTACACTGAGTTATTGAGTTTACACTGTATCTTATCAGTTATATAAAAAAATAGTGTGCCTTAATATGTAATATAATAATGTAAATGGCTGGATTTATTTTTGAAATTGATTTGATCAGAATTTCTTTCTTAATTAAATGTAGCACTCGAAACTTAAAAAAATATAGTTTTTCTATGGTACATGTTCCAGGAGAGATTGTTTTTTTTATATAATAAGTAATTGCATTCTGTAAAATTCAATTATTTATTAACTCTGTTTTGTATGCTTAAAATGTAAATTACTAGTTATAAAACTTTAAGTAATTTTAAAATTCAAAATATAATTATTCATACACAAAATGATGCACTATGAATTGATGGGTAAAAGGTTATGTATGTTTACTTTCTTTGGAAGAGACATGTTTAAGTAGAGTAATGAAATGATTTTTTTACATTATCTGAAATATGTAAATGTGTCAAATTTTTATACTGGGTTATTTCTTATTAACCCAAAACCCCTTAAGTGGTTATTCTACACCCAATACTGCATAACTTTTTTTATTGAAATTGAAAAATAAAATACTTTTCATACAAATTGATCTGATGCAAACTTTGTATGAAAAGACTAGTGTTATTTAAGCAAAGCTTTAGAATAAAAGTTGTTCAATTTCAAGAGTGGAATAAACTGACCACCTTAGAGTGTTCGGGCTAGTTTCAGGTTATAATTAAAAAAATCACATATCAATAAATTTTAGAATAATCAAAGAAAATATATAATTTTTTTTATGAATTTACCTTCCTGGCTGTTGTTTCTGTGCTGTGACTGATAGTACAGTGGCCTCCCGCCAAACATCACCCTCCAGGCACACCTCCACCATCTCTCCCACAAAGAAACGCTCCCTCACGTAGTTGAAGATATCTTCTGACATCTCAGCAAATGAGGACCTCTTAGTCTTTGCTGCTAAGTAGAGAATTGGTATACGTAACTCCATGGGGAAGTCTTTCAGGGATTTCCTGGCGTTCTTCTCACTTTCTAACGCCTCGGCGTATGTCAAGCTGTTCTTCCCCGTCATCTCACATGTCCATACCATTGAGTTGACCAGAATGATCCTTTCACAGTATTCCCTACAAACAAATAATTTGGATAAACATGAATGGGAATGGAGAAAATCGAAATCTTAGGGTCAAAATTGTGAAACATGGTGTCACGCTCGCGTAATCTGTCGACACACCGCGACGCAGCGTCAAAGGGCTATCAAAAGCACAGCACAAGAGCTAATCCCCGCTAAAACGTACGAAAACACCGAAAATTCCGCAAGTATTATAAAACTCTTGCTACTCACTCGTAATCTTTAAAAATTTCGTCGGTGATCTCGCAGTGGAAGACCTCATCGTCGTCCCGGAGGTACTCCGACGCCGTCGACTTCTCAAACGCTTTTCTTTTCAATAGAGGCATGTTGGAAGATCGCGGGTCGCGAATGTGGGAAAACGAATTTTAGTCACTTTCGCTAGAGCAATTAAATGTTTTTATACATAACTTGGTACGGCGCGTCGATGGCTTTATATTTTCGAATGGAATACAAGGATATCAGTACATTTGAAACGAGAATTACAAGAGTTAATTGTTGCGTGGTTTCGGTTGACAAGCTAAAAAACGGCGCGAGGAGGCGCTTCTATTACGACAGAAACATATGAACTGTGTGGAAGTGTTAGGGAAAAAACTACCATTTCAGTAGAATAAAATTGAAAAAAAAAATATTTAAAAAAACACGATTTTTTAATTTAAATTTATTGTTTTACCTGTAATTCAAAGCTTACTGCTCAAAAGTTATGCATAGCCAATATGACCAGAAGCTAGCATAATATGCACACCTTCAAAAATCCCGAAAAAGAAACAACACACTTTGCTTACTATTTGGTTACTATAAATAAAGATATAGATACGTAAAATAAGTCGGAAGTTAAACAAAGTAGTTTCTAGTTTCACATGTACTGGTAGTTGCGTTTTACATTATATAAAGACAGTGAAAACTACATATTTACGTTCCTCCCTAGGGGGGGGCGTCGCTCCGATGTACTTTTAGGGTGGCTCTGCTGCCAAAGTTCTTCGGGGGGTGTTAGTGGGTAGTGCGGCTCGACAGCTGTGAGTCCCACATAACCGGTGCAGCTTTATCGCTGCACAGGTATACGTAAACGTATTCACCTCTCTCCCCACCAACCATCTTTCGGGAAAAAAAAAAAAAAAAAATACATATTTACTACAGTAAGACCCATTGATTGAAATCTATTATTTGCAATTTGTTTAGAATAGTAAACAATACATAAAACTCATCAGTTCAACATTGAATTCCGATAAAATTAATAAATATTGTTATATTTTTATTTTCCTGACATATAAGAATGCTGATGATAATAAAAGTCTGACTCCACCGTAAAATGGAAATAATAGGTTATCTTTGATATAAACTTCACAGAGATTAATTGCTTACCTCATTTTCAAAACTTAGGCCCCGGGCCACCGCGACCCAGCGTTGTTCGGAGTCTCCTAGGCATGTAAACTAAAAATGTTATTTTTGGTGTAAAAATGGACTTTCGCAGAAATGAAACCTTAGAATGTAAAATATTACCTATATTAAAATTTTATCCAATTCGTTAGAGCCGTTTTCGTGATACGAATTGCGTTTATAACAATTACTCATGTAAGTAATAATATTATCCAGTTAATTCAAATTTTACCGCCTCCATGGCGTAATGGTTAATCTATTAGCTTCACATCAGGAGGTCACGGGTTCTATCTCCGGCGTAGTCTTGTGAAGAAGTCATTCTCGTTTGTTTATTTTCAATCAGTTTTTTATTTATTTTCTCTTTTATTCTATTTGCTATGTTTATCAAATTTGGACTTGTCGTGCTGACTTGCAATTCCTGACTATGTAAGTTTTCAAATTATTTTACCGTGCCTCTTTCGACGCGATTATGGGCGCATCGAGGCCACAGTCTATCTTTATGAGACTCTGTTTGGTTGGTGGAAGGGTAGCCCACCTGGCTAACTATTAACTACCACCATCTTATCTAAGTCTTGCCGCCAAACATAAATGTTAGAAGCATTCCGGCTTGAAGATAAGATAGCTGGCACGCTAGCCCTAATTGGCAAGCTTCCTTCTTATAGTCTTCATTTGGGATTGTGTAACTGGGTAGCTGTGATTTCCTGAGGGAACGGTCTATTCGAGTGGTTGTTGATGGCTGTTCCTCAGACCTATTGGCGATTGATGCCGGGGTACCTCAGGGATCTGTTCTTTCCGCAACACTATTTCTGCTTCACATAAACGATCTGCTTAAACCCGGTATAATTGCTTATGCAGACGATAGCACGGATGTAGAAAGATACCTGTCAAGTGCACGAGCTAACAGCGCTGATACGCTGTTTCTGAGAGAAGCCATGATAGAGCGCATAAACCTATCACTTCAGGCAGTGTCTGAATGGGGTGATTCCAACCTCGTAAGGTTTAATGCCTCTAAAACACAGGCGTGTCTTTTTTCCGCCAAAAGGAGTCCATTCACCTTGACTCCAACTCTCCGGAATGAACCGATTCAGATATCTGACCACCTGGAACTCCTCCGCGTGGATTTAACATCCAATCTTAACTTCGGTCGTTACATTGAGTCCAAGGCAAAAGTTGCTGCAATGAAGCTGGGCATTCTCTCTAAGGTGAGACGGTACTTCACACCTGGACAGCTGCTTACCTTATATCAAGCACAGGTCCGCTCATGTATGGAGTACTGTTCACACTTATGGGATGGATCAGCCCGCTATCAGCTGGATACCTTGGACGCCATCGACCGACGCGCACGGAGACTCATTGGTGACGACGAGCTAGCCAATGACAAGCTCCAAAGCCTTGAGCATCGCCGCAAAGTCGCCTGTCTATCGGTATTCTATCGAATTCATTTCGGAGAGTGCGCTCAAGAACTTCACGACCTCATTCCCCCTGCTCCATTCCACCGTCGGTCAACGAGACGCAGGGAGGGGTTGCACCCCTTTGTTGTTGATGTTCCACCTTTTCACACGAATCGTTACGCTTCTTCATTTATTATGCGTTCAGCGCAGGAGTGGAACTCCATGCCTGCGTCAGTGTTTCCCGATTCCTATAATTTGGGGATCTTCAAGGCAAGAGTGAATAGGCATTATTTGAGTTTGCGTGTACCATCCTCGACTACATCATCACTTACCATCAGGTGAGTTGCAGTCAAACGCACTCAAATTTTTAATAAAAAAAAACTAGTTCCCCATTGCGTTGGGGAATATTCAAAAGCCCGCTTCTATCTTCAGCATCATCGTCACATTATTAAGTGAGATCATAGATATAAGCAGCGTATTGAAGCAAACGACGATGTTGATAGACTTAGACAAGATAGGATGGTAAGCTGCTGCACAACAAGAGATCTAAAAAAACTACTGATAGACATATATAGGTTTACCAAAAATAAAAATAAAAAAGACTTGCCTGTACTGAGTGGGCGATGTGAATCACATTAGCATTCTTCACATAACGTATGTCTGTGCCGTCTGGACCTAGCTTTACCAATAGTGTTTAAAAAAATGTGACATCATAATCGATTAATCGATTTAGGGGGTTGGGCTTAGAGTATTCATGTAGGTATAGAGCGCGCGTATGGCATCGGTTACTTTATACCTACTCATCATAGGCAAGTAAGCAAGTAACTATATAGGGTGACTTTTAATTAGTTCTTGATAGCATAGGATATGAATGTACTCGTGATTACAAAAAACTTTCCCAAAGAAACTATATGTCAAATCAGAAAAAAAATTGGTTCTCGATACATAATAATAAGTTATCAAAGCGGCAAAAATGTATGAACGACCAAAACTTTTTTTCAATATTTGACATATACAGGGTGAACTCTGTAAAACGTTACTCGATATAACGATTCACTCTTCGAAACGTCAAAATTTTCTGGCTGCAGTTGGTTTACTTTGACACTAATTTCTCTCTGTATAACGAAAACTCTCAATAACGTCACAAAATGCCCGGTCCCTTGAGTGTCGCTATATAGAGTTTACACTGTAGTTTCTTTGGGAAATTTGTTTTTAATCACGAGTATATTCATATCCTTTACTATCAAGAACTAATTAAATGTCACCCTATAATTATACATGTATATGCGACAAATAGGGATGGGCTGGTGTTTATCGATAGCCAAGAACAAACAGCAGCATAATATACGAGTAGTAGGTACCTACATGTAAGAATTTATGTGTGTTTTATGAGTTATAATGTATACTTCCTAATACGTATATAAATAAAACATTGTTACATATACTCACACCTAGATGTACTGTTTGGGGTAGGTAAGTTAATTACCCAAAAATATTAATTTCAGTTTAATAAAGTAATAAAAATAAATAAAGAAATAAAATATCAATGTTGAGTTTTCGTAATTTTTTATCAACCGACTTCAATAGGAGGAGGTTATCTATTCGTCACGTTATGCATGTAATATTATTAGAACTGCAATATATGCAGAGCAAATGTTTTACGACGTCCAAACTATTGTTCAATTATAAATGTATCTTTGTATGTATGTATGTTTGTCCGCGCATTTCTCCGAAACTATTAATCGAATTATAGCCCAACAAAACAACTAATTTTTCGAGTTTTTTTTTACAATTAAGTATTACAAAAAGAAACTGTTTTTGCTTAAAACTAATAATAACAAAATAGGAAGGTAATTAAAAAAATATCGACTTCAAAAAGAAATAAACACCTAATACATATTAATATTTTCATTAAAAAAGAAATATATATTTAACTTTCATAATAAATATCGATTTTATTAATACTACTACCGAACGCGTCACATAATAAAATCTTGTAAAAACGATACTTGGAAACATATTGTACACAAATCGAGTATCACATTCCATCGATTAGTGCATTTTTTATACGTGAAGGAGACATGAGGGGCGGAGCTAGATTTTCCGCGCGCACTACCCCGCACCTCCACCTCGGACTTATTGTCCAATTAGTGATGTGACGCGTTCGGTAGTAGTATAAATACAATCGATATTAATTAGGATGGTTTAATCTCTTTAAGCAAATAAGTTTCAATGAAAATATAAATATCTATTGAGTGTTTATTTCTTTTTGAAGTCGATATTTTTTTAATTACCTTTTCATTTCGTAATTTTTAGTTTAAGGTAAAAACGGTTATTTTTTAATAATTGTAAAAAAACTTTTAAAATTAGTTGTTTTGTTGGGCTGTAATTGTATATAAGGTTTTCCTTTGACACAATATCTGTAGCTCGTATCAATAAGCCAAGCCGTTATGAAACTTACACTGTTTCCTAAGTTGAAATAAATACAAAAGAACGGTTATAAGTCGATTAATGATTTCGGAGAAAGGCGTGGACAAAACATGCATACATAAATACAAATACTCATACATAGAAACGTACATCTACATAGTGTAAATTTCCATTCTTGCAATATTTGCGGTGATTAATATATAGCTGATACTGAATACAAATCATTTATAAAATCTTTTGTTTTATTGTTTTTAATGATTTAATTTTTTTAAATCGATAATACTTCGTTTACAACACTTTATTTCATCAACCTCGCTCATCAGTATTGCACACGGGCCAGCGAGCGGGCATACTTGAAAGACAAAGAGATCGCCTTCCTTTGTCTTCAGTCAGTTGCCGGCACCGTAAGCGACACTTGTTTAATACTATCGCTCGCTCGCCTCGCAATGACCCCGCAAAATGACGGAAAATTATTCTATCTTTTGTCTAATTTGTGGAGATGAATGGTGTGTTTGTACGCTGTTAGTGGCAACAGCTTGACACAAGCTGTTGCAATTTTTCAAAACGGTTCGAGACAAAAGTCTTAATGCTGGCTTCCACGCAAAGAGTGTGTGATCATCGCCTTACGTAGACCGGCGTGGTGGTATTTGATCAGTTACTGTCTACTTGTAAGTTTTCGTAAATTTTTGTTCATTAATTGTGTGTAAATAAGCTGATTTCAGACTTTTAACTATGCATAAAAGTGCATTGGTACATATCAACATTGGTGCATGCCAAAATATTCGGCAGTCTTAGGTAGCCATCGATTGCCAACCTGGTTATCATCAGACTTTCAACTTCTCCAGATTCTGACAATTCACAATGCCCCGACGCACTTTTTAGCAAATTGAAACTCCCTCAAAAATCCTTGATGCCAAGCCAAAAAATTAAAAAAAAAACAAAATCTGCTGTTTTTATTGAACGGTTTATAGATTATATTCTAAACATAAATGACATTAGAAAAAAGAAAAATCCTGAAAAAATAAACACCTCCCATTTGGGACTAACTGGAACGCGGAACACAATCTTCATGTCTGAACTACTGAGCCCACGCACGAAATACCTATTTTTTCAGTGCCGAGAATTTGCCAAAACTCATAAATATGAATACTGCTGGACAGCGAACGGACGAGTACTTCTGCGCAAACATCAAGGCGATGCGGCGATACCCATCCGTAATGAAGAACAGCTTATGTCTCTCGCGAGCGTCGTCGCAATCTCACCCGCCGCCGCCAGTGACATCCCACTCGCCGCCGGCAAACAACCCAGCGCGGCCGCTGTTACAGGCAAGCCAGCCAAGTAGGTGCCCCTCTTGTGGGCAGTATCTATTAGAGCCTGCGGATCGCTGCTACCCGCGTGTGCGCACTCACATACGCGCGTCCGCGCCCCGCTCCCACCGCAGCCACTGCGACGACATGAGTCATCCAACGCATAATATGATCAACAACAATAAATATGCGTTAGGCCACGCTTATCGAACATTAATACCTACAATATTTTGTTTTTTATGTACTCAAACGAACCTAGCAAGTTTGAAACATTGTCTAGATTTAGTATATAGTATTAATTACAACATTACAAAACTAATTATTTTACACAAAAAATATCAAAAAACACACAGCTACCAAACTCACCTCTTGACCTACATATTTCTACACTCTCACAACTTTGCATATAAATACATCGAACGTGCCTACCTGAATAGGTATACATACAAACCATTTATGTACCTACCTGGTTACACTGTTGCTTCCAGACGCAAAGACGGCCACTGCCTGCCTGCCCCGCATGCCCGTAAACAAAAGCCTTTAATCTTCTCTTTTGTTTATTTGTTTATTTTAACACTACGGATCATCGCTCATAGTAGTACTTACCTACTTGAAAAAAAGGGTTTCCATTTAACTTGTGTTATCATCAAACAACAAAATTCGATTTAACAAACGAACAAATAAATACTGATATAGATACAATTAATAAGATCCCATGCACACTGGTTATGGATTCGGATGGTTTTTGTTCCAACTTTAGCAAAGAGTTACCTAATGATTTCATTAATGTTGTCACCATTAATATTCGTAGTATAAACAAAAATTTAGATGATTTTTTGGTATTTCTAACTAGGCTTCAATTAGATATGGATGTTCTAGTACTCACCGAATGCTGGCTCCAGTATGTATTAATCCCGCCTAATATCGATGGATACCAAAGTTATTATACCAAAAATACATTCAACCAAAACGATGGAGTTATTATTTACGTTAGGGAAAGATATGAGATTACATCCGTGGAGGTAGTTTTGACTGATGCCAACTGTATGACGATTAAATTAATGGACACATTAATAGTAGGAATCTACAGGCCACCATGTTTCACAAATCCTCAGCCATTTCTGGACTCCCTAAGCGTATTCCTGGAGAAAACTAAAAACACCAGCATAATTCTAACGGGCGACATAAACCTTGACATACTTTTATCTGGCAATGATCCATGCCACGCTAAAGATTATTTGTGTATCCTAGCAGCTAATGGCTTAATTCCCGCAATTGACCAACCCACCAGAGGCACTAGGTGTCTGGATCACTTTATGATAAGGAATGTTTATGAGCCTCACTGTTTTGTATTTGACTGCCCTACCACAGATCACTCACCTATCCTACTACGATATTTAACCAAAGTATGTCACAAAAAGAGAGACATAATATGTAAGACAAGCTACGACTACGAAAAAATTCAATCGGATCTAAATCAGATAATATGGGATGAATTCTTTAATATTGCCGACGCAAATATTGCAGCTGAATATCTTATTACTATTTTTAATCAAATTATTGACAGGAACACAACGAAAAAAAACATTCCCAAGAGGCGCAGACCTCTGAAACCGTGGATCTCTCCTAGTTTAGTAATAAGTATGCGTAAAAGAGACAAACTCCATAGAAAATACAAAAGAAACCCTACTGATGATAACCGGATCACATACTTGAGCTACAGGAACGTATGCAATAATTTACTAAAAAAACTAAAAAGGCAATATTTACAAAATGAGCTAGAACGTAATGCAGGGAACTCTCGAGATCTCTGGAAAACCATAAAAAATATATGTAACATACCTACTAATAACCAAGCAGCTACTGATTTACTGACTACGCATACCAGCCTAGAAAAGTCCTTAGATGATGCAAATGAATATTTCACTTCTATAGGACGTAACTTAGCAACTCAAATACAAGGTACCCTTACCAAAAGCAATAGAAATCCGTCTCAATGTAATTTGACTAGTGCGCCTTCCAATTCATTCATGTTTTTTCCCACTGACCCATTCGAACTCAATAAAATAATAAGTAACCTTAAAAGTAATAGTTCTCCTGGATGGGATAATATTACATGTAATTTGATAAAACGATTTAAAGCTCATTTGTTAGCTCCTTTAGTTCATCTGATTAACTTAAGCATGTCAACAGGCATATTCCCTTCTACTTTTAAGAAGGCAGTTGTCACACCAGTATACAAGGGTGGAGACAAGTCAACGGTGTCCAACTACAGACCAATATCATTGCTCAGTACATTAGGCAAGATACTTGAAAAAGTAGTAAGTGTTCGACTTACCAGATATCTCGAAGATCGCAACCTATTAGCTTCTAACCAATTTGGCTTTAGAGCTAAAAAATCAACTGAGGATGCGGTCCTTGGTCTTGTAGGTCATATAACAAACCTTCTGGATGATGGTAAAAAATGCATAGGTGTTTTTC
The DNA here is from genome assembly GCA_947284805.1 of Coleophora flavipennella. Taxonomy (NCBI): domain Eukaryota; kingdom Metazoa; phylum Arthropoda; class Insecta; order Lepidoptera; family Coleophoridae; genus Coleophora; species Coleophora flavipennella. Next base: position 11,645,803 of record OX369294.1, on the reverse strand, counting down.
TCGATCTCCAGAAGGCGTTCGATACCGTATCTTTGCCAAACCTCTTGGATAAGCTCGAAGAATTTGGAATTAGAGGAGTCTCATTGAACTGGTTCAAAGACTATGTCTCAAAAAGAAGTCAGTGCACTAAAATAAATGGTTTTAGCAGCAGCTACAAAGAAATAACTTACGGGGTTCCACAGGGGAGCGTTTTAGGACCGACGCTCTTCTTAGTGTACATCAACTCACTCTGCAAAATGCCAGTCGCTTCTGGGCGTATTTTCACATTTGCGGATGACACAGCCATAATATTCCATGGTGAAGATTGGATGAAAGCAAAACAAGTTGCCGAAGCAGGTCTCTGCAGGGTTACCCAGTGGCTTGAAAGTAATTTATTAACACTGAATGTGTCTAAAACGAAATATATATGCTTTAGCATCTCGAACCGGAGCAGCCCAAAACTTGATATTTCTCTACCCATTCACACTTTTCCCTGCAACCAACTTGAACATGTTCAACGAAGAAACTGTGACTGTGCCGCTCTCGCCAAAGTTACTTCGATCAAATACCTGGGTGTTATACTTGACGAAAACTTGAAGTGGATTAAGCACATTGAAACCACAGCAGCTAGAGTCAGGAAGCTTCTCCCAATTATGCGGAATCTTAGAGATGTCGGAAAACCAAAAACCACCCTCATGGTTTATCAGACGTTGTGCCTATCAGTCATCACTTACTGTATAACCTCATGGGGTGGTGCAGCAAAGACGCACCTTTTGGAGCTGGAAAGAGCACACCGTGCCGTACTAAAAACAATGCATTATAAACCATATTTGTATCCGACTCGCCAGCTGTACTCTGAGCACAATATGCTGAATGTAAGGCAACTGTTTATATTGGCACTATCCGCTCGCTATCACTCTGAAATTTCAAACTTACAACTAGATAAAACTAAAAGGATTTTTAAAGTTCCCAGACCGCGTCAAAAAACTTCTTTTGCTCAGATTCAATACGCGTTTATGGCCCCCTACATTTACAACATAATAGTATCTAGACAGGTAGATCTTCTAGATTCAACTAAGAACACTTTGAAAAGAAAAATTAAAGAATGGCTGCTAGGACTTGACTACCAAGGCACAGAAAACCTACTTAGTGTACAGAAATAGGCACAGTAACACTCTCTCTCTCTCTCGCACACACACACACACATACACACGCACACACTTACACATACACACGCACACACACACACACACACACACACACAAACACACACGCACAAACCATTTAACTGGATTAGCAATAACTATACTTAGTTTTCTTTTTTTCTCCTATTCTCTTTTTAAATGTATTATTATATTATGCTGATAACGCACCAAGTCTTATTGTCAACACCAAGTGTAATAAATAAGTTCTTTTGATAGGAAGGGACTAGTTTCTGTAACACAGGCGCTGCCTAGTACAGATACTAGGGTCTGCACACCCAGATGTTCCTAAATAATTTAAGAAACTTATATGATAAGACTTCTTAAAGTGAATAAATTATTATTATTATTATTATTATTAAAAACAGAGAGAGCACCATAGAAAATTAAATCTTGTTTTCTCTTTCACTTACGGTAAACAAGTTACGTCAATCATATTGTTTATTCTTTCTTTCATCTTTTAACATAGTCTGTGAATTCAATTTGATCGTGTTTAATCCTGTCAAACTAGGCAACCAAATTTAGTTCGTGCATAAAACCGAATATCACATGAAAACGACTAAACTTATTTTATTGGAATTTTAGTTTAGTTTAATTAAGTCGAGTGTTTTGTTAGAATTGACATCATTGTAACTCATAAAACACACATAAATTCTTAAAGGTAGGTATGCTGCTGTTTTTCCTTGGCTATCGATAATCCACTAAGGCGTTAGTACACAGCAGCCCATCCCTATTTGTCACATATTCATCTATATAGTTACCTATAGCTCACTTGCCTACGATGAGTTTAAAGTAACCGATGCGATATGCGCGCTCTATACATACAGAATGTATACTCAAAGTTGGCTAGTAGTTACTTAACTAAAGGTAGCAATTGGCAACATTGATATAACAGTATTGACAACATTGATCACTGTAATAGTGTTGGCAACATTTATCAGTACAACAGTGTTGCCAACATAGGCAATTTGGCACTATTTATGCACAATGGAAATCAGAAACGAAAAAATTTGAAAGGCGGCAGGTTGCATTTTAGGCTTCTTTACGGACAAGGTACTTGAGTAATTAAGTTCAAACTAAATTAATTTCTTCCAAATGTTCTAATAATATGGCCCTATATGGAGAAAGTATCGTTACGCATAAATAATTAATTTTATGATACCTAGGCAGGTATATTGACTGCTTTGGTTTAACATTTCCAGACACAACGTGTGGTAATGAGTTCAAGTCCCGCATCCGCATAGGACATTTTTTTTTAGATTTGTTTCAGTTTGGTTAAGTTGTAATGAAAATAGGCAGACTGATCACGTATATCTTTTTAAGAACTATGTACGGGACGACCAATGTGTGCCAGCGTATGTGCCATGCGTATATGTTACAAGTGATAAACAGTTAATAAAATAGTAAAGATATGTCAATAGTAAGATTCTGTGGGTAAATAATTAGATTTAAGTAGGGACGCCAGAGAGTCACTCACAGTTAACAGTGTATTTTTTAATTGTTAGTATAAAATTGCCGATTGGATAAAAAAGTTTAAAGAAGAAAATTAATATCAAAAAAATAAATAAAATGTATTCTCAAAATAGCATAATAGACTATTAGAAATTAATAAATAGGTAAAGTGTGCCTATTGTTTAGATATTTTGAGAGCATGGTGGCTCTAAATCCATGAAAAAGGTTATTTTTAACTCAATAAATAACCAATTTTAAAAGCAAAAAATACAGATTTTTAATTTTAAAGCTCTATAGTCATTGCACCAGTTCCTTCTTTACTAATGTCATATTTGGGAATACGCTGCATAAGGGTTCGTCACTTTCAGGACAATTCAAGAAAATTAACTAGTCCAAAAAATCTGACCACTAAGAAAACGGTTTTGTTCCATTCAGTGCTACGTAGCTCAGGGGATTTGAACACGAAAGACAATGTCATGCCATGCTACTAGTAACTAATAAAAGACCATAAGTAGTGTCACCAGAGGGTCAATTATAAAAAAAAACAATAACTTTTTTTCAATCAAAACTGGCATTGAACTTCAAAAAATGAATCGGCAATTTTATAATTAAGCCCCTATTACGAGTATACATATAAATAATCCCACAGTTTCTTCTACTCATTGCGTAACGTAACGGTAAAGTAGGTAGAGCCATAAAAAGAGAAAGCTAAAAGTTTAGTGGGCCAGTGCCTTGTGCCACATAACGAGACTTCAACAGCCCAGTGGACGGAAATCATCCTCAGTTCTCTACAAATTCCGTTAGGCATAACAGAATAGGTATTTAGAATAAGACAGTAGTTACATTAGATAGAACATTTTCAACTAGATATAGATTTAATATTATACTAGCTTTTACTTTACTTTATAACTTTACGAGGGTACGCAGTGCGCGAGCCACAAGCGGCTCGCGAGCGTGGAAATAAGTAGCCTTTGTGTTAATCCAGGTTCTAATCTGTTTACCTACCAAATTTCAGCCAGATCCGTTCAGTAGTTTTTGCGTGAAAGAGTAACATACATACATTAATACATTCTTACAAACTTTCTCGTTTACAATAGTAGTAGGATATTGTAAACACAACTTTGTACAGCAATATAAAGATAGCTCCGTGCTGGGGGGCGGCGAGGTAGGGTAACCCACGCGGACCGTCCCTCAAAAGTGGTTGCAGGCGCGCGCGACTCCCTTTCCAAGACAGATATTCCAAGATATGCAGCCCTTAACCACTAAAGCGCAGAACTCACAATATCGTGTTTGTATTATTTCCTCTCTACGCCCGCCGTATTTTCTAAGTCCAGCACAGTCTTGGTGTGCGTGACCCCAACTGCGCACAGTACAGTCCAATCTAGCCACATAGGGGGAGGTCACGCACAAATTATGATATCTAAAACCAAAGATCGTCTGCTGTAGCATAACGGCTAGGACCGTTACCTCCAGTCCGGGATGTCATGGTTCAAATCCTGCCACTATATAACCGATGTGTTTTTGAATTTCGATAGATACGTTAATCTGAACAATAAGTTGTTAAGGAAAATATAGTGAGGAAATCTGCACACTCGATTCAATGGTTGTGTATGTGAAGCCAAACCGCACTGCGCCCGAGGCACAAGACCTTCGGGTGGGGACGTATATGAGCTGATATGATATGATGATATCCAAATCCAAGTAACCCGCACTTACCTAATGCGGTAGTAGTTTATGTTTTATACCGATTTATAAATTTAATAAAACAGTTTTTTATTCGATGGTACTTAAAATATAAACAAACTGTTAAAATAATAAACTATTTCTTTTATTCATAATTAATTTCTGGCATTTGGACTATTTTAGGCTACCTCAGCTAAATTTAGGCTACATTAGGCTTCGCTGTGAATAAAAGTTAAAAAAAACTAAAAAACCGACTTCAAAAAGAAATTTATTCAAAATTACGAAATATTTTTATGTCTCAGCAGCATGAAAGTTAAGGAGTCAAATCTTCCATCATCAGCTCACCTGAATAATCTAAAAGAATACATCTATCGGTCTATACGTACCTACGTATAATATTTTAAGAATAATATTCCAACTCCTAACAGTTAAGAAGTTGGATCTTTCATCATCAGCTCATTATCATGAGATTATATGCAAATACTCGAAAAGAATACATCTGTCAGTCTGTAAGTACCTACAATATTTAAAGAATTAACCTCCAACAACTCCTTGTGGTTAAGGAGTAAGACCTTCCATCATCAGCTCATCAACATGAGATGATGACTATCAGACGCTAATACTTGAATAGCTTTATAAAATATATGAAACACATATACGTGCCATGTAATGGATCCCATCATCAGATCCTGACTTGATAATAATGGGACTATCCCGGAAGTATAGGTTTACTACTCTTTCGAATAAAAATAAAAATTTTGAAAATCGGTTTACAATCTGTGAAGATATCGCGTAACACACACACAAAAAAACATACAGTCGAATTGAGAACTTCCTCCTTTTTTGAAGTTGTTTAAAAAATGGCGACATCAGGTCCTACGTTGTTGGCAGCACTGTTACTGTCAAACAAAAACTGTCTGTGTCTATCTTGTACGTCTGCTGAAAAAACTTATAAAGGTTAGAATTCATTGTTTCAAAATTATTTGGTGTTTTCTGCACATTCATTTACGAAGTAAATAGTATAAAAATTCCTTATAAATTTCTTGATTTTCACTGTTCTTAAACTTCACGCTCAGTTTCCTTTAAAACTATAAAAATTGCCTCGAAAAAATTGATCAACAAATCTGCACTGTTACATAATATTTTTCCGTAGGTCTTGAACCATCCTTACGATGTCGGAGACACCAAGACGCCCTATGAAGTTCCCTTACACCTTTAGCGCGAAGATCGCGCAGTTCCCCTTGAAGTACTACATCCAGAATCAGTGGATCTGGCGCTACTGGATGGCTGGGATTGTACTGTCCACGCCTGTCTTCTACAAGATCCACAAAATGTGTAAGTGTTAGAATTCTGTTTGATTCCGTAGATCTTAGAGATATTGTCTGACTGAGAGTATTAGAAACATTGTACATGGAGAATTTAAAGGTTTATTTCATTGTCTAAGGCCGATATTACACTATCATAGACATATGATCCTAGATGTAGCCCAATGATCATTTTTGACAGCACACTGTGAAATATGATCCTACAAAGGGGGCAATATACTAGATCTAGGATCATATATATGACCTAGTGTAATACTAGCCTTAGGCTAACAGACTAATCCAAATAATGTCAGGATTTCCACTTTAGAAAAATTTCAAATGAAAGTAGAGATCTCAATTTGATATACTTTATTTTAAAACATATCCATATGTACAAATAAAACACAAGAAAAAATAAATGCTCTAATATAGATGTAGGTAGCATTTTTTTTGGCGATCTTTTATAGATAGTATGTTTTTTTACAGCCAACTCTCCTGAAAATCTGAGCAAATGGGCCGAGATCAGGAGGAAGGAGGCTGCAGAGCACCACTAAGTAGATGGAGAGTTGTGTTTTTGGGGTTCAAATCTATGAGTATCAATAAACTGTATACATATTAATGTTGTAAGTGAAGTGATTAAATTCTCTTAGTTTACTTCGTTCTTTTATTTGGTTGAATGAATATTTAAGTTTTCCAAAAATATGCTTACAATTCTATCATTTCAATATGCTTGTACCAATTTTAGTAGAATAGCAATGTATCTCACATGCGATGAAAGATATGTTTCCATGCTAAAGTTTCCTGAAACAATTTTGGGATCTTGATGGCGAGAGAGAATACGCATTATTTGAGTTTGCATCAAAGATAATAGAACTCTTAGTCTTAGTTAATTGCTTACCTTCATATTGAGGACCATAGACCCAAGTAGTATTTTAAAACTAGCTAGTAGTTTCAAGTATATCAACACTTGTAAAGTTAGCCATGAAATAATGTTGCTAAATAATTACACCTCGAAACTGTAAACTCTTTTTTTATCGAGACTGAGTTTAATTAAGCATTGTTGCACATCAGGCAGTTCCAGTAGCAGTCCCGTTGGCCGGGCAAAGTACAAGTTTCTTTCTCTCTCATACAATCTAACAGAGATAGCATTTTGCGCTCTGTCTCATGCTTACCAGTAAGCTTTAAGAGCAGGTAAGCATGATGATGGACAGTTTGCAATTTTACCAGAACATTGCTATTGCAACGTTTTATGCTTCAACCAATCTTTTATATTTGCCAGATTGAAACACATATTTTCTGTCTTAAACTGAAAGAATCCAGGATGATCCAAATCTCCTATGTGGAATTGCAAAACAACCCGTTTCTTTCATGGGCCAACCATACCTCATAAAGTACTTATGTCCATACAATGAGAAACTAGGTCAGCTCTTTGAAAGTATCTAGTGTCTCATAAATTAGTTCGCTTATGACCGTCAAAATCAAGATGCCGCAGTGTGTATTTAAATTGAAAAAATAATCCCTATAAGAGCTATGTACTGAAAGATCTATCTTAATTTCGGTAACTATGTGTGTAAATTATAAATTTTGTATAAAAATAGTGACCAAAATTAAGTGAAATAAATTTAACAATAAGTATTTTTCTAGTACGTAATTTCTAGTAGGTGCCGCACCCACCTCTCTAAAGGTTGGAGACTCTACACTCAAGTTGTTGACGAATATGTATACCTGGGACAAATAGTCCAGCTAGGTAGGTCAAACTTCAAGAAAGAGATCAATCGACGAATCCAACTCAGCTGGGCAGCGTTTGGGAAGCTTCGGATATCTTTACATCCCAAATACAGCAGTGTCTCAAGACTAAGGTCTGACCAATGTGTATTGCCAGTGATGACCTACGGAACTGAGACATGGTCGCTTACTATGGGCCTCATAAGAAGGCTCAGGTCACCCAAAGGGCAATGGAGCAAGCTGTGCTTGGAATTTACCTACCCGATCGAATGAAAAATGAGGAGATCCACAGGAGAACCAATGTAACAGACATAGCTCACAGAATCGCTAAACTGAAGTGGGAGTGGGCAGGGCACATAGCTTGTAGAACAGTTGGCAAAGGTGTTCAAAGTAAAATTCTCGAGTGGCGACCGCGCACCGGAAAACGTAGCGTAGGCAACTAGGCAGGCCTCCCACGCGGTGAACCGACGACCTGGTGAAGATCGCGGGAAGCCGATGAATGCGGTCAGCGCAAGGCCGGTCGTCGTGGAAATCCTTGGGGAGGCCTTAGTCCAGTAGTGGACACCTTTAGGCTGATATGATGAGGTAATGATAATTTAAGCATTTGTCCATAACGCGTTTGTCAAGCAACAACATGGACGCACACTATTAAATAATTTACAAACATATTTGACAAATTGTTTAACGTTTACAGAGTACTTAGAGGGCCTCCTCCCTACTTCAAACGAATTTTTTCAAATCCTACTAGATACGACAAGTTTTTCTTCTAATTTTAGAGCTTGTCCAGATGATGCGTGCTTAGTCGCGCTACTTGACGGAAAAGCCCGTCAGGCTTATGTCATGTAATTTTTTATTGTTAATAATGATTTCTTCTTAGATTAATGATAGGTCTTCGCTGCCGCTGCTGCGAGGGGACTTATTTTATTTTTTTGACTGACTGAAACCGTCCTATATGTTAGTACTAATATATATACTTTGGTCCTTTAGCTCGCGAGTAGGTCGCACCACGTGAGTGCAATTAAATCGCATCATCTGGACAATATCTAAAACTTAGAGAATACCATTGACCCCAGCGTTAAATGGTCATCTGCAATACACCTTTAACTCACATTGGGTCAGCAAAACTCTAGCTGTTTTGTTAGCGTTTGGAAACATAATGGATGGACCAAAAACCCAGAATCGATTAGGACAAATGGTCTATCTATAAGCGTTAGTACTAATATATACAGAGTGTAACAAAATTGGTGTAGGTCTCGTTAACTGGGGCTTCTACTCATCATACTGAACAACATTTGTTCGATGACTTTGCTGAAATCGCAAAAAAATATTTTTAATCTTCATACAAATCGATCAGCTGATTGACCAATTTTGTACATTTTAGTATGGAGGGTCAAAATTATTTTTTGAGAATTGACTATGGGTACCTTGGGGAAAGTTGTTCAGTATGATGAGTAGAACCCCCAGTTAACGGGTCCTACACCAATTTTTTATACCCTTTATTTATACAGTCGTGGTCAACTAATTAGGGACGCTATATCACGAAAACTCAAGCGTTACTATTATTTCTAAACGAAGCTATGAAGCTTTTACCGTTGACAACAAGTAAATTGACTAGTATTCTAAATATTTAGTGGTCAGGAAAGGAAATAGCTACTTGCCATCGCTATTTTTTTAATAAATACGTCACTGCTATTTTCTTATTATTGACTAATATATGGACAACTAATTAAGGACATGTAAAATATTGACTTAAAAAATAAAAATGCTGGGAAATATTTAAATGTTTAAAATGTTATTTTACAAAATTTTAACAAAAAACAAATGAAAAACCGATATTCTAATAACCAGTATGGTTTCCTTTGTTAGTTAAAACCATTTGAAATCGGCGTGGCATCGATGCAATCAAATTATTGCAAGTTTCTAAAGGAATATTATTCCAAACAGCTTGGAATTGGTCGTATAGCTGATTTTTAGTAGCAGTACGTCGAGTTGCAACTTTTTTCTTGGCTTCGTACCATAAGTGTTCGATTGGGTTTAGATCTGGGCTGTTTGCGGGCCAATCTAGTACCTACCGTCACTGACTGCTGCGCTAAGAACGATTTGACGGACTGCGCTGAATGTTTTGGGTCGTTATCGTGTTGGAACGTCCACGCTGGCAACACTTCTTCAGCATACGGTATCATCGTTTCCTCTAATATTTGTTTATACTGAAACTGGTCTAGTCTTCCTTCAATTTTTTTTATAGGCCCTTTTATACTCCATGTCCTGAGAAACAGCCCCAGATTTGAATATTGCCTCCTCCATGTTTCACCTGCTTCTTTGTGTATTTTGGATTCATGGCCGAGTTTATAGGCCGTCGCACGTATTGTCTGCCATCTAATGAAATCAAATTTATCTTGGTCTCATCATAAAATAGCATATTTTTCCATTGAGCAACAGTCCAATGTCCATACTTCCTTGCAAACGCCAATCTTGCTTGTTTGTGTTCTTTCTTCAGTAACGGAACTTTGCGTGCAACTCTTCCTACAAGTTTTGCCTCCACTAAACGCCTTCTGACGGTCCTTGCTGATACTCCAGCATTGAATTCGGGTCCAAAAACTTCGCTCTTGATGTGAACGGAACCCTTAAAAAGGTCTCTCTTCGCGAGAGCAATCATTCTGTGATCATCTTGTGGGGTTGTTTTTCTTGGTGTCTTCTTTCTAGGTACACTTTCAGTAGTGTTATGCGTTTTGAAATATGCCACGGCATTGTAGACCATGTTTTTGGAACATTCCAAATGATCTACTATTTTCTTGTACGGCCACCCTCGCTGGTAAAAATTAATAATTACTTTTCGCATTGTTGCGTCACAACTCTTCTTTCTACCCATATTTTTAAGTATTTAATGAGTTTACACACACAGTCGCTTTTCAAATTGGCACCAAAATTAAAAACGCGCAAAAGAAAAGCTATAACATTTTAATTTTTTGAATTTAAAAGGCAAAAACTAAATGTACCTAATTAAATGGCCGGATATTTTGCACCATATTTATTTTGGTTGATGTGTTTTGATATGGTTGTATACGAGTAGTATATGTATTTATTTATTTTTATTTTATTCTAAACACTAGAATACTATCAATTAATACGTTTACAAAGTAACAAACAATAATATCGAATATAGGTGATAATAAAAGGACTTGAATAATTAATATTTCTTGGTGTTTTAACTGTCCCTAATTAGTTGACCACGACTGTATATATATACATTGCTATAGGTTTCCTATAAAGCACAATTCACCCCACCGAAAGGGCAATGCCGAAAACTACCGAGTATATTACTACTTACTATTACTTTATACACTAGCAGCTATGTCGGTTACTGTGGTTCTCCTGCGGATCTCCTCGTTACTGATTCGATCACGAAGAGAAACTCCGAGCATAGCTCACAGATCGCTAAACTGAAGTGGCAGTGGCCAGGGCACATAGTTCGTAGAACGGATGGCCGTTGGGGCAGTAAAGTTTTCGATTGGTGACCGTGCACCGAAATACGTAGCGTAGGAAGGCCTCCCACGCGGTGGACCGACGACGGACCGGTGAAGATCGCGGAAAGCCGATGGTTGCGGGCAGCGCAGGGCCGGTCGTCGTGGAAATCCTTAGGGGAGGCCTTTGTCCAGCAGTGGAAAATTTTCAGTTGATTCATTCATATTAGCTCATATACGTCCCCACCGAGTGGCTCGAGCCTACCCTGAATTAGGGCGATCGGGCCTTAGTCGACCATGCGGGCCCAGTGCGGGTTGGTCGACTTCACACACAACCTGCGAGTTTCTTCGCAGGTGTGTGTAGGTTTCCTTACGACGTTTTTCTTTCACCGTAAGAGCGTCGGATAAATGTACATATGAAATATAATAATTTCGGCTGATATGATGATGATTGATGATACACTAGAAGCTCTATGAGCCTATGCGTGTATATCACTGCACTTGTGTTCATTAATTTACGATATTGCAGTGCTTCTGGCATGTTTGCGTAAGCAGCGTCGATGGCTTTCATGCCATTCTGCGTAAGCGTACAGCCTCTTTGCTGAGCAGGCTGCGTGCCAGCCCCAACAACATTGTGCAGGGGATAGCTGACAGATACGATTCTCAACTCTTTTCGCACTTCATGCGTGTACTGCTTCCTGTAACTGGTAGGCGAATTATATTGTTTGTTTCTACAAATCTGTGATCTTCTAACATTAGTGTAATAAGACCTTGTGTTACTAACAATAATTTTGAACAAAAAAAAACGACTTCAAACAGGAAACCAAGGTTCCCCTCGATTTCTCTGGGATGCCATCATCAGATCCTGGTTTCCTTATCATGGTACCACCCTTGGGATATCTCCTTTCCAACAAAAAAACAATCATCAAAATCGGTTCATAGACGACGAAATTATCAGCGAACACACATAAAAAAAAAATATATATATATGGTCGAAATGAGAAACCTCCTCCTTTTTTGAAAAATGGACCGTTTTTTAAAAATCACAATTGGTAAGCCCTTGGCATCATCTCACCTGATGGTAAGTGACGATGATGCCGAAGATGGAAGCGGGCTTACCAAGATTCCCCAACGCAATGGAGAACTGGCTATCTTACCTTCATGCCGGAACACATCAATGTTTTAACACTGATGTTTGGCGGCAAGACTTAGATAAGATGGTGGTCGCTAGCCAGGCGGGCTTAGAAAATGCCCTACCACCAACCAACAAACCATGTTGTCTGACAAATAAAGGTAATAAAAATAAATTTTTAAAATGTTTGTCAAGTCTATTTTTGAAACTGTTTACTGTTGGGGCACTTATCACTGTATATGGAAGAGAAACAAAAATATATAGAAAGGAAGTTCAGTTTTTATTATAATGATCATACATAACATTAGACAATAACAACTTCTTCCCAAATCGAGGGATGGAACTCGGGCCTATCGAACAGCAGCTGCCTCTGCGGCTGCGGCTGTGTCTCGTGCTTGTGCAGCAGGCGCAGGGCTCCGGTGCCGATGGCGGCCGGCGTGCCCAGGATGATGCACTCGGAGACACCCTCTATGCGGTCGCACTGCCCATAGTACGCCGCGTCGAACAGGTGGTCCGCGGTTTGCTCGAACTGTGGAGAATAATGTAGTGAACTCGGTGGGAATGCTTCTCTGTTCTTACAATTTGGGAGCCTTCGAGGCGAGAGTGAATAATCGTTATTAGAGTTTGCGAGCAGTGAGCGTCGGTGGCGTAATGGCAAGGGCCGCTACCTCCTGTCCGGGAGGTCGTGGTTCGAATCCTGCCACGTAACAATGTGTTTTCGAATTTCGATTTCATATGCACGTTTATCCGACGCTCTTACCTTAGGAAACCTGCACACGCCTGCGAAGAAACTCGAAGGTTGTGTGTGAAGTCAACCTACCCGCACTGGGCCCGCGAGGTCGACTAAGGCCCGATCGCCCTAATTCAGGGTAGGCTCGAGCCCCTCGGTGGGGACTTATATGAGCTGATATGATGATGATGAGTTTGCGAGTAACATCTTCGACTTAATCTTAACTTTCCATCAGGTTAGTTGCATAATTATCCTCACTAATATTATAAATGTGAAAATGTGTTTGTTTGTTTGTTACCTTATCACGCTTCAGCACCTTGACCAATCTTGATGAAATTTGGCATGCAGGTAGCCTGTGTCACGGGGAAGGAAATAGGCTACTTTTTATCCCGTGAAAATTGCATAGTCCGATGCAGTTTCTGAGGGAATTGAAAAATACTCTTTTTTGGTTAGTTTCTTTAACATCGCAACGGAACAATGGATTGTTGTGATTTTTCGCACAGAGATGGTTGAGGGAGTGGGAAATGACATAATTTACTAATTAGCATATCCTGACAGTTCCCGTGGGATCTACGGTAAAACTCCTTTCCACACTCGCGCACGCCGGAGCAACGGATCGAACCGCTTTTTTGTATAGAGCTATTGGGGGGGGGGGGGGGAAGTGATATAGACTGCTAACGAGAATAACCCGATCTGGAATAAGGATCTGTAGAAAACTCACGTCCACGCTCGCGAAACGCTTGCGGTTAGCGCACGACTCAAAGACAGTCATAAAAACGATGACGACGCAGGTGAAGCCGCGGGCAAAAGCTAGTTATTAGTAAAATATAATAAGATGAAGGGAGGTCGAAGATGCTTGATTGACAACACCCCCTGTGCACACGCTTGTGCAATATAATCTTATTACGATAAAATATAAATTCCACTTGAATCTCCCTGGCTATGATCCTCTTTCTTTTCCCTTTTGTTTGAGCGCTTCTGTTAGATCCCTAATGTATTTGTTACAATTTAAACTTTGAATTTATTCTGATCCTCTACCAGCAGGATCGAATAGAAACAAAAATAACTCAAAAGGGATCGAAAGAGAAAAGTAAATTATAACCGTGGGGCTACGAATAACTTATGTAAAGAAATGTAATTCACCTATTATGTCCGCGTCAGACTCGGTACAACCGCCAACAAAGTGATTCCAGCGTTTTTGAAATCGGAATGACTTCTGCACCACTTAACAACACACGATGGCATATTTGGATGTGGAACCTTAGCCGTCAATTGTTTGTTATTTGGTTTTCGACGCAAAAAAATCCGGGAATCTGACGTCAGCAGCTTGCCAAAGACAGTGACCGACTAATCGCGCTGCGCGGTAGACATTTTAAGCCCCACCTCCTCAGGTAGCTATTTCGTGGGGGCATTTTCGAACCTCACTTACTTTTCTTTACATAAGTTCTTCGTAGCCGTGGGAGGAGGAGATCCAAGTGAAACTTTTTTTTAATTTTTTTTATTAAAAATTTGAGTGCGTTTTTATTAAAAATTTGAGTGATGATGCAGTCGAGGATGGTACACGCAAACTCAAATAATACTTATGTTTTATCGTAGTAACATGCCGTCGAGCCTAAGTTACAGCGTACGAGCGTGTGCTCAGTGTGTTGTAGAAGTAGCGTGAGTCGAAATTGCACAATTCTGTGGGGTTCATAACCCTCCATTGTAGTTTTTCGGTAGTCGGGTAAAAAGGGCGGTTGAGGGCGAGGAATGGCTTCCCTTTGAAATTCTCGGAATCCAATAGCAAATAGCAGTATCACAGATGATAATAATAGTACAAGTACAGATGAGGTACTCGCAATGACGCTTTAAATAAATATCAACTCTCGCTACGCGGTAATAAAGAACAGTCTAGTTCGCAACCGCGCTTAGTGCCTCCAGTTTTACTTCAACATACCTACACATACACCGATAACAATCGCGCTTTTACGCAAGAATGAACCGAATCAATGCGCGTGAGAGATTCTTTTGTGCTGGCCGGTCTAGTGTTGTCGCATTACTGATCAACCGGCAGGGTTGTGAGACCACGCGACATGTTTCAACCTGCGCACTCGCTTGCTCGATAATCGCTCCGCTTTCTGCACGAATTGAGAACCGCGCTGACGAGCGCCGCCTGTAGGCCGCGCCATTGTGTAGGTACAATTCAACGCACGTAAAAAGAGCTCCAGTGGTCAAGTGGTGGGAATGTGTTTGCGCAGGCGGGAAACAAATGACAACTGGCGAACCAATCACGCGACAGCAAACAAGAGAGACGCGTGTTTCCCCCGTCGCGCCTCACCCCTTACCACCAATTTGGCCCGCAATTCATTCACTGCGCAGGTAGGTCGCTCGGAGCTCTTTTTACGTGCGTTGAATTGTACTTATCTCGCCCTCTCGGCCGAGTGACGAGGGCCTGGCAGTACTCACACTAGCCAAATTCAGCACAGACTCCTTCATCCTGGCGAGACCAAACCGCGTGATCCCCAGAAGCTCCCCACGCGCGGTCATCTGTCCGGCCAGCAGCTCCACGTGGCGGCGGTCGACGCTCATGCCGTGCCCCTCCATCACCGCCTGGATCTCAGAGATGATGGTGGACTTGGCCGCCTCGATGCCCAATGTGTGGTACACCTGAAAAGTAAAATCTTTCAAGTGGGAGGATATTTTGTGCGAGGTCCAACTGTTTACTCACCACAGCTTGTAAGTAATTTATGTAAAATACTGTTTGTTCTTAAACAAAAAAAGACGTGTGGCACTCGGGGACTGCCGCGGTAAAGCTATTGCATAGCGTTTTTTTATCAACTTATGCAATTATAATTATTTATTTATTTTTTATTTATGCAGTATTTACCAGTACCATATAGTCCTTGGGGCGCGGGATGTTTATGTAATAAATTAACACTAAGAAAGTTACTCATCATCATCATCCGTCATTCTTCATCGTCAGTCAACCGTCATCCGTCGTCATCATCATCATGATAGATAGATAGATGGCACTGTAAGTTTTTTAGAACTCAATAATTTTTTTTTGGGGTGTTAGGTTTTATTTTCGTTACGAAATTTCTTGATTCGGTCCTCTCAAAGCCCGCGATAAAAGCTATACAATAGCTTAAAAAGTGTGTGTGTCAGCTCCGACGGAAGACTGGAGTTTACTCCTTACTAACTCATAACGCCTGATTTTATTTCATCATTACAGCTCATATACGTCCCCACCGAGGGGCTCGAGCCTACCCTGAATCAGGGCGATTAGGCCTTAGTCGACCACGCGGGCCCAGTGCGGGTTGGTCGACTTCACACACAACCTTCGAGTTTCTTCGCAGGCGTGTGCAGGTTTCCTCACGATGTTTTCCTTCACCGTTAAAGCAATCGGTAAGTATGTACGTAAGTTTTTGAAAAACTCATTGGTACATTGGCCGTCCAGATTTGAACCCGGTACGTCTGGTTAGATGGACCGAGTCGTTACCGGTTGAGCCACCGACGCTTTTTACGATTTTATTTATGTTTAGTTAATAGTTATTTGTGTAACAAGGGGACAATGTAATACTTTGTTCCGAAGGGCGATAGTTTGAATTCTGAGCTAAGCGAAAGATCTTAAAGTAGAATTTATTTTTTTCGTAATATAACACACGACTAGAGTTTACTCCTGACTAACGCATAACGTCTGATTTTACTTCCCATTATATGTGAAAATCGATTCTTAAAGAGTCATCATATCAGCTCATATACTTCTCCACCGAGGGGCTCGAGCCTACCCTGAAATAGGGTGATCGGGCCTTAGTCGACCACGCGGGCCCAGTGCGGGTTGGTCGACTTCACACACAACCTTCGAGTTTCTTCGCAGGTGTGTGCAGGTTTTCTCAACTCACGATGTTTTCCTACACCGATAAGAATCCTCATTATAAAGCAAGCATCATTGGCCGTCCGGATTCAAATCCGGGACCTCTGGTTAGGAGGACCGAGTCGTTACCGGTTTGAGCCACCGACGCTTTTTAAGAAGTAAACTCCAATAAAGGGATCAGAAAAATACTCGTATAAAAAGTTCACCTCAATAATATTGTTGGACGTAGTTTTTCTGCCGTCGACTCCATATGTTGCTATTACATCTCGCAACCCGTCTCCTTCCACGCACAATTTGTATCTGCATAACAAAAACATACCTATGACAAAGTATACACAGGGTCTTAACATAGAGTTCTTGGAGTTCCTCAAGGAAGCGTAATTGGACCCCTTCTCTTAGTACTTTATATAAATGACATCCCTCATGTAACTCAGCACAAGTGCGTTCTCTTCGCTGATGACATTTCTATAGTAGTGACAACAAAAGGGAAAATTACTGACAATAATACAATTAACAATCACGAATCTGACATAAATAATACTATTAATGTTATAATAAAATGGCTGAACATGAATAACTTACAGATTAATTTTTCAAAGACAAACTACATTAATTTTAACAACAATAGGTTTCGTAAATTAGAAATAAAACATGGAAGCATAAAAATTGATGAGATGTATAACACGAAATTCTTAGGCCTCAAAATTGACAACCAACTAAACTGGAAACCACAACATGAGAATGTAAGTGAGAGACTCAACAGATTTGTGTACGTCCTAAAGCGCCTAAAAAGTCTAACAAACATGCCCACTGTTTTGTCTGCCTATCATGCGTGTGTAGCTTCGGTGCTCCGTTACGGTCTTATTATATGGGTAAATGGGACCCACTGGAAAAGAGCCTTTATAGCACAAAAAAAATATGTGTAAGAGCTATAGCTGGCAAGTCATCACGAGACTCCTGCAAGCCACTATTTAAGGAGCTTGGTCTGTTGCCACTACCCGCGCTGTATATATTTGAGCTCTGTCTGTTTGTGAAGCAACATCTGCAATTATTTAAAAAAGCCAGTGACAAAACCACAAGAACCCTTAGAGATCCATACAGGCTAGTTTTTAACGAAATCCCATTAACTGAAATGTATAGCCGAAATTGTGTGTGTATGAGCGTTAGAATATATAATAACCTACCAATTGAACTACGAAAGCTTGAATCGAAAACCTTTAAGACAAAATTGTTGAAATGGCTTATTGACAAAAATTATTATAGCGTTAATGAATACCTCTGTGAAAAAATAAAACTTGTTGACATTTGAATTTTTAAAGTTTACGTGACAAAATAATTATAATCTATGTTAAACATTTGCATGCCTTGCACAGGCGAAACATGATTGCACTAAAAAATTATATTAAACATCCTACTACCATGTTTGATGCAAATAAATTTTAATTTCATTTCATAGGTATGCACTTATTTTTAACTGCAGCTTGTACTCATGGAACTGAACAACTTCACCCAAGAAACCCATGGTCAATTCGCGAAAAAAGTTTTGGACTTCCCATGCATATCGATCAGCTGGCGGGCAAACTTTATATGGAAGTCCAAAATTTTTTTTGCGAATTGTCCATGGGTTTTTTAGGGAAAGTTGCTCAGTTTCATGAGTACAAGCTGCAGTTAAAAATAAGTGCATACCTTTGTTAAGACTCTATATATTAGTATTAACATACAGTATGGACACTCCATCCCGCTCTCTAGTTACCGACCTCAGCCCCTCGTCACCCAGATTGATACAGATCGGTTACAGTTTGGTTTTCGAACGTATAGGATTTCGCTGTGATTTTGTTTGCTCCGTCATTTGTTTATAGAAATGTCATTTCACGACCGTTTGTATGCAGTGTCCGGGGTGCGCCTATGATAATACATGGCCCGTTGGATTTAGTATGCCGACTGGATTAAAATTTAATAATGAAATATTGACCATTATATTTCTCTCCCACTGAAACATTTAAAAACCTTAATCGCTTGATTTTCCATCAGGTCGTTTTTTATTTGTAATATTCACATAAGAGTGTCGCTGGCGCACCGGCTAAGGCCGCGACCTACTGTCCGGTAGGTCGTGGTTCTAATCCTGCCACGTACCAATGTGTTTTCGAATTTCGATCTCATATATTGTACAATTATCCGACGCTCTTACGGTGAAGCAAACGATCGGGAGGAAACATGCACACGCCTGCGAAGATTCTCAAAGGTTGTGAGTGAAATCGTCCAACCCGCACTGGGCCCACGTGGTCGACTAAGGCCTGATCGCCCTAATTCAAGGTAGGCTCGAGCCCCTCTGTGGGGACGTATATGAGCTGATGACATATGACACCTGACGGTGATGGTAGCTGTTTTTGACTAGCTCGTCGTCGCCCATTGCTCATACCATGAGTCTCGGGGCGCGATCGGATTCCAATATACATATATTATAGTATTGATCGAAGGGGTGAACGCAGTCATAATCACATCAATTCATATATACGTCCCCGCCGAGGGGCTCGAGCCTACCCTGACTTATGGCGATCGGGCCTTAGCCGACCACGCGAGACCAGTGCGGGTTGGTCAACTTCACACATAACCTTCTAGTTTCTTCGCAGATGTGTGCAGGTTTCCTCACGATGTTTTCCTTCACCGTAAGAGCGTCGGATAAACATACATACAGTCGTGGTCAACTAATTAGGGACAGTTAAAACACCAAGAAATATTTATTATTCAAGTCCTTTTATTATCACCTATATTCGATTTTATTGTCTGTTACTTTGTAAACATATTAATTGATAGTATTCTAGTGTTTGGAATAAAATAAAAATAAATAAATACATACACTACTCGTATACAACCTTATCAATAAATATGGTACAAAATATCTGGCCACCTAATTAGGGACATTTAGTTTTTGCCTTCTAAAATCAAAAATTAAAATGTTATAGCTTTTCTTTTGCGCGTTTTTAATTTTGGCGCCAATTTGAAAAGCGACTGTGTGTGTAAACTCATTAAATAATTAAAAATATGGGTAGAATGAAAAGAGTTGTGACGCAACAATGCGAAAAGTAATTATTAATTTTTACCAGCGAGGGTGGCCGTACAATATAATAGCAGATCATTTGGAATGTTCCAAAAACATGGTCTACAATGCCGTGGCATATTTCAAAACGCATAACACAACTGAAAGTGTACCTAGAAAGAAGAGACCAAGAAAAACAACCCCACAAGATGATCGCAGAATGATTGCTCTCGCGAAGAGAGACCTTTTTAAGGGTTCCGTTCATATCAAGAGCGAAGTATTTGGACCAGAATTGAATTTGCTCAGTAACTACTGGGCCGATTGAGTTGAAATTCGCTACGCATATGAAAATCGGTGACCCAAGGACGGACGTGCAACGTAAATAAATTAATTTTAAACATGAGACACTTTTGGGGTGTACATTAGATTTTTTTTTAAAAAAAGTTTGCAAACTATTTTACAAGACGTCTCAAATGAAAGAGCTTGTTGTAAGAATATCAAATATATATTTTTAGTTAAATAGTTTTTAAGTTGTTTAAGAAAATTGGCGAAAATTTACCACTCCCCTCCCCCCTTATCTCTGAAACTACTGGGCCTAAAATCCTGAAAAAATCACAGTACATGAGGTTGAACGCATAGATTACAGGAAAATCTATGAGAAAATCTAAATCCTACCGTACTCACAGGAAAAATAAAAATTTCCAAAGTCCAGAATAAGTAGACCCCTATTTACCTAGATCATAGTATTTACTGTGAGGGCTTGTTCTGTTGGTAGTTAAAGTTTTGGTGCGGAACCCTGTTTGTTCGTGTGACCCCGAGTCGCACTTGGCCGGTTTTTTTTTTCACGTCGCAACGAAGCAACGAATCGTTATGGAAGTGGGAAGTGACGTAGACTACTAATTAGCATAGCCAGACATAGTTCCCAATACAGTTTTGAAATAAAACATTTTCACGCACGCGAGCCGCTTTCGTCTCGCGCACCACACACCCTCAGACATTCATAAAAAAGATGTCCAAGGGAGCAAAGCCGGTATTCTTTATTTATATTAATAAGAGCGTCGGTGGCGTAATGGCTAGGGCCGCCGCCTCCTGTCCGGGAGGTCGTGGTTCGAACCTGCCACGTACCAATGTGTTTTCGAATTTAGATTTCATATGTACGTTTATCCGACGCTCTTACGGCGAAGGAAAACATCGTGAGGAAACCTGCACACGCCTCCGAAGAAACTCGCAGGTTGTGTGTGAAGTCGACCAACCAACACTGGGCCCGCGTGGTCGACTAAGGCCCGATCGCCCTAATTCAGGGTAGACTCGAGCCCCTCGGTGGGGACGTATTGGAGCTGGTATAAGGGATTATTTATTTATTTATGTAGGGACGTACTTGACAGTGTCGTGTGTGTCGTCACAAGCTATGACAGCTCTGCCGACGTGAGCCAGCCCCTTCACAATGACAGTCGGCAGCTGGCGGGCGAGTTGCTTCAGACACATGTTCAGCCACCCTCCCTGCTTGCCTGGCTCGGGCAACACCTTGATGGCCCAGTCCGACACGATTTCTATATTGTTCATTTTCACCTTCAGTTTCGATGTGCATATTCTGTGGATGGAGAAGTGTTTCAGGTAATTACATTGGCACAGAAGAGCAAGGATTTTATAATTGAAAACGCTAAACACGTTAAAAAACCGACTTCCATCGCTACAACTTAGTACATTTTTTCATTATTATTTTTGGTTTTTGTTAATTTTCTAATAAAGTACAACACCGATATTGAAAAAAAAATTATGGGACCACACGGGGAGCACTAGCTTTCAAATAAATAAAGAATCATAAAAATCGGTTCATCCAGTCAAAAGTTCTGAGGTAACACACATAAAAAAAAACATACAGACGAATTGAGAACCTCCTCCTTTTTGGAAGTCGCTTGAAAACCGGGGTTTACACTCAGCCACTGCCACTGCTCCTGTCGCCACAGATGAGATACTAGTTACTTCGTAACAGACACTGCACTTCCTTATAAAACGAAAATACTTAGGTACGTATTTATTAACCTATTCCTTCCCACTGTCAGACAATACACGGAAACATGGGTATTATGGCGCTCGACTTAGCGGTTATAATTGCGCACACGGGCGGCGCGCGAATTGCGGCGGCGACTGTACGACGTTCTAGCGCTCACAACCGACTGACGAGCGGAGCGCGGCCTGTAGACCGTGCCAATGTGTAGGTACTTATCTCGCCTGCTCGACCGAGTGACGGGGGCCTGGTGTCGCTGCCGGAAATACTGCCCTAAATACTTCTGCGGCAGAATCGACGCGAGTGAGTGTTTACACTCAGCCGATTCCTTTGACTTCCGCACGAAAGCCGACAGCGGCAGCGGCATGAGCAGTAGCAGCGCGAACCTATTTACATTTTCGCGCTGCCCACTTTCCTTCCCAACAGGGCTGAGTGTAAATGCGCCATAGTTTCGTATAGTAATGTTTTGCTCTACTGTGACATTACCTGAGGTATAAAAAATAATTTATCATTATAGCCGAACGTCACTGTACTGAAGAATTAATACTGTCGTGTCGATATCACGAGAAAATACGTGGTCTATATTTTAAGTTGATAATCTTAAGGTAGTTCGATTATATACAATATATAGCTTTACTAGCGCCACCAATAGAAATAAATAACTTGCGCCCTGTGGACTGTGTCAGTGTAGTGTGTCGTGACCCTAACTTACTAAGTGAAATGTGTGGTGACCCTAACCCTTCACAGAATGAAGTGAGGGTAGATGGAGGTGTTCCTGCGATGCGCCAGCGGCGATGACACCGCGGCTTCAGTCATAGTCGAAACGTTGAGGTTAAAACATCATCAATACCTACTCATATGTTATAATAATCGCGAAAGTTTAACGTGTTATATATAAATAACTTACTCATTCCTAAGTACTTTAATCGAAATAGTTGATAACCCCCCCCCCCCCCCCCCCCTATATGCGAAAATACTTAATGATTTCGAATAAAGTCTATAAGAATGAGTAAATAAATTATTTCTATCGGCGGCGCTCGTGTGCTAATGGAACCGACTTAAGGTGAGGCGTTGATTGGATAAGTTGCCTCCGTCTTTTTCTTTACGTGTAAAGAGTAAAGAAAATAACCACACTTTTTTAATTTTCAATGTTTTTTCGTTTCAATTAAAAACTACAATTAATTTTACAAAATCCAACTGCCATATTGAACTGTGTGTTTAGGACTAATCGACTAAGAAAATTTAGAGGTACTAAATCGATCTGGTTTGCCTGTAGAATGCAAATCTCTATATCAAAAGAGGTTTCTTTGATATATTTTTAATGTTATAAAAGTTAACGAATCTTGTTTCTGCAACTGACAAAATGAAGTAATTGAAATAAAGAATCATGTTACAAAATATCACTTTCATATGTTTTGTAATTTGTGAGAAAAATCGAGATCCCTGTGAACAAAGTTTCCAATGCGTCGCCTTATGACATGATTATAAGATATAAACGTTATATTTTAATGTAGTCAAGTTTATTCTAAAGAAATGAAAAGTAAGACACACTTTTCGAAGTTTTACGATTACACACAGTAAATAATATAACTCACGAATACACGATGGATTCCACGCTGACTTCCAGACACAGCAGCCTTATTCTCTCCGAGTCTAACTTGATCAGGAGGAAGCATTCGTTCGGGAGGTACACTTCGTCCATGTACGTGGTAATCTGTTGATGAAAATGACAGTATTGAGCCTCACTATATCTTTTTAGGGTTCAGTATCTCAAAAGGAAAAAGAAACACTTAAAAGGATCACTTTGTTGTCCGTCTATAAATAACTAAAAAAAAATATTCTGGGACAAATCACACATGGTCATCTGGCCCCAAAGTAAGAACCAGAGACTGATATACATACTTATATACGTTTAAATACATACATATATAGATATTTAACACCCAGAAACAGAGCAAACAAATCTGCTCATCACACAAATGTTTGCCCTGGGTGGGGATCGAACCCACAACTCCCTGATCAGCAGTCAAGAGCACAAACCACTGAGCCACCGAGTCAGTCTATATGTCTACACCCTTTTTCTTAGAAACGCGTGGAGGTTTTCAAGATGAAATAATATCAAATACTAAGGACTGTGGTCTGTTGGAGCTGTAATAAAATAAGAATTGTAAGTCAACATAAAAAATACGGCCATTAATATTACATATTTTGATCATCATCATCATGTCAGCTCATATATCCCCACCCAGGGGTTCGAGCCTACCCTGAATTAGGGCGATCGAGCCACAGTCGACAACGCGGGCCCAGTGCGAGTTGGTCGACTTCACACACAACCTGCGAGTTTCTCCGCAGGCGTGTGCAGGTTTCCTCAAGATATTTAGATACTTGCAAGTAAATCAAAACATATAGGATACTTCCTGTAGACCTAGAATTATGAAATTTGCGAGAAGCAAGGTCTCAAAGCACAAGTAAAGGAAAATATCCGACAATTGTAAATTTGTATTTATATCACACAAATATATATTTTTTGACTACGAATTAACATTTGCAGTTGAAGAATTGACCGTGACGTATGGGAGAACTTGTTTTTTGACGTCAAGGTTAAGTTTGTCTTTGAACCCAAATGTTGTATGTACCTACTCGTTGATAATTTGGTACCGAAATGCGTTTTGATACAAAACTCTGAGTGCGCGAGTCTAACTCACACTTAGCCGGTTTAAAACAAATATTCTCATTTTATCATTATTTGTGTACCTAGGGTTCAACCCAGATAAAAAAAAACTTGATCCACAACTAGGGGCGACAGAGCGTATCTCTTTAGCTTTGTAACGAAGTCAATATTTTTAAGTCAACAAGGAACCCTTATAGTTTCGCCATGTCTGTTCGTCTGTCAGCGGCTTAGCTCAGAGAATATTAGTTACACCCCGCTGTCTATCCCTTGGATAGCACGGTTAATTTTGCCACACGATAAGAGAGAAAGAGAGTACTAGTAGCTGTAATTTGGCACGAGTATATATTTTAATTACGCCGACAAAGTGGTACAATAATATCTTGAAAATAAATTTTAGGGTACCACCTCCCCTACATGTAAAGAGGGGGTGATTTTTTTTTCGGTAATGTACCTTATCGTGTGGGGTATCGTTAATGTACCTTATCGTGTGGGGTATCGTTAATGTACCTTATCGTGTGGGGTATCGTTAATGTACCTTATCGTGTGGGGTATCGTTAATGTACCTTATCGTGTGGGGTATCGTTAATGTACCTTATCGTGTGGGGTATCGTTAATGTACCTTATCGTGTGGGGTACCGTTGAATAGGTCTTTCAAAACAACTGAACGGTTTTTTATAACTACCAACTATTTTTTGATTCAGGGAACCGTTTGCAAAATATTAGACTTTAAAGTGCTAATTTTTTCGAGTCAAGTCTCCCCCGCCCCCCCTCTACATCTGAAAAAAAAAAAAAAAAATTGAAGGGCATTATATAATAAATTTTAAAGGAAAACTATCACGACTAAGCAGGCTTTCTTAGTTTAGAAGTAATAGTCGACAGTTGGATTTGTAAAAAGTTCATAGAGAATATACTGCAAATATGATTTTGGTTTCTAAAATATAACTTTTTTTATAAAAGACTACGGAACCTTACTTGGCGGGTTTTTCTCTTTTATACAGTTTATTTTTGATTTGTTTTAATATTGTTTTTGTTACTTTTTCAATATATTTAATATGGGCAGTAAAACTGCGCACGAGAAGAATTAGCGTAGGCAGGTCTCCCACACGGTGGACTGACGACCTGGTAAAAACAGCTGGATGCAGGCAGCCAGGACCGGTTGTCGTGGAAATCCTTCGTCCAACAGTGGACAGTTGATGATGATATGTGATGATGATGATCTGAGCTTGCACTATCCGTGCCTCCACGGTAGGGATTCTTTCTATGTTTCTCCAGACGTACACCCGTACTTTTGCCAAGCTATTAATTAACCATTAACTATTAAAACCTCTTACCATCAGGTAAGGTGGAAACATAAAAAGTTGAATCCTTAAAAATATATATATCAACACAGACCTCTCCAAGTGTTGTCTTCTCTAGTCTCCCCTTCACCCTCCTGGCGAACTCCTGGTCTTCCGGGTGCACCAGTTCAGCCGTGATGATGGGCGTAGATATGTTCTTAGAAGCGTTGATGATCTCCTTGACCCGGGGCACCCCTTGCGTGATGTTCATGGACGCTACTCCGGCAAAATGGAAGGTTTTGAGGGTCATCTGAGTGCCAGGCTCGCCTATGCTCTGTTGGCGAGGAAATGCAACAAATAATTGGGGTAAAAGGGATTGCTCTCCACTATAGCGCGAAATTAAGTTTTCTTTTTTCATGTTTATGGTTTCATCCGATTTTTTTCTTTTTATGACATTATAGCTCGTAGAACAGATGGCCAGAAGTTTTCATGTGACGATGGCGCACCGGCAGGCGTAGCGTAGGCAGGCAACTCAGTGAACCGATGACCTGGTGAGGAATGCGGGCAGCGCAAGAAGGGTCGTTGTAAAACCCTTGGGGAAGACGTTTAGCAGCCGTTTAGTTTGGCTGCTATCAGCCGAAAGACGTTCAATGCTAAACAAAGGCCCGCCCCCCTTTGACATGGCGAAATAATACACCATTTCCTCTACATTAATATATGTGATATACTTACTGAGCGTCGGTGGCTCAACCGGTAACGACTCGGTCCATCTAACCAGAGGTACCGGGTTCAAATCTGGACGGCCAATGTACCAATGAGTTTTTCAAAAACTTACGTACATACTTACCGATTGCTTTAACGGTGAAGGAAAACATCGTGATGAAACCTGCACACGCCTGCGAAGAAACTCGAAGGTTGTGTGTGAAGTCGACCAACCCGCACTGGGCCCGCGTGGTCGACTAAGGCCTAATCGCCCTGATTCAGGGTAGGCTCGAGCCCCTCGGTGGGGACGTATATGAGCTATAATGATAACTTACTTCGGATAGCGCATGATTGTGTCAAATCGAATCTTTCTCGATTTTGACACATTTGTGTCGTATCCGCAATAAGCTTGGAACATGTTATAATTTAAGCATTGAAGTCACGAAAAGAAAGTATATTAAATCGACCCACAAAACCCAAAAACCATAAAAAAAATAATGAATTTTGTACTATGGTCGAATGGCATAGACTTGAATTGAAAAGTTTAAGTGTCCCCAGGAGGCTCGAGTTTCCATACAAACGTAGTTCCGCTGTAATATAACAACTAAATGCCGGGTTGAATCCAAACTTGCGAATATATTGTGTAGACACATATCGATGTTTGTAATTAGTTTTCATCGTGATAAGTTGAAACTTAAATAAACGAAGGATTAAATTAGTTTTGTACTGAAAATTTGAATCTTATCTTTTTTTTTTCGTTTTATATTAGTACATCATGTAGTTTTTGTATTAAAGCGGAACTACGCTTGTATGTAAACTCAAGCCTCCTGGGGACCCTTAAACAAAGCAACTCCTTCGGAATGCAATGCCAGCTCTATCTCCAAAACGCTTAATTTAAAATTTAAGAGGAGAGTTTAAAATGTATGTTTTTGAAACAATATAATAAAAATATCGTTGTAATATATGATAAGTAGTATCATTTTATCAATCATACCACCAGGTGAGATGTTGTCAAGGGTTTACCAATTGTGAATAAAAAAAAAAACAATTCTGAAGGTTGGTCCTGTCCATCTTAAAGTGTTTTTGTCAGGAGTCTTACTTTATTTCGCCACAGTCTAAAGAATCCATACAGTCGTCCGAACGGAAAAGTCTAGATAGACAAAGCAATCGTGCGGGGGCCAAGGGGTGTGACGCGGGGAGGTCTAGCCCAAACCAAAGTATATATATTAGTACTAACATACAGTATGGACACTCCCTGCTGCTCTCTAGATTGCGAACTCACCCCCTCGTCACCCAGATTGACATAGGTTGTTACAGTTTGGTTGTCGAACGTATAGGATTTCGCCGCCATTTTGTTTGTTCCGTCATTCCTTTTTTGAAATGTCATATCTGGCCCGTTGTATGAAGTGTCCAGGGTGTGGCCAAACTGTCAATCGCCCAGTCACGGAACAAGTAGCGCCAGCGCCAGAGGTGAGCAGTTACGAGTACTAGTGATGTCAGCTTTGATGCAAACCGCCTTTGTGGCGTGATGGTTAAGTCCATTAGCTTCACATTAAGAGGTCTTGGGTACGATTCCCGACGGAGTCTTCTTTGTGTGTCTCAGTTTGGTTGATGGAAGGGCATTTTCTAAGCCCGCCTGGCAAGCTACCACCATTTTAAATAAGTCTTCCGGCTTGAAGATAATATAGCCAGTTCCCCATTGCATTGGGGAATCTTCGTAAGTCCGCTTTCATCTTTGGTATCATTGTCAGGTACCATCATCGCACTCAAATCCTTCTATCAGCTCATATACGTCCACCGAAGGGCTCGAGCCTACCCTGAATTAGGGCGATCGGGCCTTAGTCGACTACGCGGGCCCAGTGTGGGTTGGTCGTCTTCACACACAACCTTTGAGTTTCTTCGCAGGCGTGTGCAGGTTTCCTCACGATGTTATCCTTCACCGTTAAAGCAATCGGTGAGTTATGTACGTAAGTTTTGAAAAACTCATTGGTACATTGGCCGTCCGGATTTGAACCTGGCACCTCTGGTTTGGAGGAACGAGTCGTTACCGGTTGAGCCACCGACGACTCAAATCCTTACTAATATTATAAATGTAAATATGTGTCTGTTTGTTACTTTTCCACGCTTCAACAACTCGACCAATCTTGATGAAGGAACTGAGGAAACTGAAAAAAAGCTCTTTTTTTTTGGTTAATTTCTTTAACATCGCAACGGAATAATGGATTGTAGTGATTTTTTGCACAGAGATGGTTGAGGGGGTGGAAAATGACATAATTGGCATATCATGACATAGGTCCCCGATGGATCTGGGGAAAGCTCATTTCCACGCTTGTTCACGTCGGCATCGAAATGGAGCAACGGATTGAGGTTTATTTTTTTACAGCATTGGTCGAGGGGGGTGGGAAGTGACATAGACTGCTAATCAGAATAGCCCGATATAGTGCCCGAGAATCTAGAGAAAACTCACCTTCAGAGACAGTCATAAAAACGATGTCTACGCGGGCGAAGCCGCGGGCAAAAGCTAGTTGTTAATATAAAAAAAGATGAGATGATGTCAAGGGCTTACCAATTGTGGAATTAAAAAAACAAACATCAAATACTACTGTATGAATTCTTACACTGTGATTTCGCCATGCCTTTAATGGCATGACTATCCTTAGTAACGTGACTGAGCATAAGCCCCTTACCTGAGCAGCCAAGGCCCCCACAGCGGTGCCCGGCTCAATAATGCTCCGCTGGTACTTGTCGTGGCACACCCTAATGAAGCGAACTAGCTGCGTCAACGTCAGCCGCTCCAGCTGCTTCACAATGGCGCCGCAGTGGGAGTACTTTGAGCGGAGGAGGTTCACCTTCGTCGCTATCGATTTTAGAAATGATCTGGAAATAAGGTTAACTTGAGTGGCAGTGGGCAGAGCACATAGCTAGTAGAACAGATGGTCATTGGGGCATACCCTCTCGTATATCTACCAGATATGCTAAACTACCAGGTTTATGATATAGCGTCTCTACTCACCGACAGCTAGGTCATATAGTGAGGGCCGCTATTCCTGCCAGCACCATAAGGCGAAGGTAAGGATCAGTTGCGGTAGGTCTTACCGCCAAAACGCTTGTCCCGGTACTCTGCAAGGCGAGTGCCTCGTGGAAGAGAACCACTACCTACTGTCCAGGTAGGTCCCGGAGCTGCAGGCACGCTCACCTCCCGGCGCTTATCGCACTTAAAGTCAAGACTTACTCCTACGCGGCTGGATCGGCCGGAGCAGTATTAGCTTAGCTCTACTTGCTGACCAGGCAAGTGCCGGAGTTGGGGCAGTCGAGTTGCGACCGCGCACCGGAAGACGTAGCGTAGGGATGCCTCCCACACGGTGAAACGACGACCTTGTGAAGGTCGCGGGAGGCCACTGAATGCGGACAGCGCATGACCGGTCGTCGTGGAAATCCCTGGGGGAGGCCTTTGTCCTGCAGCGGACATCATTTCGGCTGATCTGATGATGATGATGAAGGTTTCTTGATAAACCAGTCTCACCGTTCTCACTGGTGCTTGTTTAGGACAGAAACCATAACCAATAGATGCTGACCTGGTGGTCCAGTGATTAGCTGTGACGAACATCTCGGTGTTAAATATATTATTACTTATGAAATTGCCGATTGGATGATAAAACTTAACGAAGAAAACTTTTAGGGTTCCGTACCCAAAAGGTTAAAACGGGACTCTATTACTAAGACTCCGCTGTCTGTCCGTCTGTCACCAGACCAGACCGTTCATGAACCGTGATAGACAGCTGAAATTTTCACAGATGATCAGAATCAGAATAATTTATTTGCAAGAATACTTAAGTCATTAATATACAGATCTTAAAAGTACAATGCCAATAAAACGTATTCAGTCTTGTCAATGTATTTCGGTTGCCGCTATAACAACAAATACTAAAAATTAGAACAAGTGAAAAATAAGAGGGGCTCTCGACACAAAAAACGTGTTTTTATTAAACATGAAGAAACTGGCGCCATTTAGTGTGATGGTTTTGAAACATGAAACAAGCGCCATCTACAATGACGGTACGGAACCCTATGTGTGCGGTTCTCACTCGCACTTAGCCGGTTTTTATTGATTTTCAAAAA
Source organism: Coleophora flavipennella (assembly GCA_947284805.1). Lineage (NCBI taxonomy): Eukaryota > Metazoa > Arthropoda > Insecta > Lepidoptera > Coleophoridae > Coleophora > Coleophora flavipennella. The sequence continues at coordinate 11,615,468 of OX369294.1, read as the reverse complement.
ATTGGGTTTTTTTGTACAAGTTTTTATTTGAAAATAGTTTTTATGTTAAAAGATCCAAATCCTCAAATGAATATAAAAATATAGGATCAAAGTACTCGTCAATACGAATCAAACGAGCCCAAACTCGATGGGGTTGTGTCGTTTTATTGCGGAGTTCCTATGGCCACCTTCCAACTCCAGCATCAGATCAGCTCCATGTCATCATAATATTGCATTGTCAAATAATATACATATGCATGAAAAATTTCAGCTCAAGGTTTCGGCAAGCAAAGTTAATTTTACGCGACTTGTGGCTTAGTTTAAATGTCCGGGGGTGTAATCTCTCTTTGTTTATTTTTAAATATACACATAAGTATATATTTAATATTTATTCCCAAAACAACATAAGGCTGTTAGAAATGAAATGGTGGTAAATCTATGCATATTATTTAGACATTTTGAGAGCACGGTTGCTTTAAATCCATAGAGACGGGTCTTTTCACCTCAATAAATGGCAATTTTTTTGGCAAAAAAACACGTTTTTAAATTTAAAGCACTATAGTTATCGCAGAACTAATACCCCGCATAAATTTCGAAACTTTTTACGAAATTTCAAAAAAATTAACTAGTCAAAGAAACATTGCCCCATATGACCACTGAAAAAAATATGTTCCATTCAATGGTACGTAGCTTCGGGGATTGGAACATGAAAGACATCACACTGGTAACTCATAAATGTGTAATATGCACCTATTTTAATTAAAATTTCTTTGCCACTAGCACTACTACCTCCCACCGCCTCCGTGTGTGGGGTGTGGACTTACCGCCTCCGTGTGTGGTGTGTGGACTTACCTCCCCGAGTTTGGGAAGAGCGACATAAAAGGTAATAAGTAGGTAGCGTGAACAACTCACAGCAATTCAGTCTTGAATTCCGGGGTACAGGTCTTGAAATCGTCCAGACCGAGGGTCTCCTTTGCAGCCAGCATGATGCCGTCCCCGTCCAGCGGCTCCTCGTCACTATGATAGAAAAAAAAAACCTTATGTTTTTTCTAATTTTTCTTTTTTTTCCTACCTAATTACTTTATTCCACGTAAACTGTCAATAAATAAATGATTTATCTATCTCATTTTAACCGTTAGGGATATCAACCGCTTATGATAATATAATAGATAAATACAATAAACAGATTTCCACGAATTATGAATAGATTCTTATTGCAACAGAATTTTAGATTTTTAAATAATGAACTTACCAATTTAATTAAAAATTAAGAACCCGACTGCACAAAGACATTAACCCCTCTGTTTCGGACAGCCGGGTAAAAAAATACCCTATTCCACCCAGCGGTCAATCTAATGACACCTCACACTCCAAAATCTATCAAGCTGTTGAGGCTATAGACTCAGCCAAAGAAACAGACATACATACACCCGAAAAACATCACCCTCGTTTTTGGAAAGTCGGGTAAAGAGTACTTGGGATATCGCAGCCAGTGTTTCACGATACTTTGTTAAATTTATTTTATTCACAAATGGTAAGCCCGGTGAGCGTCAGTGGCGTAACTGCTATGGCCGCCGCCTCCTGTCCCGGAGGTCGTGGTTCGAATCCTGCCACGTACCAATGTGATTTAGAATTTAGATTTCATATGTACGTTTATCCGACGCTCTTACGGTGAAGGAAAACATCGTAAGGAAACCTGCACTCAATTGCGAAGAAATTAGAAGGTTGTGTGTGAAGTAGACCAACCCGCACTGGGCCCACAAGGTGGACTAGTTCAGACTAATTCAGGGTAAGCTCGAGTCCCTCGGTAGGGACGTATATGAGCTGGTACGATGGTAAGCCCTTGGCATCATCTCACATGATGGTAAGTGACGATGATGCCGAAGATGGAAGCGGGCTTACCAAGATTCCCCAACGCAATGGAAAACTGTCTATCTTATCTTCTAGCCGGAACATATCGATGTTGTTAACACTGGTGTTTGGAGGCAAAACTTAGATAAGATAGCTAGCCAGGCGGGCTATGAAAATGCCCTACCACCAACCAAACCAAGTCTTACAAAGTTGACCCGCCGGGAATCGAACCCGCGACCTCCTGGTGTGAAGCGAATGGACTAACCATTACGCCACGGAGGCAGTAAAACTAATACGAAATATACGAATAGGAAGAAACTAAGAGATTCTTTAAGGTTAAATCAAACATTTATCTAATATATTTTTAACCGCCTCCGTAGCTCAGAGGCAAAGTTCACTGGCTGTACACAGGAGGTCGCGGGTTCGATTCCTGGCGGGGTCAATTGTAAGACTCGGTTTGGTTGGTGGTAGGGCATTTTCTAAGCCCGCCTGGCTAGCTACCACCATCTTATCTAAGTCTTGCCGCCAAATATCAATGTTGATATCATTGGTGTGTTCCGGCATGAAGATAAGATAGCCAGTTCCCCATTGCGTTGGGGAATCTTGGTAAGCCCGCTTCCATCTTCGGCAACATCGTCACTTACCACCAGGTGACATGTTGTCAAGGGTTTACCAATTGTGAATAAAAAAAAATAAGCAGCTTGAAAACTTCTGGCAGTAGGGTTTGCCACTGGCTTTACAACCCGTACCAATCCAAACTTGTCCCCTTTTGTGGGGTATGGGCTAACCTTCCAAAGGTCCAAATGTTGGGAAAAGACCCGCCGTGCTTCAGCCGTCCAGCAGTGGGGACGTAATGGATTGTTAACGATTCTGATATTAATGCTTAAAAATATTCGACTTACGTATGCATACATTGCGCCCTCACATCAGCCAGTACCCTCGGCAGGTCCACAGGGCGGTCCTTCCCCTCCATGTAGCTGGGGTCCAGTCCGTCGCTGCCGTATCTGAACTCCACTACTTCGCCCGTCGCGTTGCGCACTGTCATGTCGTAGTGGAGAACCAGGTCCTCCAGGGCCTGGCGGAAACAAAAAAAAAGTAGATACAACCATTTTTTTTAATTAAAAAAATTGAGTGCGTTTGACTATATCTCACCTGATGGTAAGTGACGATGCAGTCGAGGAACGTACACGCAAACTCAAACAATGCCTATTCACTCTCGTCTTAAAGATCCCCAAATTGTATTTAACATGTATCTTTTATTTATCTGTTGCGAGTAGTGTTGGTACGTTTTTTTTAATGCACATTTAGTGGGCCCTTGGCATCATCTCACCTGATGGTAAGTGAAAATGATGCCGAAGATGGAAGCAGGCATACCAAGATTCCCCAACGCAACGGGGATCTGGCTATCTTATCTTCAAGCCGGAACACATCAATGGTGTTAACATTGATGTTTGGCAGCAAGACTTAGATAAGATGGTGGTAGCTAGCCAGGCGGGGCTATGAAAATGCCCTACCACCAACCAAACCGAGTCTTACTAGTTGACCTCACCGGTAATCGAACCCGCGACCTCCTGGTGTGAAGCGAATGGACTAACTATTACTCCACGGGGGCGGTTCGTGAATAAAACATTTCTTTTTACAAGCTTTTACTAACCTTGCAATGTTTGTCCGGGTGAAATCTAATAAGTTAAATTTGACCCACTTCCCGGTTTCCGATTGAGCTGAAATTTTGCGAGCATATGTATATCGCGTGACAATACAATATTAAAAGCTTGTACCTAAAAGTTTTTAGGTTTTTCGAAAATTATTTATTCTATTCATTTACAAAATGTTCATGACATCTCCTTTATTTGTCCCACTCTACTGACACACCCGGGACACTTCACAAAACGGGCCAGAAATGACATTTCATAAAAGGAATGACGGAACAAACAAAATGGCGGCGAAATCCTATACGTTCGACAACCAAACTGTAACCAATCTGTATCAATCTGTGTGACTACTGACGAGGGGGTAAGGTCGCAATCTAGAGAGCGGCAGGCAGTGTCCATACTGTATGTTAGTACTAATATATATACTTTGCTACTAACCTTGACAAGCCTTCTCTGAAGATAGCCGGTCTCGGCAGTCTTGACAGCCGTGTCGACGAGCCCCTCCCGGCCGCCCATAGTGTGGAAGTAGAACTCGGTGGGGGTCAAGCCGGAGTAGAAACTGTTCTCGACGAAGCCGCGGGCGGCGGGAATTTTAGCTATAATTATTTGATGTCTTTAGAAACGTCTTTTATATTATGTTAAAGGCCAGGGTGTAGTCTATTTCGGTATCAGAAAATAAAGTACTACCGCGAATATTTTCCGACCATCTCTCGTTCGCAGGCCATTTAATTTCATTGTGATTTTTTTCGAGGGGAGCGATGGCTGACTCTCGCGTTTGACCGGGTGCTGTCCTCGTGAACTGGCCTAATCTTGTCTAGGGCATTAACGACAAATGCAATAATTTTACTGTGTAACTTCTTGTGTTTTTTTTTACTAAAAATTTGAGTGAGTTTGACTATATCTCACCTGATGGTAAGTGAAGATGTAGTCGAGGATGGTACAAGCAAACTCAAATAATGCCTATTCACTTTCGCCTTGAAGATCCCCAAATTGTAGTAGTCGGGAAACACAGACGCAGGCAGGCAAGGAGTTCCACTCTATCGCTGTCCGCATAAAAAAACGAGGAAGCGTAACGCTTCGTGCGTATAGGCTGAATATCAACAACAAAGGGATGGAACCTCCCCCTGCGTCTCGTTGACCGAAGGTGGAATGGAGCTGGTGGAATGAGGTCGTAAAGCACAGTTCTTGAGCACACACTCCGAATTGAATTCGATAGAATACCGAAAGACAGGCAACTTTGCGGCGATGCTCAAGGCGTAGGCGTACATGCACGTAGGGCTGAATCACACCGGCGGTATTGGTTTGTTAGATATTTATTGCATGTACTTAACAATCAACAGTGGCTACTGGTAGGTAGGTAACTTACATGAATAAAATTGTTCTTCAAACAATCTACACGAGCGCTGGTCGTTACTTTTGTCGGTGAAACAACCTCATTTAGGTATCATCATATCAGCCGGAAATCGTCCACTTTTGGACAAAGGCCTCCCCCAAGGATTTCCACGACGACCGGTCCTGCGCTGCCCGCATCCATCGGCTTCCCGCGATCTTCACCAGGTCGTCGGTCCACCGCGTGGGAGGCCTGCCTACGCTACGTTTTCCGGTGCGCGGTCGCCACTCGAGAACTTTACTGCCCCATCGGCCATCTGTTCTATGAGCTATGTGCCCTGCCCACTGCCACTTCAGTTTAGCGATTCTGTGAGCTATGTCGGTTACTTTAGTTCTCCTGCGGATCTCCTCGTTTCTGATTCGATCACGCAGAGAACCTCCGAGCATAGCACGCTCCATTGCCCTTTGGGTGACCTTGAGCCTTCTTATGAGGCCCATAGTAAGCGACTATGTCTCAGTTCCGTAAGTCATCACTGGCAACACACAATGGTCAAAGACCTTAGTCTTGAGACACTGCGGTATTTGGGACGTGAAGATATATAGGTATAACAACCTACAATAACAGTCAATCTCAATCTATTATTCCGTGATCACATTTTTTAATATCACATCACTAGATATTTCTACACAACTCATATAATATCATATTTTCACACCATCTAATCAAATTAGTGTTTCAATTACGAACAATCATTTTTAAGTAAATAAAGTTTACAACATTCCACGACCGAACGAACCAACGAGGAGATCTCCATTCATTTTGCATACCTAAAAGTATGTACAATTGGCTAGAACGAAGATTCATACCAACTGATTGTTCTTATATTTAGTCATGTAATACTGGGGTGAACGAACCGCGCCGCCGTGACAAAATACGAAATAATAAAACGGCTTTTTGTGTTGCTTTTTAACCAAACGAATAACCGCCTCCGTGGCGTAATGGTTAGTCCATTTGTTCACACTAGGAGGTCGCAAGTTCGATTCCCGGTGGATAAGACTCGGTTTGGTTGGTGGTAAGGCATTTTCTAAGCCCGCCTGGCTAGCTACCACCATCTTATCTAAGTCTTGCCGCCAAACATCAGTGTTAACAATATTGATGTGTTCCGGCTTGAAGGCAAGATAGCCAGTTCTCCATTGCGTTGGGGAATCATGGTAAGCGCGCTTCCATCTTCGGCATCATCGTCTTTTACCATCAGGTAAGATGATGCCAAGGGCTGACCAATGGTAAATTTAAAAAAATAGTTTTGAAATTATATAATATAGATTTTGTCAGCGGCTTCGCTCGCTTGAACATAGTTTCTATGACTGTCTTCGAGGGTGCGCAGTGCGCAAGCCGCAAGCGGCTCGCTGTATAAAAGTAGCCTATATGTTATTCCAGGTCCTAAGCTGTCTACCTACCAAATTTCAGTCAGATATGTTCACTAGTTAGTTTTCGCGTGAACATAGTTTTTATGTCTGTCGTGCTGTCGAGCTGAGTCTGTCGAACTCTAGATCCCTTGGGAACTATGTCGGGCTATGCTAATTAGTAGTCAATTAGATAATCAGTATTAATTATCAAGTCAATCCTTCGCATCATTGCGACGTGACATAAATTAACAAAGAAGAGATAGTTAATAGCTATCCCACGGGAACCACTTAAGAAATCGGGATAAAAAGTAGCCTGTATGTTAATCCGGGACCTATCCTATATGTGTGCTAAGTTTCATCCCGATCCGTCCAGTGGTTGAAGCGTGAAAGAGTAACAAACATCTATCCATACATACAAAGTTTTACATTTTTAATATTAGTAGGATATAAAATTTAAGCTACACTGCCCATTTAGGGGAGGCCTTTGTCCAGCAGTGGACGATTTTTGGCTGACATGATGAACATACTAACACGGCAAGTTAAATAAATGCTTGTAACAATCCACGCGGACAAGTCAAACACGCACACCCCACACTAGTAAGTAAAAATGTAGAGTTTTACTTACAATGCCTCTCAAAGTGAGGCAGAGATCTGTCTTCGAACCCGTTGGGCACTCTCTTGCCGTTCAGAGCTTGCTGTCCCACGCATGCGATCATCTGAGATATGTTGATGTTAGAACCTGCGTAAAAATATTTTTACATTATTTCATCATATCAGCTTATATACGTCCCCACCGAGGGGCTCGAGCTTAACCTCAAATAGGGCGATCGGGCCTTAGTCGACCACGCGGGCCTAGTGCGGGTTGGTCGACTTCACACACAACCTTCGAGTTTCTTCGCACGCGTGTGCAGGTTTCCTCACGATGTTTTCCTTCACCGTAAGATCATCGGATAAACGTACATATGAAATCGAAATTCGAAAACACATTTGTACGTGGCAGGATTCAAAAGACAAGAGCGGTCCTAGCCGTTACGCTACCGACCGATACAGTTATGTTTTATATCAATTTCCTTTGTAATGTCCAATACGAAATGCGATAAACCCCTGTACCATAACTACGAAGGGGGCAGATGGGAATAAACATTGCCATCGACCATCGGGGTGGTAAACGCCACCTAATTAGTGCCAACCGCCACCCCGGTGGCAAGATCCGAAGGGGGCAGATGGGAATAAACGGTGCCATCGACCACCGGGGTGGTAAAGGCCACCTAATTAGTGCTAACCGCCACCCCGGTGGCAAGCTCCGAAGGGGGCAGATGGGAATAAACGGTGCCATCGACCATCGGGGTGGTAAACGCCACCTAATTAGTGCCAACCGCCACCCCGGTGGCAAGCTCCGAAGGGGGCAGATGGGAATAAACGGTGCCATCGACCATCGGGGTAGTAAACGCCACCTAATTAGTGCCAACCGCCACCCCGGTGGCAAGCTCCGAAGGGGGAGATGGGAATAAACGGTGCCATCGACCACCGAGGTGGTAAAGGCCACCTAATTAGTGCCAACCGCCACCCCGGTGGCAAGCTCCGAAGGGGGCAGATGGGAATAAACGGTACAAATCAGTTTCAAATTGTTTAAAAAATATATTTCTTCTTTAGTGCAGGGAATCCTCGCTGGAACGAGCTATGTTCGGAGTTTTCCTACGCGATCGATTACCTACGTGATACGAAGGTCACGTTGCACACATCCGAAGGTGTGAATCCAAAATACCATAAAGCTTGGATAACACGGTGAATTGTGACACGATAAGGCGGTAGGCCTCCACTGTAGAGCCGTTCTATGATGACCGCTTAGACATGTTAAAAAAAAAGTTAAATTGTATAAAGTCACAGCTCTTCATAGAAGGTCTGCTACGTAATGTAGCGATAATAAAAAATATAGTGAGCTAAAATATCACTATTTAAATTTTTCTTTCTTTATTTCCAATTTTAAGCAAATTGATCCAAATTAAACGTATAATGTGGTGAATCCATGGTGATATTTTAGCTCACTATATTTTTTAGTATCGCTACAGTAAGTAGTGAGATGGTAATAGTTGGAAACCGTCTTAAATCGCGACAACAAAGTTTTTTTTATTAATTTCTTAAAAAGTAATAAACCGATTTTGATAAAATTTATATGGGACTAACCTGGCAGTATTTAAACGACGCGAAAAATTGCTTGCGTGCTAGCTGTTCAATCAAGCAAATTTATGTTTTATTAACTAAGACACAATGTTGAAATTCAGTAAGAAAGTGACCGCGCGGCTGCCTCGATCGAATCACTCGAATGTTCTCGATATGTATGTACTTTACATGGTTGCTATAAAGCTTGTTTTACTAAAACAGCAGATCCGCCGCGCGGCCGCTGGCGGTGTCGACATTCGTGTCATATAAACGCGCCCTCATCATCATCATCATATCAGCTCATATACGTCCCCACCGAGGGGCTCGAGCCTACCCTGAATTAGGGCGATCAAGCCTTAGTCGACCACGCGGGCCCAGTGCGGGTTGGTCGACTTCACACACAACCTTCGAGTTTTTTCGTAGGCGTGTGCAGGTTTCCTCACGATGTTTTCCTTCACCGTTAAAGCAATCGGTAAGTATATGTACGTAAAATAATAATAAAATAAATAAATCATCTGGCCCCAAAGTAGGATTCCCTGTGTAAAGGAAAAACTCATTGGTAAATTGGCCGTCCAGATTTGAACCCGGTACCTCTGGTTAGAAAAACCGAGTCGTTACCGGTTGAGCCACCGACGCTTTAAACGCGCCCTATCGAATAAAAAAAGTACCATGAAAATCGGTTCAAAATCTGCGAAGATATAACGTAACAAACATACAGTCGAATTGAGAACTTCTCTTTTTTGGAAGGCGGTTGAAAAGTAATGTGAAACAAAACTTGCCTTTAGATCCACTCTGCGCCATGACAAGTGGTGCGTTTGTGGGATGCAGCTCACGGAAACACGCCTTAGCAGCCAGCTCCCTGCGAGGAACAAACATTTTGTGATCAACTACACAGTGATGTTCGTTCCTGTACCTTTTTTTTTTTTGTTCACAATTGGCAAGCCCTTGGCATCATCTCACCTGATGGTAAGTGACGATGATGCCGAAGATGGAAGCGGGCTTACCAAGATTCCCCAACGCAATGGAGAACTGGCTATCTTATCTTCATGCCGGAACACATCAATGTTGTTAACTGGCACCGAGAAGTAAGATTCCCCTACTGGCCGTTATAACCCACCAAATTTTATTATTCTGACGGGGAACCTATGAGCCGTTCAAGTTTTGAAAATAACCATGGCGCGGCTAAAATCTAAGAGTACTAAAAGGGATGCATCGAAAATCGAAACAAAGCTAAAACCAATAATTGTATATTTTCTTGTACAATAAAGAGTTTACAAACAAACAAAACCGCCACCGTACAGCACGCGCCCACGGCTTGTGCAATCGCATCACTGAATGCTTTGCTTGCTCAACAGCCAAAAGTAGATGTGTTTTTCACTAGTTTTAAGAATTTTGTAGAATGTGAATCTGATATTTTTCAGTTCATTGTCTTGCTGCACGCTTTGGTTCGCTGTAAGTGTGGCAAGTAATCTAAATATATATATATAACTCAAAGGTGACTGACTGACATAGTGATCTAGCAACGCACAGCCCAAACCACTGGACGGATCGGGCTAAAATTTGGCATGCAGGTACATGTTATGACGTAGGCATCCGCTAAGAAAGGATTTTGGGAAATTCCCACGGGAACCGCAAAAATCGGGATCTGCGCGGGCGAAGCTGCGGACATCCACTACTTGTTATTATTATTATTATATCAGCTCAAATACGTCCCCACCGAGGGGCTCGAGCCTACCCTGAATCAGGGCGATTAGGCCTTAGTCGACCACGCGGGCCCAGTGCGGGTTGGTCGACTTCACACACAACCTTCGAGTTTCTTCGCAGGCGTGTGCAGGTTTCATTGTATATTACTTACAGGTTACTTGTTATAATAAAACAAAATACATAAAAATAAAAACAGAAAAAAAGGCTAAGAGGCGTTGATTAAGTCAAAAATCATCGCAATCAGCTTACAAGAACCCAGCCAACTAGACTCCCCAAAGTTGCTTATTGCGAAGAAGATTTAGAACCCCAACGCAGTACAAGTGGAGTGACGTCATACTCGCCTCGAAAACAAGAAGAAGGGCTCCCTGTTTAAAATTGAGTCACGACCCAATCGTGCTTCCATCCGTTTTTTTTTTCATTTTTTAATATTTTTTTCAAATCAGGAAAATGATAAAGCACATGCAGTTGTAAAAAAATATCATAGTTTCAGGGGTAACTGGATTAATATTATAAAATGTGAAAGTGTGTCTACCTATAGATGTTATATTTAACGCTATAAATTTTGTTGAACGGAGTTAAAACGGAACCAAATTACTAAGACTTCACTGTCACCAGGCTGTATTTCATGAACCGCGATAGCTAGACAGATAAAATTTTCACATATGATGTATTTCTGTTGCCGTTATAACAAAAAATACTAAAAATTAGAAAAAGTGAAAAAATAAGGGGTCTCCATACAAAAAGCGGCATCTAGTATGATGGTACGGAACCCTTTGTGTGCGGTTCTGACTCGCACTTGGCCGGGGTTTTTTATTTTGACTAACCCTAAATCTGATAGACGTTACAGCATTGAAATGGCTTATCAAATAATTACCTGATGCTACTGAGCTCGCTGAGCATGACAGCTTCCAGGGTTTCCTCCATGCTGCATCCTGGCTGGCACTGCAGTGTACCCTTCTCCATCTCTAGGATATAGCCATCACACTTGGAGTACCTGCCAGAATATATTTGTTCATTATTATGTTATAGTTATGATATCGATATAGATAAACTAAACCCTGCTTTTTCGTAGTCGGGTAAAAAGAGCAGATCTGTTTAGCCAAACAAAACCGCGGTGGTAGTAGAAAGGCATTTCTAAGCTCGTCTGGCTAACTACCACCGAAATCCAAGCCTTGTCGCCAAATATCAACGTTAACAGCATTGAGAAGTGTTTCGGCATGAAGATGAGATAGCTAGCTAGCTGCCCCATTGCGTTGGGGAATCTTGGTAAGCCCGCTTCCATCTTCGGCATCATCGTGACTTACCATCAGGTGAGATGATGCAAAGGGCTTACCAATTGTGAATAAATAAAAAAAAATGTTTCCCATTCATCGTGATCATCATATTAACCAAAAGACGTCCACTGCTGGACAAAGGCCTCCCTTAAGGTTCTCCGCAACAACCGGTCCTGCGCTGCCCACATCTAGCACGCTTCCAGCGACCTTTCGCCAGGTCATAGGTCCACCGAGTGGGAAGCCGGCCTACGCTACGTCTTTCGGTGCGCAGTCACCACCCGTGAGCTTTACTACCTTAACGGCCATCTATTCTATGAGTTATGTGCCCAGCCCACTTAGCGATTCTGTAAGGTATGCCGGTTACCTGGTTGTCTACATGATAAATTCCAGCGCATCGGTTCCCATTGCGTTGGATTATCTTTAGAAAGCTCGCTTTCATCATCAGCATGATCATCACTTACCATCAGGTTAGATGGTGCCAAGGGCTTGTCATGGATTTAAAAAATAAATAGACATATATTTATAAGTGTTTGAAGACTAACCCTGACTCCAATAATTTGTTCTTTGCCTCAATAAGTTTCTTGCCCGGCGTCACATCAATGATCCCGAAGCTGAAACCTCGATTCATCATGTAGTATGACGCCAAGCGCGCTAACCTGTGAAGTGAAACAAATCGCAATCAATTCTAAAACTCCTCGCCCAGTCTCTTAGCAGGATGTAGAAGATACTAAATACTAGATGCTAAATATGTGTTGCTCACCTCCACATGCCTCTCACTGCGTACTCCTCGCCCCAGTCTCTTAGCAGGACGTAGAAGATGCTAGTCTTGTAAATGCGTGTTGCTCAGCTCCACATGCCTCTCACTGCGTACTCCTCGCCCCAGTCTCTTAGTAGGATGTACAAAATGCTAGTCTTGTCAATACGTGTTGCTTACCTCCACATGCCTCTCACTGCGTACTCCTCGCCCCAGTCTCTTAGCAGGATGTAGAAGATGCTAGTCTTGTAAATACGTGTTGCTTACCTCCACATGCCTCTCACTGCGTACTCCTCGCCCCAGTCTCTTAGCAGGACGTAGAAGATGCTAGTCTTGTAAATAAGTGTTGCTCACCTCCACATGCCTCTCACTGCGTACTCCTCGCCCCAGTCTTTTAGCAGGATGTAGAAGAGGCTAGTCTTGTCAATAAGTGTTGCTCACCTCCACATGCCTCTCACTGCTAACTCCTCGCCCCAGTTTCTTAGCAGGATGTAGAAGATGCTAGTCTTGTAAATACGTGTTGCTTACCTCCACATGCCTCTCACTGCTAACTCCTTGCCCCAGTCTCTTAGTAGGATGTACAAAATGATAGTCTTGTCAGTACGTGTTGCTTACCTCCACATGCCTCGCCCCAGTCTCTTAGCAGAATGTAGAAGATGCTAGTCTTGTAAATACGTGTTGCTTACCTCCACATGCCTCTCACTGCGTACTCCTCGCCCCAGTCTCTTAGAAGGATGTAAAAGATGCAAGTCTTGGTGCCTGACCCCAGCGTACTTTTGTCCATAGACCCGCAGAGCAGCTCAGAATTCCTGATTATGACATCTGTGGGCAATGACACAAGCTTCTATAGGTCTTCGTAAATCTATTTCTCCGTCAAAATGATCAAGTGTAAAAATTCTGGAGAAAGAAGAGTATAATTCGTTGTGAAGAATTGAATGTACAGGCATATCGGCATCGATTACGCAAGTTAAGCGACTATGAGTATGGTCCAGACAAAGATTGATTTGAATGTAATTGACGGTCGCAGGAATTGAGAAGTTGTCATGGCTGAGGGTAGTGTGTGCGGGCGTTTCAATCACGCAGGTTAAGGGATTAAGAGCAAGGTTAGTACTTAAATGGGTTTAACTAATAGTAGCAAAATGATATCTATTTAAGTTTCTTTCTATTATCAGTTAAAAACAAAATTTTGATTTTAAAATGATAGCATGGCAACATTGCTTACTCTGAGGCTAACATTTTTCGGCATGACAGATAATTTTGTGATATTGATAAAGAAATTAAGGCGTGATTAGAAATAAACAAATTTTAAATTTCAGTAGGATGCCAATTTTGTAAATGGTAGTTTATTAATTATTTTTAAAACATTAAACTACCCCATTAGCGGTTTTTAGGCAGGGGCTACACAACCGCATATAAATCGCAGGTAAATAAATAAATATAAATAAATATTCTCAGACAAATAACACATGGTCATCTGGCCCCAAAGTAGGATTCCCTGTGTTATGGGTTACCAGAGACTGATATACATACTTGTATACGTTTAAATACATACATATATAGATATATTTAACACCCAGACACAGAGCAAACAAATCTGCTCATCACACAAATGCTTGCCCTGGGTGAGGATCGAACCCACAACCCTCGGATCAGTAGTAAGGGCCCTAACCACTGAGCCACCGAGTCAGTCAAAATAACATGTTATGTTTTAGAATGGTCAGATCTTTACAGGTTTATGGCAGCTGTTTTTATCTACAATTGGTAATCCCTTGGCATCATCTCACCTGACAGTAAGCGACAATGATGCCGAAGAACGCAATGGGGAACTAAATATCTTACCTTCAAGCCGGAACACATCAATGCAGTTAACACTGATTTTATGGCGGCAACACTTAGTTATGACGGTGGTAGCTAGCCAGGCGGGCTTAAAAAAGCTCTTCTACCAACCTAACCGAGTCTTACAAAGTTAGACTCCGCCGAGAATCGAACCCGCGACCTCCTGATGTAAAGCTAATGGACTTAACCATTAAGTCACGGAGGTGGTTAACACGGACTGCATTCCAGCTGCGAGTTCGCAGTTTGGATGCAGTCAAAGCGCAAATTAACTAGGAGAACAGCATCCAAACTGCGTATTTGCAGCTGGAATGCAGTCCGTGTGTCTAGACCTTAAATAATTTAGATAAATAGATAAAACTTTATTTCACTAAAAAGGCACAATACATTTTTACAATACACAAACAAATGAATAAAACTTAGTGACTAATACTATAAGTTTATTGAAAAAAAATATGAAAAGTGTCAGTGGTAGCATTCGTCATCCCTATTTGTGTTGTTAGGGAGGTACCTTTTTCAGATTTTTTCTGGAATAGGCTGGCTAGGTATAACGTAAAATACTCACACGAGTCTTGGATGCACATGTCTTTGTTTCCAGTGTAGTTTTTGCCCTTGGTTTCTAAGTTTGCTTTTACTTCACAGCGCTTGTTCGGTTTCAGTATTAAACTGAAACAAAATATCATTGTTGTTAATCGAACTAGAATAGATGGCACCACATAGTCGGGAGCGTCAAACGCTGATGCTATGAATGCCTAAACGCGGTCTCGATTCGAGAACTCGCTTTATCCAGCGTCTGGTGTCCGGTAGATTGCCACATGAGTCGCTTATTCTCTGAGCTTTGTTTAAGTTCTTTGGTTTTTTACCATCATATGATCACTCCCGTGTCTGAATGTCCGTCCGTCTGTCACAGCCAATTGGCTCCGAAACTACTGGACCGATTCAGTTGAAATTTAGTACACATATGTAAGTCAGTCACCAAAGACGGAAGTGTAACGTAAATAAATGAATTTTAAACATTTACCCGTGTAATAAAAGTTTTTTCCACTTTTGGGGGGTAAATAAGAAAATTTAAAAAAATGTTTGCAAACTATATCATGTGACATATCAAATGAAAGAGCTTGTTATGAGAATCTAAAACATATTTTTTTTAAATTTCAAGATAAATAGTTTTAGTAATTTAAGAAAATAGCCGAAATTTTACCGGGGAATGGTAAATTTTCGGCTAATTCCCCCTCCTTATCTCGGAAACTAATAGGCCTAAAATTAAAAAAAATACGGCTATCAGACAGGCGCTAGTTGCTGCTCTTCCCCCAGGGTGAAGGTGTCCCGCTGAGTGATGAGGTAGCCACCACATATGAAATCAGTAATTACTTTAACTAGCTTACCTAAAAATCTGTTTGCCAGTCCAGAGGCGCCGCGGCTTGAGTATAGCAGGCGGGGGCATGTCGATCCTCATACTGCTGTCGGGCCCGGCTATCAGACAGGCCGCTAGTTGCTGCGCTTCCCCCAGGGTGAAGAAGGAGTCCCGCTGCGTGATGAGGTAGCCGCCGGTGATGAAGTCCTGAGTGGCTGCGATTAGGAGCTCCCCGTTGCGTGGTGTGACTAGGTTCGATTTGTTCTGTACACGATGTGATAATGTTAAGGGTCTGTTGGAATATTCTCTTTAATTTTTGTACACATAATAACTAGACGGGTGGTGCGTTAACTAAAATAATGTACGCCTGGGCAGAAAAAAATGGCGGAAAACAAAATGGCCGCTGAAAGTGAAGTTTTCCGATTTGGCTAGAATGAAAGAAAAAGAAATTGACAGACACTATCTTTCTCTGTCATCCTAAGTTGAGCCATGAAATATTTTATGTATTATCTACATGTATTTATAATAGTTAATTTATTTTAGGTGTAATTTGTAATGAATTATTAGTTAATTATGTCAAAATAAAATTATTAAATTAATTTTATCTGTGTAATTATATACACCAATCAAGTATAATTATGTATGTACGTATATTTATGTTTTTTTTTTTTTTTGTTATTTACATTTGTTTGAATTTAGTATTTATTCAATGTTACGTATTTTCAGCTGTATACACGTCTTTTCTGCCATCTCCGTCAAAAATTTCTTCTTTCCCGGGTCTGCTGGGAGAAATTTCTTTAGAAATAAGCTTACCCTTTATGTGACCTTCCTTTATAAAATGTGAAATTAATGTTTCCTGTGTACAATAAACTATAAATAAATACATAAGGTCGTTTTTTATGGGAAATAGATACAATTTTGCTAAATTTTTTGTTAATATCCTAAAAAAATACTGAACCGATTTTGATGCAATATCTATGGTAGATCTTTTGAAATAAAAAAAAGATTATTCAAATCGGTTTATAATTACGGGGTTCTGAGGTAGCAATGCATAAAAAATACTACCGAATGGAGAACCTTGTCCTTTTATGAAGTCGTTTGCAATACAGGGTGTAACAAAATTGGTGTAGGAGCCGTTAACGGAGGCTCCTACTCATCATACTGAACAACTCTTCCTAAGGAACCGATAGTCAATAGGGATGACGGATGCTAGCCATCTTAGTTACTTTTTTATCAGTCAAAAACGATATTTTGTTCTAAAAATGTTAGAAATACCTAGGCGTGACGTCATAGTTTAGCAGCGTCATATTTTTACTCATTTTGTGGTTTCGTTGAATTAAAAATAGAATACTTGATGGAAAACAAAACGAGTAAGGTTTTCCGAAGTTCAAGTAGGAGGGCAATTTAGTGATCAAGAGTTCATAATTTATTTCTGATGCTGTCGTCGTCCCCCTATTACCAAAATCGTATTGTATAAATTTATGATTGGTCAGTTTATTGTAATTTGTGGCACGTAGTCGCTTATGGACGTGCCAGGGATGGGGTATGTCACCAACTGGCTGGCTCTCCAAGCTATAAAATTTATATTTTTGTATTGGCAACACTGTTCTTCTAGCTGTCTGTATTGTCTGTATCTGTGACTTGATTTCGATAGATTTCGTGTACCAAGGGCTCAATATACACATTTGTTACAGCAACCTTCCTGCAAAAATAAATATATAAAAACAAAATATTTATAATATGTGTATTAAAATATTTAATAAGCTTCCAGATGACATAAAAAAATTACAAGGAATTAGACATATGAAAAAATAATTGAATGGCTAATGCGACACTGCTTTTATAGTATTAGTGAATACATGAACTATAATAATAAATTAAAAAAATATATATAAAATAAAAAAATATTATAATATATTTTTTTTAATTTTATTTAATTAATTATTATTTTTTATTTAATAAATAATTAAAAAAATAATTTAACTTTATAATGTTATCAGCGTAGGTATAATATTTTAACCTGTTTATCTTATCTTATCTTTGTAAGTGGGGGCTGCAGTTGCAGCGACACTTCGACCCAATGGGATCTTTTGTGTCTACCCCTATAACCTTTGCAACCCAACCTACTCGAAGATGTGCTGCATTAATGCAGCAATTCCGCTGATTGGAAGGTGCTTGTAGTCCTCCGGTTTTGGGTAGCCATCACCTAGGAGGTACATACGCTTGCTAGCCAGGACATCGCAGTGACACAGTAAGTGTTCCATTGATTCTATATCTTCACCACAGGCCCTGCAGGTCGGGTCGTTCGTCAGGCCGATTTTTTGCAGGTGTGCGTTTGTGGCAAAGTGGCCCGTCAACGCTCCTGTTACCGCACTGACTCGCGTCCTGCTGTTATTCCAAATGTACTTAGTTGCCCCTGTCGTGACCTCACCGATGAAGAGCTTAGAGTGTTTATGTCCACCTCTGGATAGCCATGTCAATCTGTGTCCTCCCTCGGCCTGTTCCTTTAATGCCCTTATAATAGTGCTCCTTGGTAGCCCTATCCTCGGTTCTAGACCACACATTGTTGTCTGTGATCCCATTCTAGCCAGTTTGTCTGCTTCTTTATTGCCTTCCACTCCTACGTGTCCAGGGACCCAGACCAGTTGCAGTTTGTTGCGTCGGCCCACCTTATTGAGGACCTTTACACAATTTAGCACTAGCCCGGAGTCAACCTTGAAGGAGTCAAGAGCTTTAAGAACAGCTTGGCTATCGCTGAGAATATAGATGGTTTTGTCTTTGACTTCCTTGTCTATAATCTCAATGTTGTTAAAATTTGCATGCCATTTTTATGACGGTTGAATACTTTACGATTTTAAAATCTTTACATGTATGTATTTTGGCAAATAAACATTTCTTTCTTTCTTGGTGAGAATCATGATGGGTACGTTCCACTAAACGCCCGCAACGATTGTAACACCCTCTGTATCGTTCCACCTAAGGCCCGTGGTCGTCGCGAGCGATCGCTCGACGTCATAGATGACGTCACTGTTCGCGACCACATCGCGCCCACTTCGCCCACAAAATATTGGTGGGTCAGAGTGGGCTTTCACCAAAGAGAATGTGGCCTCCCTATTGAAGAAGAGACTCCGGCAAAAATCAGAAGAGGAGGAAGCGCGTGCGTAAGTTTTCATACGCAGTTAAAAAAAATCTATAGTATTCAGATTTAATATCGATTATTTATTGAACTATTTATACGAGAAAACAGAAAACTTTCACCATGCCGCCATATTGCGAGCACACAGCGCTCAAGATGTGCGTTCCACCTAAAACATTCGCCTACAACGACCGCGGCCTTTTTCCGTTAGTGGAACGGCAGTTTCAGCGGTCGCGGTCGATGGCGTTGCGGGCGTTAAGTGGAACGTACCCAACGTGTTTATCTAAAAGTCTTGTTTTACCTGTTTTTTGTTTTTTTTAATACTTACCAAATAATATAAGTCTGATCTAATAAAAGTATATGTCATAACGGAGGCTTCTACTCATATATTGAACAACTCTCCCCCCAAGGAACCAATAGGAAAAAAGGGATGACGAATGCTAGTCATCTGATTTACTTTTTATCATCTGTCAAAACGACATTTTATTCTAAAAATGTTAGAAATACCTAGGCGTGACGTCATAGTTTTGCAGCATCATTTGTGTACTCATTTTTTGATGTTGGTAAATTAAAAATCGAAGACTTGATAGAAAACAAACCGAGTAAGTTTTCCCGAAGTTTAAGTAGGAGGGCAATTTAGTGATCAAGCGTTTATAATTTATTTCTGATGCTGTTGTCATCCCTATTGTCAAAAGACTCCATACAAACATGGTCAATGAGTTGAGTATTTTGAGTACATTTACAAAATGCTATTGAGTTACCAAACGAGGAGATCCGCAGGAGCATTGGGCAGCGCACATAGTTCGTAGAACAGATGACCGTTGGAGCAGTAAAATTCGCGAGTGGCGACCTCGCACCGGAAAACGTAGCGTAGGGAGGCTTCCCACGCGGTGGACCGACAACCTGGTAAAGATCGCGGGAAGCCGATGGATACGGGCAAAGCAGGACCGATCGTTGTGGAAATCCTTGGGGAAGGCCTTTGTCCAGAAGTAGACGTTATTTGGCTGATATGATGATGATGACAAAATGCGATTGACTACGGGCCTCCTTCAAGTTCAAGCTCAAAGTCTTTTTCTTTAAATTAGTACAGTAGGTAGGTACACTTTTTAAAAATCAATCTCATTAACAATCTAAAATAAAAAGTAAAATATGAATAATTCACTATTTGGTGTGTGCTAGTCATAATTATTCCAAGCGTTTCTGTTATTAAGTAAATCATTAATTTTATAGTAAGTAATCTGGCGTAATGACAAGGGCCGCTACCTCCTGTCCGGGAGGCCGTGGTTTGAATCCTGCCACGTACCAATGTGTTTCCGAATTTCAATTTCATGTGTACGTTTATCCGACGCTCTTACGGTAAAGGAAAAGGCCGAGGAAGGCCTGCGAAGAAATTCGAAGGTTGTGTGTGAAGGCGACCAACTCGCACTTGGCCCGCGTTTTCGATTAAGGCCCGATCGCCTCAATTCAGAGTAGGATCGAGCCCCTCGGTGGGGACGTATATGAGCTAATATGATGAAGCTTTTTTGTAAAGGTTATTTTTAATTAAGGTCTTAAACTGCCTTTCTGTAAAATCTTGATGGGCTGAAGGTAGGGTGCTGTGCAACTTAACACCCAGCACTACGAAAGACTTGTTAGCTTTACTCAATCTTGAAAACACAAGAGATAACTTAATCTTATTTCTTAAATTGAAATTATGTCTGTCACTATTATCACACCCCGGACACTTCATACAACGGGCAAGAAATGACATTTCTAAACAAACGACGGAACATACAAAATCACGGTGAAATCCCATACGTTCGAGAACCAAACTACCACCAATCTGTATCAATCTGGGTGACGAGGGGGTGAGGTCGCAATCTAGAGAGCGACAGGGAGTGTCCATACTGTATGTACTCGTAAGTACTAATATATAAGGTCTAAGAAAATTAGCTGAAACTATTTTAACTGGTGCTTCTACCCATGAAACTGAACAACTTTTCCCATGAAACCCATAGTCAAATCTCAAAAAAAAAATTGAGCTTCCATACTAAGTTGTCTGATCAGGTGATCGAGTTAGTATGGGAGAACCAATTTTTTTTTGCGATTTGACTATGGGTTCCATGGGGAGTTCAGTTTCATGGGTAGAAGCACCAGTTAAAATAGTTTCAGCTAATTTTGTTACACCTTGTTAATATATATACTTTGCTATTAGCTTGGAAAATTTAATTTTTCGTAGAAAATAAAGGAAAAGGCTCAGTGTGTCCTATTAAGACCTAAAGACGATGCTTGAGAATAGGAAAAATTTGCAGTTACTCTACAGACTAGAGCAGATCTTAAATTAGATGATGATGACGTAAAGAAACTGAAAAGGAACTGTAAGAATATTAATGTCCATAAAACAGGTCTCTCGTAGATTCGCGGGCTCGTTCTTCGTCGTTTCTTCTCTTGGGGAAAGTTGTTTCGATGATGAGTAGAAGCCCCACTCAACAGCTCTAACACCAATTTCGTTACACCCTCATCATATCAGCTCAGTCCCCACCGAGGGCTCGAGCCTACCCTGAATTAGGGCAATCAGGCCTTAGTCGACCACGCGGACACTGTGCGGGTTGGTCGACTTCACACACAACCTTCGAGTTTCTTCGCAGGCGTGTGCAGGTTTCGTCACGATGTTTTCCTTCACCGTAAGAGCGTCGGATATACGTACATATGAAATCGAAATTCGAAAACACATTGGTACGTGGCAGGATTTGAACCACGACCTACCGGACAGGAGGTAGCGGCCCTTGCTAATGGCCACCGCCGCTGTATAGTTGAAACATACGTTGTTACACCTGTATAGTTTTAATTTCCTCTGGTTCATACTTACTCCCATGAGGATAAGTGCCTCTGCCCTGGCTTCCTCAGTCTGCGGCAAATGCATGTTCATTTCATCTCCATCAAAATCGGCATTGTAAGGCGTGCAAACACACTCGTTGAACCTGCATTATACATTTTAAACGTGTTATAAAATTTTACTATTTAGTACTAACAAAATACTCATACAACGCAAGAAGTTACCATGAGTCATGTAAGAAAGCGGTCTCAATAAGTCTTTCTGTGCTGGATCGTAAGGTCTTTTTATGCTCTAGCGTAAAGTGTTTTTGTGCTCTATCGTAAGGTATTTTTGTGCTCTATTGCAAGGTGTTTTTGTGCTTTATTGTAAGGTGTTTTTGTGCTCTATTGTAAGGTGTTTTTGTGCTCTATCGTAAGGTATTTTTGTGCTCTATTGCAAGGTGTTTTTGTGCTTTATTGTAAGGTGTTTTTGTGCTCTATTGTAAGGTGTTTTTGTGCTCTATCGTAAGGTGTTTTTGTGCTCTATCGTAAGGTGGTTATGTGCTCAATAGTAAGTTCTTTTTGTGCTCTATCGTAAGGTGTTTTTGTGCTGTATCGTAAGGTGTTTTTGTGCTTTATTGTAAGGTAATCTTGTGCTGTATCGTAAGATCTTTTTGTGTTCTATCTTAAAGTGTTTTTTCCTCTATCATAAGGTGTTTTTGTGCTGTATTGTAAGGTCTTTTTGTGCTCTATCGTAAGCTGTTTTGTGCTCTATCGTAAGGTATTTTTGTGTTCTATCGTAAAAGTTCCACTGTCTTGCTGTCCGCATAATAAATTAGGAAGCGTAGCGCTTCGTGCGGATAGGTGGAAAATTAAAAACAGGGATGGAGGTCCTCCTCGCGTATGGTTGTCCGAAGACGGAATGGAGGTGGTGTAGTTCTTGATGATGACGAGTACCTACCTGAAGGTCCTCTGCGGCTGGACCCTGGCTCTGTGACACATGATGGACAGTTTGTGCAGGGAGGGCTGCCGGTTGAACAGAACAACATCTCCAGTCACCAGGTGGCGCTCCACTGTGTCTCCGCACTGTTGGAGTGATAGCGTGTTTGAGCTCTTGGTGCTTACAATAACAATAATATTCATAGACAAACATAAGACACGGTCATCTGGTCCCAGACTAGGATATTTTTTTAAACTTTTATTGGTACACAAATATTAGTGTAGGTCCCGTTAACTGGTGTTTCTACTCATCATACTGAACAACTTTAGTTTTAACGATCAGCTGATCGATGAATTTTGTGCATTTTTATATGGGGGGTCCAATTTTTTTTTTGAGAGTTGTCTTTGAGTATGATAAGTAGAACTCCCAATTATTGGGTTCTACATCAAGTTTTTACACACTGTATACAAAAACAACTAAGTAAAAATTAAAATAATAACTACACAGGGTAATAATAGTCCATTACTGCAGCGGCCAGCAAAAGAGGCATGATTGGCCGGCTTTGAGAGGGGATCGAACCAGATCCTTAATGGACGAACGTGCCGAGACGAAGCCGAGGCACACATACGTAAGTCCATCAATGCCTAGTTGTGGCCAAGGCTTGTACAGTACTTTTCTCAAATAATGCGCAGAAATTAAAACTTCAATAATTACTTTTCAAAAGCAATGACGAACAACGAGCAACAATAATTTTTCGCGCGCAAGTGTTCATTTGTTTTTTTTTCAATAAACAGCGTTCTATTTGCAAGTCGGTTCAAAATTTAAATAAACCTTTGATAGATTACCTCCTTGGTTTCCATGCTTCGGAGTAAATTATTATTATTTATTTTACTTCAGATAACATAATCCATATTGTGTTAGTAACAGTCTTAAAATTAATGTTAGTATAATTTAAATCTATGTATATCGTGAGGTATGTGATGTAATTCTAATTACAATTTAATATCACTGAACTACAGTGACGTTAAATTAAAATGTTGATGCCGATCAGGTAAACAATTCACCTGACCAACATCCTAATAATTATTTTTATTATAGGAGAGGTATGCCTCTCCGCCACAGTGATTAGTATACTGTTGGAGCTGCCCCGCACTCTGCTCAGCAAAGATGCTGCTTTTTTGCGCATGATGGCATGAAAGTCATCCGTTTGTGCCTGTGCAAACATCTCTGAAGCACTGCAGTAGCGGGGCAGACCCAACAGCACTCTAAAATCATTATTATATTGGACGCGTAGGGCATCCAGCGCTTTTTTGGTGTAGTTGACCCATAGGCTGCTCGTATAAAAACTCTGACAGTAGGCTTTAAAAAGTGTTATTTTCACTTGGTCAGTACAGCGAGCAAACCTACGGGTCAACATATTACACCTAACTGCTAATGCCCTACGCTCCCTTTCAATGTCTACCTGATCCCTAAGGTCGCTAGTCACGAAATGCCCTAGGTATTTATATTGATAAACTCTTTTGAGTTCAGTACCATCTAAATATATGCTTGGCACTGATTTTGGGCATTTACCAGCGGCCTCAAAGACCAGGTATTCACTTTTTTGGACATTATATTGCAAACCGTGGGCAGCTGCATAGGTCTCACAAGTCTTCAACAACTCCCTGATTGCACCTACAGTCGGTCCCAGCAGCACCATGTCGTCCGCGTAGCTGATATTATTAATACTAACATCATCCACCCGGCACCCGACACGCATACTACTAAATATAGTTACATTTTTAAATTACACGACAGATATAAGTTTACATATTAATTAATTTGGCCGCTAAACACGACAGATATGGATATTTGGCCAGTACAGCAATTTCGATTTATCTCGAAAAAGGTTGTCAAAATATTGCTCAAATTTCCAAGCATGTTTGAGAAAAAATATATAAGGTGTAACAAAATTAGCTGAAACTATTTTAACTGGTGCTTCTACCCATGATACTGAACAAATTTCCCCATGGAACCCATAATCAAATCGCAAAAAAAAATATTTGGATCTCCCATACTAACTCGATCAGCTGATCAGTCAACTTAGTATGGGAAGTTCAATTTTTTTTTGAGATTTGACTTATATAAAATCTAGAACATGGATTCACTGTACTATAGAAACCAGAGAGGTATACATATTAAACTATAAAATACACACATACAGATATTAAACACTCAAACACAGAGGAAACAAACCTGTTCGTCATACGAAATTTGCCCCGGTTGGGGATTGAACCCATGACCCAGCAGACAGAAGCGCCGACCACTGGACCAGTCCGTTAACCGAGGTTTGTAAACGCCTCTCAGGAGTTACACGCCTTCATCATAGCAGCGGAATTATGTTCACTGCTGGACATAGGCACGAGAGGTCCTTCGCTCCCCGTAACCAGCGGCTTTCCGCAACCTTTACCAGGTCATCAGACCACGAGTTTGAGGGCTGCTACGCTACGTCTTCTCGTGTGCGGTCGCTACTCGAGAACTTTTTTTTTGCAATTGATAAGCCCTTGGCATCATCTCACCTGATGGTAAGTGACGATGATTCCGAAGATGGAAGCGGGCTTACCAAAATTCTCCGACGCAATGGGGATCTGGCTACCTTATCTTCAAGCCGGAACACATCAATGCTGTTAACACTGATGTTTGGTGGCAAGACTTAGAAAATGCCCTACCACAAAACCAAACAGTCTTACAAAGTTGACCCCGCCGGGAATCGAACCCGCGACCTCCTGGTATGAAGTGATGGACTAACCATTACGCCACGGAGGCATTCTATCTCGTATATCTACCAGATACGCTAAAACTACCAGGTTTATGATATAGCTTCCCCACTTACGTACCCTTGGGCATAACAGTGAGGGCCGCTATTCCTGCCAACACCATAAGGTGAAGACAAGGACCAGTTAAACGCCACGGAGGCAGTTAAACCAAGCCCCAAAAGGACTTATCGCCCCAACAGGCATCAGTACCACCTACCTTCAGCTCCCTTGCCACTTTCTCCCTGTCGCCGTACTTGAGATACTTCTTGTACTTCAGGCCGCGCTGCTGCACGTAGTTGGCGCCGGGGTGCGCGTCCGGCCCGTTGCAGACCAGCTGCCGGAGCCACTGGATGTTCGCCGGGAACACCCGCTCGGGGTACGTCAGGATCTTGGCTACGTGCACTGGTACTCCGACCTAGGTTGTTATAAAGCTGTTTATTATGGAACTAGGAGGGTTGAACATAAAATCAGTACGCTTCTTTCTTTCTTATCGTGTGGAACAATAGGGATGACGACAGCATCAGAAATAAATTATGAACTCTTTGTCACTAAATTGCCCTCCTACTTGAACTTCGGAAAACCTTACTCGTTTTGTTTTCCATCAAGTCTTCGATTTTTAATTCACCAAAATCACAAAATGAGTACATAAACGACGCTGCAAAACTGTAACGTCACGCCTAGGTATTTCAAATATTTTTAGTACAAAATGTCGTTTTTGACAGATGAAAAAAAGTAAATCAGATGACTAGCATTCGTCATCCCTATTAACCGTGCTACCCAAGGGATAGATGGCGGTTGCCTAACTGCAAAAGAAAAACCAGTGAAAAAGTGTGGTTATTTTTTTTACTCTTTACACGTAAAGAAAAAGACAGAGACAACTGTTCAAATAAATACATAACCTCAAATCATATCACAAAAGAATTTATTCCTACAAGTCGTTTTACAATGATCATTTCAAAACGAAAACAAAACAACTGTACTACAATGAAACTTTTTAAATAATTTTATGGCTTTGGCTTCAAAAATTCAATATTATATGATTACTAGCTGTCCCGGCGAACTACGTTCCGCCTTACACTACACTACACTACCCTACACTACCCTACCCTACCCTACCCTTAAGAGCCTTCTCCTGACAATAACGAACTCGACAAAAAAGAATTAGCGAAATCGGTCTAGCAGTTCTTGAGTTATATAATTACAACGAAAAGTGGCATTGATTTTTATATATTTAGATTATGTTATTATTATTTTATGACTATCAGAAAGTGTAATTTGCACCTATTTTGAATAAATACCTTGAATCTTGAATCCTCTTTAGACTGCGTTTCCTCTTAAGGACCGTTTTAAGTACTCAAGGCCATGTTGGTTTACTGCGTATTTAATGGCCCCATATTAAAACAATCCCGGCTATTGTTAGTGAGTTGGATTGACGAGGCGCACGAACGTTGCGTCGGCGCATGTCAGGTCGGACGTAAATATTGGAAGCCGACGCGATGTATTGGCAGGTGTGCGGTCTGTGCGCCAGGTGGCGCCTTGTTTACGATCCTCGTTTTATTAGATTGATCGATCGGTTCGGAATGTGGAAAAGTAGGAAGTTGAAGAGTTATTTATAGTAAGCAGTTTTTATTGGGATCTGAGTTCTACTTAGCCGTGATAGTTTTCCTTTTAAATTGATTATGTGTCCTACTATTTACCATTTTTTTCAGATGTCCTGAAATAGTGGTTTAGCTGGTAGGGGGGAGACGGGACGGGGAAAGGGACACTTGACTCTAACAAAAAAAACGAGTGTGCTTTAGACCACACGACTGAAGTAAAACTTAAATCACCGTTCGCGTAACGCATTCACCAGCTTACTCCCCAAGTCAAGCGTGCCGTTCGCATCGCTTCGATCACACTTTTCGTAATGCTAGAAATCACCGTTCGCGTAACGCATTCACCAGCTTACTCCCCAAGTCAAGCGCGCGTAAAGAAATTTTACTTCAAAAAGCCCTTCAAAGCTTAATATTTCGTTAACCGATCCCTGAAAACAAAAATTTACCAACCCTCAGTAGTTTTAAAAGATCTATTCAACGATACCCGATGCGATAGAATACGTTACCGAAAAAATATTCAACCCCTCATTAAATGTAGGTAGGACCCAAATTTTTTTTTCAAGATTTTATCGTACCACTTTGTCGGTATATTACAGCTTTCTAGTACTAATAGTCTCTTTTTTTTTTATTCACAATTGGTAAACCCTTGACAACATCTCACCTGGTGGTAAGTGACGATGTTGCCGAAGATGGAAGCGGGCTTTACCAAGATTCCCCAACGCAAGGGGGAACTGGCTATCTTATCTTCATGCCGGAACACACCAATGATATCAACACTGTTATTTGGCGGCAAGACTTAGATAACGATAATAGTGGTAGCTAGCCAGGCGGGCTTAGAAAATGTCCTACCACCAACCTAACCGAGTCTTACAATTGACCCTGCCGGGAATCGAACCCGCGACCTCCTGTGTAAAGCCAGTGAACTTTGCCTCTGGGCTACGAAGGCGGTTAAAACTGAGCCAAGCCGCGGACAGATGGACAGACAGACAGACATGGCGAAACTATAAGGGTTCCTTGTTGACTTCGGAACCCTAAAATCCATCAAAACTTTCAACGTTTTGAGATATTTTTTTCTCTGGTTCCAGAAATACTGGGGCCCTATGATAGACCCTCGCCTCACGCAGTACCTGACGAATTTCCTCTTTGGCAGCGGCCAAGACAGATCCGCCGTCTGCGAGTTCAACAGGTTCGCTGAGCTCTATGTCTTTAACGTTAGAGGTGAGTTTGCAGTCCAGCCATTAGTGTACACTGTATAGCTCAAATTAATGTCATTGGAGCCATTGATGGATTCACGTAAGTACATAAAAAAAGAAATCTTAAAACAAAAGCTTAGTCGTAGTCTTATTTTAGAGACATGATGTAGATATAGAAACAATCTCAAAGGGATAGTTTGACATTGGGGAATGTAGAAGACCCTAGGATGTCTTTGATGATTAGCAGGTCCATGGCACCACATGTATATTTTAGAACGCGCTTTCGAAAGGACACTATGAATCGGATTTTATTCTCTTGTAACACATTTTAGTTTGCAGAAAATGCATAGATGGCAGCACATGTATTTTAAAACGCGCTATCGAGAGGTTACTATGAATCGGATATATCAATAATACTGGTATCGTGTACTATCAAAGTATATATATATTAGTATTAAGTACTAATAGTTTTTGGACACCTTACCTGATTTAAGATCAGGGGTGGTGCGTATCAGCTGAGAAACTTATTAATTCGTTAAGACTGCGGTAGTGTTTTGGTATTTTTGTAATAAAATCATATTTGCCGTGAATCATCCTACGAGGTCATCGGTCCACCGAGTGGAAGACCTGTCTACGCCACGTTTTCCGGTGCGCGGTCGCCGCTCTAGAACTTTACTGCCCCAACGGCCATCTGCTCTACGAGCTATAATATGTCCCGCCCACTGCCACTTAAGTTTAGCAATTCTGTGAGCTATGTCGGTTTCTTTCAATCAATCAATCAATCTAATAGTTTTTATTTTCTCACCACAAACTTGTCTCTAATTTATACATTTATAGTTCATAATATTATATTACGGATCTCCTCGTTTCTGATTCGATCATGCAGAGAAACGCCGAACATAGCATGCTCCATTACCCTTTAGGTGACCTTGAGCCTTCTTACGAGGCCCATAGTAAGCGACCATGCCTACGGATCTCCTGGTGAAGGTAGCGGGCAGCCGCTGGATGCGGGCAGCGCACAACTAGTCGTCATGGAAATCCTTGGGGGAGGCCTATGTCCAGCAGTGGACTTCCTTCGGCTGATATGATGATGATCCTACGAGGATGTCACTATTTATGACATTACTAGCTTTTGCCCGCGGCTTCGCCCGCGTGGTCATCGTTTTTATGACTGTCTTTGAGGGTGAGTGGTGCGCGAATAAAAAATGGTTATTGTGGGTTATCCCTAAGAGATAGACATATACCATCGCGGACTTTTTTGTAGACCTTTTTAAGTTGCACAATACTGTAGTACATTATTTTGATCTATCTCGTAGGGTTGATCCAGCGTTGGCAATGTAAGTGCAAAAAATGTATTTATTTACGACATCACATTAGAAACCGCCAAAATTAACAGTGTTTCTCTACTACATTATGCATATATTATACATATAAACCTTCCTCTTGAATCACTCTATCTATTAAAAAAAACCGCATCAAAATCCGTTGCGTAGTTTCAAAGATTTAAGCATACAAAGGGACATAGGGACAGAGAAAGCGACTTTGTTTTATACTATGTAGTGATAGTGAAGTGAAGTGATGAAGTGATGATGACAAAATTTCAATGTACTTTGTGCAAGATGCCAAGGCCTATTAAAAAAGCGCGCGTACCTGCGCCATGGCATAACATCGTGTGTGATTGGGCTGTATGGATGAATTTTTGAAGGTTTAAAAATTCCTTTTATTTATTTATAATCCTAGAAAAAGTATTGTATGCCACTGCACGGAATTAGTCATTGTAACACTCATGCTGTCTATTGTGTCACTCAGCTTTGCTAGCACTCATGTTACAATAGCTTTGATACAATGTTATCCTAGGGATATGATCAGCAAGCGTCGGTGGCCAACAAGCGCCGGTGGTGTAACGGCTAGGGCCGCCGCTTCCTGTCCGGGAGGTCGTGGTACGAATCCTGCCACGTACTAGTACCAAATTAATTTCGAATTTAGATTTCATATGTACGTTTATCCTACGCTCTTCCGGTGAAGGAAATCATCGTGAGGAAACCTGCACACGCCTGCGGAGAAACTCGAAGGTTGTGTGTGAAGTCTACCAACCCGCACTGGGCCCGCATGGTCGACCAAGGCCCTATGGCCCTAATTCAGGGTAGGCTCGAGCCCCTCGGTGGGGACGTATTTGAGCTGCAATGATTATGGTGACCAAAACGTGTATTTGCATATGACTCACCTCCTGAATCTGCAGGTTGGGATCTGGCGAGATGACAGTCCTGCTGGAGAAGTCCACCCGCTTTCCCGACAAGTTACCACGGAACCTCCCCTGCTTGCCTTTTAGACGTTGCACTAGTCCACGACCGGGTTTCTTGGGCTGCAGAGAAATTGGATAGTTGAATAATTTTCGAAAAACCTAAAATCTTTTAGGTGGAAGCTTTTAATATTGCATTGTCACGCGATATACATCCGCATGCAAAATTTCCGCTCAGTCGGAAACCGGGAAGTTGGTCAAAATTAAATTGCATGATTCCACCCCAACAAATATACATACATTGCAAGTTAAATTAAAGCTTGTAAAATAAATATTAAATTCTGTTCGTTGGTAAACGCATCACTTGAGAACGGCTGGACAGATTAGGCTATTTTTTTTTATTGGAAATGCTGTCCGGAAAATTGGAAACTTCGGAACAAACTAAAAGTGCTTCATTCTGTGGGATTTTTGTATGAACTAAAGACAATAAACATATTTAAAAGATTCACCGTCGATAACAGTCATAAAAAGGATGTAAACGCGGGCGAAGCCGCGGGCAAACGCTAGATACGAATAAATTTACTCTAAATTAAGTAACCAACGTAGCTCACAGAATAGCTAAACTGAAGTGGCAGTGGACAGGGCACATAGTTCGTAGAACAGATGGCCTTTGGAGCAGTAAAGTTCTTGAGTGGCGACCGCGCACCGGAAAACGTAGCGTAGGCAGGCCTCCCACGCGGTGGACCGAGGGTGAAGATCGCGGGAAGCCACTAGATGCGGACAGCGCAGGACCGGTCGTCGTGGAAATCCTTGGGGAGGCCTTTGTCTAGCAGTGGACGTTTTTCGGCTTATATGATTATGATGATGAAATTAGAAATAAGTTGATGAAAAACCTAAAATCTTTTAAGGCACAAGCTTTATTTGAAAAGAGTTTTTATACTCAAAAGCCAAATGCTCACGGCACGTTTAAAAAAAAAAAAAGAAGCACAGTATTTACTACGATTCTATTGAAAATAAAAGACGATTCTTGGACCTTGATTGCACTTCTAATTTCATCATCAGATCAACTTCAAAATACCAAAAGGATTTATTGTCACTGGGAATACGGCTTCATACCAAATTTTAGCTCAATCTGAGCTTTGGAAGTTGCTCTAAAATTGATTGCAAGATTTGACCTAAACAAACATACATTCATACATACACACATTGCAAGGTAAATAAAAGCTTTCAAAAATAAAAAAAAACGAGAAGACACGACTGAAGTAAAACCTTATCACCGTTCGCGTAACGCTTTCACCAGCTTACTCCCCAAGTCAAGCATGCTCAAAGAAGTTTTACTTCAATAAAAAAAGACTGCTTAAAAAGCGAACTAAAAAGATGCAAACAACATGGTGTAGGAAAATATGAGAATAAATATTGGAAATCCTTTTCCTTGAATTTAAAATAGTTTCTGTTATTATCAGCCTTGAAAGCTGCCAAATAAAAATAGAAAGAAAACGTCGTGGACTCTGAAATTCATCTTTAACTTGTTGCGATAATTACACCGTCTAGTTGCATTTTTTTGTATTTAAATATATATATATATTATATTTTATTGTACACAAACATTTAAATGACAAGAACTTAGAGAGGACGTGTACAAAGGTGGATCAGTATATCGCACCTATATATAAATACCGTTTTAATGGCGCATACAGATCTCTCATCATCATCATCATATCAGCCGAAAAACGTCCACTGCAGGATAAAGGCCTCCCCCAAGGATTTCCACGAGGACCGGTCCTGCGCTGCCCGCATCCATCGGCTTCCCGCGATCTTCACCGGGTCGTTGGTCCACCGCGTGGGAGGCCTGCCTACGCTACGTGGTCATGGCTGAGACTATGGAAGGCCTAAGCACAATGCTGGATGGCCTCTAAAGTCTCTCAACAAGTGGCTCTTAAAATGATCATGGACAAGACGAAAATAATGTTAAATGTCCATGTCGCACCCACCCCTCTAAAGGTTGGAGACTCTACACTGGAAGTTGTTCACGAATATGTATACCTGGGACAAACAGTCCAGCTAGGTAGGTCCAAAAGATCTCTATGTAAATAAATATAACGAATTGATCGTCAGAGGGTTCGTGGCCAGTGGGTTCTCACCACGTTCTCCCGTTGACGAATTTCAAAAATTAAACCTGGTTTATGATGATTCGATTCTGTTCATCCAATTCACAATCGTTTTCTTCAATTAAATGTACGCAGACACGGATCTAAATTGATGTGACACACAAACACGGCGAAAGAGCTGCCATTTATTTTCAAAGTCTTTAAAATACGCCGAGGTTCAGATAAAAGGGTTCTAGCAAAAATGTCTGTGTCAAGATATTTTTTTTACTCAAATTTCTTTTGTAAGAGCTCTAAGGACAGAAAGTTTTCCATATCATGATTACCCCTATTTAATAAGCAGATCGTGTAGGTCTCGTTAAAAGGATAATTTGTGCTCGTGAAGTGTATTTTCGTACGATGCACCGTTTCTGAAGAAATCGGCCCTAAAGGTATCTAGGTCCTACAAAATTTTCGGGGTGAAATCAGAATTTCGGGACGTTAAAATTCCGTATAGAGGTCAAGCGCCCTAAAATAGAATCTACTGCAAGTGGTCACGCTATTAGACATAAGACATTTATTGATTCCTTGTCACCAAACACACATAAATAATATCGGTAATAAATTAAATAAAAAAAATGAGAGGAGAAAAATAACAAAATAACAGTAACCTAATATTACAAGTAGAGAAAAAAAAGACTATCAAAGTATGATGTGTGTGTGTGTTTGGGTGTGTGTGTGTGTGTGGTGCAAGAATCACGGACCGCGCTCAGCATATACTGCGTGCGGCTTATGCTGCAACACAGCGCTGGTTTTCAGCGTGGCCCAGTGTATTAAACGACGTTTAGTGTCGCACTGGCAGCAACGAGACTACGCCACGCGTCACGGCACTTCACATTTGGTCTACTTTGATTGGTCAACTCTCTCTTATCGTGTGGTACACAACCGTGCTATCCATGGGATGGACGGCAGTTGCCTGGTGGTTGTCAACTAAACGCCCAGAAAGTGGCACAACATTGATAGGAGTGTCGGTTTTCACTACCTTCGGGACGCTGCAACGAATTATTTGTTCAGGGACAATTGATTGTTGTATGAACTTGCCTGCATAGACAGTGGTATGCCCGACATCTCGCTATTAATATACAAGGCGGCGTGCAGCTGTAGATAGTCCCAGTCTTCCTGCACTAGCTCGCTTTTGCCTCCGCTGGCGATGTGGCGAGCTATGACGTCATTGATGAGCAGGATCTCCGACTGCTTCATTGTGAGGTCGTCCTCGTTTCTGGAGGAGGATTAATGTAGCTTAAATTGATGGAAACATCGTAGCTAATATTGTAAATCATTTTTCCTTTATTGAAATAGTGTCTTATTTATTTATTTAACAGTTTATTGAGTACAAAACGATAACAAACAGGCCTAAAAGAAAGTCATACAAAGGGTATTACTTATTTCTAATAAGAAATTTCTTCCAGCAAACCCGGGAAAAAGTTAGTTTTAACTGAAACGACAGACAGGTACAACGTTATGGGTGGGATATTATTGAGTATTAGGAGACACGGGTGCAGGAAGCAGTCTACACTGAATTTTATGAATATGATAATAGTTCGTAATATTAATGATACACAATTAACCGTGAAACTTCGCAATATCTTTACGTCCCAGATACCGCAGTCTCTTAAGACCAAGGTCCTCGACCAATGTGTGTTGCCAGTGATGAATTACGGAACTGAGACATGGTCGCTTACTATGGGCCTCATAAGAAGGCTCAAGGTCACCCAAAGGGCAATGAAGCGTGCTATGCTCGGAGTTTCTCTGCGTGATCGAATCAGAAACGAGGAGATCCGTAGGAGAACCAAAGTAACC
Source organism: Coleophora flavipennella (assembly GCA_947284805.1). NCBI lineage: Eukaryota > Metazoa > Arthropoda > Insecta > Lepidoptera > Coleophoridae > Coleophora > Coleophora flavipennella. Next base: position 11,581,536 of record OX369294.1, on the reverse strand, counting down.
GACATAGCTCTCAGAATTGCTAAACTTAAGTGGCAGTGGGAGGGGCACATAGTTCGTAGAACGGATTGCCGTTGGGGCAATAAAGTTCTCGAGTGGCGACCGCGCACCGGAAAACGTAGCGTGGGCAGGCCTCCCACTCGGTGCCGCTGAATGCGGGTAGCGCAGAACCGGTCGCCGTGGAAATCCTTGGGGGAGGCCTATGTCCAGCAGTGGACGTTCTTCGGCTGATATGATGATGATTGTAGATAAAAAAATGTAGATTTAAAAAAACATGTAAAAATATATACAGGTGTAACGAAATTGGTGTAGGTCCCGTTAACTGGGGCTTCTACTCATCATACTGAACAACATTTGTTCTACAAGTTTGCTGAAATCGCAAAAAAAATTGAACCCTTCATACAAAACGATCAGCTGATTGACCAATTTTGTGCATTTTTTATGGAGCGTCGATTTTTTTTTTGCGATTTGACTATGGGTTCCTTGGGGAAAGTTGTTTAGTATGATGAGTAGAAGCCCCTGTTAACGCGTCCTACACCAATTTTTTTACACCTTATAGAGGATATACAAGACCTCAGACAATTGGAATGATGATGACATTTGGAAAATTTACCCGGCAAATAGTAATTAATAAAATTTCTTAGAACATGAAAAATTTTAATTAAAATTGGACAGTAAAAATTTTTTTTTTAAAATTCACAATTAGTAAGCCCTTGGCATCATCTCACCTGATGGTAAGTGACGATGATGCCGAAGATGGAAGCGGGCTTACCAAGATTCCCCAACGCAATGGGGATCTGGCTATCTTATCAATGATGTTAACACTGATGATTGGCGGCAAGACTTAGATAATATGGTGGCGGGCTATGAAAATTGCCTTTGTCTTTTTAAACTTACGTTCCAGCCTTGATCTCGGAGACGACACTGGGCCGGATACAGAGCGGCGGCACCGGCAGCCGCGTGAGAATCAGGTCCTCGGGCCGCGAGAGGCGCACGTTCATGCCCAGCAAGGGAATGTCCTCGTCTGGGATACGTCGGAATAGGTTCAGTACCTGAAAGATTCGACATGGTAACGACGAAATTGTAAATAGCGCAAGACAAGTTCACAAAGAAAGTTATAAATGGAAATCCTTTTCTGTTTTAGGGTTCCGTACTCAAAGGGCAAAAACGGGACCCTATTACTGAGACTTCGCTGTCCGTCTGTCTGTCTGTCCGTCCGTCTGTAACCAGGCTATATTTCATGAACCGTCATAGCTAGAAAGTTGAATTTTTCGCAGATGATGTATTTCTGTTGCCGCTATAACAACAAATGCTAAAAAACAGAATAAAATAAATATTTTAGGGGGCTCCCATACAACAAACGTCATTATAGATAATGGTATGGGACCCTTCGTGCGCGAGTCCGACTCGCACTTGGCCGGTTTTTCTCTAATAAATTAAGTGCGTTTGACTGCAACTAACCTGATAGACAGTGACGATGCAGTCGGGAACGGAACACGCAAACTTAAATAATGTGTATTCCCTCTCGTCTTAAGGTCTCCTAAGTTGTAAGAGTTGTGAAGAGTCCAATCCTTCGCAGCCCGAATAATGAATGAGTATGTGATATTCCATGGTATTGTATTTGTTACCTAAATAATTTTAAACAAAAAAAAACCGACTTCAAACGCACTAGTCGCCACTACGATTTTCGAAGGTCCCCCTCGATTTCTCTGGGATGCCATCATCAGATCCTGGTTTTCTTATCATTGTACCGCCCTTGGGATATCTCCTTTCCAACAAAAAAAGAATCATCAAAATCGGTTCATAAACGACGAAGTTATCCGCGAACACACATATATATATATATATATATATATGATTTTTTTTAGTCGGTTAAAAAGAGATAAAAGCTTAAAGTATATTTATCATTCAATTTTTTTCTGTTATTGTTGCTAGCGTACTACTTGTCTCCTTGATTTTTCTATGAGCAGTAGGTTGTCTAGTAGAAATCACTCTCAACGATAAGACCGCCCAAATTGTACGTTTCTTAGTTATTTGTTTATTCTTATAAAACCGCCTCCGTGGCGTAAGGTTAGTCCATTCGCTTCACACCAGGAGGTTGCGGATTCGATTCCCGGCGGGGTCAACTTTGTAAGACTCGATTTGGTTGGTGGTAGGGCATTTTCATAGCCCGCCTGGCTAGCTCTATGGCTGACTCTAGCGTTATACTTGTGATCGGGTGTGTCCGTGTGAACTGGCCTACTCTTGCTAGAGGCATTAATGACATTCAATGATTTTTATGTATAACTTTTCGTGTTATATTGTTTTTATGTTCTAATGACATAATCTGGTTTATATCAAGGATTTAATTTTGAATTATGAACTAATGATTGTTTAATTCTAAATTTTTCACAAATGACACTGTTATTATTTTATGACTATCAGAAACAGTGTAATTTGCACGTATTTTAAATAAATATCTTAAATCTAGCTACCACCATCTTATTTACGTCTTGCCGCCAAACACCAGTGTTAAGTACATTGATGTGTTCCGGTTTAAAGATAGCCAATCCTCATTGCATTGGGGAACCTTGGTAAGCCCGATTCCATCTTCGGCATCATCGTCACTTATTCAGGTGCGATGATGCCAAGGCTTGTCAATTATGGATTTAAAAAAAATACAATAGAGTTGTTTGAGTTTGAATGAGGTAAGATTGATAATAGCTGGATATTTGTGATTTATATTTTCTTACTTTACTTCACTCATTAGTTGCAGGTTAATCTTTATTTTCAACCAGTTTTTTCCCGCGGCTTCACCCGCGTGGGCAACGTTTCTATGATTGTCTTCGAGGGTGCGCAGTGCGCTAGCCGCAGGAGGCTCACGAGCGTGGAAAAAAGTAGCCTATATGTTTATCAAGGTCCTAATCTGTCTACCTACCAAATTTCATACAGATACGTTCAGTAGTTTTACCGCGATACGATACCGCGCCGTACTTATTCTGGCGTATTCCGCGTAATTTAATAATTTCATTTTAAAAAAGCAAATGTGAATTGACCATGGATTTCTTGGGGAAAGTTGTTCAGTTTCATTAGTACAAGCTCCAGTAAAAAAAAGTGCATACCTTTGTTAAGACCCTGTATATGATAGTGCAAAAACAAGAAATCTTAAAAAACATGTTTCTTATGTGGCGAACCCTTATTTTTTTATTTTTTGTAATTTCTATTATTTGTTAGTGAATCTCCCATACATATTCTGTGAAAATTGTTACGGTTCACAGGTAGGACAGACAGACTACATAGGCCAGGTAGGGAACCCTAAAAAAGGAATGGTCAGAAGTCTCTTAGCCATGTTAATGAAGAAGAAATGGAAGGTAGAAATTAAAAACTTACCTCCAATGGGCTCAACTCGAAAATCAGTCCGCTATTAAGCATAGTCACCAACTCCTTATTAGATTCCTTTGCCTCATTGAAATCTTGCAGCACCCTCTGAACTATCGGATCTGAAGTTTTCTTACTCCTGTACTTATCGTGTATGATCTTCAATATGCCCCCTGGACTCTTTTTGACTATTCCGTTTAGGGTGCTGCAGTAAGGGCACTTAGAGAAAGTCTTGGCTTTCTTCAACACGGCCGCTCGAAGGTTCTTCTTGTGAAGGTAGAGCAGGTCAGGATTCATGAATTTGCGTCGGAAGGATTTTTTTAGTGTTTCCGGTAGCATTACTTTGGCGCATTCCTGTTAGGAGATAAGAAATTATTAAACACAACTGCTGTTAAATTTTAACTTTTTTTTTATTATTATTTCATACACTAGCAGCTCTATGAGCTGATGCATGTATATCTCGTCTATATCGTGTAAATGAATACCCCACAATAATACATAACCTATGAAAATTTCACCTGGCTACCAATTACGGTTCAAGATACAGTTTTTAAAGGCTCAACAGACAGCGTGGGCTTAGTGACTGGGTCCCATTACCTGTTACAGAACCCTTAAGATCGGGTGGGGCTGTGTCGGTACACACAGCCATTGGTTTAATGTGAAATGTCTTTCTAGCAGAGGTGCTTGTGGAGTCACCGTCATTTGCTAAGCGTGGCTTGGTGGCTTCGAGATGCTTCCAAAATTTAGCATTTGAATTAAATTTTATAACTTTTTATATACTTCCTGGTTATTTTTACCTGTAAATATTTTCCAAATAACACTTAATTTTATTTGGTCCAAATAAACTCTATAAACCCACGAACGAATCATGGTGCTATCATGTGTGAGTTGTTAATTACACTGAATAGATACACAGTATCGGTTAATTTGTGCAGTGCCAGCCTGCCCTAGAAAGAAGTGAGAGCGCCAGTTTTTGGTCATTCCGTGCACCAGGTCCCTATGCAAACTTAAGATCATAACAGTGATACGTTAGTACTAATATATATACTGTGACAGTGAGCTGACTATAAAAACTAAACAATAATGAAATTGGAGGTATGTTTCTAAGACTAATGGTTTGGCAATTATTAAGATAAGACTATAGACTTTTTTGCTACGGTCGACTTTTCTAGCCTAGTACCCATATGTACCCATATGTTTCAGTGTGATTTTAGACATTCCACATCAAAAACGGCACATGTCATAATTCACAAACAGCCTAAGCAAAATGAAAATTGCACCATGATCTTATTACTACTATCACAGAGTTATTAGTATACTACGTACAACTACTATTATGTTTCAATATGCGAACAGCTTATAGCTAATGTGCATCTATCTGTGTCCTCGGCCTCTACACTAGTTTAAAAAAAACCAGTTTTTAAAAAAAAAACTAGTATTAGTAGTATTTTATTTGTCTTAACAGTTTTTCTTTTTCATCACCTTACCTTACAAATTGTCTGGAGTATAGTAATAATTGCTTTAAAGTAGCCAACATGAAAGACTGGCAGTGCCAGCTCTATGTACCCATAGTGGCCGACACACTCAGCAAGCCCGAGGCCACAAGTGGCACAATTCGCATCCTTCTGATTGGTGCCCTGGGGGAAAAGGTATAATATATATTTATATGTTTAAAAAAAGAAAGAAATTGTAACTTGTTTACATGTGGAGTGTGAAAACTCCATAATATTATAGTTTTTTTTAATTTATTTACAATTACCCTTGGCATTATCTCACCTGATGGTAAGTGACGATGATGCCAAAGATAGAAGCAAGCTTACCAAGATTCCCCAATGCAATGGGGATCTGGCTATCTTATCTTCAAGCCGGAACACAGCAATGCTGTTAACACTGATGTTTGGCACTAAGACTTAGATAAGATGGTGGTAGCTAGCCAGGCAGGCTACCAAAAACCAAACCGAGCCTTACATAGTTGACCCCGCCGGGGATTGAACCCACAACTTCTTGGTGTGAAGCAAATGGACTATCCATTACACCACAGAGGCGGTTAAAAATAGTTTCCTTTTTAATACTCCGTATTTTGTAATTTACTAACAAAACTTTTTAAGAGTTTTTAACAAAATGAGCTATGTTGTCTTAGTAATTATTCATAGGTAAATTAAAAATGACTAAACAACTATTATTGTATCATTTGTGTAGTGTAGTATAATTATCTATTTTTTTAAATTTCAGTAAATTTTTGTATTGGCATTTATTTCTTAATATAATTTTTATTGTGTAAGTAGTATGTGTAAATGAGCATTGGTGGCGTAACAGCTAGGACCACCACCTCCTATCCGGGAGGTCGTGGTTCGATTCCTACTACCTACCAATGTGTTTTTGAATTTCAATTTCATATCGTTTATCCAAAGCTCTTTCAGTGAAGGCAAACATCGTGAGGATACCTGTGCACCCCTGTGAAGAAACTCCAAAGTTGTGTGTGAAGTCGACCAACCTGCACTGGGCGCGCATGGTCGACTAAGGCCTGATCGTCCTAATTCAGGGTAGGCTCGAAAACCTCTGTGTGGATGCATCTAAGCTGATGTGATGAGGTATGTATATGTCACCGATAAATAGCAAGAATCGTAAGTTGATCAATTTTCTAGTTAGTTGATTAACTGACGAAAAATAACAAACGTTAGTAGAAATGTATTATTTAACGCAGTGCATTTTAGCTAATTGGTCAACTTACAGTACCTGGCTGTAATTTAACCCTTAAGTTCCTGCCCGCGGTCACCGTGACCCCGCCGAATATTTGAATTTGATTTTTTCCGTTAAACGGCTGCGGGCGTTGGCGTGCGTCTATGTACCTTCTCTACTTATCGGTTAGTGTCGCGCATGCGCTCAGCGAGGCTACACGTGCGCGCGTTTAGCTTGGGTGAGTAAAACAATCTCGTGCGCGGTCATGGTGACCGCGCGTAGGAAGTTACGTGATTATTTTGTATTATGTGTATTTGTTTTGTTTTAGTGTCAACATGAATAAAAACGACAAAAATATAACAAGATGGTTGGAAGAAGAGATTTCGGATGTAGAGGAGACCTGTGACGAAGATTGCAGCGATGTGGACTCCTTTTGTTCTAACAATCTCGTGCCTACAGAAGACTGTGAGTCTGATGACTATTTGGGTATTTCATCTTCAGAGGAAACTGACGAAGATCATTCTACTGGTGAGAATAGATTTGTGTCTTCACAGCGTGTGAGAGTGCCAGTTACTCAAGATGATAACTTTTCCGAGAAGGTTATGAAAACACTCCTCGGGACATAAAATGTTCAATACGCCGCATTTTAAAAATTGAAGATGAAATGCCCAGCTGTTCAGATGCAGATAAACTAGAAAAACGTAAAACATGTTCAACTTGTGATCCCAAGAAAAGATGTAAAACATTTCACCTGTGTTTTATTTGTAAAAAACCCATCTGTTTGGAGTGCGCCAAAAAAATGTGCCAAAATTGTCGTGAAAAATTGTGAACTTTACCCTCTGCAATTTTTATCAAATTTTCATATTTTTTATATGTTTATAACTTTGTTTTGTTCAAATGTTTATAGATATTAAGAAAAAAGTGCAAATTGCTGTAATTTTAAGTTCCTATTTTGATTAATCTCATTATTTGAAGATGATTGTTAATTTTGAGTGAAATATGTCTGCATTTATGTTTTTGTCATTTCATAGAAAGAAATATTGTGTCATTTAGTTTTTTTCTTTTCAATATCATTATTATAATCATAAAGTGCGTTTTATTTATTATGTGTTACAATATTGACTCATATTACATAAAAAAACACAGTTTTAATGTAGGAGTCACTGTGACCGCGGGCAGGTAGTTGCGTTATAAATATAGGTGGCAGGAACTTAAGGGTTAATAATTTACGATTGTGCCACAAGTAAAATCATCCACTAACGGGCCAATCGTTGCTCAGTGTACTATTTAACGGTATACTATTACCCGTCACATAATACACTGTTCTCTGATTGGTCGAGGGCATTTTATAAGCATTTGGCTAGTGTTTATTCATAGAGTTAACAAACATTTAGATATGTTATTTTAATACCGATGATGAAATGTGAAAAATCATGTATATTTTTTTATATAATAATAATATAATAATAATAATAATAATTTATTTATTTGATCTCTTTCACAATAGTTACGTTATTGCTAACAATCTCTGTATTACATTTCTACGTATGGCACTACAACCTAAGCTGGTATACAGATAAATCTTACGAGGAGAAGAACAAATAAGATGGTGCAGTAGAAAAGTAGTGTGTGTGAGAGAGTAACTCTTAAATTTGTTTGCAAAAGTGGGGTAGCTTGGGTCCTACACTAGGCAATGCCTGTCCTGTAGGTAACCAATTTAGCACGAAGTTTACAGAAAATAGACGGTGCGAGATGTCAACAGTTAATACTTAGAGTTATTATTCCAATGTATTAGGATTAGCGAGCAATGTGTGTTTGTGTGTTTTGTGTGTGTGTGTGTGTGTGTGTGTGTGTGTGTGTTTGTGTGTAGTCTGCGTGTGTATTCATGTGTGAGTGAATGTATAGTACTATGCAATCCCTCTTATGATTTGTTCAATTTCAGTGTAGGACAGAGTGCCTAGCAATTTCATCATCTTTTGTTTCATTTCTTTCACAGAGTAGTCTTTAATACAGCATATAGCATTAACTTTATTATAAATAAAAGGGTGGAGAAAGACGCCGAATCTTCTTGCAAAAGAAGTGTTTATCGAAGGCAGCTGTAGCTTGAAAACTCTTTTTTTCAGCATGTCATCATACATTGATGAATTTAGTACCGTTTGATGAACTTTCGACATAACGCGCAAAATAAATAAGCTACGTACACTGAGCACTTCAAATTCTTTGTAAATAAGAATGGTCGGATATCTGACAGGTTTTTTCAAAATAACCTTTATCACAGACCGTTGAGCCCTTTCAAGTAAAATCATATTAGTGATTGCTGTACCGCCCCAGACTGAGATGCAGTATGTTAAGACTGATTGGCAGATGCAGTTGTAGATAGTTTTAAGCAGTTTTTTGTCAGCTGCAGAACGAAGATTCTTAAATATGTAAATTAGTTTTCGAATTCTATTTGCGGAGACAATAATATGTGGTTTGAAATTAAGTTTTTCATCAATAACTACACCAACGTATTTCAGATTGGGAGACCTACAAACTTTTTCGCAAGAACATTTTGAAGTGTGTTGGCTATTTAAAGGGCAGGTATGAACGGTTATGTCTGGAAAGTTAGATGGTGATGACGCCTGAGTTTTATGAAAACAAAGAAGTTTTGTTTTTGATAAGTTAAGTGTAAGCAGATTATTTTGTAGCCAACCAGCGATGTGTCTCATTCCGCGCTCAGCTGATTCAGTCACTTGTGCCCAATTTTCGCCAGAGAAAATGATCGCTGTATCATCTGCATAGCATATTATATCGCAATTTAACATTTTAGCGTTTGACAAGTCATTTATATAGAGTATAAAGAGTGTGGGACCCAATATGCTGCCTTGCGGTACTCCGAAATTAGTTTGTTTTGGATCACTCTTGTCTTGGTCAACTTTGATGCACTGAGTGCGGTTTTCTAGGTAACTACTAAACCAGCCGAGGCTATGTCCTCTGACACCTACCAATTCCATCTTCCTTAACAGGATAGGAATAGAGACGGTGTCGAAGGCTTTTGCTAGATCAAGGAATACTCCTAGACATGCTTGGCCTTTATCTAGGTGATTAGAAACAAGATTAGTTAAAAGTGCGACTGCGTCTTCTGTAGATCGTTTTTCTCGGAAACCGAATTGTGAATCAGATAAAATTTTATTTTTATCAAGGAAGCTGATTAATCTTTTGCTTACAATTTTTTCTAGAATTTTAGAAAAACACCCAAGGAGAGATATCGGTCTATAGTTACTGGGGTTATATTTATTTCCATCCTTGTATACTGGTATTACCACAGCGGTTTTCCATTCTGTAGGAAATATGCCTTCTGAAAGGCTAAGGTTAAAAATAAAAGTTAAAGGAGGGACAACGTGACACTTGATTGCTTTAAGTAGTTTATTAGTGACACCATCGAGTCCCGGGGCACTGTCTGACTTCAGTCCCATTATAAGAGATTCTACTTCCATGACATCCGTCGGTGATAAAAACAAAGATTGCGTGGACGATTTAGATGAAGTTACTTTTTCTACTAGAGATTCCTCGGTTTCATTAGTAATTGTTAATATTTTGTTTGCTAAGTTTTTACCAACATTAGTGAAATACTCGTTACAGAAATCTAAGGAATCTTTAACTGAATCATAGGTATGTAATAGTTCGAGAGGTTTTTGTTTAACTTTTTTGCAGTGAGAAATAGTTTTTATTGAGTCCCAGAGTTTTTTTGGGTTATCTTTGTTGTTTTCAAGCTGCGATGTTTCGTATGTTTGCTTTAGCTTTCTTAGCAGCTCATTATAGAAATTTCTGTAGCGAGAGTAAATCAATTTTAAGGTGTCATCATTAGGGTTTTTACGAACCTTTGCATGTAAATGATCTCTGTGTTTGGAGCACCTGATGAGACCAGGCGTCATCCAGGGGTTCAGTTTATATTTAGATCGGCTAACTGGAATCTGACTTGTATGTCTGTCTATTACTTTAAAAAGAATAAGATTGAAAGCAGCAACTGCTTCATCCACCGATTGTTTGTTAGTGACACTACTCCAGTCTATTTCGCTAAGTTCCATTTTAACAGCATAAAAGTCAATTTTGGTTTTCCATCGTCTCTTAGGGTCACCTTTTGGAGTATTGGTATTTATTCCTGCAATAACTAAGTCATGGTCTGTTGTGTCTGTCCTACAGATGATAGACTCAGCATTAAATTTAGATGTTACATGAATATGGTCCAGACATGAATCTTTCCTCGTAGGTTTGGTAACTGTAGGCATCAAATTTAATTCTGCCAGTAGACATAGATAATTTGTACATGTATCTAAGTCCGAATTATTGTCCATGATAATGTTAATATTTATATCTCCAGCTATGATAATACAGGGTGAGTCCTTGATAGACTGTACCGTTGACATAAGTGAGTTCGAAAAGGCAGTGGTGTCCGAAAACGAGGGAGACCTATAGATGCCCAGTAAATTAAAACTATTTTTAACGGCAACGCTCAGGCAATTAGCTTCCTCGAATGCTGGTTCCATGACTTCAGTAGACAAGGAGGAATTAACATAAATAACCACACCACCAGCTCTGTTAATAAAACGGTAGGTTCTGTAGGAGTAATAGCCATTAATTTGAGGTATGATTGAGTTGTCACCAAGCCAACACTCGGTTAGCACCATTATATCAAAAATCATGTCAAGCCTCGCCAAACTAACTAAGAATCTGTCAAAATTTTGTTGTAAGCTCCTTATGTTAAAAGTGAGAACTTTTATATTGAATTTGCTAGAAATGAATGCTTTGCAATTCTCAGGGCACTCTACAATGTGGCAAGGTGTTTCCGTCGAGTCGAGATCTTTCAAAATATTATCTGTTATTAGAGGACCTTTTGAGTTTTGGGAAAATATAGTATGACGTATAGATATCCTTGCCAAAAATATTTTTCCTGAATTTTTGAAATTGTAATCGTTGTGGGATCATTGATTTTATTAATATGTGTTTCGTGTATTTTGTTTTGTGTTGAAATGTATGAGGTGTGTTATAGATAGAGGTTATTTTATAATAATAATAATAATTAATACCAGCCCAAAACATGAACCAGCAGAAAATAGCAAACAATAATTTAATGCGCTGAGAAGTTACCAATTTACTTTGAGAGTAATAACGCGCCTTCCCCGACCTGCTTTGTTGAGGGTTTTGGAAGAAATCGAGCAATGTCCTCATGTGATCTAATGTTAATGATTTCGGTTCCTTCCCCTTTACCCTCATGCTTCCTGACGTAGATAGAGCCTCCTTTTGTCCAGCAAAACTTATATCCAGCCATATTTAATATTTATTCTTATTTAGCCATACAGTTTTATGACTTAAAAAATATTTTAAATAACAAAAGATAATTGAGCTCAGATATTAATTATAACTTATTAACCTAATAAGTATTATAGTTAGTTTAATCAGTAAGTAAAATCAGTCTGAATATCTATTATTTGTACTTATTCGTATTTCACTTATTTATTACTACATGTTAATGATTTATGGCATCTAGAGTTACACAAAACTTTGGCTTTTTTGCAATTACACCTGTTAGTTACACACTGTTTATTTTTAAAGTCTTTGCAATTGCATTGTTTTATCGACAAAACTAGTTTTACTCACTGATAGTTCGGTTATTTCTTCAGCTACAGACACGTGAGTCGTTTAACCAATCAACGTACACCTCGCCTTCGTCGGATGATCTTACGACAAGGCACCGTAAATTAATCAATTTACTAAAATACATACGTTAAATAATACATTTTAACTGCTGTTTATTATTTTCCGGGAGTTGATCAACTACCTTGAAAATTGATCAACTTACGAGTCTTGTTATTTTCCGGTGACATATAGAATAACAGTAATGTAAGTAGCCGGTTTTACTTGCAACATAAATAGTAAATTTCAATTTAGTAATGCAATCATAGTGCAAAACCATACCATTCGTCGATCAAGTACTCCATAACTGGCCGGTATTCTCTGCCCATCCTGAGCGTACAGGTTCTTGGTGATGACCTGGATGTGTGCGGCCTGCTGGATGGCCGATGCGCTGTCCACATTGAACGTGACATGGGATCTGGACACATCATATTAACGAAAATAATTTTCAAGCTATTTTTGAAGACTGCTACTTTATAAGCCTAACAAATGATTCAGTTTAGGGCATTGATTAAGTGAAGGAAACGTAAGAACTAAGTAGAAAAACGGCCAAAAACAATGGTTAAAATATGTAAACATAACCTAACTTACATTTTTCTACCGACGTAAGTTTCGCGATATTGCTCCTTCGGCATCTTGAATGATTACTTAATAAATGTGTCTCAACTACATTTTACCTTGAAATAAACAAGATAAATCTACATTTTTAATAAAATTATTGAACAACGAAAAGCCATGATAAATCAAAGCTAACTTGGCATAACTTAATTTGACTTTTCTTATACATTAGGGACGCGTTCATGAGGTTCATTTATATATTATGGGTACGTTCCACTTAACGCCCGCAACGCCATCGACCGCGACCGCTGAAACTGCCGTTCCACTAACGGAAAAAGGCCGCGGGCGTTATAGGCGAATGTTTTAGGTGGAACGCACATCTTGAGCGCTGTGTGCTCACAATATGGCGGCATGGTGAAAGTTTTCTGTTTTTTCGTATAAATAGTTCAATAAATAATCGATATTAAATCTGAATACTATAGATTTTTTTTAACTGCGTAAAAAAACTTATACACGCGCTTCCTCCTCTTCTGATTTTTGCCGGAGTCTCTTCTTCAATATAGGCCACATTCTCTTTGGTGAAAGCCCACTCTGACCCACTAATATTTTGTGGGCCAAGTGGGCGCGATGTGGTAGCGAACAGTGACGTCATCTATGACGTCGAGCGATCGCTCGGGACGATCACGGGCCTTAGGTGGAACGATACAGAGGGTGTTACAATCGTTGCGGGCGTTTAGTGGAACGTACCCTATATACTACATACCAAAAGCATAGTAAAAAGAAAGAATAGTAGGTTATCTTCATACATTGGTACATCGCGCGGTTTGGATGTGTGCGCGTCAGTATGCACGCAGCGTGACCAACTTCAAATTAGACATCCTGCCCCACTTAGGCAAGAAAACTGACAAATCCTGTCAAATTCTAAAGCACAAAATGCCGAAATAATGCCAATATAATTTAAAATAAACAGACACATTATTTTTTGGAGTTTTATTTAAAATAATTGATCTTAAAGTCAAAAAGTTAACTAAATTATAGCTATCGTTTTTTTACATATTTGAATATATCTCATCTGCCAAGGGTTGTCTGGAAGAGATCGCTTTTAGCGATAAGACCGCCTTTGTACACTTAAGTCTGATAAAATCATTTTGCGATTATTCCTTGTGTGCAATAAAGAATTTATACCTATAAATTAAATTATACATTCGTATTAGCATCGTGTTCATCTTAATCACTTTCTTTATACATCGTTTTTTACATTTGTTTAATAATTTGGCTGGAATGAAAATCAGTCACCATATTCACTAATGCCCTGTTTAACATGTAAAATAGAGGCGACATGTTTATTAATAAATCTGTTCCTTGTTTTTGTTTTTATGAGGTTAATTTGCGAGAATATCCTTTCACAAGAAGCATTCGACATTGGCAAACACAACAAACCTTTTGCAAAATTAGAAACATTAACGTATTTTAAGTTTCCATTTGAATTTCGGATTTTACCAACGGCACCCCAAAATTTATCAATATCTAGAATTGGCTTTGCATTACTTCCACCAGATTCTAATAAATCACTAACATCTTTGTCAAGTTTTAATTGTCTGTATTCATCATGAATTTTTTGAATCGTATGTTCATTAACAAGATTAGGAAATTGGGTAACAACATTTGCTGTCGAAGAAAACTCCTTGTGTACAACGTCTTGAGGAGTTAAGAACTGTAATTGCTTAAAAAGGTCGTTTAATGGCAGACGAGTTTTAAGTTGACTTGAAAGTTGAATGAGAAATGATTGCATATGCTAAAGAAACATTTTTATTGCAGGTTTCAGATTTATATCTCTTGCTAGAATAGTGATTACCCTTCTGGCGTTAACACCTATTCCATTTACGATATTGCACCCTACTCCTTTTATAGGCTAAAGCTTTAAAGCGGCTATACTGCCAAATCTGCCAGCTTATATTGCTAAATACTGCCAAATACTGCCAGATTTTTAAAACGTCAAACGATAGTGCCAGAGAGTAAAATAAAGGGCTAAACCTGCCAAAATGGCAGGATCCTGCCACATATGGTCACAATTGCAGACGAAAGGAAAGAAGTCGTTTTTATTATTGTAGTGTGCGTGCGTGCCTACTGACGCGCAACATACAAACCGCGCGATGTATGTGCCATTGTATGAAGATAATTTCTCGTTCTCACACGGCGATTTTTGTTGATCTATGATCTACTGATAAATCGCATGTTAACGAACTGTCCGAACAGCCTTTCAATCAACTTGAAACGAATAAAATCAATTCCACAAAACTGCCTTTCAACTTTTCTTCGATTTTTGTTGTTTCAACTCTCAGATGTTAGAAAAGATCACCAACGTGATACAAGGATACAGTCGCCAACTCGAATCCCGGTGGGGTCTAACCAAAGGTGGAAACATACTATTGAAACCCTACAGGACGTGACGACATCCGACCCAAGAACACGCATGTCAAATTCATTCAAATTCTATGCCTATAAACAGACTGAAAACAAACACCCGACGAGACCGATGCGCGCACACGCCACCCGATCTAGTCGCTCCAGATCGGCGTATTATTTATGGAGGGGAAAACATGCAACACGACGCGTCGTGCCAGTGTGTTTCTAGGCAACACCCAACGTCACACGTCAGTCGTTTGAAATCAGCTGTCAAGTAATCTGATGACATGGAAAGTGACGAAAGGATTGACGAAAAAACTGCAAGTGTCCGTTAACAAAAGCATAAGGTTTATACATATTATAGGGAGAAGCTACGCAATATCTTCACGTCCCCAATACCGCAGTGTCTCAAGACGATGGTCTTTGACCAGTGTGTGATGCCAGTGATGACTTACGGAACAGAGACATGGTCGCTTACTATGGGCCTCATAAGAAGGCTCAAGGTCCCCCAAAGGGCATTGGAGCGTGCTATAAACTAAACGAGGAGATCCGCAGGAGAACCAAAGTAACCAACATAGCTCACAGAATCGCTAAACTGAAGTGGCAGTGGGCAAGGCACATAGCTCGTAGAACAGATGGCCGTAGGGGCAGTAAAGTTCTCAAGTGGTCACCACGCACCGGAAAACGTAGCGAAGGCAGGCCTCCCACGCGGTGGACCGACGAACTGGTGAAGATCGCGGGAAACCGATGGATGCGGGCAGCGCAGGACCGGTCGTCGTGGAAATCCTTGGGGGAGGCCTCTGTCCAGCTGTGGACGATTTTTGGCTGATATGATGATGATGATGAAGAAGGTCCATACTGCGCATTTTCTGACCGAACACAATCAGCAACGAAGATCTATCGAAGCGATGTTACCAAAGCCCTTTAGAGTGAAAAATCGCTCAACGAGAGTGGAAGTAGATAGGGACACACTGCCTAGAAAAGAGGATAACTCGGCTAGGATTGCGTTGCGTTCACATGACCATACTCCACACACGGTGGCAAAATCCGGGTTGGTGGAGGTTGTGGCGAGCCCCAATAACAGAAGTTTTTCAAACCACCTATAGGCCGATAAGGCAGCCTTTCACTCATAGCGCTGAGAATAGAGATAAACAGCGCCTGTTTCTCCCTTTTCTCCCTGCATACCTATTAACCCCAAGATACTTTGAAAGAACATTTTATTCATGTTGCTCTCATCTCGTGTTTTTTTTTTAAATTGGTGTAGCTTTTTGAATACAACGTTTTAGATCTTCAAGTCATTATTTAAACCAATAACCAATTGTATTAATGAACAAGTTACAATAACGAAAACACTACTTTTCATCACAGATGATATATATCATTATATACGTACTTTGTACACCAGCAACTACTCTAGTCTTGAATACAATGAGATATATTTATGACTTTACTGTTTTAATCGACACTGCCAAAGTTAATCTATAATTACTAGTAAAGTTTACCTACTATAGAGTACCATGTTGTTCATATCAAGATTGATTATGTTAACTTACACATAGGTACCTCTATATAGGTACGATCTGATAAGGCCTGTTGTTCTACTGAACGCCCATAAGAATTGATAGGCGGAAATGGGAAACTGATTGCCATTTACGGGGTCAAATTTATAACATGAACTATACCCCTGAGCAATTCAGTACACGAAATACGGGCCGTGTTCCACGGTGCATCTACTATCGCCCGGGATGATAGTTTGCAGCCTGTAGTGAGTGTACACCCCGTAGTTCGTGGACTGTATTGTATATGTACTAAGAAATACGAGCGGGCTAATAAAACACAATCCTAGTTGTTTCATCTGTATTGCAAAATGGCCGAGCCAACAGTGTTGCTATATTATACATGATAATATCTCACACTTCCTTCCTGAAATGCTACTTATAATTAGGTATATATTTTTTTTTAATTAACAAACACAAAAGAAATACTATTTTAAAGGTAAGCAAATCCTAATTTTTAAACTTTTAATGTTTTAACCTAATGTACCAAATGTAAATACGAATATCCTACTTGACTACCCTTTTCCTGAAAGTTTACTTATTTCTAATAAACAATTTTTATCATCTGTTATAATATACAATTTGTCTACTATAACATTTCTAAATCTTTAACTAATTATAAAAATATAAAAAGAAAATAATCAAATAAGGTTTTAATTATTATCAAAACCAAACCTCACTGGAGGTCTTCTATTACGTAGGGGGCGATCCCTACACGGTGACAACACGGTGTTAGAGGGACAGACCTCGAGTGACCTTTGTGGAACATCTGTATCAGAACCTGATGGAATTATTAGTGGATAACTCAAGGTAGAACTATTTTTTTTTAGTTGATCAATATGCCGTTTAACCGTTTCCCCGCTACTTTTCTTGACAATATAATTTCTACTACCTGTTGCTGCTATTATCTCACCAGTTGACCAATTCTCTCCTCTACCAAACTCTTTTGTCCAAACTTTTTCACCTGGGTAAAATTGTCTTGTTACTCTACCACTTCTTCTTCTTCTTTTCGAATCGATGGTTTGAATATTGACTGTTGTTATTTTATATCTTATTGGCCCAGTAGGTAGCCACGCGTATGCCATTATCAGTGGCCCCCCAGAGGTCTACCATTGTGCAGGTGTCCGGGCACTCGGGGCAAGCCAATAAGTGCGTCATAGTTTGTGGGGTGACTCCACATGGGCACTCTTCTCCGTCACAGAAACCCCAACGACACATTTTCTCCCTACATCGGCCAACCTGAGTCCGCAGTCTATTCAGAGATTTCCAAATAGACCATGGCAGGTCGCTGCCTGGGGGGAGGGCTTCTCGTTGTGGGATAAAGCTTTCCGTGACAGGGAAGGTCTTTTTCCATAAACTGGATTTAGCCATTAGCGGGTCATCTTGTGGCTTTGCTACAGTGGCTAGAAAGCTCTTGCGGCTTTTTAGCCTGGGGCGGGCTGGGCTGCATCCGAACATGGGGTGTCTGGGGTCTAGTTCTTGTTTGGCTTTCTCGACTGAGCATGCTACCTCTCTCCGAACGCCAGGTGGGGCGATCCCTGCCAGTGGATACAGCTTGCTTATCGGAGTCGGTTTTAAACAGCCCGTTATTGTCCGGCAAGTTTGATTTAGAGCTGTATCCACTAGTTTCGTATGGGCAGAGCGGTTCCTCTACTCTACCACCAGAATATTCTATTTGATTTTTTTGTTTTTCGTGAACTCTGTTCTCAACCGCACGACTAAATTTCAATAAATCCAACCTTGAACGAAGTGGCCTACGCTGCAACATCATCGATGGACTCTGACCCGTTGTACTGTGGACAGTGTTACGGTAACTCATCAGGTAAGTTTGTAGAGCTGCTTCTAAATCACATTTTTCTCTTAAGGCTTTTTTTAGCGCTCTCTTACATAACTTAACTGCTCCTTCTGCTTGTCCATTTGAAGAAGGGTGATAAGCAGGACTAAAATGATGTTTTATACCATTCTGTCGCATGAAATCCTGCAACTCCAGACTTGTGAAAGGTGGACCATTATCAGACACTGTCTCTTTCGGAAGTCCAAATCTTGCAAAAATTTCCCTTAAAATCTTTATCACTGATCCTGCCGTTGTTCTATTCATCAGAAATGCTTCAATCCATTTTGAAGTTGAATCAATTATAATGAAGAATGTTTTACCTTCAAATGGTCCTAAAAAGTCCATATGCAGTCTACTCCATGGTTCCACATGATACGGCCATGGTTGTGGTGGAGTGCGTGGTGGTGCTGTAGCTTCTAGCATGCAAATTTTACAATTATGACATGTAGATTCAATATCCACATCAATACAAGGCCACCAAACATAGCTTCGTGCAATACTTTTCATCTTAACTACCCCCATATGACTCACATGTAGTTCTTTCAAAATGGTTTCTTTATAGCATTCTGGAATAATTATTCTGTATCCCCACATGACACAACCTCCTTCTAAATATAACTCATTCCTTCTTAAGAAAAATGGTTTTAAGTCTGCCTCTTCACAGTGATTTGGCCATCCTTCTTTGATTAATTTTACTACCTTTTTTAATGTTGAATCTTTGTCTGTTTCCTTTCTGATATCCTCATTTGACAAGGGTAGAAAATTTTGTACAAAATTCAAATAGGTAATCTCCTTTTTCTTTTTATGAACTGTTTGATCAGTCGGTGGCAATCTGGACAAAGCATCTGCTCCATTCTGAGCTGTTGGTACATACTCTATCACATACTGA
This sequence comes from Coleophora flavipennella, assembly GCA_947284805.1. Classification (NCBI taxonomy): domain Eukaryota; kingdom Metazoa; phylum Arthropoda; class Insecta; order Lepidoptera; family Coleophoridae; genus Coleophora; species Coleophora flavipennella. Next base: position 11,562,587 of record OX369294.1, on the reverse strand, counting down.
TATCCAGATAAAGTTATTGCCCACCTCTGTAACCTACTAGCGGCCATGGTAGGGATCCCTGTTTTTTCTCCAAATATTGTCACCAATGGTTTATGGTCTGTTCTCAAAATAAATTTGCGCCCATACAAATATTGGTGAAATTTGTTTAACCCATAAATAATTGCCAGGGCCTCTTTTTCTATCTGCGAATATACCTTCTCTGCATTGCTCAATACTCGCGAGGCATAGCCGACGGGTCGCTCCGTGCCGTCAGGGCATACGTGTGAGATGACAGCGCCCACACCCACGCTGCTCGCGTCCGTCGTCAGCACTAGCGGCAGCTCCGGCGAGTAGTGAGCCAGTACTTCGCTGGAAACCAACATTTTCTTCACCTTATCAAAAGCATCTTGACACTGTTTTGACCAAATAAATTTTGTATCTTTTTTTAATAATGCATATAGGGGTGTTAATATACTACTTATGTTTTTTACGAATTTGGCGTAGTACATTATCATACCTACAAATGACCTTACTTCAGTGACAGTTGATGGAACTGACACTTTTATTATGCTTTCAATTTTTTTTGGACAAGTGTGGACACCTTCTTTACTAATGACATAACCTAAATATGTTACTGAATCTGCCATAAAATTGCATTTATTGCGTTTCACTTTTAATCCATATTTTTCTAGCCTTTCAAACACCTTGTATAAATTTTTTTGATGCTCTAAATCGGTTTCCCCTGTTATAATCACATCATCTAGGAAAACTCCTACTCTTGGTAAATCCGCGAACATCTGTTCCAATTTTCTTTGAAAAATTCCTGGGCTTGAAGATAAACCATAAATTAACCTGTTATACTTGAACAACCCTTTGTGAGTGTTGATAACAGTGTATTTAGAGGTCTCATCTAAACAGAACTGTGCATATGCTTGAGAGAGGTCAATTTTACTAAACTTTTGTCCCTTGTGTAATTTTGTAAACAAATCTTCTACTCGGGGTAACGGAAAACGATCAACTTCTAATACTCTGTTTAAACTTAACTTATAATCTCCACAAATCCTAATGCCTCCATCAGGTTTGACTACTGGAACTATAGGCGTTGCCCAGTCTGAAGTCTCCACAGGGGTAATAACACCTTCTCGTTGTAGTCGCTCGAGCTCTCTTTCCACTGGTTCCCTCAATGCGTACGCTAAAGGACGTGCACGCAAGAAAACAGGCGTTGCTCCTTCTCGTAATCGTAGAGACACCGTGCCGCCAGTGTACTGTCCCAAGCCTTCCTCAAATACATTACAGAATCTGGAACTAAAGTTTTCTAACTTAAATTCTACATCGAGTTCATTACTATGAATGTCTACTGTTAATATTTCAATTCCCAATTCTAGCAGCCATTGTCGGCCTAACAAATTAGTTTTTCCATCGCAAACAATGTACAGATCTAATTATTTTGATACATTCTTATATTTAACCAGAGGCCTTATTTTTCCTAACGTTTGTACTGACTGCCCAGTATAATACCTTAATTTTAGGTTAGATGGTAATATTTTTAAATTTTTAAACATTTTATTGTAACTTTCCGCACTTATACAAGATATAGTACTACCAGTGTCAACTTCCATTAATAAGTTTTTTCTGTCCAATGAAATGGTCATGAAATAAGGTTCATATTTGCTTTAATTATTCTCTAGAAATGAAAAATTTACCTCCAGTTCCTCCTCTTCTGAATCACTTACATTTCCAGATACATTATTATTGTATACTGCAACTCTCTCTAATTTGGGGCACATACGTTTTAGATGACCTTCCTGGTTACATACTCTGCAAACATATTTTTTAAACTTGCAATTGTTTGCGACATGGCCCGTTCGTCCACAAATTTTACACACAGCAGTTGTACTTCCTGCTACAGTTTTCCCTGCTGTCTGAAAACTTCCTTTTTTGTGAAGCCCCCTCTTGTGGATGTCATTCCACCTCGTTGTCCTGATGGTGTCCGACGTTGTTCACTGACTGCGTGACAGGCAGTGTCTACTGCACCCATTCCCGACAAGGGTTTTCCAAGACTATCTCCCTCAACCAATGCTGAGTAGACCTCCGCTGCTTCCATCGATTTTGCTAATGTTGAAGATGGTTTGACATAACCTTGACGAGTTCACTGAATTTCTTGGTAGCCGGTTTGTCAGCAACTCATAATTTTCTGCACTCATTATTGTGATCAAAATAGGTACTTTTCTTTCTTCTTCGATATTATTAACAATAAAATATTGCTCCAAACGTTCGACATAAAGGTCCCAATTGTCACTGTTAACCTCAAAAGGCGCGAGCTTTCCTATTGACATTTTTGCCATCGATGCGTTTCAATCCAATGGTGAAAATATTCATTTAAATTAATTTAGCACTATTTTTGGGTTTGTCTCGTCGCCAGTTTATTGTATATGTACTAAGAAATACGAGCGGGCTAATAAAACACAATCCTAGTTGTTTCATCTGTAATTGCAAAATGGCCGAGCCAACAGTGTTGCTATATTATACATGATAATATCTCACAGACTGATGTATTGGAACTATTTGTACATAATCTACACCCTGCAAACTATGGAACGGCGTGACCTTTAACATGAACAAACCCCCGTCAACTATAGGGCGTTCAAATTAAGCCCTGGAACTGAGCCGTCCACTGCGTAGTTAGTGTAGCCGTAGAACACAGGCTATAGTTTGTGTACGCGTAGAACCACGCAATACGGGCCGCGAAATAATGGGGTGGACAATACTGTACGTAATCTACGGGATGCAATGATGGCGCTTTTTTGCTTATTACCAATTTATGAATGTTGCCATTTAATAGCACAAGAAATTAATATCCTTGGCAAAAGAATGATTTGGCTGGGCTAGGACCTAGGAACTTCCTCATCAAATAAAGTATTCATAACCAATCACAAAAAATTTGTAACATAATTATTGATGCAAGACCTCTCTTTTGTATGCCCAGTAAAAACACGATAAAAAGTCATGCTATAATGTCAAATTGTCAAGTGTCAACATGTCAACGAACGTGAAACGTGAAAAGAAATGTCATCGCGACGCGAGCTTTGTGAAGTCGTATTTTTAGTGAGAATTAAATGAAATTAAATAAAATCTGAACTAATATCAATATAATGTGTAACAATGGCCTCGGTAAAAGTGGCTGTAAGGGTTCGCCCATTCAATCAAAGGTAATATATTTATTTACACTTTGAAATCGTTACAAAAATCTGGTGTTGTTTCCTTGTATATATTGTCGCGAACAATGCTTTTTCGCTAACTCACGCCCCTATTATTTCGATGATTGACAGTATTATGTTATTTTAAATGCGTATTGTGGTTACGATGGTCCCTCGTAATGTTTTGTAACTTTTTCCCACACAAGTGTCAAGTGTATAAAGATTTGAAAGTGCAATAAAAGAATGATGCCATTTTCAATGACCATGACTTTCACGGTTCAGTTGCATTGGGAGCACAACTGTACCTCTAGCTAGTGCTTTGATGAAAGTTGCCAAAAAAGTGGCAAAGACAATATGACCCACTTACAGAACCCACTGTGTTTGCTATCCTAAAACAATGTCTGTTTTCATGTTTGTTTGTTTACCAACAAACGCTTGAAAAACAAAAAACAAAGGCAATTTATGAATGTTTACAGTTTGAATCATTGTATCTGCATAGAAAATTTCCTGACCCCTCATACTCATATATGTATATGTGTAAAAGATAAACATTTTTGTTCCCTCCAAATTTAAGAGACATACCATATGTTACCTTTCACATGTGGCTTTTACAGTACATAGATATGTTGTTTGTTACTTTAATTTGCTGCAAAATTATAATCTAGTCATAGTTTGTAATAGAACATAGACTAAAGTAATAATTCCCTATAGGTACAGAGATTACCTCTGTTAGCCTCTCAAGTGGGACATTTACCTGTAGGTAACCATACCAACCAACACTCAAGCGGGGTGGTTACCTATAGGTGATGAAAATGAGTGTGAAAAAGTGTGACATCATAAGTGTAGTGTACTGTAGAAGGACTGATATATCAATATTTATTGTTTATTTGAGTAATTCCATAGATAATTTTCTCAAAATACAGATTTTTAATGGGTATGATTTTATCGATTGTCAATTAAATAGATTCGATCACTAAATAAAAAAAATGAAATTCCCTAAATAGTATAGTTTGTACTCAAAATAGTAGATCTGTCGCCAAAGTAAAGTCATCAAACAACACCAAAACAATACTCAAAAGGAAAAGATTTATCACCAGAAAAGTCTTTTATCGATTGTCAATTAAATAGATTCGATCACTAAATAAAAAAATTGAAATTTCCTAAATAATATAGTTTGTACTCAAAATAGTAGATCTGTCGCCAAAGAAATGCCTAAAATTACTAACAAAGGTGACCTACAGATACTCCCACATCCTCTTCGGATCCCGAAGGTTTGTTGATGTACGAAACGGGGGGCGGGGGCTACGCCCCCGTTAGGGGTCATCTTCCGATGATTTCTTCTGCTGCGAAGTACTTTTATACCCAGGGTGGGGAGCCTCGCTTTACGAGGCTCTTTGACTGTTAAATCAATCAAACCTGACCGAACCTAACATCGCTCGCTTCGCTCGCTCATTTATTTATTGTTTTTGACCGATTACCCCCTAGTTTTCGATTTGTTACCTATTATTATGGATCTTTGGCATCGAATTGGCCCTGACCTTGACCTTGAAAAGACGTTGACCGATTACCCCCTAGTTTTCGATTTGTTACCATGCAATAATAGCTTTACCGCGGCAGTCCCCGAGTGCCACACGTATGTTTTAATGACAGTTCTATCAATTTGATGACAGATCTATCAATTCGATGACAGATCTATCAATTTGAGAACGAAAATATTGAATACAGATGAATCTATTTAATTGAGGACGAAAAATATAATTCCCATTTTTAATCTGTATAGTGTCTGATTTCATACAAAAGTTTAAAATAAGAAAAAAAATTATCTTGCTTCAATTGATATAGATAGAAAGAAGATTTCATTAGCTAACTAGAACAGTAATTAATTTTATGGGTTTTATACAAAAATTCTGAGAAAACATGGCCTATGGTGTGGCAAAATTACACTCTCCGCATGAGCCTTGGTGGAAGGTATGGATTCCAATATGAATAGAAAAAAAAACCACATAGTTTGAACAAATTGATTTTACAATATAACAATATTGAATTGTAATAAAATAATTAATTATTAACTGCTGGTATGCCGGAACAAAGACCTGCGTGCAAAAATATGATAGCTCTGTGTGTTGGAAATTGGAATGTAGATCTGTGCAACAATGACTGCACTCGAAAAAGGGCAATATCTAAACTATCTTTGGCCTATATTTGCTTTAAAATTTCTTATAAAGTGGATGAATGGATATAAAACTATTGTTGAAAACTGTTACACGGAGTAAAAATATTTAAATTCAAGCTATGAAATGAAAACTTGTTCTAACGTAGACCTACACCATAGTGCTATTTTGTGGATAATATAAGATTTTTAAACTAGATTTTAGATACTCATACTAAACAAACTTTATTTTATTCTTAGCTTAGTCCAATTAATAAATATTATAGTTTAGTTTACAAAATAATAAAAGCCTGAAATTTTCAAATTCAATTATTTTCAATTATTTGGTAATAAGCACTTGTATGAAATAATAGAGATACTACTATGGTGTGAAATATTTACTTATATGTAGTATGGGTATCTAGTTATTCTATATTACCCATGTAGTTGCTGAAACTAGGTCGTGAAAAATTCAAGGTTAGTCTTGCATGCTTGAATCATCGTGACGGTTTGGACATTTTGAAAGGTTAATCACAAGGATTTCTCTATAAAAGCGTAAAAATACTCAGTTAGTTACTGAGCTAGCAATCTCTTCCTCAACTTCATTCAATCATCTCTTTTTTTTACACCTTTTTTAAATTTTTTCACTAGATAACTTCATAAAGACAAATCCTGGCATTAATAATGAAAATATTAACTATGTTATGCAGATTTTAATTGATATACAAAAAGTTAATATTGTTATTATGATGTGACTGATATATTGTATAATGAAGTTATACATGTTTGAAGCATGATTTTATCTTTGTGTAACAGATTAGCTTGACACCTGTGCCTGACACCTGTATGGTTGAATATTATCTAATAAGGATTATTTTGAATCATACTAGTTTTATAAATATTAAAGTTTGGAGGTTTGGTTGAGAAATAACTCTTCATTGTACATCAAAATAAATAAATACACAGTTAGACTATATGATATATTTCATAGGATATATATGATACTAGCTGTTTCCCGCGGCTTCACCCGCGTGGACCACGTTTCTATGACTTTTCGAGGGTGCGCAGTGCGCGAGCCGCAAGCGGCTCGTGAGCGTGGTAAAAAGTAGCCTATGTCTTAATCCAGGTCCTAATCTGTCTACCTACCAAATTTCAGCCAAATCCGTTCAGTAGTTTTTGCGGGAAAGCGTAACAGACAGACAGAGTTACTTTCGCCTTTATAATATTAGTAGGGATATTAGTAGGGATAGGGATAACATAAGATACTTTTAATAGTTTTAATCTGTGAAAAAATACATAGTTTCAGATAGGTTTAAAGAAAAAGATTTTTAGAAGATAGGTTCTGAATGTGGCCTGGTAAAAATTGCTTAAACCGATAAGGCCGCCTTTACACTTTAGGTACATTATCCTTACTAATATTATAAATGTGAAACTGTGTTTGTTTGTTTGTTTATTACCTTTTCACGCTTCAAAACTTTGTCCAATCTTGATGACATTTGGCATGCAGGTGTTACTGAGAAGGACATAGGCTACTTTTTATCCCTTGAAAATGGCATAGCCCGATGTAGTTCCTGAGGGAACTGAAAAAATGCTCTTTTTTTGGTTAATTTCTTTAACATGCAACGGAGCAATAGATTCTAGTGATTTTTTGCACAGAGATGGTTGGGACTCACCCTCAAAGACAGTCATAAGAACGATGTCTACGCTGGCGAAGCCTGTATTGTTATAAACTATATTCATGCGAGCAAAGTTGCAATCAATTGCTAGTAGATTGTAGAAAGTCTTAATTTTATTGCCTTATAAGAGTAGTAAGCGACAGAATGATAACCCGATAATGAACCACGATTACTATGTATCTTGCCCCCAATCTGAAAACCTTACTTCTTTTCTATCCTTACTATATACTATAATACTGTTCTTACTAATATTATAATTGTTTTGTTTGTTTGTTACCTTTTTACTCTTCAACACCACCCAATGACTTTCTCCTCGTACAATCTTGATGAAATTTGGCATGCAGATAGATGGTTGAGGGGGTAGGAAATAACATAATTTACTAATTAGTATATCCTGACATAGTTCTCGAGGGATCTGGGGTAAACTCATTTCCACGCTCGCGCACGTCGGCGTTGCAACGTAGTAACGGATTGAAGTGATTTTTTGTATAGAATTGGTTGAGGGGGTGGGAAGTAAGATAGACTGCTGATTAGAATAGCCCGGTACAGTTCCTGAGGGATCTGGAGAAAACTCAAGTCGACGCTCGCGAGCCGCAAGTGGCTCGCGCCACAATTCACCCTTAAAGACAGTCATAAAAACGATATCCACGCAGGCCAAGCCACGGACAAAAGCTAGCCATACATAAATACTAAAACGAAACAGATTTTCTGTATAGGATAATGTATTTATAATGACAAACTGTATTAACTCATTTAGATTTTAACTCTTTCCGGCATTCATAGACATTATACTTTTTAAAGACAGCAATAACGACATGCTTTTGGTTATTATAAGGTCTTTACCTATGAAATTGCCGATTGTATAAAAAAGTTTAAAGGGGAAAATTAATAATAAGAACAATAGTTATTAAAACAAAATTTATTCTCAAAATAGCATTATACTATTAGAAATTAAATGGTGGTAAACACATGCCTATTGTTTAGATATTTTGAGAGCACAGTGGCTTTAACCCCATGAAGTCGGGTTTCTTCACATAAAAATATCGCCTTTATTGAGGCAAAAAATACACATTTTTAAATTTAAAGCTCTAGAGTTATTGCAGCAGTTTCTTCGTTACGAATGTCATATTTGGGAAAACCCCGCATAAGATTTCAGGAAAATTCAAGAAAATTAAGTAGTCTTAAAAAACCTTGAAAACACCTTTGTTCCATTCAATGGTACATAGCTCAGGGGATTGGAATATGAAAAACATGCCACTATTTACCAATAAAAGACCATAAGTAATGTCACCATAAGGTCAATAATAAAAAACAATAACGTTTTTATTTACAATAAAAATTGGCATTGAACTTCAAACACTGAATCAGCAATTTCAGCATATAAGTAGGCCTGAAATAACCCAAATCAGTAAAAAAAAAATCGAAATTAGTCAAAAATAACAAAAACATCAATTAAAAAATGATTTTTTACAAATTATTCTATCTTTATCTGCGCACATAGACATATGTATTGGTAATAGTGAGTTACAGGCCAAAAGATTACATTAATAATAATTACGAATAATAATAATAAAATTACGTCATTGACATTACAAAATAAAAAATGGAAATTAAAATAAAAGTGAATATTAAAAAAACATTCAATCTTAAAAATTCATCAAAATAATAAAATGCCTTCTCAATATGCCATTTCTTCAGTTTGTTTTTGAAGGATGGTAACTTGGGGGCGCTAGTGATTTCAGTTGGGAGCGTCTTATAGTCAAAGGGACCTATTACATATATTTTTTGAATATTCTTAGCTAATCCATAAGGAATAGGAGCAATCCTGCTGCGGTGTCGCGTCCTAAACGTATGTAAGTCACTCCAACTGAGGATAGCTATTAATATTCTCCCTCACACAAACCGCTACCTAAAAAACCAGGATACATGGCAGGGTCAATATCTTTAAGGACATAAAAATTAAAAAGGTCCTTAGCTGTTTCGTTGCGTGGTACAACATCGCAACGGAACAATGGATTGTTGCGTTTTTTGCACACAGATGGTTGAGGGGGTGGGAAATGACATAATTTACTAATAAAATAGTTCCCGAGGGATCTGGGGAAAACATAATTGCAAAATCGCGCACAACGAAGCAACGGATTTAAGTTATTTTTTGTATAGAATTGGTTGAGGGGGTGGGAATTGACGTAGACTGCTGATTAGGTCCTCAGGGATCTAGAGAAAACCCATGTTCACGCTTGCGAGCCGCTTACGGGCTTGCGCAACACTCACCCTTAGACAGTCATAAAAACGATGTCCACGAAGGCGGAGCCGCGGGCAAAAGCCAGTTATACAACTATCTTTTGCAAGTGGCTTCGCTCACGTGAACATAGTTTCTATTACTGTCTTCGAGAGTGCGCAGCGCGCGAGCCGCAAGCGGCTCGGGAGCGTGAAAAAAAAGGAGCCTTTATGTTAATCCAGGTCTTAATCCGTCTACCTACCCATCCAGATCCGTTAATCTGTTGGGCCATGAAAGCGTAACATACATCCAAACATAAAACCTTTCGCATTTATAATATTAGTAAAGATGGTAGGCTGGCATTATTGCAAGGTAGCAACAATGCATTACTGGATACTCCCTGTAGAAACTATTGTAATGTTATATATTTTACAGTATACTGAACAGAGGGCATTTGGTCATCTCTGTACTTATTGAGCACTTGTATGTTGGAGCAAAGTACAGTCGCCATCAGATATATCGTAGCGGGCAAGGTGTTCAAATATTTCTATGCAGTATTGAATTTCAATAAATTATGTACACCAGGAGTTGCTATTATTATCTGAACATCGAATCCTACTAATATTATAGACACGAAAGTTTGCAAGAATGTATGGATGTATGTTTGTTACTCTAGCTGAAATTCGGTAGGTAGACAGATTAGGACCTGGATTAACACATAGGCTACATTTCTCCACTGCGCACCCTCGAAAAGTCATAGAAACGTTATCCACGCGGGTGAAGCCGCGGGAAACGGCTAGTTTGTTATAAATATCTGAGCAACAGAGTTATCAATATGTAGCATTTTAAGAAAAAGTACCTTACGTCATTGTGTATGAAGAACATATTGAAAGATCTGCTGCTCAGATATTTATTACAAATTGGATGTTCAGATATTAATAGCAACTTCTATTATCCATAATTTATTGAAATTCAACACTGCTCAGATATATTTGAACACCTCGCCCGCTACGATATATCTGATGGCGACTGTACATGCAACATTTACACCATAAGTAGCTACGACAAAAAATGAGGGCATTATGTTTAACTACCTGTACTGTGAATAATCAAGGATTCAAGGCCAGAAGCAAGATTGTGTGCGATTTTACGACGTTTTGAGTTGGCTGTAGGAAATATGAGTCATAGCTGATACTACACTGTCCTATTTATAGTATACTCTATTAGATATGTATACTATTATCTCCTGAAGTGCGCATATCAAACGCGCCCGCCAACCCTCAAGCGCGCGATGTAATTTGGGGTTGCGGGGGACAACTTAAGAATACAGTTAATCTAATTAGTAATTAATTACTTTCCTAATATGCAGTCTAGATCACCTTTTCTCGTACATCATTTAACTATTGATAACAATAATAGCTAAAATCATCGGTGGCTCAACCGGTAACGACTCGGTCCTTCTAACCAGAGGTACCGGGTTCAAATCTGGACGGCCAATGTACCAATGAGTTTTTCAAAACTTACGTACATATACTTGACTGACTCGGTGGCTCAGTGGTTAGTGCTCTTGACTTCTGATCCGAGAGTTGTGGGTTCGATCCCCACCCAGGGCAAACATTTGTGTGATGAGCATATTTATTTGCTCTGTGTCTGGGTGTTAAATATCCATATATGTATGTATTTAAACGTATATGAGTATGTATATCAGTCTCTGGTTCCCATAACACAGGGAATCCTACTTTGGGGCCAGATGACCATGTGTGATTTGTCCCAGAATATTTATTTATTTATTTATATACTTACCGATTGCTTATACGGTGAAGGAAAACATCGTGAGGAAACCAGCACACGCCTGCGAAGAAACTCGAAGGTTGCGTGTGAAGTCGGCCAACCCGCACTGGGCCCGCGTGGTCGACTATGGCCTGATCGCCCTAATTCAGGGTAGGCTCGAGCCCCTCGGTGGGGACGTATATGAGCTGATGTGATGAACAATAATACATAGTATAGATTACAGCTTAATCTTACTATAAAGCTCCTTAAACAATAACAGTAATATTTTTTTTTATTTTTCCTGCAAGTATACAATAATGACAGTAATGTTCAATCATTTGAAGACTACTTATAGTACTGTCTGCCTCCCATACATATTAGATGCCAAACTTGCACAATGGCACTCAGGACGTAAGTTCAGTAGACCATGAACTTGTACCCAAGAAAAAAAAAATACAATTGAAAAAAAAAAAAGATTTTATTACAAATTATTCTATCTATGAAGTCTAACAAAATTAGCTGAAACTATTTTAACTGGTGCTCATACCCATGAAAATGAACAACTTTCCCCATAAAACCCATGAATGTCAAATCTCAAAAAAAATGTTGAACTTCTTTTACAAGTTGGCTGATCAGCTGATCGAGTTAGTATGGGAGAGCCAATTTTTTCTTGCGAAATGACTATGGGTTCCATGGGGAAAGTTGTTCAGTTTCATGGGTAGAAGCACCAGTTAAAATAGTTTCAGCGAATTTTGTTACACCTTATATATCTGCGCACGTTAGCCCACTGCTGGGCAATAAGGCTCTTCTTAAGCAAGCAATTTGTCTTGGTCCTATGCAATTATTAATTTTCTGATTTGATAACTTTTAAAATTAGATAAACTTAAAAAATGGTTGTGAACAAAAGAAGTCTCCATAAAGAAGAGAGTTAAATTGAAAGTGGTTTAGTGATGAAAGATTAGCTCGGAATGACATTAGTAACTCACACGAGTAGTGTTTATATATTAGGTCTTTACCTATGAAATTGCCGATTGTATAAAACAGTTTAAAGATGACAATTAATATTAAGAACAATATTAAAGTTATTAAAACAAAATTTATTCTCAAAATAGCATTAGACTATTAGAAATTAAATGGTGGTAAACATGGCTATTGTTTAGATATTTTGAGAGCGCGGTGGCTTTAACCCCCATGAAGTCGGGTTTTTTCACTTGAAAAATCGCCTTTATTGAGGCAAAAAATACACATTTTTAATTTTAAAGCTCTAGAGTTATCGCAGCAGTTTCTTGGTTACTAATGTTATATTTGGGAATACACGGCATGAGATTTCGTCACTTTCAGGAAAATTCAAGAAAATTAACTAGTCTTAAAATTGCCCCATCTGACCACTAAGAAAACGCCTTTGTTCCATTCAATGGTACATAGCTCAAAGGATTGAAACATGAAAGACATGCCGCTAGTTATTTATAAAAGACAATAAGTAGTGTCACTAACAATAACAAAAAAAACAATAATATTTTTATTTTCAATAAAAATTGGCATTGAATTTCGAAAACTGAATCGGCAATTTAATAGGTAAATACCTATTCATCATCATCATATCAGCTCATATACGTCCCCACCGTGGGGCTCGAGCCTACCTTGAGTTAGGGCGATCGGGCCTTAGTCGACCACGCGGGCCCAGTGCGGGTTGGTTGACTTCACTCACAACCTTCGAGTTTCTTCGCAGGCGTGTGCAGGTTTCCTCACGATGTTTTCCTTCACCGTTAAAGCAATCGGTAAGTATGTACGTAAGTTTAAAAAAACTCATTGGTACATTGGCCGTCCAGATTGGAACCCGGTACCTCTGGTTAGAGGGACCGAGTCGTTACCGGTTGAGCCACCGACGCTTTTATTACCAACTAGCTTTTGCCCGCGGCTTCGCCCACGTGGACATAGCTTTTATGACTCTTTATGAAGGGTGAGTGGTGCGCGAGCCGCAATCAGCTCGCAAGCGTGGACATGAGTTTTCTCCAGGTACCTCAGGAACTGTATCGGGCTATTCTGATTAGCAGTCTTTGTCACTTCCCCTCCCCCCCACCCCTTAACAAATTCTATACAAAAAAATCACTTTAATCCGTTGCTCCGTTGCGACGCCACTGACGTACGCGAGCGTAGAAAACAGTTGTCCCCAGATCCCTCGGGAACTATGTCAGGATATACTTATTAGTAAATTATATTTTCCACCTCATTTCTGTGCTAAAAATCACACCAATCCATTTTTTCGTTACGATTTTAAATTTTGCGAACAAAGAGTATTGTTTTAGTTTCCTCAGGAACTGCATCGGGCTATGATAATTTCCACAGATGAAAGGTTGACTATTTCATTCCCAGTGATACAGACTACCTGCATGCCAAATTTCATCATGTTGAAGTGTGAATAGGTAACAAACAAACAAACACATTTTCACATTTATAATACTAAATATAAGTAAGGATTTCTAAATCTTAAATAAAATATAGAGCGTCGGTGGCAAAACGGTTAGGGCCACTACCTCCTGTCCGGAAGGCCGTGGTTCTAATCTGCCACTTACCAATATCTATACGAATATCGATTTCATACTGGTATATACGTTTATCCGACGCTCTTACGGTGAGAAAAACATCGTGAGGAAACCTGCACACGCCTGCGAAGAAATTCGAAGCTTATGTGTGAATTCAATCAACCCGCAATGGGCCCACGTGATCGTCTAAGGCCAGATCGCCCTAACTCAGGGCAGGTCGAGCCCCTTGGTGGAGACCTATATAAACTGATATGATGAAATAACACATTACCTATATTATCAAAAAACTAATTCAAATCATTATAGGTATCAATCTAGTAATAAAATTTCCTAACAATATTAATATGGGTCAAATTCTCGAGTCGTATCAGCTCCAAAGGAGCCCAAGACGCACTTCTCGTTGCCGCGCTGGATGGCAATAGACAACCTTAGCAGCAGGTAGGACCTCACGTCACATCTCCTCTCTCGAAGGCGAAGGTCAATCTCCTTTGTGAAGGCAAAGGCCTCTGAGGGTTCAGCAGCCGGTTGTCTCACAGACCAGCGGCACAAAGCAGTAATTTGCCTCCAAGACCGAGTACTTATTATGCTTCTTTCTCGCCGCAAATTGAGCAGCAGTACCGTACGGGTGAGGAGTGAGACAGAAAAAGTGGCTTCCCAAAGCAGACACGTTCCTCTCTGCCATAGCACCTGTTTAAAACCTCCGGCCTTTTGCCATCAGATCGACTAAAGCCCGGCCGGCGGCTGCATCAAAGATGGAATATTCCATCTGGCCGAGACCAGTGCCCTCCGAGTGAGGTCATTAAGGAATTGGTGACGTGGGAATCTTCACAAACACGACTGCAACTCAGTGAGTGATGGACAATTGCCTCCACCGTGGACCCGCAAGTACATTGATGAGGTTCACAGATATTGATATTGCAGGCGGAGAGCAACTTCCACATGCAAATAGTCGCCGTCAGAAGAGTTCCCATATCTGTGCCTCCTGTTAAAAGATGCTAAACTCGATTTATGTGTTTTCATTTTTTTACACGATTGGAATCTTTTAAACAATATTTTAATGTTTTAATACAACTTAAGCGCGTTTTATTATCCCTACAGCGCCATCTATTGGCATTCTGCTACTATGACTATAATGTTTGGTATGTGTAGCTAATAAATAGAAAAAAGTACTCTATTGCTATTATTGTAAGTATCGATAGATAATTTCCCACGGGACCTCTTTAGTTTTCCGGGATAAAGAATACCCGACTATACAATCATGGTCAAAACACCCCATCCCAATGTAAAGGTTTCATATTGTTACGTTGAGCCAATCTAAAGATACAATTTTTTGCATTCCTGTAGGAAACCAAATTTTTTTGGGATTCACAATGTCCCAGTTTCAGTTCGCGATAAGGGTATCAACGTGTAAAATTTGATTGTAATAGGTTAAGCCACATTTGCGTGGTGAGCCATTCTATAAATGAATACTTTTGATTTTCCCACGGGAACTCTTGAATTTTCTGGGATAAAAAGTATCCTATATGTTAACCCGGGCTATAAGGAACCACCATACAAAATTTCATCAAAATCGGCCCGGTAGTTTTTGCGTGATGCGCGAACATACAGACAGACAGACAGACAGACAGACAGACAGACAGACAAAAATTCCAAAAGTTATTGTTTTGGCCTCTGTATCGTTAGTAATGTCCACCACAGTTATTATTTTCCAAAAATATTCCATGTACAGACACGGCCCCGTTACAGTTTTATTATATTAATAGATGAGATTACAAATACCTATTAAATGTATATAAAAATGGTTGAGAGGGTGGGTAGTGACGTAGACTGCAAATCAGAAAGGCCCGATATAGATTCTAAGGGATCTGGGGAAAACTCATGTCCATGCTCACGAGCCGCTTGCGGCTTGCGCACCACTCACCTAAGTAAGCTCAGTAGACCATGAAGTTGACCAATTCGACCGTATATTTTATTTTTTATGTGTGTTCGCGGATTACTTCGTCGTTTATGAACCGATTTTGATGATTTTGCTTTTGTTGGAAAGGAGATATCCCAAGGGTGGTACCATGGTAAGGAAACCAGGATCTGATGATGGTATCCCAGAGAAATCAAGGGGAACCTTAGTTTCCTGTTGAAGTCGGTTTTTTTGTTCAAAATTATATTGTTTTATTTCCACGTTCTTTTCATCACACATATAAGCTCAGCAGTTAATGCTAAAATGATATGCCCACGAAGGCGTGAAAGCAGAATTAACATTTATTGAATTAATTATCATATGATTAGAATTAGTTATGATGCACAAGCACTACCTATTTCGTATGCGAATAATGTCTAAAGCTGTTGAACCTAGGTCTAAGCCTATGCCAGGGATGGCAAACCTTTAGGATCAACTTGCAATTTTTTCTAAAGAAGTATTTAATGAGGGCATGACGTGCCGTCAAACATTTTTTAATCAGTAGTGGCTATTGGGAAAATCAACTCAAAACTCTTTATTTACTACCAAAAAAATGCATTTTGCACTGACAAGTAACAAATATTTCAGTAATACGTACTTAGCAAATTAAAGTAACATTAGTGTGTTCTTAGCATACTTATTATATTGCTTGGCACTTTACTTACTTATATTGTTTCAATCAATCCCAACTACTTTTAACCGACTTCAAAAAAAGAAGGAAGTTTCTCAATTCAAATTTACGTACATATACCATGATAAGGAAACCAGGATCTGATGATGGAATCCCAGAAAAATCGAGGGGAACCTTAGTTTCCTGTTTGAAGTCTTTTTTTTGTTCAAAATTATCTTGTTACAATAAATTTTTGAATCAATATTGAACTAGACTGGAAATCAATCAGCTGTAATCTCATAGCTGCATTGTTACTTTGAACTAAAATGCAAATCTTTTCGATCGGTGGCGTGCCCAAAATATTTTCTCACATGCCATCTATGGCACGCGTGCTATTGGCTCGCCATCCCTGGCCTAGGCCTTTGGCTACTACCTAGGCTATAGGTACAGTCAGCATCAAAAATATGTATACATCAACAAGGTTTCAAAAATATGTGGTCTCACTTCGATTTCAGAAACATCTATCAATATCTGACATTGGATACTGGATTATCTGAAATTGGATACATCAGCTGTTTCAGAATGGCGTAAACATAAAATACGTCAAGTATATTTGAAGTATTTTATGTTTACGCTATTCTGAAACAGCTGATGTATCAATACTTCAAGTATACTTCAAGTATTTTATGTTTACGCCATTCTGAAACAGCTGTATCCAATTTTATGGTGTCACATATTGATAGATGTTTCTGAAAACGAAGTGAGACCACATATTTCTGAAACCTTGTTGATGTATACATATTTTTGATGCTGACCGTATCTAATTCACCTACCCAGTCCTAGAACAATAATAAAATACAGCATGAATAAACCGTACATTACTAAATCAGCCGAAAGACTCATTGCTGGACAAAGGATTTCCACGACGACCAGTCCTGCGCTGCCGGCATCCAGCGGCTTCCCGCGACCTTCAACAGGTCAACGGTCCGTCAAGTGGCGAGTCACTCGAGTATTTTACCGCCTCAACGGCCATCTGTTCTGCGAGCGGTGTTCCCCACCCGCTGCCACTTCTTAGAGATATATCGGTTACCTTGGTTCCCATACGGATCTCATTTCTGATTCGAACGCGTAGGGAAACTCCGAGTATAGCTCGCTCCATTGTCTTTTACTATGAAATATTGAAATCATAAAATAACTAGGTACTTACTCAGACCTTAGAAAGTACCAACTCTGTGAAATATATAAGTTCGCTGTAGTTCCAAATAGCATAAGTGCTAAAAGTGGCCACTTTTGGCACTTATGCTATTTGGAACTACAGCGAATAATATTTCACAGACTGTGGCGTAATGGTTAAGGCCATTAGCGGGTTCGCTTCCCGGCGCAGTGTACCTTTGTAAGATTCGGTTTGGCTGGTGGAAGGGCATTTTCTAAGCCCGCCTGGCTGGCTACCACCGTCTTATCCAAGACTTGCCGCCAACATCGCTAATGACCTTGATGTGTTCCGGTTTGAAGATATACTAGCTGATTCCCTAATAATCTGTTATTATTCATCGTATCAGCTCATATACGTCCCCACCGACCCTACATAAGGGCGATCGGGCCTTAGTCGACCACGCGGGCCCAGTGCGAGTTTGTCGACTTCACCTGTTATTATTGATGACGAATAATATGATGACTATATATTGTGTGTTACCTTGTTACAGAGAGAAAGACATGAGCGCCAATCTGATAGTACAGATGGAAGGGAAGAAGACCAGATTAATGACAGTCAAAGTAAGTGTGTGTTCCATTCCAGAACCTAAATCACTGAAGCTAGATTTTTGGGTTCGGTACACCCAAACGGTGACCAACGGGACCATTACCACACCTTGGACACTTCATACAGACATTCAAATAAGGAATGACGGATCAAACAAAATGGCGGCGAAATCCTATACGTTCGACAACCAAACTATAAACTATAACCATTTCGTTTTTTTAAACTTTTTTATTATTATTTTTGTAGTCATAAAAAATATTTGCATGCTAATAACATTAAAGTAGCTAAATAAGTGATTCCGAAACTATTGTAAGACCTTTTATACTTACCTTATTTAAAAGCAAATAAAGCATTCTATTCTGTTCTAATCTGTATCAATCTGGGTGACGAGGGGGTGAGTTCGCAATCTAGAGAGCGGCAGGGAGTGTCCATACTACAGTATGGACATAATACATACTGCCATACTACAGCATGGACACTCCCTGCCGCTCTCTAGATTGCGACCTCACCCCCTCGTCACCCAGATTGATACAGATTGGTTATACATACATGTTAGTACTAATAAATATACTTTGCTATTACTAAGCCTCCGCTATCTGTCCGTCTTTCCGGGCTGTATATCATGAACCGTAATAGGTAGATAGCTGAAATTTACACAGTGTGTATTTCTATTGCCGCTATAACAACAAATAATAAAAAAAAACCGACCAAGTGCGAGTTTCTTACCATTATCTATAAAAATCACGTTTGTTGTACGGATGCCCCCTTAAATATATATTTTATTTTAATTTACTTAATTATTTTTAAAGTGAATAATACAACTTAATACTCTGTGAATATTCTGCAAAAACGAGCAAAAAAATCAGGTTTTTTTTGTATGGGAGCCCCCTTAAATATTTATTTTATTCTGTTTTTTTAGTATTTGTTGTTATAACGGCAACAGAAATACATCAACTGTGAAAAAAACAACTGTCAGCTATCACGGTTCATGAAATACAGCCTGGTGAGAGACGGACGAACGGACGGACAGACAGACGGACAGCGAAGTCTCAGTAGTAGAGTCCCGTTATTACCCTTTGTTGACAAAACCCCAAAAAAACGGGCCAAGATGATGATGACTTGTAAAACTTATTTTTTTTTTAATCACAACTAGGTGTCCCGGCGAACTTCCTACCACCTTACACTACACTACACACCCTACTCTACCCTACACTACTCTACACTACACTACCCTAACCTACTCTACTCTACCCTACCCTACCCTACCCTATCCTACCCTACCCTACCCTACCCTACACTACACTACACTACACTACACTATGTATGTACACTACCCTACCCTATCTCCTGACAATAACAAACACAACAAAAAAGAATTAGCGAAATCGGTCCAGCCGTTCACGCGTGATGCCGTGACCAAGGGAAATAGGGATTCATTTGTATATATATATATATATATATATATATATATATATATATATTGGTAAGCCCTTGGCATCATCTCACCTGATGGTAAGTGACGATGATGCCGATTTAACCTCAAACAAATTTTGTGTTCATATTCCAGAACAGCAAAGAACAGAACGACGGCACCCGGGAGAAGTACAAGGACTTCACGTTCGACCACTCGTACTGGTCGTTTGACAGCGCCGACTCACACTTCGCCACACAAGAACAGGTACAACCATTTGCTAGTATTGGGGCTTTATCATATCAGCCGAAAGACGTCCACTGCTGGACAAAGGCCTCCCCCAAGGTGTACGGTTCAAAGACCGCACATTATGTTCAGGTAGCATATCGTGCGACCTAGTTACTATTATCTATCTTCTATCTATCTATATATATATATAAAAATATAAAAATGAATTGCTGTTCGTTAGTCTCGCTAAAACTCGAGAACGGCTGAACCGATTTGGCAAATTTTGGTATTGAATTATTTGTGGAAGTCCAGAGAAGGTTTAAAAGGTGAATAAATATGAAAATGCTCGGAATTAAATAAAAAAAAATAAAAAAATAAAATATCAGTCATTAAAATAATTAGTTTTAGGGTAGGGTAGTGTAGTGCAGGTGTAGTGTAGGGTTGGGTTGGGTAGTGTAGTGTAGGGTTGGGTAGTGTAGTGTAGGGTTGGGTAGTGTAGGGTTGGGTAGTGTAGGGTTGGGTAGGGTAGTGTAGTGTAGGGTAGGGTAGTGTAGTGTAGTTAGGGTAGTATAGTATAGGGTAGGGTAGGGTTGGGTAGTGTAGTGTAGGGTAGTGTATGTAGGGTAGGGTAGGGTAGTGTAGTGTAGGGTAGGGTAATAGTGTAGGTTAGGCTAGTGTAGTGTAGTGTAAGGTGGAACGAAGTTTGCCGGGACAACTAGTTTAAAATAAATAACTAATCAATATTTTTAAGTTTGCCACTAACTCTCACCAAAAATAGAAGTGCATTATAAAATTATTAAAAATAAACTACTACAAAGAAAAACTTTTAACTTCAACATTTGTAAATTTCACTGAATGTACTGGGTCGCACGCAGCCGTCTACTAAGCTGGGGCTCCTACACAAGGATTTCCACGAACACCGGTCCTGCAAGTCGTCGGTCCAACAAGTGGGAGTTTTGGGACTTAGTTGTGTGGTGGCCTGAATAAAGGCATATCTTGTCATACATCAATGATATTAATTTTATTTAATACTAGCGGTCTGCCTCGGGGCTCCGCTTGCAGTTTTTTTCACAGGATCACCCGCTGGGCTAAAACATCATGAGCAAACTGTGCTTATATGATTCCAGATGTGTATAAAGGTCTGATGTGTAAAGAGCGGCGGTGGCGTAACGGCTAGGGCCGCCGCCTCCTGTCCAGGAGGTCGTGGTTCGAATCCCGCCACGTACCAATGTGATTACGAATTTCGATTTCATATGTACGTTTATCCGACGCTCTTACGGTGAAGCAAAACATCGTGAGGAAACCTGCACACGCCTGTGAAGAAACTCGCAGGTTGTGTGTGAAGTTGACCAACCCGCACTGGACCCGCGTGGTCGACTAAGGCCCGATCGCCCTAATTCAGGGTAGACTCGAGCCCCTTGGTGGGGACGTATATGAGCTGATGTGATGATAAAGGTCTCATTGCACACGTCCGTAGGTGTAAATGTAAATGCCCTACACTTGACCGCAGATGACCCTTAGTGCAATACCAGGCAACCGCCTTCTAGTCTATTTCCTAGATAGCTCGGGTAATTGTGATAATGACAACATCAAAAATAAACTATAAACTACTAGCTGTTTCCCGCGGCTTCACCCACGTGGACAACCTTTCTATGACTTTTCGAGAGTGCGCATTGCGCGACCCGCAAGCGGCTCGCGAGCTTGAAAAAAAGTTGCCTATGTGTTAATTCAGGTCCTAATCTGTCTACCTACCAAATTTTAGCCAGATCCGTTCAGTAGTTTTTGCGTGAAAGAGTAACAAACATACATCCATACATTCTAACAAACTTTCGCGTTTATAATATTAGTTGTATTGATCACTAAATTTCCCTCCTACTGAAAGTTTAGAAAAGCTTACTCGTTTTGTTTTCCATCTAGCCTTAAATTTTTAATTCACAAAAATTACACGTACATAAATATATAAGATAATTCGTCATTAAGTACATAAATGACGCTGCAGAACTATGAAGTCACGCCTAGGTGTTTCAAACATTTTTAGAACAAAACTAGCTGTTTCCCGCGGCTTCACCCGCGTGGACAACGTTTCTATGACTTGTCTTGTATGAGCCGCTTGCGGCTCGTGAGCGTGAAAATAAATAGCTTATGTGTTAATCCAGGTCCTAATCTATCTACCTACCTACCAAATTTCAGCCAGATCCGTTCAGTAGTTTTTGCGTAAAGAAGTAACAAACATACACACACACACACTCACAAACTTTCGCCTTTATAATATTAGTGTGATGTCGTTTTTGATAGATGATAAAAAGTAACTCAGATGACTAGCAGTCATCGCCCTTATTGTGCCACGCGATAAGAGTGTGTGATTGTGTAACCCACGTATCTGTGTTGCAGGTGTTCTCAGACCTCGGCAGCGATGTCATCGACAGCGCCTTCGAGGGTTACAACGCGTGCGTGTTCGCCTACGGGCAGACCGGCAGCGGGAAGACCTTCACCATGATGGGCTCTTCCGTAAGTGTACTGTAAAGTCTTAAGATTTACTAGCTTATGCCCGCGGCTGCGCCCGTGTGACTGGCGTTTTTGTGACTGTATGCGAGGGTGCACTGTGCGCCAGCGTGGATTTTTTTCCAGATTTAAGATTCAAAATATTTATTCAAAATAGGTGCATAGGCTCTTTCTAATGATTGTATCACATAATGTCAGATTGTGAAAATATTAAAAAAAACAATCATCTGATATCCGTAAAATCATTGATATAAAACAAATACTTAAATTCATTTGGACATGAAAACAATATGACACGAGAATTAATACACTAAAATTATTGAATTTGTCGTGAATGCCTTTGACAAGAGTAGGCCAGTTCACACGAACAGGAAATATTTTTTTCCAGGAAAAAGTGTCCTTAAATTGTTTTCTGCCCTTTTCTTTGGCTCTTTGTCAAATTACAGCGAAATTGATTCAGTCGTTTTAGCATGAAAGAGTAACAAACAGATAGACAGACACATTTTCGGATTTATAATATTAGTCTTTGTATAAAATGATTAAACTATTCCTGATTTATGACGATGATTGCTCGGCAGCAAAGTTATTTTGCTTTTCGTACCTTTGAAACACCTTGCCTGCTTCTGTGTTTCCCGACTCCTACATTTAGGGGATCTTCAAGGCGAGAGTGAATAGGCTTTGTATGAGTTTGCGTGTACCATCCTCGACTACATCGTCACTTACGATCAATTGAGATATAGTCAAACGCACTCAAATTAAAAAAAAAATCCTCGCTACGCTTCGGTTTATGTCTTTGAACCACAAGCAAAGCGAGAACCCTTCGCTTGCTCAGGCTGCAAAGTTGTTATTTGGCGCGAGTTACCTCTATTGAAACCTGAGCTTAGCCAGAGTTTCAAAGATACGAGACGCAGAATCATTTTGCTGCCGAGTGAAACACTACAGCGAGGAAAATTTTAGGTGCTATGCTAGAAAAACAGCTAATACTCTTAGTTCATCATATCTACCCATATACGTTCCCACCGAGGGGCTCGACTATCGGGCCTTAGTTGACCACGCGGGCCCAGTGCGGGTTGGTCGACTTCACACACAACCATCGAGTTTTTCCGCAAGTGTGTGTCGCTACGCTTCGGTTTATGTCTTTGAACCACAAGCAAAGCGAGAACCCTTCGCATGCTCAGGCTGCAAAGTAGTTATTTGGCGCGAGTTACCTCTATTGAAACCTGAGCTTAGCCAGAGTTTCAAAGATACGAGACGCAGAATCATTTTGCTGCCGAGTGAAACACTACAGCGAGGAAAATTTTAGGTGCTATGCTAGAAAAACAGCTAATACTCTTAGTTCATCATATCTACCCATATACGTTCCCACCGAGGGGCTCGACTATCGGGCCTTAGTTGACCACGCGGGCCCAGTGCGGTTTGGTCGACTTCACACACAACCATCGAGTTTTTCCGCAAGTGTGTGTCGCTACGCTTCGGTTTATGTCTTTGAACCACAAGCAAAGCGAGAACCCTTCGCATGCTCAGGCTGCAAAGTAGTTATTTGGCGCGAGTTACCTCTATTGAAACCTGAGCTTAGCCAGAGTTTCAAAGATACGAGACGCAGAATCATTTTGCTGCCGAGTGAAACACTACAGCGAGGAAAATTTTAGGTGCTATGCTAGAAAAACAGCTAATACTCTTAGTTCATCATATCTACCCATATACGTTCCCACCGAGGGGCCTACTATCGGGCCTTAGTTGACCACGCGGGCCCAGTGCGGGTTGGTCGACTTCACACACAACCATCGAGTTTTTCCGCAAGTGTGTGCAAGTTTCCTCACGATGTTTTCCTTCACCTTTAAAGCAATCGGTGAGTATAACGTACGTGAGTTTCGAAAAACTCATTGGTACATTGGCCGTCCGGATTTGAACCCGGCACCTCTGGTTAGGAGGACCGAGTCGTTACCGGTTGAGCCACCGACACTTCAATACTCTTAGTTATTTGTATCTAATTTTAAAAACTATTAAATAAAATGCAATTTTGCGCATTAAAATGGAATGACAAAGAAAATCTTTCCGAGCATGTGAGGTGAAAATAACAATTTTCAAGCGACTTCCAAAAAGGAGGAGGTTCTCAATTCGTCTGTATGGTTTTTTTTTAATGTTTGTTACCTCATAACTTTTGACTGGGTGAACTGATTTTTACGATTCTTTTTTTATTTGAAAGTTAGTGCTTCCCGTGTAGTCCCATATAAATTTTATCAAAATCGGTGTAGTATTTTAGTAGAAAATTAACAAAAACCAAAAATAATAATGCAAAAATGAACTAATTTGTTGCGATGGAAGTCGGTTTTTTAACGTGTTTAGCGTTTTCAATTATCTCGTCCCAGTTCTTAGATAATTGTGAGTACTTACGTGAAATTCGTTTGTGTGACGCATTACAGTGTAATCTCACTAATCCGGCACTATTAAAAACCGGAGGGTGCCGGATTATTGGAATGTTCGGTCATAGGTAATGAATAAAATAAAGCATTTCATAGAGGGAATAAATGTATGTAATGTATTAAATTATCATGTAGGTACATATGTAATTAAGTAGTTTTAAAATAATCCTTAATTGAGGTCTGCTTTTGTGCAACTTGTAGTCCTTGCTTAAAAACCTTTTCTCGCACGATGAGGGAGGCGTGGGTGGAGGGTTCCGGATTATTGGACGTGCCGATCTATCGAAGTGCCGGATTAGTGAGATTATACTGTATTAACTAATCTAATTAATTAACCGCCTCCGTAGCTCAGAGGCATAGTTCACTGGCTTTACACAGGAGGTCGCGGGTTCGATTCCCGGCGGGGTCAATTGTAAGACTCGGTTTGGTTGGTGGTAGGGCATTTTTTTCTAAGCCCGCCTGGCTAGCTACCACCATATTATCTAATTCTTGCCGCCAAATATCAATGTGGATATCATTAGCGTGTTCCGGCATGAAGATAAGATAGCCAGTTCCCCATTGCGTTGGGGAATCTTGGTAACATCAAGCTTCCATCTTCGGCAACATCGTCACTTACCACCAGGTGAGATGTTGTCAAGGGTTTACCAACTGTGAATAAAAAAAAAACTTTAAAATACTACCTTACTAGTTTGTTTACTGACCTGTCCTGTAAGTAATGATTTTTTACACTATTTTCACTGTTATCTTTCGTCCCCTCTCCAGGAGTGCCAAGGCCTGATCCCCCGGATATGTCGCGAGCTCTTCTCCCGAGTGGCCGCCGGCAAAGAATCCGGCTCCTCCTACCGCACCGAAGTCAGCTACTTGGAGATCTACAACGAACGAGTCAAGGACTTGCTGACAGATTCAAGTGGACACGCGTTGAGGGTCAGAGAACACCCTAAATTGGGACCATATGTGCAAGATTTGTCAAAGCATTTGGTCTCCGACTATGATGACATTCAAGTAAGTTTCCTTTGTTTGTAGTCTTTTTTTTGTATTTCACGTTTATAAGCCTAGTGATATCTGAAGTTCTACGAAGAACGAGTCAAGGACTTGCTGGCAGATTCAAGTGGGCATGTTTTAAGGGTCAGAGAACACCCTAAGTTGGGACCATATGTGCAATGTTTGTCGAAGCTTTTGGACTTTGACTATGATGATATTGTAGAGATCTGATATTTCTACACTCGCGTACCGCGCACCTCTTTTGTAGTCGTTCTAACCGCGTGTCACTTTAAATGTAAATTTAAAATTTGATTTTGAGAATAGATTGTTGTCAGGAACCTTTTGGAGACATTCTGCATTCGATATTCGCTTAGGACGGAAGTCACATTATTTTTATTGAATTTTGCCTAAACAGCTACAAATCATCATCATCATCATCATATCAGCCGAAAAGCGTCCACTGCTGGACATAGGCCTCCTCTAAGGATTTCCACGACGACCGGTCCTGCGCTGCCCGCATCCATCGGCTTCCCGCGATCTTCACCAGGTCGTCGGTCCACCGCGTAGGAGGGCTGCCTAGCACTCGAGAACTTTACTGTCCTACGGCCATCTGTTCCACGAGCTATGTGCCCTGCCCACTGCCACTTCAGTTTAGCGATTCCGTGAGCTATGTCGGTTACTTTGGTTCTCCTGCGAATCTCTTCGTTTCTGATTCGATCACGCAAAGAACTTCGAGCATAGCACGCTCCATTGCCCTTTGGGTGACCTAAGCGACCATGTGTCAGTTCCGTAAGTCATCACTGGCAACACACACTGGTCAAAGACCTTAGTCTTGAGACACTGCGGTGTTTGGGACGTGAAGCTACAAATCATAGCTAGTTTTAATCTGTACCAATAATGCCAGCCGGCCCAGATAAATAAAAAGTGAATAAAAGAAGTATATAAACTAAAGCAAAACTTTTGTTTTTCTATGAGGGAAACTCACCCTGGGCTAGCCAAGCCCCTGACGATTGGTAAAGGTCGTCGTAATGTTTAGTTAAGATATAAAAGGGTCGGTGGCTGAACCGGTAACGTCTCGGTCCATCTAACCAGAGCTACCCGGGTTCAAATCCGGACGCCCAATGTACCACTGAGTTTTTCAAAATTTAACAGTGAAGGAAAACATCGTGAGGAAACCTGCACATCTGATTCCAGATGTGTATGAAGGTCGCGTTGCACACGTCCGTAGGTGTAAATCTAAATGCCATACACGTGACCGCGGGTGATGCTAAGTGCAACACCAGGCAACCGCAATCTATCCCTTAGATAGCACGGTTTATTGTGCCACACGATAATAGAAGAGAGAAGAGGTAAGATCTTAGTCTTATCTGATAATTACTGTTTACAAGTCTGCTATCTGAAGGTATGGAACGTAAGATTAAAAGACTTGCTGACTGACTCTAGTGGACATACGTTAAAAGTGCGTGGATATCCAAAGATGAAGCCGTATGTGCAATATTTTTCGAATCGTTTGGTCACACCCTGGACAGTTCATACAACGGGCCAGAAATTACATTTCAAATAAGGAATGACAGAACAAACAAAATGCCGGCGAAATCCTATACGTTCGACAACCAAACTGTAACCAATCTGTATCAATCTGGGTGACGAGGGGGTGAGGTCGAAATCTAGAGAGCGACAGTGAGTCAGTGAGTGACCATACTGTATGTTAGTACTAATACTCGTATATATACTTTGGTTTGGTTTCGGACTATGATGATATTTTGGTCAGTTATTTATACGATAGTCTCTGTTAACTTGTAGTGAAATGTTGTGAAAAAGCGGATATTAATTTGTCATTGTTATGATGGTACAATTCGTTCCGGCCCGTATGATCCGTTTAGCAAATTATCGAAATCCCATATCATCCGCTTCCCAAAATAATCTTGATTTATGCGAAGCATCGCTATTTTATATGGTCTAACGTTTATCACTTTCGAGTGACTGAGGTGCTAGCGTTAGGAAGGGACGCAGGACTGAAGAAGACAAGTATTGTAATGGCAAAATAATCGAAGTTTAAATTTTGATGAGGATCGATCGACTTACATTAATATCATCATCATCATCATCATATCAGCCGAAGGAAGTCCACTGCTGGACATAGGCCTCCCCCACGACGACCGGTTCTGCGCTGCCCAAAACCAAAGTAACCGACATAGCTCTCAGAATTGCTAAACTTAAGTGGCAGTGGGCGGGGCACATTGCTCGTAGAACATTAATATAATCTTAAAAAAAAATGAATGCATGTTAGTGTGTTTGTGTACGTGCGTCCATCCGATGCTCTAGCGCCTAAGCCATTAAACGGATTTGGGTAAAATTTGGGTCAGAGCAATATTATTTTTACATCCAGCCGTTTTTGTTCTGGCTGGAAGGGATCCCTGTTTGGGATAAGTTCGCTTTTGTACGTGTTACTCCTATTATGTATCTATAACTGTAAAATCTGTTGTACAATTAATAGTTCACAATCAAACAAACTTACCTTTATTATTTTCTACTAAGTAAGCATAACGTTCACTGTTGATTTGTTTATGTGTCACCGTACGATTGTAAATTTCGTAAGATTATAATCTAACGGGATTTATTTCGCGAGATTGTGAACTGTCGAAAGATTTTGAACTGTAACATATTGTTTACAATTTCACTAGTGACATTGTAAACTCACTAGTGACATTACAATAACACTAAGCGAAGTGAAAAACACTAAAAAAATGAGCTCGCGAAGCGAGCGATGTTAGGTTCGGTCAAGTTTGATTGATTTAACAGTCAAAGAGCCTGGGTAGCTGAATGCTTTGCAGCAGAACGTGGTCTAAAAAACTGGTCTTCTTTTCCCAGAGTGACACAAGCCTACGTCACAATAAAATTGCCACTTTATTTCAACATAACATGTTACATGGGTAAATTATATCAATGGTTACGTAGTTAAAATGTTTCTTTGTAATTTTATAATTTTCATTTATATGTATTTTATCTTAAATTTTACAACAACACGTCATTTTTAATTATTCGTTAGCAATATCTTCCGATTCACGAAAAGACATTTCAGACGTTCGGGTAATTCTGTTTACACTAATGGTAACACAGGATAGCGATGACGTAGGCATAAGATAGTCAGTCACGTGGTTCGCGAGTCTCGGAAGAGAGTACCAGGCGGAGTTATATTATTGTACCATGGCAGCAGAAGAAATCATCGGTTTTGTTCGGAGGTACAAGAATAGGTCGTGCAATGGTGATCCGATTCACAATTTACCGTTATATCATAATCTGACTAGTGAGATTGTAATATCGCGGTTTTTACAATATCCCGGTAACATATGCACGACTATGCTTGACGGTAAAAGGCTTCGCAAGTAAGTATGCACAGTACGGCTGTACAATTTGCTATGTTTTCTTTTGTGTTTAGATGCACTGACGGCATTTCATCATATCAGCTCATATACGTCCCCACCGAGGGGCTTGAGCCTACCCTGAATTGGAGTGATCGGGCCTTAGTCGACCACGTGGGCCCAGTGCGGGTTGGTCGACTTCACACACAACCCGCGAGTTTCTTCGCAGGCATGTGCAGGTTTCCTCACGATGTTTTCCTTCACCGTAAGAGCGTCGGATAAACGTACATATGAAATCTAAATTCGAAATCACATTGGTACGAGGCAGGATTCGAACCACGACCTCCCGGACAGGAGGCGGCGGCCCTAGCCGTTACGCCACCGACGCTCAATGTCAGTGACGGCATGTCAGCTCAGTGACGGTATTTACCTCTTGATAATCTTGTATGGGGTGAACACCTTTGAGAGGGTTTCAAGTGATATTTTCGTAAAAACAGTCAATGATGTAAAACTATTTTTGCTTGCGCAGGAGTGCATGCACCGTGGTAACCTGCACCGCACCACCGCCTCCACACAGATGAACGACGTGTCGTCCCGCTCGCACGCCATATTCACCATCACCTTCGTGCAGGCGAGCTACCTGAGACACAACAACATGCCCAGCGAGACCGTCTCCAAGGTGCACCTGGTCGACTTGGCGGGCAGGTGGGTCTCGTCATATAAGCCGAAATACGTCCACTGCTAAACATAGGCCTCTAATAAGGAATTTCTCAATGACCGGCTCTGCATCCAGTGTCTTCCCGCGACCCTCACCAGGTCATCGCTCCACCGAGTAGGAGGCCTATCTACGCTACGGGGCGGGGTTTGCTTACATACGCAGCCTTCAATTTTAGTATTTGTAACAGTAATCCATGACGTGTTGTCTTTTTTGTTTTTGAAGTGATCATATACTAGCCCCTAGAACCCGGAACTGATGAGATAAATATCGACCAAGTGCGTGTCGGACCACGCCTAGTGTAGGGTTCCGCAGTAGCGTAATAACTTGATGGCTGCCTATCACAGGAGACCTGAAAAATAACTGACATAAAACTTTTTTAAATTATTTATTAATCATCATATCAGCCGAAAAACGCCTCCCAATGATATTAATTAATTATTTTTAATAAATAAATAATTAATTCATATCTTTTATATTTGGGGGGAGGTCTTTGTCTATTAGATATGAATTAAATAATTAATTAATTGATTCATATCTTTTATATTGTTTTTCGGCCATTACTTATTAAATAATTAATGTAGAAGATAATTACATGATAATTTTACATCTATTCATTGCACTAAAACCTTTAAAGATATACCTGTGCAACAATTTCACTTATTTCCAGTGAGCGGGCGGACGCAACCGGAGCCACGGGCCAGCGGCTAGTGGAGGGGGCGCATATCAACAAATCACTGGTAACGCTGGGATCGGTCATATCGGCCTTGGCGGAGGCAACGCAGCCTGCTGACAGTGAGTTCAAACTGGCTTCAGTAATCCCCGTGATCAAAGTATATATATATTAGTACTGACATACAGTATGGACACTCCCTGCAGCTCTCTAGATTGCGACCTCACCCCCTCGTCACCCAGGTTGATAAAGATTGGTTACACTTTGGTTGTCGAACGTATAAGATTTCGCCGCCATTTTGTTTTTTCCGTCATTCCTTTAATGAAATGTCATTTCTGGCCCGTTGTATGAAGTGTCCAGGGTTGAATCACCGTGTCCACGGGTAAACACTCTTTAATACATACTGCGTATTCTTCTACTAGGTCCTTCCTTCGCTGCTAAGTATCGTGACCACACTTTTCTTCTATGGACGCGATCCTGGGTCAAGTGGACTGCCCGGTGCTAATCCTCCTCCCCTTCACTTTGATGTTCATGGCATCAGATCATCTCACGTTTTGTTTACATGATTGGCCATTTCTAAACAGATTTTATGTACTTTCTTTATTTCACGATATCTTCTAAACAACTTGATGAATTTTATGTACGTTTCTTTATGTCACGATATCTTCTAAACAGCTTGACGAATTTTATGTACGTTTCTTTATGTCACGATATCTTCTAAGCAACTTGATGAATTTTATGTACGTTTCTTTATGTCACGATATCTTCTAAGCAACTTGATGAATTTTATGTACGTTTCTTTATGTCACGATATCTTCTAAACAGCTTGATGAATTTTATGTACGTTTCTTTATGTCAAGATATCTTCTAAACAACTTGATGAATTGTAGAGTGCGAGGTTTCGTTAAATTCGTTTTGATTTAGTGAGTATCATAAGATACATTTTACCCGACTTTCGATAAAAGAGAGGTAATGTTTTTATACAATCGTGTTTTTATTAAATTTTTAATTTAATGTTATAACTTGTCCACAGACCGAACACCGAAAAGTGCGAAGAAGAGCGTGTTCATCCCGTACCGGGACTCGGTGCTGACGTGGCTGCTCAAGGACTCGCTCGGAGGTAACTCCAAAACCATCATGATTGCTGCGGTGAGTGTTGCACAGTACACGTTATGAAAGTACCTATTTGCCCTTGAGATTATCTCACCTGATGGTAAGTGACGATGATGCCGAAGATAGATATACAGATAGATCGTTTATTTCTAATAGCCTTACAGTGTACATATATATTTTAGTCCTTCTGACAGACATATTAAAAAATAGACAAAATTATGAATCTGAAATTGAGATGCAGGCAAGGTTCGAAACAAGGAGAAAAGACCTTAAGAACAAATTTAAACCACAACTCAAAGTTGTAACGCATTCCGCAAGAAATCAAGCAGTATTGCTTTTTAATAAGTTGCCTATTGAATTAAAATTGGACTCACGCATTCATGTTTTTAAAAGCGTACTAAAGGCACTTCTTTTGGACAAGTGTTACTATTGCATTGAAGATTTTACTCTTCCTAATTAGATCGTACAATGTGATACTTCATTGGGATTAGTTTATGTAGGTACTTTAGTTTCGTTTAGTTTTTGAATTGTTTGTATGTTATGTTTATTTATATTTTTATGTAATTCGTACACAATTTAAATTGTTTTTCGAATAAACTTGAACTTGAACATAGTACATACATAATACGTATACGGTAAACAAAAGAAGGTCAGTAAAATAAATCATTTAAAAAGAACAGTGAAGAGAATAACAAGAACAAAATAAAAATTGGTAGCAAAATTGTTCAAAACACAAGCCTTGAGACATCGGTTAGGACTCAGCATGTGCTGTGAGTACAGTACCCACAATGCTGATGATGATATCAGCTCATATACGTCCCCACCGAGGGGCTCGAGCCTACCCTGAATTAGGGCGATCGTTCCTTAGTCGACCACGCGGGCCCAGTACGGGTTGGTCGACTTCACACACAACGAGTTTCTTTGCAGGTGTGCAGGTTTCCTCACGATGTTTTCCTTCACCGTTAAAACAATCGGTGAGTATATGTACGTTAGTTTCGAAAAACTCATCGGTACATTGGCCGTCCGGATTTGAACGTGGGACCTCTGGTTAGGAGGACTGAGTCGATACCGGTTGAGCCACCGACGCTTCCGACTGCTGGACAAATTCCTAATAATTTTAATTTCTGAGTGACCAGTTTTTTCATCTACTATTGGTAAGCCCTTAAGTTTATTTCACATGATGGTAAGTGACGATGATGCCGAAGATGGAATCGGGATTACCAAGATTCCCCAACGCAATGGAGAACTGGCTATCTTATCTTCAAGGCGGAACACATCAATGTTGTTAACCGGTGGTAACTAGCGAGGTGGGATAAAATGGTGGTAACTAGCCAGGTGGGCTTAGAAAATACCCTTCCACCAACGAAATCTTACAAAGTTAAACTCCGTCGGGAATCAAACCCGCGACCTCCTGACGGGACTTAACCACTACGCCACGTAGGCGGTTGCTACCTAAAAAGTGACTCATATGATCAGTAGTGAACTACCCTTTTATAGATAGTGGTAGACACTTTCCATCATCAGGTCTACGTCTGGTTTTTCCCTTACCTTATCTGGTATTTAAAATACTATTATTGTGTCGATATATAGTACGTTCGGAGAATCATCTGCAGTACACCCGAACGGAGTTCTGGAAATATGTTAAAGGATAAAACAATATTACAAAAAAAAAAAGTTTTTACAAATGTGAAAGTTTGTATATATGGATGTTTGTTACTCTTTCACGCTTCAACCACTTAACGGATTGGGATGAAACTTGGCACACAATATAGGTTAGTTAGGGCCTGGAATAGGACATAGGTTACTTTTTACCCCGGGAAAACGTCTTATTCCCACCGGAAAATCGAAAACAACGCGGGCGTAGCCGCGGGCAGACGGCTAGTTCTAAATAAAAAACTAAAAAATATTAAAGTCACTTTCACTGTCCGTTTCACTGGACGAAGCATCTTCAGAATCTTCGCCTACATTAATAATTAAAGACTGAACAATTTAATAACACTTTAAACTTTCACGATTATTCATACTGACAATTTGGAAACAGGGCTTGACGTGATTTTATATAATTGATGTTGTTTTTACCTCAACGTTTCGACTATGCTTCGATAGCCGTGGTCGCGAGTAGACTGAAGCCGCGGTGTCATCGCCGCCGGCGCGTCGCAGGAACACCTCCATCTACCCTCACTACATTTTGTGAAGGGTTAGGGTCACCACACATTTCACGTAATAAGTTAGGGTCACGACACACTACACTGACACAGTCCACAGGCCGCACGGGTGACTGAACAAGATTCGCGCGACCCCGTGGGAGTGTAATATCGGCGGCGCCGCGATTGAACTAATACCGTTTGACGTGAGCCGGCACCGGCGAGCGGCATTTATCAAAGGTGCGGATAATTCCGCGAACGAATTTCAATATTGTAGCCTTTGAACAGAGTGTACATTTGAATACAATAGTTAAACTTTGTGATTTATTCTTTCACTGCCAGATATCCCCAGCCGACTGCAACTACGGCGAAACCCTCTCCACTCTGCGGTACGCGAACAGAGCTAAGAACATCATCAACAAGCCGACCATCAACGAGGACCCCAACGTCAAGCTCATCAGGGAGCTCCGCGAGGAGATCGACAAACTGCGTGCGCAGATTGAGCATAACACGGTGCGTATGCGTCTAATGTGGAAATGTGACGTGCAGGGTGTGTTCATCATATCAGCTCATATACGTCCACACCGAGGGGATCGAGCCTACCCTGTATTAGGGCGAACGATCGGGCCTTAGTCGACCACACGGGCCCAGTGCGGGTTGGTCGACTTCACACACAACCTCCGAGTTTCTTCGCAGGCGTGTGCAGGTTTCCTCACGATGTTTTCCTTTACCGTAAGACCGTAAGGAGGCTCGAGTCTCCATACAAACGTAGTTCCGCTTTAATATAAAAACTACATCGATTGAATCCGAATTTTGCGAATGAATTGAGTAGACACATATGGATGTTTGTAATTAGTTTTCGATGTACTAATATAAAACGGAAAAAATAAGAGAAGTTTCAAACTTTCAGTACAAAACGAAATTATGTTTTGTTTGGTTATGTTTCAATTTAATATGATGAAAACTAATTACAAAAATCGATATGACATATCGATTTTGTGTCTACTCAATATATTTGCAAAGTTTGGATTCAATCCGGCATGTGGTTTTTAGGGTTCCGTACAAAAAAAAACGATCCCTTATACGATCACTCGTGCGTCTGTCTGTCCGTCCGTCTGTCACAGCCAATTTGCTCCGGATCTACTGGACCAAATCAGGTGAAATTTGGTAGGATGGTGTACTCCTATGACCCAAACACAGATGTGCAAAATAAATATTTTTTTAAATAAGGGTTATTTTCGGGGTCAAATTAGGAAATAATTTTTTTTTTTGCAAAACTTACCTAGTTACCTATTTCAAATGAAAGGGCTCGTTATGAGGATCTCAAATATATTATTATTGTAAAATAAATAGTTTTGATTTTATTCACGAAAGAAGACGAAAATTGACCATTCCCCCCTGATCTCCAAACCTACTGAGCCTAAAATTATGAAAAAAAATAATACAAAATATAGTTCCTTGCTTGTGGATTACAGGAAAACCTATAAGAATTCTATCAATTGAAAATAAAGTGGTAAACTCAAAATTTCACGTTCACTTACGGAAAATAGTTCACTAAAACACCACTAGTTAGCGCTAGTAGTAGGTCTTACTGTGAGGATTTTTAATGTGATATTTTTGTATTTGACTTTGGCATTGTACGGAACCCTCTCCACGCGAGTTCAACTTGCAGCTGGCCGGTTTTTATATTAAAGCGGAACTACGTTTGTATTGAAACCCGAGCCTCCTGGGGCCCCTAAGAGCGTCGGATAAAGGTACATATGAAATCGAAATTCGAAAACACATTGGTACGTGGCGGGACTCGAACCACGACCTCCTGGACGGGAGGTAGCAGCTCTAACGGTTACGCCACTGACGCTCGAGGGAAAGTTTTTCTACATCGAAATATTTGCACATCTGTATTCAGCTTCGGTGGCGTAACGGCAAGGGCCGCTGCCTCCTGTCCGGGAGGTCGTGGTTCGATCCTGCCACGTACCAATGTGTTTTCGAATTTCGATTTCATATGTACGTTTATCCGACGCTCTTACGGTGCAGGAAAAACATCGTGAGGAAACCTGCATACGCCTGCGAAGAAACTCGAAGGTTGTGTGTGAAGTCGACCAACCCGCACTGGGCCCGCGTGGTCGACTAAGGCCTAATCGCCCTGATTCAGGGTAGGCTCGAGCCCCTCGGTGGGGACGTATATGAGCTGTTATAATAATTCAGCTTCATGTGTATGTCACGTGTGTATGTTCTGGCAAATAAATATTCCAATCCGGTATTTAACTGCTAATAATTAGAGTTACTTTTTATCAACTTACTTTAAGGGTTGGTTGGAAGAGATCCCTGTTTGGGATAAATCCGCCTTTGTGCATATTTCTATTATGTATCTATAATTGTAAATTTTGTTGTACAATAAAGAGTTTACAAACTAACAAACTGTCAAAAACGGCATTTTGTTCTGAAATTGTTCGTGTTACAAACTTGTGACGTCATTGTCTTTGACGAACTAATTTAGTGATTTTGATAAATATAAAATTGAAATTAGAATAAAATGTTAAATGAGTATAAGTTTTTATGCTTTTGTATGAGAAATGCTGTTTAGTGTATAATATTATTTAATTTATCGTAAACACTGTCAAATTGCTAAACTTAAGTGGCAGTGGGCGGGGCACATTGCTCGTAGAACAGATGGCCGTTGGGGCAGTAAAGTTCTCGAGTGGCGACCGCGCACTAAAAACGTAGCGTAGGAAGGCCTCCCACTCGGTGGTCCGATGACCTGGTGAATGCGGGCGCTGGATGCGGGCAGCGCAGAACCGGTCGTCGTGGAGATCCTTGGGGGAGGCCTATATCCAGCAGTGGACGTCCTTCGGCTGATAGGATAAATATAAATTTGAAATTAGAATAAAATGTTTTTTATAATATCTTTTAATTTATCGTAAACACTGTCAAATACCCTATTATGAACTGTTTCTTCACAGGGCCCCATAGAGAACGAGCCTGGCGTCCTGGCAACCCTCCAACGCAAGGAGGCCCAAGAGAAAGTTCTCACAGAGAAATGGACGGAAAAGTGGCGCGAGACACAACAGATATTGCAGGAACAGAAGGCGCTGGGGCTGAGGAAGAGTGGGCTCGGGGTTGTCTTGGACTCGGACATGCCGCACCTGGTGGGGATCGACGATAATCTGCTGTCGACTGGTGTCACGCTGTATCATTTGAGGGTAAGGAATCTTGTTTAAACTATTTTGTACAGGTTTTCACACCACATCACATCAGCTCATATACGTCCCCACCGAGGGGTTCAAGCCTACCCTGAATTAGGGCGATCGGGCCTTAGTCGACCACGCGGGCCCAGTGCGGGTTGGCCGACTTCACACACAACCTTTGAATTTCTTCGCAGGCGTGTACAGTTTTACTAAAACCCCATCCAAGATAACGAGCTAGTACAGTTAAAATGAACTCGACTGTTACTGCCGGAGTATTTTTTTATCCATATTTGGTAAGCCCTTGGCATCATCTCACCTGATGGTAAGTGACGACGATGTCGAAGATAAGAGCGGGCTTATCAAGATTCCCCAACGCAATGGAGAGCTGGCTATCTTATCTTCAAGCCGGAACACATCAATGTTGATGGTGGTAGCTAGCCAGACGGGCTTGGAAAATGCCTTTCCACCAACCACACCGAGTCTTCCAAAGTTAGGTCCGCCGGGAATCGGACCCGCGACCTCCTGATTTGAAGCTAATGGATAGAGAGGGTTAAAAAAGTAAGAACGTTTGGACTGTGTTCTCAAGACAACATTTTTTGTATGTTCGTGCGATTCGGTGCTGTTCAGACGTCCCCAACTACTGCGCTGCGATCAATTGTTGAGAATCTTGTCTGGATATGTACATACATACATACATACATTAACAGCATAATTGATTGTAGTGATTGACTAAGTGCAACCACTTTTTACAGGTTGTTTGGTTTAATTCTTGTTATTAATAAAATAAACAATTAAAAAAAATACTAGTGAGTTACAAATCGTAGTCGAAAGGTAATTAAGTAAGTAAGTGTCTTGTCAGCTCGTGGCATCGGAATAGGGATGACAAAGGCTAGTCATCTGATTTACTTTTAATTATCTGTCACAAACGACATTTTGTTCTAAAAAATGTTTGAAATACTTAGGCGTGACGTCATAGTTTTGCAGCGTCGTTTATGTACTCATTTTGTGATTATGGTGAATTAAAAATCGACGACCTGATGGAAAACAAAACGAGTAAGGTTTTCCGAAGTTTAAGTAGAAGGGCAATTTAGTGATCAAGAGTACATAATTTATTTCTGATGCAGTTGAGTATTCGTCATCCCTTATAGGGATGACACAGCGCCATCTCTGGATAGCCCCTTGAAGTAGCTTCGTAGCTTTTGGACTTGTTAATCGATCAATAACCGCCTCCGCTGCGTAATGGTTAGTCCATTCGCTTCACACCAGGAGGTCGAAGGTTCGATTCCCGGCGGGGTCAACTTTGTAAGACTCGGTTTGGTTGGTGGTAGGTCTATGAATAAATATTTTTTATCCTTAGGGGTAGGCCCTTCAATTAATTCCTGTTATTTTATTCACTAATCAATTTGGATAGATTTTTCTATCATTTTTATTTAGATGATTTTATCTATGTAAAACTTCTTTGTGTCAAAAATCTTATGTATCTGTTTTTTGCAATTTGTGTATACAAATCTAGGAACATTTCTTGTTCCTATACAGTTTTCTACAACATGCTTACATTCTTTTTGTATGTTCAACAGGAGGGTGAAACCCTGATAGGCACTGAAGAGCACACCCCCACTCCACACATCGTGATCGTGGGGGCGGGCGTGCTGCCGCTGCACTGCCGCATCACGTTGCACGACGGAGTGGCGACACTGGTGCCGTCGGCCGGGGCGCAGTGTTGGCTCAACACTGTGCTCATTGACAAGCCGAACAAACTGAGTCAAGGTATATTGTTGTATTATAAGATTTCTCTCCCCCCACCTCCTCCTGTCACAAACGCCACAACCTTGAATCGCATAGAATTGTATATACAGGACCAGTGCACGACCTGGTGAAGATCGCGGGAAGCCGATGGATGCGGGCAGCGCAGGACCGGTCGTCGTGGAAATCCTTGGGGGAGGCCTTTGTCCAGCAGAGGACGATTTTTGGCTGATATGATGAGGACCAGTGCAGACGGCCCTACACTTTCTTACACAATTTCATCTTCATAACACATTATATTGCCTAAATATTAAATTAATATATTCATATATTAGTAATGTATTATATTAATGTCTTTCATGTTCCAATCCCCTGAGCTAAGTACCATTGATTGGAACAAAGGCGTTTTCTTAGTGGTCAAATAGGGCAATTTTTTACACTAGTTAATTTTCTTGAATTTTCCTGAAAGTGAAGAAATCTTATGCGGGGTCTTCTCAAATATGATATTAGTAACAAAGAAACTGCTGCGATAACTCTTAGGCTTTCAAATTAAAAATGTGTACTTTTGCCTCAATAAAGGCGATTTTTTCAGGTGAAAAAACCCGACTTCATGGGGTTAAAGCCACCATTGCTCTCAAAATATCTAAGCACTAGGCATATGTTTACCATCATTTAATTTCTAATAGTCTAATGTTATTTGAGAATAAATTTTGTTTTAATAACTATTGCACTTAATATTAATTTTCATCTTTAAACTTTTTTATACAATTAGTAATTTCGTAGGTAAAGCCCTAATATACAAAATTCATAACCTTACTATTATAATAAATGTGAAAATGTATGTTTGTTTTTTACCTTTTCACGCTGCAACCCCACAACCATTCTTCACGAAATTTGGCATGCAGGTGGTAGCCTGTGTCATGAAAATAGCATAGTCCGACACCGTTCCTAAGGGAACTAAAAAAGTACTTTTTTTGGCTGTTTCTTTAACATCGCTGTGGAACAATGGTTTTTTACACTGAGATGGTTGAGGGGGTGGGAAATGACATAGACTACTAAGTAGCATAGCCCGAGATAGTTCCTGAAAGATCTGGCGAAAACTCATTGAGAGGCTCGCGCACGTCGGCGTCGCAACGGAGCAACGTATTGACGTGAATTGTGTACAGTACACGTTTGCCTGTCAGCGATCTGGCTGGAGACCCAAGAGCCAGACTAACCCGACACTATACCGAAGATATCCCGGACGTCAGCCTGTACGAGATTAGAATGGCTCTCAAACAGCTCAAGAACAACAAGGCACCGCGTGATGATGGAATTACGGTTGAACTTCTGAAAGCAGGTGGATCACCGGTACTAAAAGCTCTTCAGAAGTTATTTAATTCCGTTATACTCGAGGGATAAACGCCTAAGGCATGGCTTGGCATGGTCGTGCTTTTCTTCAAAAGGGTGACAACACCCTGCTGAATAGCTACAGACCATCTCACTTCTGAGCCATCTCTACAAGCTGTTTTCGAGAGTCATTAAGAATCGTCTCGCACGCAGGTTTGACGACTTCCAGCCTCCCGAACAAGCCGGTTTCCGAAAAGGCTTTAGTACCATAGACCACATACATACGATGCGGCAGATTATACAGAAGACCAAAGAGTACAATCAGCCACTATGCTTGGCGTTTGTGGACTATGAGAAGGCTTTGATTTAGTTGAAACCTGGGCTGTGCTACAGTCTCTCCAGCGGTGCCAAATACATCGAGGTGTTGAAGTGTCTGTATGAAAACGCCACCATGTCGGTTCCCCTCCAGGACCAGATCTCGAAACCTATCCAGTTGCAGCGAGGGGTGAGACAGGGAGACGTTATATCTCCGAAACTGTTCACCGCCGCCCTGGAAGATGTTTTTAAGCTTCTGGACTGGGGTGAACTCGGCATCAATATCAACGGCGAGTACATATCCCACCTCCGATTCGCTGACGATATCGTGGTCATGGCTGAGACTATGGAAGACCTAAGAACAATGCTCGATGGCCTCAGTAAAGTCTCAACAAGTGGGTCTTAAAATGAACATGGACAAGACGAAAATAATGTTAAATGTCCGTGTTGCACCCACTCCTCTAAAGGTTGGAGATTCTACACTGGAAGTTGTTGACGAATATGTATACCTGGGACAAACAGTTCAGCTAGGTAGTTCCAACTTCAAGAAAGAGATCAATCGACGAATCCAACTCGGCTGGGCAGCGTTCGGGAAGCTTTGCAATATCTTCACGTCCCAAATACCGCAGTGTCTCAAGACTAAGGTCTTTGACCAGTGTGTGTTGCCAGTGATGACTTACGGAACTGAGACATGGTCACCCAAAGGGCAATGGAGCGTGCTATGCTCGGAGTGTCTCTGCGTGATCGAATCAGAAACGAGGAGATCCGCAAGAGAACTAAAGTAACCGACATAGCTCACAGAATCGTTAAACTGAAGTGGCAGTGGGCAGGGCACATAGCTCGTAGAACAGATGGCCGATGAGGCAGTAAAGTTCTCGAGTGGCGACCGCGCACCGGAAAACGTAACGTAGGCAGGCCTCCCACGCGGTGGACCGATGACCTGGTGAAGATCGCGGGAAGCCGATGGATGCGGGTAGCGTAGGACCGGTCGTCGTGGAAATCATTGGGGGAAGCCTTTGTCCAGCAGTGGACGATTTGTGGCTGATATGATGTGTACAGAAATAGTTGAGGGGGTGGGAAGTGACATAGACTGCTAATCAGAATAGCCTCATATAGTTCCTTAGGGGATCTGGAGTAAACTCCAGTCTACGCTCGCGAGTCGTGTGACTCGCACGCTACTCACTCTCAAAGACAGTCATAAAAAGGATGCCTACGCGAGCGAAGCCGCGGGCGAAAGCTAGTAGAATTATAATAATTATGGCTCTTTGCCAGACGCACTTAACTGTTCAGTACTATGCATACATACTATGCATCTACGCCAAAATTTAGTTTAGGAGTCGGCAGTAGTCGCTGTGGCCGAAATCGGCTAGATAGGCATTATTAGTAGTTTCAAATATAAAATTCAAGCCTCTCTGCTCACTTGGCATAAGGCGAAGTGGCAGGAGCACCTCCAGCGGAAGCACAGTCGGCTGGAGTTTAGTGCGACGGGGAGAGAAAGCGTTGAGCTATCCGGGCATTATAGAGGAGGACTGCTTTCTGCATTGCTGCAATTCTTGGTCTGCCTCGGAGTTCCAGCCGCTTTAGGTGACGTTCAAGGTCGGCTAAAATTAGCCTTCGGTGATTTCGGTGGATTCCACTCGCCACATATCAGTAACCTCGTGCGCCAGGACCAGGTACTCGGTCCTTTTTGCGGCATCAGCCTGCACGAGGTTTTCATCGTATGGGAAAGTGACATCAACCAAAAACACCCTTAACTGCGCCCGATCCATCAACACGATATCAGGCTTACTCGAAGGAATCGTCCTGTCTGTGATGATAGGTCGGTACCAGTAGAGCTTGGCGCGGTCGTTCTCGCTAACCGTCTCCGGCGTGTACTTGCAATATGGCAACCGCCGAAATATGAGACAGGCATGACCCAGGCGTTGAATGCTTTTATCTTGCTAACGCCCGACAAATAGCTCTCCAGAACTTTTGTAAGACACTCCTGAAACACGTAATAAACCGCTGTTTCCCCCCTGCCTCGTGAACACCAATACTCTGCGGTATACCCAAATACCGGTATGTATCAGTTTCAGAGAGGGTGCGGATGTTCATGGAGTCGATTTCGACTCCATCTAAATGTACCACCCTACCCCTATCTACATGAAGGATCGCGCACTTATCCACTCCTAACTCCATGTTGATGAAACTGCTTAAATCTCAAGTGATTTTCAACATCGTTCCTCCAACCGCGTTGCATTTGGAGCGAACATTTAGAGATCGTCCATGTAGAAAATGTGGGTCATGCGTGAATCACCTCTCTGAAACTGAAATCCCGTCCCTGATTTCTCAAGCAGAAAGCTGAGTGAATTCAGGGACAGGCAAAACCAGAGTGGACACGTACAGTCGCCCTGGAATATTCCCCTCTTAATCCAAATCTGGTCCTCCGTATTCGACAACCGCTGACCATGGAGACTAAGGATCGTGCTCCATTGCCCCATACACGATCCGAGGAAGTCTCGAACTGTTTCATCTATCTTGTACAGTTCGAGGACCCTCTTCAACCATGAATGGGGGATCGAGTCGAAAACCTTCTTATAATCAATTCAGGCAGCGCAGCGGAGAAATTGCATCGATTGCGGTTCACCAATTTACCCACGACCGCTTCAATCAATATTAGTTCCTTCGTACCGCGACTACCGCCTCGACAGCCGCCATGATATCATTCGCCTCAATGAAGGCGTCAATTTCCGCCTTCAGAATGGATGTCAGTGTCTTGTAGGTGGTAGAAATACATGTGATGGGGACGTATTGACTAGGGTGACCGGTATTATTCGACTTAGGAGCTGAATGAGCGATCCCAGTAGTCAAGAAGTTCGGGACCTGACGTTGCTCGAGTGCTTGCTGGAACTGGCTAGCAAAGGTCTCGTGACTCGCATGGAACCCCTTAAAGTAATAGTGGTGCAGTCCACCGCTCCCTAGAGTTTTCCAGGTCGGAGCTTTAAGGACCGCTTGCAATACATCATCGGTACTAATGGCCACGGGGTTCATCGTTGTGTTGCACAGGCCGGGACCACAGGTTGCGCCAAAAGGTTACAATACCCGCATGATAAGGTCACCCGCCTCCTATTATTATTATTATTGTGGTATAAAAGAATGAATTGAAATAAACTCATTGAGATATTTTGTCCCCAGGCTGCATCCTCCTCCTAGGGCGCACGAACATGTTCCGCTACAACGACCCGGCCGAGGCCGCCAAGCTGCGGCAGGAGGGCAGCGCGTCCGTCATGAACCTGTCGCGGCTCTCCCTCCTCTCGTGGTCCACCACCGACCTGGCTGCGAGCACTGAGAACCTGAACACTACGCTGTCGTAAGTTTTTAGGATTGCCTAGCCAAAGGGTACAAACGGGACCCTATTACTAAGCCTCCTATGTCCGTCTGTTTGTCACCAGGCTGTATTTCATGAACCGTGACAGCTAGACAGCTGAAATTTTCACAGATGATGTATTTCTGTTGCCGCTATAACAACAAATACTAAAAAAGAAAAAAAAAGAGTTTTTTAAACATGAAGAAACTAGCGCCATCTAGTATGATGGTACGAAACCCTTAGTATTTTTTTTCTCTCTTTGTTTTTTAAAATCAGCAATTAAATACTCGACAGTCTCGACACCATTAAAAATAAATTATGCAATAAAATTCACGAAATTGAACTCCTACGATTTCAGAAAAACTTACTCATTTGGTTTTCCATAGACATTTTCTATTTTTAATTTTTCAAAAACATAAAATTAGTACATCAACGGCAATTAAAAAAATATGACGTTCAATAGTTAAATATTTCAAAAATTTTTAGAACAAAATTTCGTTTTTGACAGTTTGTTAAAAAGTAAGTCAGATGACTAGCAGGTAAGGACTGAAGTTCTTGGCATCATCTCACCTGATGGTATGTGATGATGATGCCGAAGATGGAAGCGGGCTTCCCAAGATTACCCAATTGGAATTTCTCAATGGGAAACTGACTATCTTATCTTCAGGCTGGAACACATTAATGCTGTTAACATTGTGTTTGGCGACAAGACTTAGATAAGAAGGTGGTACTTGCCAGGTACCAGGAAGCGGTGATAGCCTTGTGTGCAACTTGCGTGGTTGCGTCGATCACACAGGTTAACTGACCTGAAGCACGGTCATTATCTGGATGGGTTTGAATGGTAGCGGCATTTTGCTCGACCGTTTCGCAAGGCACGTTAACCGTTGTTGCTTGTTGCTATCACTAGATGGCAGTCGTTAAACCGTGTTAGAGTTATAGGCGGCTTTTAAAACTTCTGAC
This sequence comes from Coleophora flavipennella, assembly GCA_947284805.1. Lineage (NCBI taxonomy): Eukaryota > Metazoa > Arthropoda > Insecta > Lepidoptera > Coleophoridae > Coleophora > Coleophora flavipennella. The sequence continues at coordinate 11,518,305 of OX369294.1, read as the reverse complement.
AGTTGGATTCGCCACCAGCTCTACAAGCTCCACCCCCCCGTGTGTGAGTTCTCGAGCTTGGGAAGAGACCCGTGCCCCAGCAGCGAATACTTTTATGGGTTGTTCACTTGCCAGGTGGGCTTAGAAAATACCCTCATCATATCAGCTCATATTCGTCCCCACCGAGGGGCCCGAGCCTACCCTAAATTAGGGCGATCAGGCGAGATCAGGGAGTTTCTTCGCAGGCGTGTGCAGGTTTCCTCACGGTGTTTTCTTCGCCGTAAGAGCGTCGGATAAACGTACATATAAAATCTTAATACGTGGCAGGATTCGAACCACGAGCTCCCGGACAGGAGGCGGCGGCTCTAGCCGTTACGCCACCGACGCTCTTGCCCTACCACCAACCATACCATGTCTTACAAAGTACCCCGCCGGGCATCGAACCTGCTACCTCCTGGTGTCAAGCTAGTAGATTAACCATTACGTTAAATTAATTTCACTAACTTTGTACGCATGATGGACGAGTCGCCGAAATAGTGTCGCTTGCCCTTAGTAAATACCGTCACTTCTATAATTCAACCTGCCTCTTCTACAATTAAACCTTTCACTTCTATAATTAAACCTGTAACTCTGTAGAACGCTCGACTTGCTCCTCTAAGCAGTAAATCTGTTCCCAGTGACATAGAAGGCGAAATGAAAAGCGACCGGATAGAAGCCCAACGTGCAGAGCTAGAGCGAGAGAGACAGCAGTTCCTACTGCAGCAGCAGGAGCGACAGAGACGGTGGCACGCCGAGAGAGAGGAGCTAGTGCAGGCGCAGAAAGAGCTAGACCAGGTCAGTCACCTCACCGTTACAGGGACACTATGAAGACGTCTACTGATACATAGAGGGCGCTATGCCATGGAGACGCTAGCAAGGACCATCAGCGTTAAGTCGTGGCGTCAAAAACATACTAAAAAATGGCTTATCGAGAAGGCATTTTATTCTGTTGATGAATTTTTAAAATTGAATGTTTTATTACATCGTCTCAATTTTTTTCGTCTGTGTGTCGCGTGACGGTCGGTATGATCGTTTCGTCCTCTGTCCCGTAGCTCCAAGACGAGAGCAGCCATGATCGTTTCTTGCTCTGTAAATGTCTATAATGTGAAAAAAAGTTTCACTTTTACCGTGGTTTCATAAAACCACACACACTTTTTTTTAAATTATTTTGTTTTACAATGGTGTCGATTCGGTGTTACACGACTTAACTTAATTGACAGGATTAAACTAAATTTACACATTCTGTCTTTTACTTTCTGTACCGAAAAGACAAGGATAGAATGCTTAAATTTAGTTTAGTCCTGTCAAATAAGTTAAATCGTGTTACACCGAATCGACACCAATGTAATTATTTTTTATTTTGTAATCTCAATGACGTAAGTTTTATTTTTCGTGATAATTATAAATGTTATCTTTTGACCCTTAACTTACCATTACCAATAAATATGTCTATGTCTATGTCAGGCAACCCTCAGAAGAAGAGTCCTGGATCTCTTAAAAGCAAGCGTCTTGTACAAACTGTCTCCCAAAATTGTAATTGGCTCTAGATTCCACTTTTAGGGTTCCGTACCTCAAAAGGTAAAAACGGAACCATAAAAGGATCACACTTCTGTCTGTCCGGCCGTCTGTCACAGCTCAAACTACTGGACCGATTGAGTTGGAGTTTGGTATCCTTACTAATATTATAAATGTGAAAATCTTTGAGATACCTTTTCACGCTTCAGCACCTCGACCGATCTTGTTGATATTTGGCATGCAGGTAGACTATGTCACTGAAAAGCACATACGCTACTTTTTATCCCGTGGAAATAGTCTAGTCAGATGTAGTTCCTGAGGAAATAAAAAAAATTTTTTTTGTTCATTTCTTTAACATCGCAATGGAACTATAGGTTGTTGTGATTTTTTGCACAGAGATGGTTGAGGGAGTGGCAAATGACATAGACTACTAATTAGCTTAACCTGACACAGTTCCCGAGGGATCTGAGGAAAACTCATTATCACGCTCGCGCACGTCGGCGTCGCAACGGAGCAACGGTTGAAGTGATTTTTTTGTATAGAATTGGTGAGACATAGATTTATAATCACAATAGCCCGATATGGTTCCTGAGGGATTCGGAGAAAACTCGTGTCCACGCGAGCTAAGCCGCAATGTACATGGAGCCACTTTTGGGGGTAAATCAGAAAATTTTAAAACAGTTTTCCAAACTATTATCATCATCATATCAGCCACAAATCGTCCACTGCTGGACAAAGGCCTCCCCCAAGGATTTCCAGGACGACCGGTCCTGCGCTGCCCGCATCCATCGGCTTCCCGCGATCTTCACCAGGTCATCGGTCCACCGCGTGGGAGGCCTGCCTACGCTATGTTTTCCGGTGCGCGGTCGCCACTCGAGAACTTTATTGCCCCATCGGCCATCTGTTCTACGAGCTATGTGCCCTGCCCACTGCCACTTCAGGTTTTTCCAAACTATATTGTGTGACATATCAAATGAAAGGGCTTGTTGAAATTATTTAAGAAAATAGGCCAAAATTGTCCATTCCCCAAAACTACTGGTTCTAAAATCTTGAAAAAATCACAGTATATGAGGTTGAATGCATAGGTTACAGGAAAACTTATGAGACAATCTTAAATCCTTCCATTCACACAGAACAAATAAAATTTCCAAATTTACAGAATACAAATACAATACAAATATTCATTATTTGCCATTAAACAAGGTACTAAATTGATGTTAGTTTAAAGACCGTAGACTCTCTTGTTTAGCCATTTTATGTTATAAGCATGCAAATTTATAACTAGAAACATTAAAAAAAGCAAGAAAAGAATAGATTAACAAACAAACAAACAATTAATTTCACTCCACATATAGAATACGAAAACATGTCAATATTTTAAATAAATTCACATCATGTCATGTTTAAATATAGTTGTAACAATAATTTCTATTAGAGTTATTTATGTGTCAAAAATTCATTGACTGAATAAAACATATTTTGAAGCAGCCACGCATGCAATTTGTTCTTAAATTTATTGAATGGTAATAATGTAATATCATCAGGTACTTTGTTAAATATTCTTTGTCCCATCCAAAGACAGTTTTTTTGAAAACTAGTGCTCTGGGGTATGTCCTCTACAATTAATCTGTTGGGGTTTCTCCTACTTCTTTGCACTCCATCTCTAGCCTCTTTATAGAATACCTTACAATTTATTTTAACGAATTTAGCCATTTCGAATATGTACAAGCAAGTTAACGGTAATATATTAAGCTTACTAAATAATGGTCTACATGAAGTGTCAGTCGCTACACCAAATATGGCCCGTATGCATTTCCATATATGCATTGCAATAAGTGGAACCCTATTTACCGAGACTCTGAAATATTAACCATAATAAATAAAAAGTCAATTATGTTTTTTTTATTAACTCGGCGGTGCCCGAGTGGCGTATCGGGATTTTCAAAATAGCCCTTGAAGCAATACCAGTTGGGCACCACTGACCTAGAGCAAGTATGTACTCAGATGTCATGTTCTGAAAGTTTTGATGTGGAACCCTGTTCGAGTGACTCCGAGGCACACTTGGCCAGTTTTTACTTTATTGTGTGGCCAGGATTGTGTGAGAGAGAGGTGGGGCGTTGTCCTCATTTCAGCAAAAACAAATTCAAGTTGTAATCTGAAGTTGTTCTCTTTGAGGATAGATAGATGTCGATGGTTTCTTTACGTTTAAAAAAAAATCACGTTTAATGAAAAGAGCCCCCCACCCCCTTTAATATTTATGGTTTGTTGTTATACCAGCAACAGAAATACACTCTGTGAAAATTTCAACTGTCTACCTATTACGATTCATGAAATACAGTCCGCTGACAGACAGACAGACGGACAGACAGCGCAGGCTTAGTAATAGGGTCCCGTTGGTCACTCTTTGGGTGTACTTACCCTATAAAGTAACTCAAAAGACTAGCATGCATGAAGTATATTGGTTTACATGTCTAAAGACTTCCTATTTATTGTACAGGAGCGCGAAGCAATGGAGCGCGAGTATGCAGCAGCATGCAAACGTCTGTCCGGTGACTGGCGAGCGCTAGAGCGCGGCTGGTCGCACCGGCGGCGGGCCTTGAGGCACCGGCAGAGAGAGCTCAGCGCGAGGGCTCAACGGCTCGCCGCCTTGAGAGACACGCATCAAAGCTGTGTAAGTACATATTAATGTAGCAACTGAGGCGTGTGGCGGCAGGCGCTCGTCTGAAGAACAGATATATTGCGCTAAAATGTACAGGCTGTCCCAAAAAATACAGTCAAGCGGTGCCAATAGCAGGCCCTCGTCACTCGGCCGAGAGCGCGAGATAAGTACCTACACAATGGCGCGGCCTACAGACCGCGCTCGTCATTCGGTTGTCAACTCGTGCCGAAAGCGGAGCGATTATCGAGCAAGCGATTACGCAGGTTGAAACATGTTCGTCGCGCGGTCTCACAACCCTGCCGGTTGATCAGTAATGCGACAACACTCGACCGGCCAGCGCAAAAGAATCTCTCACGCGCATTGATTCGGTTCATTCTTGCGTAAAAGCGCGATTGTTATCGGTGTATGTATAGGTATGTTGCAGTAAAATTGGAGGCACTAAGCGCGGTCGCGAACTAGACTGTTCTTTATTACCGCGTAGCGAGAGTTGCTATTTATTTAAAGCGTCATTGCGAGTACCTCATCTGTACTTGTACTATTATTATCATCTGTGCCAATAGTGTTAAAATATATGTGACTCTATATACCCTTCTGGAAAAAGCTGATGAAATGAAGGAGTTTTTCTTGTATTTGGCAGGCTTAAATTGTATGATATGTTTCACAAACTGACGTCAAAGTCCAGTTTTATACAAAATCTAAAAATAGAAATGCGAATATCTCGAAAACCGTGAAGTATCGGGGAACATACATGGGGGTGATTCAGATACCCCTAGAGGTGTTCTATCTTTGGACTTCCGTTTGACACTATTTTTTTGGAACACCTTGTATATATTAGTACTAACGTACAATATGGCCACTGCCTTTCGCCCTGTAGATTTCGACCTCAACTATATTCCATACTACAATAAGTTGGCTCGAATCAGCTGATTGACTTGGAGAGTTCGTCACAGAATTTACGAAGGTAAATAATACCAGTAGTTCTCATCAAAGCTTTCGAGTTTGCATCAGCTTAAGTGGTTTTTCTTAGACTGAAATGCATTGTCTTGGTTTTTATAAACTCTATTGTTTTTACTATAGCCGGGTATTCCTTACGCAAAATTTGTTTAGCAACACTGTTTACAAACAATGTTTCTTCATCTTCGTAAACAGTTGCGAAACAAAGATGATGAAAATGTTGCAGTGTTTACCACTCTAGATGGAGAACACGTCGCAACAAGTAGTTTCGCAACAAAAGTTGTCTAGTGTGGACTTGTGTTGCACGTGTCCATAAACATGGAGGTAGTGTGGAGCAATGAGCAGATTTCGATTCTCCCTCGGAAAACATTTTAGCAACAACTGACAAGTGTGGACTGTCATGTTTCAGACACGTGTTTTCGGTGAACTTGTATTGCAACATGTAATAGTATATTAAAGGTACCCTTCTTTTCCAGGAACGTTCTCAATAGAATTATTTGTGAGTTTAGAAATGGTTACATGGGTTACCTAAACTGGGTTTTATAACTACGGCGTCCTGTTGGTTCGGCGATCGAGCGACAAAAGCGGTGTCTCATTGTTCAAGAGTTACACGGTGACACTTTTAACACTTTAAGCAGTTTCTACGGCAATTACGAAATTACTGTTGAGAAATGAAGTCTCACGTGGTAACACACTGATGATGAAGAAACAAGTGTATCTAAATATCTTATTGCTAAACAAATGTTGCCAAATGAATACCCGGCTTTAATTGCTATGTTGCACAGTACATCCATAATGAGTAATTGATATGAACAAAGTCAACAACCGCTAGATAAGGATATTACTTAATTATATAATTAACAGTTTATTTCAGTTAAACAATTTATTGATTGACTATCGAGCAATGTCTCTTGATGAAGGAAAGCTAAAAATAATAATTGTACAGCCACGCTGTGCATACTTTATCGCGTAGCCTTCACCGTGTGGCGTACACACACCAACCAGAGGAAGTATTGTTATCCCGAAAAAAAGGTTTATCCAATTTTCGTGAAATTATGTTTTATATCATTAAGACATGCCAATAAACAGAATATCTCAATTCCTTCCGTCTGTCCGTGCGTCCTTCCGTCACGCTTGGCTCTGGAGGCTAAATCTTTAGTCCGATTAGGACCAAATTTAAAACTTAAGAGTTTTAAATTATTTCATCGAGGGATTATCAAAAGTTTCTTCGTACCGTCAAAAACTGAAATTATGTTTTTTTTTCAAAAACGACTCTAATGATTTTGATGAAACTTTGCACGTTGTAGTTTCTTATGTTTGTCTTTAATCCTATTGGTCTGGGAAAAAACGTGTTTGTATAGTTTCCTACAATGAAATTGAAACTTGTGATTTCCTCACAAATGGTTGGAGCTATTGAATTGTCATGTATTACTAGTAAGTAAATATTCGGTAAAGCAACATGAATTCATCCAAATTATTAAAAAAAACAATATTTGTATGAAAAAAAAGTTTTATGTCAATCAGACCTTTGGTTTACCCGCTAAGGAAAGCGTGATGGATAGATGGATGGACGGAAGTTTTTGACAAACATGTTGTTTTGTTTATACCAGTGATGCAGAACACATCTATGGTAAAATTAGTTTTTTTTTTACGACGATTACTTTTTTTTATTCTCTCGCTGCGCTCAGTCGCTCGAAAGTAAATTGTGACGCATAGTTTGTACTGTGCTTAAAATACTATCTCCATTCATTTAAATAAGTGTCAGATTTTTCTACTGGCAATTAAGTACCCAAAGACATTCGATTTCCCTCGCGATTTTTTTTAACACTGTGTACGTACCTATTACTTGTCTCGTTACGTGAGTTACGTCACACAATGTGGGATTGATGTCATTGGGCCATGCGATCTGAGTCATACGGCGGTACCATTGGTTCTTTCGATAAGTGAAAAATGAGTGAGCTATTAGCGGAAACAACAAAATCCTTAGAAAAACAAATGTTTCGACGATTCGATTACCTGTTCGGCATCATCGTTACTCACCATCAGGTGGGATGATGCCAATGGCTTACGAATTGTAGATAAAAAAATAAGAAATAAGGCTCTTCAAAACCAGGGCAAAAACGATTCCTAACTAAATTCATTTTTTGTCATTGGAAGACTTTTATACTTTTTAGACATTTTAAATATTTCGACAACCAGTAGTACCGCTACGAAAGCACTCACTTTTTAAAAAAAACAATGATATTGTTTTTTCACATTAAAAAAGTAGAGCCGTCTTCTCACAGATGAGAGCTACTTTTAGCGCCACCTATGCCTTGCCGTAGACGCGTTTATTTGCAAAACTATGTTAATTTATCATTTTTTTGCAGTACATTTTTTGTTTTGTTTTGAGTTCTGAATATTGTGATTCGTGATTGTGTGTCTGTGAAATAAAATTGATTTTATAATGGTTTGTCTGACGTAAGTTTTATCTGTAAGTTATAAATTATAAAAAAAAAAACTGTTATTCCACTCCTGAGAATAAATATTCTAACAAATAATACCTTAAGTTTTAAATTAGATGTTCTTAGACTCTTTCGCATCGGTGGTGTAACGGCTAGGGCCGCCGCCTCCTGTCCCGGAGGTCGTGGTTCGAATCCCGCCACGTACCAATGTGATTTCGAATTTAGATTTCATATATACGTTTATCCGACGCTCTTACGGTGAAGGAAAACATCGTGAGGAAACCTGCACACGCCTGCGGACAAACTCGCAGGTTGTGTGTGAAGTCGACCAACCCGCACTGGGCCCGCGTGGTCGACTAAGGTCTGATCGCCCTAACTCAGGGTAGGCTCTAGCCCCTTGGTGGGGACGTATATGAGATGAAATGATGACTCTCTCGAAATAAATTTCAAAAAAAAAATTAGATACATTCTGATAAATTATTAATAGTTTATTTTAACACGCTTTTATTAGCTTCACTTGTAACTAACTAAGAATGTGGACGATTATAACGACAGGTTCGTGGAAATTGTCCAAACGGTCGGGTCTAAGATTTTCAAAACTCGCCGTTCAAACAGAACCAAAAAAATCTCTGACTTCACCAGCAGCCTCATGGAAGAAAGACGCAGATTGGTTTTGCAGTCCTCTGAAGACGCTACTCAGTATCGGCAACTAAACAGGCAGATCTCTAAGTCTCTAACTCGCGATTTGCGCCACTTTAATACAAATTGTATTAAAGAGGCGATTGAGAACAACAAAGGCTCAAAAGTGTTCGCTAGAGATCTGTCTGTTGGTCAAAGCCAACTGACCAAGCTGAAGACTGAGGACGGCAGGATCATATCGTCTAAGACTGAGTTGCTGGAAGAAGTTGAGAAGTTCTACGGACAATTGTACACGACCACACGTCTGCCTGTCAGCGATTTGGCTAAAGACCCAAGAGCTAGACTTACCCGACACTATACCGAAGATATCCCGGACGTCAGCCTGTACGAGATTAGAATGGCTCTTAAACAGCTTAAAAACAATAAGGCACCGGGTGATGATGGAATTACGGCTGAACTTCTGAAAGCAGGTGGAACACCGGTACTTAAAGCTCTTCAGAAATTATTTAATTCCGTTATACTTGAGGGACAAACGCCTAAGGCATGGCACAGAAGTGTGGTCGTGCTTTTCTTCAAAAAGGGCGACAATACCCTGCTGAAGAACTACAGACCCATTTCACTTCTGAGCCATGTCTACAAACTGTTTTCGAGGGTCATTACGAATCGTCTCGCACGCAGGTTTGACGACTTCCAGCCTCCCGAACAAGCCGGTTTCCGAAAAGGATTTAGTACCATAGACCACATACATACGCTGCGGCAGATTATACAGAAGACCGAAGAGTACAATCAGCCACTATGCCTGGCGTTCGTGGACTATGAGAAAGCCTTCGATTCGGTCGAAACCTGGGCTGTATTACAGTCTCTCCAGAGGTGCCAAATTGACTATCGATATATCGAAGTGCTAAAGTGTTTGTACGAAAACGCCACCATGTCGGTTCGCCTCCAGGATCAAAACTCGGGACCTATCCAGCTGCAGCGAGGGGTGAGGCAGGGAGACGTTATATCTCCGAAACTGTTCACCGCCGCCCTGGAAGATGTTTTCAAGCTTTTGGACTGGGGTGGACTCGGCATCAATATCAACGGCGAGTACATCACCCACCTTCGATTCGCTGACGATATCGTGGTCATGGCTGAGACTATGGACGACTTAGGCACAATGCTCGATGGCCTCAGTAGAGCCTCTCAACAAGTGGGTCTTAGAATGAACATGGACAAGACGAAAATTATGTCAAACGTCCGTGTCATACCTACTCCTCTGAAGGTTGGAGGCTCTACACTCGAAGTTGTTACCGAATATGTATACCTGGGACAAACAGTCCAGTTAGGTAGGTCCAACTTCGAGAAAGAGATCAATCGTCGAATCCAACTCGGCTGGGCAGCGTTCGGGAAGCTTCGCAATATCTTTACGTCCCAGATACCGCAGTGCCTTAAGACCAAGGTCTTCGACCAATGTGTGTTGCCAGTGATGACGTACGGAACTGAGACATGGTCGCTTACTATGGGCCTCATAAGAAGGCTCAAGGTCACCCAAAGGGCAATGGAGCGTGCTATGCTCGGAGTTTCTCTGCGTGATCGAATCAGAAACGAGGAAATCCGTAAGAGAACCAAAGTGACCGACATAGCTCTCAGAATTGCTAAACTTAAGTGGCAGTGGGCGGGGCACATTGCTCGTAGAACAGATGGCAGTTGGGGCAGTAAAGTTCTCGAGTGGCGACCACGCACCGGAAAGCGTAGTGTAGGCAGGCCTCCCACTCGGTGGACCGATGACCTGGTGAAGGTCGCGGGAAGCCGCTGGATGCGGGCAGCGCAGAACCGGTCGTCGTGGAGATCCTTGGGGGAGGCCTATGTCCAGCAGTGGACTTCCTTCGGCTGATATGATGATGATGATGATGTAACTAACTATGTATGTAAGAAAATCTTGGAATCTTAATTTGACCCACTTCCCGGTCTTCGATTAGGATGAAATTTTGCACACGCTCTGAGTTCTGATGACAATACATGACTAGCTAAGAAACGTCATTACAAATCCAATATGGCGGCCTCCCCAAGATGGCGGACTGGCTGTTTGAAATCCACCCCCATGAAATGAAAGAGTTTGCTGTCAGGAATACGAAAAAATTAGTCACGTGACTTAAATCCAATATGGCGGACGTCCAAGATGGCGGACAGGCTATTTGAAATGCATCCCCATGATATGGGTATCAAATGAAAGGGTTTGCTCCCAGGAATACGAAAAAATAGTCACGTGACTTAAATCCAACATGGCGGACATCCAAGATGGCGGATTGGCTAATTTGTAATTTTGAGTGCGTGCTAAAAGCGTGTTTTTTAGTTTTTTAAACGAATTTGAAGTTATAAAATAATTTTATTAACTAGTGTTTCACTTTAAAGTTTTGTTCGTATGAAATTGTAATTATTACCAACTGTGTATACGATACGATATACCAACCAATATCGGTTTTATAAACAAAATTACTGGAAAACCGCAAATACTCTTATTTTTATATCAACAATGTCAGTACTCCAAATGTTAGCACAATGAAGATTTGCATTCAATTCAAAAATTCATGCATATGCCCTATTGGCTAGTCGATTTAATTATAATGTCGACTCCAGTTGCCCAAATAGAATTTTTTGACTTGCTCGCAGAAAGTACTGACACGTATTGTATGCGTCCATCACCATATCAGCTCATATGTGTCCCCACCGTGGGACTCAAGCCTACCCTGAATTAGAGCGATCGGCCTCTGTCGACCACCGGACACTGTGCGGGTTGGTCGACTTCACACACAATCATCGAGTATCTTGGCAGGCGTGTGCAGGTTTCCTCACGATGTTTTCGACGATGCTTCCATGATTATACCTATTAAATACTAAATTCCTGCTTAATTGTTTTTGAGTGGTCAAATAAAAAAAACATTTATTAGGAACTTAAACTACAGTAAATTATTTGTTTTTTATGCGTACGATAATAATTAAATTAGTCTAGAACTATTAATTGTACTCTATTTGGTTGATTTAAAATTAAAGTTATTTAATATAATGATTAAAAACCTCACTGATTTGGCTGAAAGTCTCAAAAAGCCCTTTATAAATAGATAAATAAATATTCAGGACTCAAAACCTCCTTAGACCTGAGTTGCTACACATGCCACCCCTCACCACCCTAGGTAGAGAACGAGGAAGGTCACGCGGCGGCTCTGCGCGCGCAAATCGAGGGGAAAACGCGGGAGATGCAAGACTTCGTGCTCGGACAAGTGCAGGAGTTGAGAGCGCAGGGGTACACGGTGAAAGAGGTACGTGCGTGTTGGGGTTGGTTTGGGTCAGAATGGATCTGTGTGTTTATTTTACATGTGCAGGTTTCCTCATGATGTTTAAACAATATCGTGTTCAAACTTGGCCGGTTTTTATTTACGTAAAGCACTCGTAATACACATGTTTAGTTAAGTTTGATCATGAGAAGTATTAAGCTGCATTTATCTTTAATTTCGTATCACATCAGCTCATATACGTCCCCACCGAGGGGCTCGAGCCTACCCTGAATTAGGGCGATCGGGCCTTAGTCGACCACTTGTCGTAATGTCGTATACCTACTTGTAAATAAAAGGACACTCCGATGCATTCTGATCTGAACTAAATTTACTCATACAATTATTAGTTATATTATATTTAAATATTATGTATTGGATATTATTTCGCCGCTTGTACGCTATTTAGTTAAATTATTTATCATTCTTGTATTCGACACGCTTGTATTTATAATCAAGCGTAATCTATTTTGAAGTATTTTCAAGCATAGCACGCGCTCCATTGCCCTTTGGATGACCTTGAGGCTCCTTATGAGGCCCGTAGTAAGCGACCATGTCTCGATTCCGTATGTCATCCATCACTGGTAATTACTATTTTTATTACAATTGCATGTGATTTGTAATCGTTCTACTAGCTTAGAAAAAAAATATAAAAAAAATAAATCCGGTGTTATAACAGTTGGTAGGCGTATCTGCGATAATTACCAAAAATACCAATAAAAGCAACAGATACAACTTGTGCGGTCTTCTCTTGAGAAAGACTTCATATCCACTTGGCTTCTCATGTCCCAGGGCACTCCGAGCCCGGACAGCGATACGTCGGAGACGTCGACGGAATGTCTGATGCATCTGCTGCAGCAGTGCGACCCCACCACCGCGACTACCATCAGGGATACTGTTGATCGACATGTGAGTACACTTTGTTAATACAATAGGGATGACGAATGCTAGTCATCTGATTTACTTTTTCAAGCGACTTCCAAAAAGGAGGAGGTTCTCAAATCGTCTGTATGTTTTTTTTAAGTGTGTTACCTCAGAACTTTTGACTGGGTGAACCGATTTTTATGATTCTTTTATTATTTGAAAGCTATAGTGCTTCCCGTGTGGTCCCATATAAATTTTATCAAAATCGGTTTAAATTTAAATTTTATCAAAATAGCATAGAAATAGTTAAGGGGGTGAAAAGCGACATAGACTGCGTATTAGAATAGGCCGATATATTTGCCGAGGGATCTGGAGTAAACTCATGTCTACGCTCGCGAGCCGTTTGCGACTCTTGCACCACACACCCTTAACAGTCATAAAAACGATGCCCACGCGAGCGAAGCTGCGGGCAAAAGCTATCATCATCATCATATCAGCTCATATACGTCCCCACCGAGGGGCTCGAGCCTACCCTGAATTAGGGCGATCAGGCCTTAGTCGACCACGCGGGCCCAGTGAGGGTTGGTCAACTTCACACACAACCTTCTTGAGTTTCATCGCAGGCGTGTGCAGGTTTTCTCACGATGTTTTCCTTCACCGTTAAAGCAATCGGTAAGTATGTACGTAAGTTTTGAAAAACTCATTGGTACATTGGCCGTCCAGATTTGAACCCGGTACCTCTGGTTAGAAGAACCGAGTCGTTACCGGCTGAGCCACCGACGCTTTTTTTTTTGGCAAAAGCTAGTTAAATAATAAATTGCCCTTCCCCTGAAAATTCAACAAACCTTACTTGCTTTGTTTTCCATCAACTCTTTCATTTTTAGTTGATCAGAATATTACAAAATTAGTTCATGATAACTATAAACTAGAAAAACTATGATCCCGCGTTGCTATTTTGTTTTTGACATTTAAACACCATTGAATAAAGTAAATTGAATGTCATGCAGCAAATGAGGTATTTCGTTTGTTTTGACATCTATATATTTATAAGAAAGTCGTGTTAGTTACACCAATTAATAACTCAAGAACGGCTGGACCGATTTCGCTTATTCTTTTTTTGTTGAGTTCGTTATTGTCAGGAGAAGGTTTTAGGATTAGAGTAGTGTAATGTAGTGTAGGGTAGGGTAGAGCAAGGTAGGGTAGGGTAGTATAGGTTAGGGTAGGGTAGTGTAGGTTAGGGTAGGGTAGTGTAGGTTAGGGTAGGGTAGTGTAGTGTTACGTCAGTACTAATAAATATACTTTGGTAGTGTAGTGTAAGGTGGAACGAACTGTTTTAATAAAAAAATACATGTTTCGTAACATTACACAATATGATATTTGATTTTCATCGTCTTTTCATACATTGTTTTCAACCGATATCCAAAAAGGAGGAGGTACTCAAATCGACTATATGTTTTCTTTTGTATAATTGTTACGCGATATCTTCGCAGATTCAGAAACGATTTTCATGATTTTTTTTTATACTATAGGGTATATTTCCGAGATGGTCCCATATAAATTTTATCAACATCGGTAATACTTTATTAAAAAAATAACAAAAACCAAAAAAAAATGAAAATTGTACTAAGTTGTTGTTGTAAGAACACACTTTGGGTCGTCGAGCCAGCGGAGGGTCGTCGAGCCAGCGGAGTAAGTAGTAGTAGTAAGTACTAAGCTGTTGCGATGGAAGTCTGTTTTGTAACGTGTATAGCGTTTTCAATTTATCTACAAAATAACTCTCTTTAAACTCCCACAGAAAAAAGAGCTCGTCGACTTGGAAGAGGAGCTACAGAGTCGTGTGGCGGCCATCGCGTCACACCGAGTCAAGATCGAGCGCTTGCAAGCGGAACTAGCCATGCTGGACGCGCAGCAGTTGGGCATACAGCATGCTTTGGCGTCTTCAACGTCACCAAATGGTAAGTACCTATTTTTCAAGCGACTTCCAAAAAGGAGGAGGTAGTCAATTCAACTGTATGTTTTTTTTTTATGTGTGTTACCTCAGAACTTCTGACTGGGTGAGCCGATTTGGATGATTCCTTTTTTATTCGAAAGATAGTGCTAATCCCGTGTGGTCCCATATAAATTTTATCAAAATCTGTGTAGTACTTTATGAGAAAAACCGAAAATAATCATGGAAAATTTTTCGAAGTTGTTGCGATGGAAGTCGGTTTTTTAACGTGTTTAGCGTTTTTATAGTACAGTTTAATCATCATGTCAGCCGTCCACTGCTGGACCACGAATTTCCACAATGACCGATCCTGCGCTGACCGCATCCAGCATCTTCCCCTGACCTTCACCAGGTCGTCGGTCCACCGATTGGCAGCCCTGCCCATGCACTCGATAACTTTACTGCCCCAACGGCCATCTGATCTACAAGCTATGTGCCCCGCCCACTGCCACTTAAGTTTAGCAATTCTGAGAGCTATGTGTCGGTTACTTTGGTTCTCCTATGGATCTCCTCGTTTCTGATTCGATCACGCAGAGAAACTCCGAGCATAGCACGCTCCATTGCCCTTTGGATGACCTTGAGCCTTTTTATGAGGCCCATAGTAAGCGACCTTGTCTCGATTCCGTTTATCATCACTGGCAACACACACTGGTCAAAAGGTCTTGAGTTTGATAATAATAATAATAATAAATATTATTTATTGCATACCAAAAAACTGTACACAAACTTAATTAACTAAAGTAATTCTCCTCGATGTACCTCCTGAAATTTATAAGGGTGGGAAGAGTCGCTCCACCAGTACCTAATTACTCAGCGTGCTGGAATCTTGTCCCGTAATTGGTTGGTTAAGTTAGCGGCATAATAGTGCCTATGTACGTTTATCTGACGCTCTTTGGTGAAGGAAAACATCGTGAGAAAACCTGCACACGCCTGCGAAGAAACTCGCAGGTTGTGTGTGAAGTTGAGCAACCCGCACTGAGCCGGCGTGGTCGACTAATCCGCGATTGCCCTAATTCAGGGTAGGGACACATCTGAGCTGATATGATGATTATAATAGTGCCATGTGTCTGGGTACTGAACTAGGATTGCATAGCAAGCAATAATGTGCCATTAGCACATGCAAATAAAGCTCCATATAAATACTTCATCCGTTTGTGGTGTGGCTAGTGTTTGTTTCTGCGCAAACGAAAACTACATGACCTAGTAGCTTTTGCCAGCGGCTTCGCTCGCGTGAACATAGTTTCTATGACTGTCTTTGAGGGTGCGCATTGCGCGAGCCGCAACTGGTTCGCGAGCTTTTTTTTTATTCACAATTGGTAAACCCTTGACAACATCTCACCTGGTGGTAAGTGACGATGTTGACGAAGATGGAAGCGGATTTACCAAGATTCCCCAAAGCAATGGGGATAGCTAGCTATGCGGGCTTAGAAGATGCCCTACCACCAACCAAACAATTGACCCCGCCGGGAATCGAACCTGCGACCTCCTGTGTAAAGCCAGTGAACTTTGCCTCTGGGCTACGGAGGCGGTTAAAAGTAGCCTAGCTTGGAAAAAAGTAGCCCACATGTTAATCCAGGGTTAACGGATCTGGATGAAGTTTGGTAGGTAGACAGATTGTCTACCTACCAAACTTCATCCAGATCCGTTTATCTGTGTGGCGTGAAAGAGTAACCAACATCTTAAACACTTTCGCGTTTATAATATTAGTAAGGATAACGTCCCCACTGCTGGGGCATGGGGCTCTTCCCAAACTCGGGAAGGTTAGACTATACTCCACACACGGGGGCCAAGTCCGGATTATTGGAGGTTGTAGCGCGTGTGGTAGAGGTCAGAGTGTCGGTGGTGCAACGGCAAGGGCCGCTACCTCCTATCCGGGAGGTCATGTTTGGAGTCCTGCCACGTACCGATGTGTTTTCGAATTTCGATCTCATAATGTACGTGGCCAGCTGCTGGCCGACTTTATGGAGAAGGAGGGCCTCTTTATGGTGAACTCCTTCTTCAAAAAGCCTAAACAGCGAAAGTGGACATGGTTGCATCCCAATGGCGTAACGAAGAACGAGATCGACTTCATCTTGTCGACAAGAAGGCAAATATTCAATGATGTCTCTGTGATCAACTCAGTCAATACAGGAAGCGATCACCGAATGGTAAGAGGCACATTGAATCTAAAGACCAAGCTAGAAAGATGTCGACTGATGAAGTCCACACTCCGACCAGCGCCCATCCAGCTCCAAAACCCCGAAAACTTTCAGCTCGAGTTGCACAATCGCTTCGAATGCCTAGGAGACTGCGAGAATGTGGACGATTATAACGACAGGTTCGTGGAAATTGTCCAAACGGTCGGGTCTAAGATTTTCAAAACTCGCCGTTCAAACAGAACCAAAAAAAATCTCTGACTTCACCAGCAACCTCATGGAAGAAAGACGCAGATTGGTTTTGCAGTCCTCTGAAGACGCTACTCAGTATCGGCAACTAAACAGGCAGATCTCTAAGTCTCTAACTCGCGATTTGCGCCACTTTAATACAAATTCTATTAAAGAGGCGATTGAGAACAACAAAGGCTCAAAAGTGTTCGCTAGAAATCTGTCTGTTGGTCAAAGCCAACTGGCCAAGCTGAAGACTGAGGACGGCAGGATCATATCGTTTAAGACTGAGTTGCTGGAAGAAGTAATAACCACCTCCGTAGCTCAGAGGCAAAGTTCACTGGCTTTACACAGGAGGTCGCGGGTTCGATTCCCGGCGGGGTCAATTGTAAGACTCGGTTTGGTTGGTGGTAGGGCATTTTCTAAGCCCGCCTGGCTAGCTACCACCATCTTATCTAAGTCTTGCCGCCAAATATCAATGTTGATATCATTGGTGTGTTCCGGCAGGAAGATAAGATAGCCAGTTCTCCATTCTTGGTAAGCCCGCTTCCATCTTCGGCAACATCGTTACTTACCACCAGGTGAGATGTTGTCAAGGGTTTACCAATTGTGAATAAAAAAAAATAAAAAAAAAGTTGAGAAGTTCTACGGACAATTGTACACGACCACACGTCTGCCTGTCAGCGATCTGGCTAAAGACCCAAGAGCTAGACTTACCCGACACTATACCGAAGATATCCCGGACGTCAGCCTGTACGAGATTAGAATGGCTCTTAAACAGCTTAAAAACAATAAGGCACCGGGTGATGATGTAATTACGGCTGAACTTCTGAAAGCAGGTGGAACACCGGTACTTAAAGCCCTTCAGAAATTATTTAATTCCGTTATTATTATTATTATTATTATTTACAAACATAAAATTAGAGCCTCTCTGCTCACTTGGCACGAGGCGAAGTGGCAGGAGCACCTCCAGCGGAAGCACAGTCGGCTGAAGTTCAGTGCGACGGGGAGAGAAAGCGTCGAACTATCCGGGCATTATCGAGGAGAACTGCTTTTTGCATTGCTGCAATTATTGGTCTGCCTCGGAGATCCAGCCGCCTTAGGTGACGTTCAAGGTCGGCTGGAATTAGCCCGTTCACGGACAGGACTATGGGGATGATTTCGGTGGATTCCACTCGCCACATATCAGTAACCTCGTGTGCCAGGTCCAGGTACTTGGTCCTTTTATCGGCATCAGCCTGCACGAGGTTTTCGTCATATGGGATAGTGACATCAACCAAAAACACTCTTTACTGCGCCCGATCCATCAACACGATATCAGGCTTATTCGAAGGAATAGTCCTGTCCGTGATGATGGGTCGGTCCCAGTAGAGCTTGGCGCGGTCGTTTTCGAGAACCGGCTCCGGGGTGTACTTGTAAAATGGCAACCGTCGAGATATGAGGCCATACTTAAGAGCGATCTCTTGGTGCAGGATCCTGGCTGCTTGGTTGTGCCTGTGCAAATACTCAGTGTTGGCAAGCATGGAACAACCGGAGGTTATATGACGCAGGGTCTCCCCTGGTTGACGGCACAACCGACAAACGTCCAAGGTGCCATCTTTAATTATGAACCTCCTATAGTTGTTCGTCTTGACCACCTGATCCTGTATAGCACAGACAAAACCCTCGGTCTCCGCAAAAAGATCTCCGAAGCGCAGCCAGTGCACGGAGGCCTTTTGATCTACGAAGGATCCACAAAGGGCCTTGAAGAACCTACCGTGCAGCTCTTTGTCTTTCCATATGGCCTCTCGATCAGTAGTGCTAAGTACAGCCGGTGCCTGCCAGTTCTCTTGGGCCATGGATAGAGGGGTTAGTCCTTTATCACACGCTATGACAACTCTATGCAAGTCACTACCGATTTTCGACAGGAAGTAACTTCGTAGGCTGCATATCTCGCGGTTATGCATTTGTTTGGCATTGAGGAGGCCACGACCGCCACTCTTCCGCGGGATATACAGCCTCATCAGTGACGACCTCGGATGATGCATCCTATGGAGTGTCATAGTAGTGCGGACTTTTCGATCCAGGGCGTCCAGTTCGGTCTGTGACCATCTGAGTATGCCGAAGGTGTACAAAAGAACAGGCATGACCCAGGCGTTGAATGCTTGTATCTTGTTAACGCCCGACAAATAGCTCTCAAGAACTTTTGTCAGCCGCTCCCAAAACACGTCACAAACCGCCTGTTTCACCCCTGCCTCGTGAACACCAATACTCTGCGACATACCCAGATACCGGTATGTATCAGTTTCAGAGAGGGTGCGGATGTTAATGGAATCGATATTGACTCCATCTGAGTGAACCACCCTACCCCTGTCCACATGAAGAATCGCGCACTTATCCACTCCTAGCTCCATGTTGATGGAACTACTGAAATCACATGTGATTTTCAGCAGTTCCTCCAACCGTGTTGCAT
Source organism: Coleophora flavipennella (assembly GCA_947284805.1). NCBI lineage: Eukaryota > Metazoa > Arthropoda > Insecta > Lepidoptera > Coleophoridae > Coleophora > Coleophora flavipennella. Next base: position 11,499,102 of record OX369294.1, on the reverse strand, counting down.
TTGGAGCGAACAGTTTGAGATCGTCCATGTAGAAAAGGTGGGTCATGCGTGAATCACCTCTCCGAAACTGAAATCCCGTCCCTGACTTCTCGAGCAGAAAGCTGAGTGGATTCAGGGACAGGCAAAACCAAAGTGGACTCAGACAGTCGCCCTGGAATATTCCCCTCTTAATCCAAATCCGGTCCTCCGCATTCGACAACCGCTGACCATGGAGAATAAGGATCGTACTCCATTGTCCCATACACGATCCGAGGAAGTCTCGAACTGTTTCATCTATCTTGTACAGTTCGAGGACCCTCTTCAACCATGAGTGGGGGACCGAGTCGAAAGCCTTCTTATAATCAATCCAGGCAGCGGAAAAATTGCGTCGATTGCGGTTCACCAATTTACCCACGACCGCATCAATCAGGAGTAGCTCCTTCGTACCGCGACTACCGCCCCGACAGCCATTCTGAGTTACCGCCATGATATCATTCGCCTCAATAAACGCGTCAATTTTGGCCTTCAGAATGGATGTCAGTGTCTTGTAGGTGGTGGAAAGACAAGTGATAGGGCGGTATTGACTAGGGTCAGCGGTATTACTCGACTTAGGAGCTAAATGAGTGATCCCAGTAGTGAAGAAGTCCGGGACCTGACGCTGCACGAGTGCTTGCTGGAACTGGCTAGCCAAAGTCTCGTGACTCGCATGAAACCCCTTGAGCCAATAGTGGTGCAGTCCATCACTCCCTGGAGTTTTCCAGTTCGGAGCCTTACGGACCGCTTGCAACACATCATTGGCACTAATGGTCACGTGGTTCATGGGTTCGATGCGAGCACACGCCTCTTCCAGGTCAGCCGTCCATTGCCCCTCGTTGTGTTGCACAGGCCGGGACCACAGGTTGCGCCAAAAGGCAACAATACCCGCATGATTCGGTCTCTCGCCTGTGTTCAACACAGCAGGTCGGTCCAGTGACCTGTAGAACTTCTTCTGATCACTCATGAAGAGGCGATTCTGGCGAAACCGGTCTACCCGCTCCGAGTATCGCCGAATACGGTTTGCCCACGCAGCAATCCGTTGCTTCAGGTCGTCGATGCGCTCTGTCACTAACCGCATGGCGTTACGTCCTGCGGGATCAAATTCCGATCCCGCAAATGCGAGCCTGACAAAGCGCATCACTCGAGGCCTACTATTGCCTGACCTAAAAGCAATCAGTTTGCCAATGAGGACTCTAGCCTCAGCAATACGACGCTCAATCCTTTTCTGCCATGCCGGCTTTTCCCGCGGACGGGATGTGCGAGTCGGTTCTGGCAATTTGGCAGCAATAAAACGGCAGACTGCCATTGCAGCGCCAAAGAGGATTGAGTTCGTATCACTGAGGTCGCTGCTGTCCACCAGATATTCTGGCAGCATGCGGTTTATGGCCTCAATGACATCCCGATTTCGGACGCTAAGGGGCAACCGTGGAAGCCGCGGCCTCTCCTCGGGAGGCAAAATACGGAATTCCTGAATCGCCTCCTCTAGTGTACTCCTGATTCGCTCCAATTCCTGGGAAACCGTTTCCGTCTCACAATCCTCGCCAAGAGATGGTGGTGGCGGTTGGGCTAAAATTGGCTCAGCCACTTGCGGCACATGTGCCGATAATCGGCGCGAGCCATTTAATGAGGATCGTGAGGCGGGAACGACCTCGCGTCGTAGTCCTTCGAGTTCGGTCACGCTAAAGATGTTCGAGCGCAATATGTACCGAACTCGATCCGCAAGGTTCTGCTCTGAGACAGACAATGCAGGCTCTAATCGCAAGAACTCTTGGTGCAGCCTCGCTCGGTAGCCCGTCCGACGGGTTTCTCCCCCCGTCGCACTGTAGTACGCACGCATGAGGTTCGTATTTTGAGAAGTAGTCCATCTCATGCGACGTACTCCACCAGCGGCGGGCGCCGCTTGCTGGGCCTGAGAAGACCCTGTCGGCGCCAAGCGCACTGGTGGTGATGATGGATGAGACCGGCCAGATGGTCGGGCCGGTCGTGGTGCGCCGACTAACATTCTGCCACGCCTGGCATCAGCGTGACCAGACGCGCCCCGGCGGCCCCCGGGCAGCGACCCTATACGTATCTCTGTGTCGTTGTCCATCATCATTTTTACGAATGACCGTTACTAACCCGTATATTTTAGTACCCGGGGTCAAACTGGAGCTCAGCACGGTCAACACCGACTCCAAAGGGTACAGACTGATTACACTGACGAAGTGGCTGTCCTGTCACTACAGCCACTCCTCTTATTATTATTATTATTATTATTCCTTTATTTCGGATAACGTTGATCCATAAGTGTTAGTTACAAAGGTCTTACAATCTATGTTAGTAAAGAATATGACGTGTTATAAACAAAACTTATTGAGCATGCCCAGAGGCCACTCGCACGCAATGCCATAGCACAGGACAATCCCAGCTGTCCGCCACCGCCTGCAGGATGCTGTTGCCGCTGGCCCGCACTCTGCGTATCAGAGTTATACTTGAGGGACAAACGCCTAAGGCATGGCTCAGAAGTGTGGTCGTTCTTTTCTTCAAAAAGGGCGACAATACCCTGCTGAAGAACTACAGACCCATCTCACTTCTGAGCCATGTCTACAAACAGTTGTCGAGGGTCATTACGAATCGTCTCGCACGCAGGTTTGACGACTTCCAGCCTCCCGAACAAGCCGGTTTCCGAAAAGGATTTAGTACCATAGACCACATACATACGCTGCGGCAGATTATACAGAAGACCGAAGAGTACAATCAGCCACTATGCTTGGCGTTCGTAGACTATGAGAAAGCCTTCGATTCGGTCGAAACCTGGGCTGTGTTACAGTCTCTCCAGAGGTGCCAAATTGACTATCGATACATCGAAGTGCTGAAGTGTTTGTATGAAAACGCCACCATGTCGGTTCGCCTCCAGGATCAAAACTCGGAACCTATCCAGCTGCAGCGAGGGGTGAGACAGGGAGACGTTATATCTCCGAAACTGCCCTGGAAGATGTTTTTAAGCTTTTGGACTGGGGTGGACTCGGCATCAATATCAACGGCGAGTACATCACCCACCTTCGATTCTCTGACGATATCGTGGTCATGGCTGAGACTATGGACGACTTAGGCACAATGCTCGATGGCCTCAGTAGAGCCTCTCAACAAGTGGGTCTTAGAATGAACATGGACAAGACGAAAATTATGTCATTTGTCCGTGTCATACCTACTCCTCTGAAGGTTGGAGGCTCTACACTCGAAGTTGTTACCGAATATGTATACCTGGGACAAACAGTCCAGTTAGGTAGGTCCAACTTCGAGAAAGAGATCAATCGTCGAATCCAACTCGGCTGGGCAGCGTTCGGGAAGCTTCGCAATATCTTTACGTCCCAGATATCGCAGTGTCTCAAGACCAAGGTCTTCGACCAATGTGTGTTGCCAGTGATGACATACGGAACTGAGACATGGTCCCTTACTATGGGCCTCATAAGAAGGCTCAAGGTCACCCAAAGGGCAATGGAGCGTGCTATGCTCGGAGTTTCTCTGCGTGATCGAATCAGAAACGAGGAGATCCGTAAGAGAACCAAAGTAACCGACATAGCTCTCAGAATTGCTAAACTTAAGTGGCAGTGGGCGGGGCACATTGCTCGTAGAACAGATGGCCGTTGGGGCAGTAAAGTTCTCGAGTGGCGACCACGCACCGGAAAGCGCAGTGTAGGCAGGCCTCCCACTCGGTGGACCGATGACCTGGTGAAAGTCCAGCAGTGGACTTCCTTCGGCTGATATGATGAATGTACGTTTATCCGACGCTCTTACGGTGAAAGAAAACATCGTGAGGAAACCTGCACACGCCTGCGGAGAAACTCGCAACTTGAGTTGAAGTTGAGCTTGAAGATAAGATAGCCAGTTCTTCATTGCGTTGAGGAATCTTGGTAAGCCCGCTTCCATCTTCGGCATCATCATCACTTTCCATTAGGTGAGATGATGCCAAGGGCTTACCAATTATGAATAAAAAAAAGAGTCTCGTTCCTTTATAGTGATCTAAGGACTAGTAGTAAACATTATAATTTCTGTATACTACAACCAATCTTACCACACCACAGGCGAAGAGAACCTTTCGCCGATAGATGGCGTTAAACGCAGCAAGTCAGAGCTGGTGCTGACGAGAACTCCACGTGAGGAGGCGCCGGAGCCACTGTCGGCTGACGAGCGAGAAGAATTCAGGAAGAAAAAGTCGAGGTATGCCTAAACATTACAGTAGTAAGTTTCAGTTTTGCCATAAAGATGGCGTTAAACACAACATATCAGAGCTGCTCCTGATAGGAAAACCACTTCAAAGAAAAAAAGGCCAAATGATCTTTTCTGACAGTATCTGGTGCCAGTATATTTAGTAAAGACTCTTTAGATCTTAATAATAATAATATAATAAATTTATTTCACAAAAAGTTTACAAGTTAGAAAAACAAGGTCTTAATTCTAGTTGTACATCTTAACTTTAGATAATGGAACTCTGGCTACTAAACTAGGCTAGAGAAAGCCTGTACCTTAGCAGTCAGCGAGCAGAGATAGGAACAAAATATGCGATGTCAACCGACAACTTTAAGTGAGAATTTAACAAAATAAAAGTCAACAAAATGCATGTGCAATGTGTGTTAGTGTGTTTGTGTGTGTGTGTGTGTCAGTCTGTGTGTGTATATATATGTGTGTGTGTGTGTGTGTGTGTGTGTGTGTGTGTGTGTGTGTATACGTGTGCGTGTGTGAATGGTGATGTGTGTATGTGTAGATGGTTAGTAAAATAAATAAATAAATTGTATGCCGCAATTAAGTAACAGGTAGAAGTAACTGTTCAGTTTCTTGATAGTTAAGGTTTTGGATCCAACAATGAACTATCTTTTTTAATTTATGTCTGCTTAGTAGACCTATATTTAAATGTTTATGTACTTTATTGTAAAGTCTGGAGCTAAGAACTTTATAGTGTTTGCTAGCTAGGGTAGTTCTGTGTTTTACAACAGGGTGTATAGGGGTGTTACGGCGTTTGTTTAGAACAGTTTTAATCGGGGGATCAGAATGTTTTCGCAGAATAGTTCTTAGGATGTAAAGCTGTCTAACCGTTGGAACTTTACAGTCACGATAAAGTTGATCAGTAGGATACCTAAAGGGTCTAAAAGACATGACTTTCAAAATTGCTCTCTGAGCTCTTTCTATTTTCATAAAAACTGTTTTGGACGCGCCACCCCAAACTGTGATACAGTAGGTAAGAAGTGTCTGGCACAGTGAAATATAAATATTTTTTAATGTGATGCGATCCACAGAATGACGCAGGTTTTTAAAAACATATATGAGCCTTCTAATCCTAGAACTCAAGATATCTAACTGAGCATTCCATTTTAGATGTTGGTCAATATATACACCAAGGTATTTCATGGTAGACGCGCGTGACAACGATAAGCACTGACAATTTGGTGACTGCTTATTACAGAAGTGTGATTTAATTTCAAAGTTTAAAGGAGGTTGTGAATTTGACTTCATTGAAAAAGGAACGTACATGGTTTTCGTTAAATTTAAAGTCAGAAGATTTTTTTGTAGCCATTTCATCACAGTTTCAAAAGAAGTTTCTGCATGGTTTTTAACATCAGCCCAGTTAGACCCACTGACTAGGAGTGCTGTGTCATCTGCATAAACAAAAATTTCACAGTTTGTAGGCTTTAAGTAACAGAGATCATTTATGTAAATTTGGAAAAGAGTTGGTCCCAAGATACTTCCCTGTGGTACACCATACTCCAGGATTTGTTCATCACTAAGATAATTTCCAATCTTGACTTGCTGCGTTCGTCCTGTCAAATAATCTTTAAATATGTTAAGGACCATTCCACGAATACCAATGGCTTCAAGTTTTGAAAATAGAACTGGTATGCAAACCGTGTCGAAAGCCTTAGATAAATCAAGGAAGATCCCTATGCACTTCTTTTTATCATCAAGATTAGTGACGATAGAATTAACTAAGTCGGAAACAGCATCCTCAGTTGATACCGCTGCTTTAAAGCCATACTGATTTTTGGCAATTACATTATGATGATCAAGAAATTTAATGAGACGGTTATTAAGCACTCTTTCAAGAATTTTGGATAAGGATGTTAAAACCGAAATCGGGCGATAATTAGTGACACTTGTTTTTTCTCCTGTTTTATATATTGGATGAACAATAGCTTTTTTAAAGGCTACTGGAAAAATTCCGGTGCTGAGCGACAAATTCACAATGTGTGTAATCGGAGGAACAAGCACTTTCCGGCATTTGTTTATCAACATAGAAGATATACCATCCCAACCAGTAGCACAGTCTTGTCGGAGATGTATGATAATATTTTCTATTTCGGATTCGTCGACCTCAAATATTGCCATAGAACTAAAATTACCTGTTGAAAAATGATTGTGCAGAGGTTGTGTATTTGTACGTATTTTGGAAGCTAGATCTTTTCCTACATTGGCAAAAAATGAATTAACATCATTAACAGATGAAATCGGATCAGCAGATATTTTTAAAAGTTCATTGGGTGTGGAAGTGACTTTTTGAGTGTTTGTAATTTGTTTTATAATTTTCCATAGCGCTTTAGGATTATTTTTTGATTTTTCAACTTCCGATTTTTCGTAAGCTCTTTTGACCTTACGCAGTAAGTTGGTACAGAAATTTCTGTATCTGGTATATGTTTGCTGTAGTACTATATTGTTAGGGTGTCTCTTTAGATTTTTATGCATCTTGTCCCGGTTCCTTATACACCTTAACAAGCCTGGAGTTATCCAGGGTTTTATGTTTCTGTTTTTCTTGGGATCTTATATCTTATTTGTTACTCCTTGCCTGCGCCAGTGTTTCCCGATTCCTATAATTTGGGGATCTTCAAGGCAAGAGTGAATAGGCATTATTTGAGTTGGCGTTTACCATCCTCGACTGCATCATCACTTACCATCAGGTGAGTTGCAGTAAAACGCACTCAAATTTTTAATAAAAAAATAATAATATTATTATAATATCTAAGGAGTCATTTGGCACACTTTGAAAAATTTTATAAAAAGTGTGAGAAAGAGACAGGTGACCGCCACTATGACCCGCGTGGCACTGTGAAGCAAAATTCAATCCGTACGCCGTGACGCCCCCCGGTGACCGCAAGAAAGAAAACTGTCATAGTTTGAAAAATACACCTAATATCAAAAAACTATTTTACATGATTCAAATTACACTCTTTCTGATAGTCATAAAATAGTGATTACATAATTTCATTTGTAAAAAATCAAGAAATAAACAATCATTCGTTAATAACGTCAAAATCCAATCCGTGATATAAAAAAAAACAAATAATGACATTAGAACATGAAAAAAATATGACACAAGATGTTATACATTAAAATTATTAATTGTCATGAACGCCTTTGACAAGTGTAGGCCAGTTCACACGGACAGTACCCGGTCACGAGTATAACGCGAGAGTCAGCCATTGCTCCTCTCAACAATATTAGAGGGAAAGGAACGACTCATATATCTATCTAGACTTATACTACTTATATCTTGAGTGGCCCAAATGGGACATACAGACTAAATATTATGGCAACTAATGTGTGAAATAATTGAAACTAATTAACATAAAAATGCAACGTGGAATCTCCGTGTCCAGTGTTTGTATTATTAGCGCCGACTCATCAAATCGGCCGAAGGACGTCCACTACTGGACACAGGCCTCCCCCAAGGATTTCCACGACGACCGGTTCTGCGCTGCCCGCATCCAGCGGCTTCCTGTAACCTTCACCAGTGAGTGGAAGGCCTGCCTATGCTACGTTTTCCGGTGCGCGGTCGCCAACTTTAGAGAGCTTTACTGCCCCAACGGCCATCTGTTCTACGAGCTATGTGTCCCGCCCACTGCCAATCAAGTTTAGCATTGAGCATTAGACTTGAGGCTCTTTATGATGAATAATAACATTAAGGCGAAACCCTTTCAGAAAATAATGCAAACCCCGAAATCGAGGGTTGGAAAAAGTCATTTTCTGCAGTTGAAACTGCAATACATTGATATATATCTTTATTTATTACAATATGTCTGCTACAAAGTGTAGGAGGCCAAACCACGATTTGATACACTCTATAAAAAAAATGCAATTTTTGCTTAAATTTTGTCAAATTTTGCTGTTTGAACCTACAAAAACCATTTTTGCTTCACTACAGTTTGAAATAGCACCTTTTTTTTCTCTCTTATTCCTCAATAAAATCCTGACATATTGTCGGACTCACGTTTTTCGCAAAAATGCCTTTATTTAATTTAAAAAAGAATTGAAAAAGTGCCTAAAAGTGTGGTTATTTTCTTTACTCTTCACACGTAAAGAAAAAAACAGAGACAACTGTTCTGAACAACACCTCGCCTTAAACAGCTCTATTAAGATGGTTACTAGTACAGGACCGCGACAAGACCTTAGGACAGAGGAGGAAAAAATACGTAAAAAAGGACAAAATATCATTTATCACATTGTAAACTTGAATATGTTACATAAACAGCTGCTGACTCCCCATTCCTTCTCTTCCAGTCTAAGCCTCAGCCTGGACCCTCTCGACACTTCGCTCGCAGACGACACGTTCCACACCGCCACTGGCTCGCCCTCGCGCTTCCCTCTCACCCCCGCCACCCCCACCCCGCTCTCGCCCACGACCGCCACCATGTCCGAGGTGACGTCATCGGAGCGGGAGACGTCGCCGCGACCTAACTTCAAGCTGGGGCCGACGGTGGACGACAGTGATGAGATGTCGAGCACTGAGGATTATCATAGGGTGAGGTTTTTGATATCCCCCCAGAGCTCTTGAGACATAGAATAGAATAAGTTTATTGAGACACCAGGCACATAATATACAGTTAATGGTACATAGTTACTATTATGTTAAAAATAAACATTTAACTTACACTAGACAGACATTTCAATTTTAAATAAACGAGAAGAAGTAAATACATATAACAAGTAATTTAGGTATAAGCCCAGCGACATCAAAAAGTCTCAGCTAAGCATATGTAGCAGAGACAAAGCCTCAGCTACGCATACGCTACATCATCATCACATTACATCAGTTCATATATATGTTACGGCTAAAACCCGAAGCGCGGCTGCACCTAGTTTTAACCGGTTAGAACTAGGTGTAGCCACTTACTCTTGGTTAAACCTAGTACGAGCCGATTATTTTCGGGTAAAACTAGGTCTATCCTTCATCATGCCGGCTACAACTAGGTTCGGCCATTCCCTGTTGGATAAAACTAGGTCTATCCGATATCTACCGGCTAGAACTAGGTCCAGCAATTCCCTGTTGGATAAAACTAGATGCAAACATTCTTTAAATTATAATATGCAACTATTGTCTGTTGTTAAAAAAATGTTCCTGATTGTCCCTATTATATTAAAAATTGTACTCCTAATAATTTGTGTTAATTATTACAATGTGATTTATAAGAATAAAAAAACTCTCTACGTTTCTTTTTATTGGATGTTTTTTAATATCTAAAAAAGCTCTGCCGATAGCATGCCGCCTACAACTATGTACAGCCAATCCCTGTTAGATAAAACTAAGACACGCGCTGCTGCTGCAGACGCTGTGAGTCACACTCGCTAGTAGACCTGCAGTAGATCAGCAGCACATCAGCAGCACCTGGCGCTCACAACCTGCAGAGGCGCGTGCCTCGGTATGCCCTCCACCCCGCGCCGCTGCTGCAGATGCTGTGAGTCATGAGTGTGACGCGAGGCGGAAGGGTTGGCGGGACACGCATCTAAGTTTTATCCAACAGGGATTGTCTGGACCTAGTTCTAGCCGGAATGATATCGGATAGACCTAGTTTTATCCAACAGGGAATGGCCGAACCTAGTTGTAGCCGGCATGATGAAGGATAGACCTAGTTTAATCCAACAGGGAATGGCCGAACCTAGTTGTAGCCGGCATGATGAAGGATAAACCTAGTTTTACCCGAAAATAATCGGCTCGTACTAGGTTTAACCAAGAGTAAGTGTCTACACCTAGTTCTAACCGGCTAAAACTAGGTGCAGCCGCGCTTCGGGTTTTAGCCGTAACATATACGTCCCCACCGAGGGACTCGAGCCTACCCTGAAGTAGGGCGATCGGGACTTAGTCGACCACGCGGGCCCAGTGCGGGTTGGTCAACTTCACACACAACCTTCGTGTTTCTTCGCAGATGTGTGCAGGTTTGATCGCGATGTTTCCCTTCACCGTAAGAACGTCGGATTAACGTACATATGAGATCGAAATTCGATACACATTGGTACGTGGCAGGACTCGAACTACGACCTCCCGGATAGGAGGTAGCGGCCCTTGCCGTTGCGCCACCGACGCTCTTATTTGAGGCATTTTTATTAAATTCACAATTGCTAAGTTTTTGGCATCATCACCTGATGGTAAGTGATTATGATGCCGGAGATGGAAGCGGGCTTACCAAGATTACCAAGATGTACTGCGTAGGGAACTGACTATCTTATCTTCAACACATCAATGTTGTTACCATTGATGCTTGGCGGCAAGACTTGGATAAAATGGTGGTAGTCAGCCAGGCGGGCTTAGAAAATATCCTTCCACCAAACAACCGAGTCTTACAAAGTTAGACTTCGCCGAGAATCGAACATGCGACCTTCTGATGTGAAGATAATAGACTTAAACATTACGCCACGTAGGAGGCTATAAACATTATAGTGAGTAGAAGCACAGATGAGATAATAGTTACTTCGTAAGTAGAGGGACCAGTTATTGGCTTTTACGCCAATTTGTTACAGCTTTATATCGTCGTTCTTAAATAGTGCTGAAATTACTTCTTCATCTTCTCTTATTTCTAGCCAAGAATAGTGGAAGGCCAGTCTTCGAGTTCAGTGGACAGATCACCAGAAGAAAGACATCAAAGAGCAAAATATAGAAGAAAATTAACTAGTGAGTAATCTTGAGCATTCTCGTCCGAAGGTCTGACTTTTGTTCTTACTTGGACGTACCGAATGATTCACCGTGACGTCAGAGCTAAATACGAGTTCATGATTCCGTGATATCAAGGACTAGCTTGCCACCCCGCGGCTCCGTTCGTGTGTTTCTTAATCCTCAATTTGAATTTCCTGCCTGTCTGCCTGACGGAAATTTTTTTTTAATTTAATTTTTTTAATTTTAATTATTGCAGATACGGTTTTTAAGAGACTTGGTCGAGTTAAAGGCATTTTTTAGATCTTGTACTTACTTTTTTGATACTAGAATGACACGAAAACTATCATTTAGGTAGATTTTTTAGAAACTGTTATCCCTATTTTTACTAAGTATCACACTACCCTCACTTATAAAATAAAATATTCTACTGCCTGAAGATGATCACGAAACCGGATGCAGTATAAACAAATTGTGTTTTATTTATATTAACTGTGGAATTGTGCAAGGAAAAACATAAAAATGTTCGTTTCAGTGTTCCATCAAGAACCTACTATCGCAAGCATACAATAGTTTATTATTGTTAGTAACACAAACGTCTTATAACACTAATGTTAGTAGACTACAGATATGTAGAAACAACAACAAAAGTAAAACAACCCTTTCACACCCCATGCCACAGATTTGGACAGAAGGATCCGCCCGTTTCCATATTTTACTCAGATCATCTTCATACATGCAAAAAGTAGCGCCATCTGCCATAACTCGTACGAACTAGCGTGCCGCGCTAAAAGGACCTTGGTAGAATTGTCGCTTTAAAAATGCTGTTATTTAATTTGTTTACAAGAAAAAATACAATGTAAGCTTACTTAACTATGATACGATATTCCATGTTCCTTTTTAGCCTTTCATGATTTTTACAGCCTCTAACAACACAATAAGGGAATTTTATATGGAATATCTTTCCACCGCCCTCTAAAATTTCCCGCAGACGACTGAGTCGCGAGTGTGCGAAACTTTCGATTTTCGCACCAATTCGCTGGGAGCATTCGTCGCGCGCGTTGGCCGGGTCCTTACGCCAGTAATATAGAAGTCATTGCCCCATGCGTTTACCAGTTACAGGAAGCATAGGGCCCCTGTCTGACCAGTACACGCATGAAGTGCCAGAAGAGTTGAGAATCGTATCTGTCAGCTATCCCCTGCAGGATGTTGTTGGGGCTGGCACGCAGCCTGCTCAGCAAAGAGGCTGTACGCTTACGCAGAATGACATGAAAGCCATCAATATTCGCTTGCGCAAACATGCCAGAAGCACTGCGATATCGTGGCAGCCCTAAATGCATCCTGAAACCATTATTATATTGGACACGTAGGACATTAAGATCAACATTGGATAAGTGTCAGTTCCATATGTCGATGTCGTCTTTGGCTACTCAGGATATCATATCCGATCTATTATAGCTACTTGAATATTTCTATCCTTATCTCCTGTGATGTCTGTCTGGACGGTTTTTGGAGTCAGTTTTGTATAAAACCGGCGATCTATACTCAGCCTTTTAGTTTTTTTTAAATCCAAAATTGGTAAGCCCTCACTTGGCATCATCTCTTCTGATGGTAAGTGACGATGATGCCAAAGATGGAAGCGGGCTTACCAAGATTCCTTAACGCAATGGAGAACTGGCTATTTTATCTTCAAGTTGGAACACATCAATGCTGTTAACATTGACGCTTGGCGGCAAGACTTAGATAAGGTGGTGGTAACTAGCTAGGCGGGCTTAGAAAATGCCCTTCCACCTCATCATATCAGCCGACGGACGTCCAGTGCTGGACATAGGCCTCCCCCAAGGATCTCCATGACGACCGGTTCTGCGCTGCCCGCATCCAGTGGCTTCCCGCGACCTTCACCAGGTCATCGGTCCACCAAGTGGGAGAACTACCTACGCTAGGTTTTCCGGTATGTGAACGTAGCTCGTAGAACATAGGCCTCCCACCTAGATGCAACAAACTGTCGTTTCGTGGATGATCTAACCATTTTCCTACAAACTAGGTGATAGCAAAGGCCGCCGACAGGTGACAGAGGCGGAGGCCTTACGAGCCATGCAGAGGCTGTGCGCGCGCATCGCGTCACAGAAGATGTTGGTCATATCTTCGTTGGAGAACGACTGCTCGAAGGAGGAACTCAACAGGCAGATTGCGGTGAGTACTTAGAATATGAATGTTCGGGAATGGTAACACAACTGTGAAAGGACTCGTTAACTAAGGGTTCTACTCATCATACTGAACAAATCTCCCCAAGGAACCCATAGTCAAATTAAAAAAATATATATATTGACGATCCATACTTGAAATTTCTTTTTTGTGAATTGGCTACAAAAAATTTTTATTATGTTTGTATACTGTTTATTGTACAAAATGTACTCTTAAATTATTAGTTAAAAAAAAGCTTACTCACAAAGTCGAAATTATCCCTTGGAGGGATCTCTTCCAGTCCACCTTTGCAATAATATACAGAGGACTTAACTAGGACAAAGAAACATTATGATGAGTAGAAGCCCCAGGTAACGGCTCCTACGTCAATTTTGTTACACCCTGTGTACGTCCACCAGTGCAGAGCGTAGTGACTCTGTTTTACTACCACTATCAAAAATAGTACACTTATTAATCTTCTTTAATTAATATATTAAAATCGGCACGAACAAATTTTTGAGTTTCGAACAAAGCACTTTCGAAAATTTTCATTGTCAGTCCCACAAACTCCGGTGGCGAAAAATGGAACTAACGACGCCACTTTGATTATTTTACGTCAGTTTCATCATCATATGCGTCCCCACCGAAGGACTCGAGCCTACCCTTAGTCGACCACGCGGGCCCAGTGCGGGTTGGTCGACTTCACACACAATCTTCGAGTTTCTTCGCAGGCGTGTGCAGGTTTCCTCGCGGTGTTTTTCCTTCACCGTAAGAACGTCGGATAAACGTACATATGAAATCGATAATCTAGAACTCTGGCTACTAAACTAGGCTAGAGAAAGCCAGTATCTTAGCAGTCAGCGAGCAATAATAGTTATTGCAATTATGCGTACTTTGTTTTTTTCTATATATTTATAGTTTATATTAAATATTTTAGTAAAATTATTTTAAACTAGCTGACCTAACAGACGTTGTCTTGCCCGAACGTATATTTGCCTGCTCTTAGAATATGATTTTTTAAATAATCTTAGCACCCGATCGCTTAGCCACCTACCGGGGCCAATAGTGAATTTAAACTATCCACATACCCACGCAAACACACGATTTTTTATCATAATCGGTCCAGCTGTTTAAAAGGAGTACAGTAACATGCATACTTACAGAAATTATATATATAAAGATAATCCTTTCGTACGAAATCATCATTATCATCATATCGGCGGAAAGACGTCCACTGCTGGACAAGGGCCTCCCCCAATGATTTCCACCACGACCGGTCCTGCGCTGTCCGCATCCAGAGGCTTCCCGCGACCTTTACCGGGTCGTTATTCCACCGCATGGAAGGCCTGCATACGCCACGTCTTCCGGTGCGCGGTCGTCACTCGAAAAATTTACTGCCCCAACGGCTATCTTTTCTACGAACTATGTGCCTTGCCCACTGCCACTTCAGTTTAGCGATTCTGTGCGCTATGTAGGTTACTTTGGTTTTCCTGCGGATCTCCTCACTTCTGATTCGATCGCGCAGAGAAATTCCGAGGCTCAAGGTCAAAGAACTGAGTCATCGTCTCTTACTATGGAGTAAGCGACCATGTCTCAGTTCCGTATCTCATCACTGGCAACACACTGGTAAAAGACCTTAGTCTTGAGACACTGCGGTATTGAAGATTTTGCGAAGCTTCTCGAATGCTGCCCAGCCGAGTTGGCTTCGTCGATTGATCTCTTTCTTGAAGTTGGACCTGCCTAGCTGGACTGTTTGTCCCATGTATACATATTCGTCAACAATTTCGAGTGTAGAGTCTCCAACCTTTAGTCCCACGACCCTGGCATGAGCACTGACCCACCGGGTCAGTCTTATTACTCACTAGCTGTTTCCCGCGGTTTCCCCCGCGTGGACCACGTTTCTATGACTTTTCGAGGGTGCGCAGTGCGCGAGCCGCAAGCGGCTCGCGAGCGTGGTAAAAAGTAGCCTATGTTTTAATCCAGGTCCTAATCTGTCTACCTACCAAATTTCAGCCAAATCCGTTCAGTAGTTTTTGCGTGAAAAAGTAACAGACAGACAGAGTTACTTTCGCATTTATAATATTAATATCACATTTTCACATTTATGATATTACTAGCTGTTTCCCGCGGCTTCACCCGCGTGGACCACGTATCTATGACTTTTCGAGGGTGCGCAGTGCGCGAGCCGATTATATTATTAGTAGGGAATAATATTAGTAGGGATTATTAGTGTTTGGTTAAACAAAAATTTCTCAACAGGTCCTCCAAGA
Source organism: Coleophora flavipennella (assembly GCA_947284805.1). Taxonomy (NCBI): domain Eukaryota; kingdom Metazoa; phylum Arthropoda; class Insecta; order Lepidoptera; family Coleophoridae; genus Coleophora; species Coleophora flavipennella. Next base: position 11,483,742 of record OX369294.1, on the reverse strand, counting down.
TCTGCAAAAGAAATACGTCCGCCTGGAGATGGCGCTGCAGTATTCGTTCTTCGACAACCAGAACAACCGGCGGCCCATGATGGTGACGCCCATACAGGAGACTCCGTCGCTCACTCTGTCCGAGAGCGACATGCAGGTCACCACAGACACGACCAACACGGAGAATGGACATTTAGGCGACCCGCTTATTACCAGGCAAGTTATCTTACTCTACAGGTCTAACTCTACGGCAGCGTACAACTGGGAGAAATGACATTTCTAAAAGAATAGATTCGTCATGTAACTTAAAGTATCCAAACTAGTACCTATTTGTATCCATCTGGGTAAACGGGAGGGGGAGTGACCGTACTGTACGTTAGTACTAATAAAACTCTCGAAAAAAACCCGGCATGAAATTATTGTCTTTATTTATTTTAGATGATAACTAATATTAAGAACAATAGTTATTAAAACAAAATTTATTCTCAAAATAGCATTAGACTATTAGAAATTAAATTAATATGTTTACCACCATATGCCTATTGTTTAGATATTTTGAGAGCACGGTGGTTTTAATCCCATGAAGTCGGGTTTTTTCACCTGAAACTTAAGGCAAAAAATACATATTTTCATTTTAAAGCTCTAGAGTTATCGCAGCAGTTTCTTTGTTACTAATCTCATAATATTTGGGAATACCCCGCATAAACTTTCGTCACTTTCAGGAAAATTCAAGAAAATTAACTAGTCTAATAAATTGCCCCATCTGACCACCAAGAAAACGCATTTGTTCCATTCAATGGTACATAGCTCAGGGGATTGGAACAGGAAAGACATGCCACTAGTTTGTAATAAAAGACCATGAGTAGTGTCACCATACGGTCAATAATAAAAAACAATAACTTTTTTATTTTCAATAATAATTGGCATTGAAATTTAAAAACTGAATCGGTAATTTCATAGGTAAAGACCTATTATTAAACTGATGTAGAATTAAAGTTTTGTTAATCATTTATTACTTATGAATAATAAATTAATGATTTAATTGCTATACAAAGATAAGCGCTCCGGACTACCCTGCCGAGTGTATACATACGTACTTTGGTCAGGCAGAACCTGACCACTGGACCACCGGCCTAGTCAACATGAATGAAGGAGCCTTAAAGTTTAACAAAATACCACAGATGAGATACGTGTTACTTCGTAACAGATATTGCACTTCCTTATACGAACACACTTGGCTCAATCTGTTATAACTTACTGTATCCCGATTTGGGGATGTGCTCTAAAAACTAAATTTTTAGAGTTAGAAAGATCTCAGCGTTCATTGCTCAAGGTAATGTATTTTAAACCTTTTCGATTCCCAACTGAAACTCTATACTCAACATGCGAACTAATGACAGTTCGTAAATTGTATGTTATAAATACCATACTGAAAAAACATAAATCTCTCAATTTTACCCAGGATTTACTAAGTAAAAGAAGAAAGGACATTGTTGCCTATTCCAAGACCATTAGAACTAGTTTTGCAAGGCACCAGTACAAAACTTTATCAACCTTCTTATATAATACTGTGAACAAAAAACTTAATATCTACCCTACGACTCACAAAGAATGCAAAAAAACAGTGATCGAATGGCTGAAAAGTCTAAACTATGACGAGGTAGAAGACCTACTTACACACAAATCCTGATGACACTTGCAAATTTACTCCCTCACTATATCCTTCCCTGTCGCACACACTAACACACACACACACCCACCCACCCACACATACACACACACACACTCACACATACATATACACATACACATACACAAACACACAGCCGCGAGCTTGCGCCTTCTATAAACTACTAATTTTAAATTTAATTATTATTTTTCAATTATTATTACTATTTCTTTGAATCTGTCTTAGAGTAACTATTTATGTACCCTTGTTTTTGGTAAAGAAGAGCGAATACTTCTGACACAAGCAGTTTAACATTGCTTAAAAGAAGTATTCAGAAACTGTATACTATTTGTAAACTTAATGAAGAAATAAACAATATTTTATTTATTTTTATTTTTATAAAACGAAAATACCTACGCGTTTATTAACCTACTCCTTTCCACTGTCAGAAAATACACAGAAACATGGGTATTAAGGCACTCGACTTAGCGGTCATAACTGCGTACACCGTGAATTGCGTCGGCGACTGTACGGCGTTCTAGCGCTGACGAGCGGAGCGCAGCCTGTAGGCCGCGCCAATGTGTAGGTACTTATTTCGCCTGCTCGACCAAGTGACGGGGGCCTGGTTTCGCTCCAGCACAAGTAAAATGCTTTGTTTACGCTACGCCTCATGCTACCCGTACACGTCGCGCCTGGTGATCCTTAATGCCCAGTCCAGGGAAGTCATGGGAGCGGATAATATGAGGAGCGAATGCTGCAACAGCTGGACAGATGCTGGAGAAACCGATAACTAACAGCGGGAAATTAAATACAAAAAAATACAAATTCACATTTAGGATGTAAATTCAATTTCTAATTTCTATTATAACCTCTCTCTGTCTCTCTCCCCAGGCTAAAAGAGCAAGAGCTAGAGGCGTCAGACAACGTGTCAACCTCCAATGACGAACTCCCGTCCGAGAGCAGCGAGCCCTGGGACCCGTTGCGACGATTTTCAAGGGACTTCAATAGGAATTTGTCGGATGACTCCGACAGAATAATTTGTGATACTCCTCCAGCGATTATGCAGGTAAGTTACCTATAAAGAGTCTGGGCTGATCACTTATAGTCTAACTGGCCAAATGATATATACAGTGGTATATATATATAATGGTATATACAGGGTGTGAAAAAATTGATGTGGGACATGTTAGCTGGGGATTTTCCTCATCATACTTGATCATACTGAAGAACTTTTCCCAAGGAACCCATAGACAAAAAAATTTGAACCCTCCATTTCTCAAAAAAAAATTGGACCCTCCATACTCAAATGCACAAAATTGGTCGATCAGCTGATCGAATTATAAGTAGAGTCAAAAATTTTTTTTGCGATTTCAGCAAAGTCGTAGAACAAGAGTTGTTCAGTATGATCAGTAGATGCCCCAGTTAAAGGGATCTACACCAATTCCGTTACACCTGTATATGGATTATATTCCTTGGTATAAAAAAAATAACCGACGACGTATACATCAACTGTGTACGTACAAATGGAGCGAGCTATGCTCGGAATTTCCCTACGCGATCGAATCAGAAATGAGATCCGCAGGAGAACCAAAGTAACCAAAATAGCGCACAGAATCGCACATAGCTCGTAGAACCGATGGCCGTTGGGGTACTGAAGTTCTCGAGTGGCGACCGCGCACCGGAAAACGTAGCGTAGGAAGGCTTCCCACGCGTTGGACCGACTACCTGGTGAAGATCGCGGGAAGCCGCTGGATGCGGGCAGCGCAGGACCGGTCGTCGTGGAAATCCTTTAGGGAGGCCTTTGTCCAGCAGTGTACGTTTTTCGGCTGATATGATGAATAGAATCAACACTTTATAATTCTAGGTTATAATTTGGTTGAGTTTTTTTTATCGTTTAGCGTGTCTTGAACTGTCTTACATTGTATCCAGACAACACCTACTATTTTTACTTTCTCGACCCCGTAGTAAGATACGTATGTACAGAGGCCAGCGTATCAAGCTAGACACTTTGGACTTTGTACCGTTCTTATGCCGTACGCGTATGGATCATAACTGCACTACGAGTGTATAGCCTTATGTGCTGGCCTGTGTATGTACGTAGGGTAGAGGAAGTATTCAATTGTTATCGCGAAACAAAAAATCTTTCCAATTTTCGTGAAAATGTGTTACACATGCCAAAAAACCGAATATCCAAATTCCGTCCGTGCGTCCGTCCGTCACGCTTGGCTCTGAGGGCTATATCTTTAGTCCGATTGGGACTAAATTTGGAACTTAAAGAGTTTTCAGTTAATTTCATCGAGGGATTATCAAAAGTTTTTTCGTACCGTCAAACCGAAGAGTAGCTGTCATACAACAAAAACTGTTTTTTTTTTAGCTTTATTGCGGGCTTTGAGGGGACCGAATTAAGAAATTTCGTAACGAAAATAAAACCTGTCACACCAAAAAAATATATTGAGTTCTAAAAAACTTACAGTGCCATCTATCTATCCATCATGATGATGATGATGGCGATGGCGATTGATGAGGGCGATTGATGATGGTGATGATGAACTTTCTTAGTGTTAATTTATTACATAAACATCCCGCGCCCCAAGGACTATATGGTACTGGTAAATACTGCATAAATAAAAAATAAATAAATAATTATAATTGCACAAGTTGATAAAAAATGCTATGCAATAGCTTTACCGCGGCAGTCCCCGAGTGCCACACGTCTTTTTTTCTTCCAAAAACGGCTCTAACGATTTTGATGAAACTGCACGTCGGAGTTGCTTATGTTTATCTATTACGTAATAACGCCCATTGGTCTGGTAAAAATCGTGTTTGTATTTGTGTAGATACCGACATAAGCCGCGAATTTATTTGTATGGTTCTCCCACAAATGACATTAAAACTTGCGATTTCTCACAAATGGTTGGAGCTATTGAATTGTCATGTATTACGAATAAGTATATGCAATATGAATTCATCAAAATATTACATTATTTTCAATAAATTTTTTTTATGAAAAAAAATGGAAAAAATTGTCGAGTAAGTTTTGTGGGGGCTGCCGCACAATTTCTTTACCCTAAACTGTAACTTAAATGTTTATTTTCAGAATCCCTCAGCATTTCCTGGCTTAAATCATCCTATAGATTTTAGTAAGTATACAAATAAGAATTCTTTATAAGTCTGTTTATATGTATTTTAGTAAGTATACAAATAAGAATCCTTTATAAGTCTGTTTATATGTATTTTAGTAAGTATACAAATAAGAATCCTTTATAAGTCTGTTTATATGTATTTTCATTCAAATGGATTGACACAGTGTTCATATATTTTTTAGGGTTCCGTACACCCAAAGGGTGACCAACGGGACCCTATTACTAAGCCTCCGCTGTCTGTCTGTCTGTCGGTGGGATGTATTTCATGTACCGTAATAAGTATATAGTTAAAATTTTCACAGAGTGTATTTTTCAATTGCCGCTATAACAACAAATAACAAGACTTAAAAAAAAGTGAAAAATTAAGTCCCCATACGAAAAACTTGTTCTTTGTAGGTATTTTTGGATTAGCTCGAGCGTAAAAACGGTAATACATACAAACGTGAAACTTGGTGTGACTATAGTACTAATTCTGAAGTAAAACAAAAAGAATAAAAAGCGGCCAAGTCTGAGTTGTACTCACGGTACGCGGAGTCCAAACTGAATAAAAAAATAATTTTCTGTCGCTCGCGTTGCTTGTTTGTTATGTGAAGTGAGGTGTGGTGGTACGGAACCCTCGGAGCGCGAGTCCGACTCGCAGATGGTGCCATTGCTTTGTTTACTAACTTTTACTAAGAATTTAGGAATATTTAAGACGAGAGTGAATAGGCACTATTTGAGCTTGCGTGTCACATCGGCACTTACCATCAGGGGAGGTGCAGCCAAACGCACTCAAATTTTTAATTTAAAAAAAATTGCTCTCGTTCAATAATGAGACCATTTGGCACGTGGCAAAAAATGGAACTAACCATATCGGTCAATGGAATTGAAATGTCGATTGACATGTTTACTCCAAGCAGCGTCAATGTCATCCTAGTACCGAGAGATCCTTGAACCTCTGTAGTTTTATTTGTCAACTTTTCCATTTTTTTAAGGAATTTACAATGTGTTTTTATAATGTGTTATTTATAATGTGTTTTCGTATTTCGATCTCAGAGGTACGTTTATCCGACGCTCTTACGGTGAAGGAAAACATCGTGAGGAAACCTGCACACATCTGCCGAGAAAGGTTGTGTGTGAAGTTGACCAACCCGCACTGGACCCGATCGCCCTAATTCAGGGTAGGCTGGAGCCCCTCGGTGGGGACGTGTATATGAGCTGATGTGATGAAGGAATTTACGTACACTGCCATCTTTGGAATTTCTTGAAAACACACATTTTAAATTAAAAAAAGCACACATTTGTTAAATTATCTGATTGGTATTTATAATATCTGTACGTTTTCCGTAGATCAAGTGATAAGTATCCCGGGGTGGGTGACGCGGGGCGCGGGCGCGCGCACGCACCACGAGTACGAGGTGCGAGTGTCGGTGGGGGCGTGTCGCTGGCAGCTGCTGCGCCGGTACCGACGGTTTCGCGAGCTGTATCTCACGCTGCGCAAGCAGTACGGTAACAAGGTAAGCTGTTGAAATTGCATTGGGAAATCTTGGTAAGCCCGCGCTCATCCTCGGCATCATCGTCATTTCCATCAGGTGAGATGATGCCAAGGGCTTATCAATTGTGGATTTAAAAAATGGCATGTTTTTTTTTTATAATTGCATGTGCTTTGTTATCTTTCTCCTGACTTGGAAATAAAAAAAATGGGTGTTATAACGGCCAGTAGGGGAATCTGACTACAACACTATTTTTTACCTGCAGATTTGCTCCGGTGGGCATCGTTTTTATGACTGTTTTTGAGAGTGAGTGGTGTGACTCGCGAGCGTAGATATAACGTATGACACTCGGGAATAATGTAGCTTTCTACTGGTGAAAGAATTTTCAAAATCGGTTCAGTAGTTCCAGAGATTATTTCCCAGAAACAAAATTACAAACTTTACCTCTGTATCTATAGTGTAGACAAATGTAGCAACGGCTCTTTTTTAATTATTTTTTTTACTCACAATTGGTTAGCGTAAATGACGACGATTCCGAAGATTGAAGCGGGCTTACCAAGATTCCCCAACGCAATCGCTACTCTTTACTGTGAGTGCATGTGTGTCGAGTTAATTTCCGATTAAGAAGTGTTTCCACGTTATTTTTACTTGAATGCGCCGGGCGGAGGGTTAGGTTTTTGGCACGATCTATAGCCTAAACGGCTTAATAAATTTAGGAGTGCGAGGTGTACTTAGGTTTGTCTTGATCCCATTTTTATCCTACTTTTTCCCATCGTACAAAAAGAGTTTCTATGCAGTCGCGTTTTTAATTTTTAATTAATTCGTGTAGTTACATATTTATGATAAGATTAGATTTATTTATTTCATATTATCAATGTCATATTACAATAAAGCTTATTAAATAATTTGTCAAAGGATAATATGATCGTCAGAATAGTAATAAATTATAAAAGAATAAAAGTCAAAGTATGGGGAAATATCTGTGCAGAATAATATATGGAGAAAGAGGTCATAAGAAGATAATGATAATGGACTTCTGTTCTAAATTCCAGCAATACCCATATTACCAGGAGAAATTTAACACTGGCTGCTTAATATTTAAGGTATTTTATGGGAACCTGAATAACCCGCAAATACTATCATCGATCAAATTAGTTGTGCCGAACACCACATTGCGTATCGGTCCCCGGGCCACCAGGTTTTTCGCTATGCCAGTGGCTCGAACACGCTTACTAGAGTTTGCTCCCCTCACGCGGGCATTACGCATTCTTAATTTGGTTTCCAGAGACATCAACCTCTGCAGCTGTACGTTGGCGGAGTTCACAGTTATCACTATTAAGATCCTTAGCTTTGGTTTAAATTTAGATTTTTAAATGAAATTATAGTTATTGTTGTATCTAAGTATTAAATTGTTCACGACGCCGTTTGACAACCGCAGCCTAAACAAAGACGCGTGCTGGGCCCATTGAGTTTCGTGTCTCAGACTCAGGTGGGGAAGTGAACTCGGTTGAAATACGCAACGCTATGGGTTCAGTGCTTAAAGCCGCTAAGCAAATACAAGTTCAAGTCTAGGCTCCGCAAACGCAGACACAAGCTAGGCTTGGTAACACAGGGGACATGTAATAGCCGTAACACTGGAAACACGAAGTCTCCGTAACACAGGGGACACGGCGTCACCTACTGGCGTTATTCGCAGCCTTAATCACTGAAAGGGGGTTTTATATATATAAAGGCAGCCCCCGTGGGCCGCTGCTAGTACATTAGATACAAACAATCTACTAATAAAACAAGTAAGAAGGTACACAATCAAATACAACAATTTATATCTAGCTACTCACCAATATGGATGCAATCCGACTTCCTCGCAGGTCGTTTGTTTGGTGGCAATAAGTAGGTAGGTATGAAGTGTGTGTGTATGTGTATTTGTGAATGCCATAAGACCTTATATCCACTCCAAAGGGTGCTGCAATTCTCCTATTCGGGATTCCATGGTCAACTCACAAAACTCGATAGGTAGATTTACTCGCAAAGTACAAAGATTTATTCACAGTTCGATAAATTACACCCGCGGTCAGAATCCGGGTCTGGTGTAAGTACAAAATCACAGACCACACGCGTGGCCACTAGTCTGACGAAATTCGCGGCTTATGTCGGTATCTACACAAATTCTTTCGTCTGTTTTGTCATCACAAGGCCTACACCAAATAGCTATAGTCCGTATTCGATAGGTAGACAAGTTTACAGGACACTCCGTAGTGCTAATTTCACGCGTCCGCGGCCATGTTTGCTCGCGCGTGGTGACCCACAAATTAATTGCGGAGCCCGCAACGTCTTTCTTTTATAATTATATCATCATCATCATCATATCAGCCGAAGGAAGTCCACTGCTGGACATAGGACATATAATTATATATTTGCCGAATATTTAGAAAACCTAAAAACTTTTAGGTACAAGCTTTTAATATTGCATTGTCACGCGATATACATGTGCATGCAAAATTTCAGCTCAATCGGAAACCGGGAAGTGGGTCAAATTTAACTTGCAAGATTTCCTTACAGACACCGGGGAGATGAAACTAAATAAAAGCTTGTAAAAAAAGGAAACGTCTACTGTTGACTATAAGCACCCCTCATTTGCCTAGTCACTGATCACATGCCTGAATGCTCGACCTCCCCCCGTCTCTCCCCTTGACTCTCCACGGTTTCCCTGTCTAGACGTCTCTGGTGGACGACTGTATGGATTCTTTAGAGTGTGTCTTGGAGCATCCAGCGCCGTCCGCGAGCTGCATAGTGGCCAACTACGTTTTCCTTATATAGTATTATCGATTCGGCTCGTCCGTATTTATTTATTTACACTTATAGTACAACAAAATACAATTTCTTAAAGCTAATTCTAAGGGATATTGTATATGATGTATAGTAGGCGGTCTTATTGCTAAGAGCAATCTCTTCCAGAGAACCATATTGTCTGTTAATTATAAGCAAAATGCAGCGCATATTATAGTTAAGGGTTTTATTTCGTTTCATTAATTTCGAGTAACGGTTTCCTAACAGATAGCCGCCATTCCATTCCCGCCGCGGCAGCTGTGGTCCTCGGAGGCGGTGGCGCGTGCCAGGCGGCCCGCTCTAGAGTCGTTCCTCCGGCGCGCGCTGGCGGCGTGCGCGGCCGACGCGCGCTGCCCGCTGCACACGGCGCCGCTCACCCGGGACGCGCTCGTGCACTTCTCGCCGTTCTTCCGCAAGGTACGTGTGTAAAGGCGACACCCAGTTTAACGGCCGCAACAGACGTACGGACTTGGTCGGTGAACGAGAGGGAAAAAGCTATAGATTACGACGAAACGCGGTCTAAAAAATAAGTATTTGAATAAAATGTTGCTGTCTACCTTCCCCAAACATCTCCGTATACAGCAAGAAAGAGATAACTGCAGCGCAGACCGCTAATAGATACTAAAACTAACCAAAACAGTATTTCGTAATCCCCTATTTCCTCCTCCGAGATTTAGCAATAATATTTTTTTTTTCAAAAACAATTCAGTTGGGACAGTAAAGTTTTCGAGTGGCGACCACGCACCGGAAAGCGTAGTTTAGGCAGGCCTCCCACTCGGTGGAACGATGACCTGGTGAAGGTCGCGGGAAGCCGCTGGATGCGGGCAGCGCAGAACCGGTCGTCGTGGAGATCCTTGGGGGAGGCCTATGTCCAACAGTGGACGTCCTTCGGCTGATATGATGATGATGATGATGCCTCTATGTTTTCATTTTATTGTTAATATGCGTATTGATTTTTTGGTGACTGTCTGAAAATGACGTTTCAATTGGGCAATTTTCTCAGTTTTTGAAGGCTTCTACTTCCTATTTTAACCCTTCCCGTGAGCATATCAAACGCCCCGACTCCGTCCCCGCGACCGGTACTTCCGGTCTGGTTTTGCGGGGGTCGGCCGCGCTGCGGCTTTCCGAGGTTTTCTCAGTATTTTTGTATGAAACTTATAAAAACTAATTACTGATCTAGTAAGCTGATTAAATTTCCTTTTTGATTATATTTTTTTTAGATTTCTTCTATCACAAAAAAATAAAATGGAACACGATTAATTTGAAACTTTTGTTTTTTTTGGTTCCTTTTTCGTTCTTTTTACTATTTCTATTTATATTCTACATATATACAGTTAAAATGATCTTTTTCTAATGGCTAGGTAATGTATCTACATGATACAAAACAAAAAAACGATTGTCTAGTGCAAAAACAAATTAAAAAAAATATTACAAAAATGATTAAATTTTGTGCCGCGCGGGCCGTTCAACGGGGGTCGGCCGCGCTGCGGATTTCCGAAGTTTTCTCATTATTTTTGCATGATACCTATAACAACTAATTACTGATCTAGTAAGATGATTAAATTTCCTTTTTAATGGTTTTTATTTTACATGTGTTAGATTAGAGATAAATTAAATACAGTACTTTGAAATTTAAAATTGTGTTTTATTTTCTGTTCCAATTTTCTTTCCTTATCTATTTCTATCTAAGCACTCTAGATATACATATGAAATATTTTTTTTCTAATGGTTTAGTTAAATATCTTCACGGTACAATACAAAAAAAAATTGTCTAATGCAAAAACAATTTTTAAAATTAGTTTCAAAAACAACCAAAAATTTACAAAACTTGAACACAGAACTAGTAATTTGTTTTTTTTTTTGAGACCCCGATTGAAGTCCAGATGTTGAATTTTTATTTTTCTGAGTAGAATGGCCTTTCGGCTTATCACAAAAAAAAAATTAAAACATTCGGAGCAGTAGAACTAATTCAAAATATAAAAACAAGTCCATCATTTTAATTGCCGCAGGCTGCTTTCAGAGAAAATTTGAATGGGTCTAAAATTCATTTAAATTCTTAGACACTGATGATTAGTGTGATGATGATGGTGTGATGATGATTGTAAATCAAAAACAAGTAGGTATAGTACAAAATAAACACAAATAAAGTCCATCATTTGAATTGCCGCAGGCTGCTTCAGAGAAAATTTGAATAGTTCTAAAAATTCATGTAAATTCTTAGAAACTATAGTGATTATGTGGTGATGATTGTGTGATGATGACGGTGTGATGATGATGGTAAATTAAAAACCAGCTGGGGGTAGGTATAGTACAAATAAAGTCCATCGTTTGATTTACCCGAGGCTACCTCGGTGAAAATTTGAATTGGTCTAAAATTCATTTAAATTCTTAGACACTGATGATTAGTGTGATGATGATGGTGTGATGATGATTGTAAATCAAAAACAAGTAGGTATAGTACAAAATAAACACAAATAAAGTCCATCATTTGAATTGCCGCAGGCTGCTTCAGAGAAAATTTGAATAGTTCTAAAAATTCATGTAAATTCTTAGAAACTATAGTGATTATGTGGTGATGATTGTGTGATGATGACGGTGTGATGATGATGGTAAATTAAAAACCAGCTGGGGGTAGGTATAGTACAAATAAAGTCCATCGTTTGATTTACCCGAGGCTACCTCGGTGAAAATTTAAATTGGTCTAAAATTCATTTAAATTCTTAGAAACTATGATGATGGTGTCAGATGATGATGATAAATCAACATTTGTTCGTATTTCGGTAGGATGGAAGGGTTAAATTACATAATTTTACACAAAAAAATACCATTGTGTTGAATTGCTACAGGTTGCTTTGGAAAAGCCCTAGGTGATCTAAATTACATGCAAACACTTAGAAATGATGATGATCAGTTTAGAAGATGTATATATATCAAAAACAAGCCGTTTTGGTGAATTTAGGAACCGTTTAGGAACATACTCGAGACAAAAAAAATAAGTTTGTTCAATTTTCCGCTACCAACTCAATGCGTTTCTAAGAGTTTTATCGTGAAAGATACGGTGATAAAAACACTACACTGTAAAGCAATAACATCTAACAATCGAAATAAATTCAATTTACTTACCTTTCCATGATCCAACACACAAAACCACAACACAACATCTTCACACGTATTTGACGTAATGGCTGACAACCACAGAAAACGGGAAACAAATATTCGTTTTAAAAAATATTCTTCTATCAAATGGGATGTAAAGTATTTCAATTAGGTGTAACCACACGTTCACAACAATTTTGCCAAATAAGACCTAACGATAGACGCAGTTTTATATACTAATTTCAACCATATTCAAAGCGCCTTAAAGTACATATAAAAACAACCCAAATGGGTTGTTGGTCGTACAAGCGATGTTCGTTAAACATCCCAAGATGGCCGTTTGTCGCGGGAAGGGATAATTAGAATATGGGAAAAAACTAAACATAGGGGCATGTCCATGGTGATATAGATTTGATGGAAAAAACATTTTTGCTCTATTGTCATTATCCAGGGAGGAAACAGGGGACTACGTTTGTATCGAAAAAATGACGCCCGCGTTTCCTCTTAAGGCTTATACCGCCGCCAACGACCAACTTAGTAACCACTTTTACTTCAATTAAGGTTTTTTTATCGAAAAAAAAAATTGTTTTGTAATTAACAGGATATGAGGAGTGATTTTGATTTCCTCTAATTCTATTTCAATACACATTACTAAAAAAAAAAATTCTAATGCATCCTATCGTTTTTTTTTTCTATTTGTTACCGTAGAACTGCTGCAATTTTAATCGAAACATTTATAATAATTTATGAACTTCCTAACAAAACATTATAAAATGATTTTGTTGTTTTACTTTTTGGAAATTCTTCTTATTTTACTTACCATAATGGCAACTCATATACGTCGTAATATAGAAGTTCGGAAACACATTGGCACGTAGCAGGATTCGAACCACGACCTCCCGGACAGGAGATAGCGGATTTAGCCGTTGCGCCACCTACGCTCTACATTCACTCACTTTACTTGTATACTCCATAGGTTTGCAGAAACATATATTTATTGTGAAAATGTTTAATGTAGCAATCACAAGAACGTCAAAGAAAATTATTTTAGCATAATTTGTGTGACAAAATGAAACATGGAATGTATTCTTTAAACGTGAGGATCAGGAACGAGGAATTTGGAAGGTTTGTTTTTCAGAAGGGAGTCGCAACTGCTAACTAACTAGCATAGCTTGCTGGGCATTAACCTTGCTAATCCGTAATCGTTAATTAACGAAGTTAAGAGCGTAGACGGGCTGCATTTTTTCCATACAAATGTATTCCCCTATTATCTTCCTAGATAATGCGTCTAGAGTAGTCATTTTTGTTTCTAAAAATCTAGATCTATTGCAGGCATGCCCCTGTCATTTATTCTTTCCCAAAAAAATATTAAAAAAATAAATATGACTCCAAAAACCTAAAAAAATGCCTCGTTTTTACCGCCATAATCAGACGACTATCAAAGAAATTCGAAAGTTATTAAGATAAAAACAAATGATAGGAGCATAGATCTATTCTTCCTTTAAATTTTGATACCAAAAATAATTTAATCGGCTTAGTTTTCGAGGAGAAAACAGGGAAATACGAAACATCGAGAGGTCCTGGTTTTTGTAGGTATAATCGTTCTAAGCTGCAGTTGTCCCTATCGCACTCTACGGGAAGAGACCAGAGGTGAGGGGGGGTTAGACTAATACGTACACAATCAGGGAAGTGACAACTGTTGAAGTTCTTATCGATATTATAGTGATGTCAGTTGATATCGACGTTTATCCTATACTGATTTACAGGCAGTACAGAACAGTTAAATTAGAGGCTCAATTCGTATTTTTTAAGAGACAATGAAGTAACAATTCAATGATATGTTATGAGTTTATAATTACGTGTACTATTGAAATGAACGTCGGTGGCGTAATGGCAAGGGCCGCTACCTCCTGTCCGGGAGGTCGTGGTTCGAATCCTGCCACGTACCAATGTGTTTTCGAATTTCGATTTCATATGTACGTTTATCCGGTGCTCTTACGGTGAAGGAAAACATCGTGAGGAAACCTCAACACGCCTGCGAAGAAACTCAAAGGTTGTGTGTGAAGTCGACTAACCCGCACTGTGCCCGCGTGGTCAACTATGGCCCGATCGCCCTAATTCAGGGTAGTCTCGAGCCCATCGGTGGGGACGTATATGAGCTGATATGACGAACTATGGCGAAGTGTCTCTTGAAAAAAAATACAAACCATAAGCAAATAATACGTAACTAATGTTCGCTCTCTACTGCTTGGTTTGATAACTAAAAATAATGACTGCTCTTATCAAGTAAATTCTTAATATTTATGTGGCAAAAAAAGGTTCTTGTGGGTATTTTAAATAACACAAAAGTTATATAATTATTAATATGTACATTTATTCTGTCGTCATTTCCATCCTTTCTCTTACAGGTAAATTTCGCGGTATCCGACCGTCAATTATCTCAGGGAGAAGGCATTCGTGGAAAAAAAGTTCTAATTTTGGTTCCATGTTCTGCCAAAATTCATCGTCTTTTTAAATTTTTTCATATAATAAACCCTTGGGGCTCCACAAAACAAAGTAGCAAAATCTTCGGCATGTGATGTGCAATTGACCTTGTACTTGATAGCAATAGTTGTGGTTTCTTTTTAATTTTAACTTGTCGTTGTGGAGTAAGCAGGAGTCGATTTTTTTATTTTGTATTCCTTCTGTTGGAGTCATTTCAGCGATATTATACGGGCATTTTATTTCAATGATTGAATCCTCATTTATTAGTCCATCGGGACTTGCAGCCAGAAAGCTTTTATTGTTATCGATGAACAACCCGCACTTTATCGATGAACAACCCGCACTTGACTACGGACAGTCCAGTTTCTGTTCAAAAATCAATTACTGCTTCATCTTCTTTCTCTTTACCATAGTTTGTCGCAGGAGTGCCTTTGAATTGTGAGTATAGCAAAGATCTTAATAAACCCGCAACTGATGTTTTTTTTACGCAGTTTACATACTTTGCCAAAATTTGATGCCACAATTCATTGTCACTCTGGCCAATCGTGCTACGTTCAAGTTCTTCAGCTCTCTTTTTTGATAGTTCTAGCTCAGAAATAAATGTTTTTTTCTTTTCCTCAAATATTTCTGATGGCATATCAGGCTTTAATCCTAGTCGACCGTATATTTCGTCAGGTCCAGTAACTTTTAGTTTTTTACTTGATCTATCGTCCACGAACGAAAGTTTTCTCTTTCGGCATTTTTCATTGTATTAACTAACGGCTTGACTTTTAATTTAACTTTAAAAAATGTTAACGGACTCGTTAACTTCCATTAAATTTTCTTAAGTCCCTTTAATGGTTTTTCATAAATTTGTTTATTAAATATAATACTGTTATACCCTCAAGCGCTGCAGTTGAACGCCTTTTAACGGGAAAATATATTTTAACGCCGGAATGAGCCTCACTTTCAGACGAGAACTTCAACATATTAATGTTCATGAAGGGTCAATAGCCACATTATGCCAGATGATTAAATTATACACTCCACGTTATACACGTCTACACCAGAAAACAGCCAAAAATAGTTGTTCGTTAACGCAGCTATATAAAGATGAAATTTTATCACGTGTTAATGGATTAACCATTAATTTGCGTTAAATCTTCCAAAACGTTACGCTTTAACATTTAACGAAGTTAACTTTTTAACTTACGGATGAGCGATTAATGAAGTTAATTATTTCATTAACGGTGCCCAGCTATGCTAACTAGTATGATTGTGTTTAAGTTTATACAAAAACATTTTATCAAGAATATGTACGTTGGGTTTGTAAATCTGATAATAGCTCTGTCCCTGCGAGTCAACGACCAAGTGCGTGTGTCTGATGCGTCATTAAGTAAGATTGTGCACGTTGATTTTTAACCGTCTCCGTGGCGTAATGGTTAGTCCATTCGCTTCCCACCAGGAGGTCGCGGGTTCGATTCCGGGCGGGGTCAACTTTGTTAGACTCGGTCTATTTTACGGTCGGTAACTCGAGGTCAATGCTCTCCGGGTTCACGTCAAAGGTTACGTAAACACGTATTCATGTTTAAAGTTTATCATGTTATCCTTGATAATTATTAATAACGTTCGGTACCTCGAGGTCAATGCTCTCCAGGTCACGTCAAAGCTTACGTGTTTTGTTTTATTTTGCGCGGAAATACGGACTAACCGTGCGGGGATCGCTGAACTATAACTAGTATACTAGGGTAGGGTTGGTTGCATGTGTACTTATTTAGCTATGTTTGAAGAACAATTTTATTCATGTAAGTTACCTACCAAGCCGCCACTGTTGATTTTTACATGAAGTAAGTATCTAACAAGCATTTCGTGACCTATGCCGCCGGTGTGATTCAACTCTACCTGCATTCATGCCTATAGATAAGTCAGTTGTTTATATGTACAGTCAGCGACAACGGAGCCTGACCACCTTTAAGGTCAATTTTGTTTGCAGTGTCTTGGAGCAACTTTCGTTGGGCCCCCGCCTTGCTTTTTTTTCCTCCAATGGTCATTCATCCTCAACCATAACAATATGTATCTCAATGACAACCATAAACTTTTTTGAACCTATTCAGTTATTTTTTTATTAGTTATGTAGTTGATCATAAAGTATTCTTTAGGAATAGTTTTGTTTTGTAGAAATAAAGTTACGAGATTGTGTAAGGAATTGGTTATAATTATACTCAATTAACTAAAATTAACTAAATCCCTACTAATATTATAAATGTGAAAGTAACTCTGTCTGTCTGTTACGCTTTCCCGCAAAAACTACTGAACGGATTTGGCTGAAATTTGGTAGGTAGACAGATTAGGACCTGGCTTAAGACATAGGCTACTTTTTACCACGCTCGCGAGCCGCTTGCGGCTCGCGCACTGCGCACCCTCGAAAAGTCATAGAAACGTGGTCCACGCGGGTGAAGCCGCGGGAAACAGCTAGTCTTATATAAAAGTAAGTAGTAGTAGTGTAAGTAGTAGTTACTAATAAGTAATAATTTGACACTAGCTTTTGCCCACGGCTTCCCCCGCGTGGACGTAATTTTTGTTAACGTCGTGAGAGCGAGTGGTGCATGAACATAAATTTTCTCCAGATCCCTATCCCAAATCGGGCTATTCTGATTAACAGTATATGACACTTCCCACTCCCTTAAAAAAATCTATACAAAAAAATCACTTCAATCCGTTGCTCCTTTGCTCCGTTGCGACGCCGCCGACGTGCGTGCGCGAGCGTGGAAATGAGTTTCCCAGATCCCTCAAGAACTACGTCAGGATATGCCAATTAGTAAATTACTAGCTTTTGCCTGCGGCTTCGCCCGCGTGGACATTGTTGGGTGATTATGTCGTTTCCCACCTACTACTTAACCATCTCTGTGCAAAAAATCACAACAATCGAGTATTTTTTAGTTCCCTCAGGAAATGCATCAGATTATGCTATTTTTCCGGGATAAAAAGTAGCCTATGTCCTTCCCCACGACACAGGCTACCTGCATGCCAAATTTCATAAAGATTGGTCGAGGCGTTGAAGCGTGAAAAGGTAACAAACAAACACATTTTCATATTTATAATATTAGTAAGGATTTTACAATTTAATTAAACTACTTAATAATTTAGACGGCAAATTATTTTTATAAAATATATTCACTTGTCACAAGTAAATATTCGAGTTTGATTTGGCTATTTGGCGATTTGACTAATATTATAGCCGCGGTTCCTTAAACTCACAATTTCGCTGCGTTGCATTTGTGTAAGATTCACGAAATTCATAATGCAAAAGTTACTGACGAGTCATGGAATTGAAAACAATTTCTGGGAGTTACTAACGCGAGAATGTCACAAATGCAACGGATGCAACAGGAACTGACCAGCAGTGACCTGGCCTGGCTTATTCAACAAAAGGCCATAAAACAATTGTTTCACACAAAAAAGGTTGAAAAAGGTTTTGGTGTCTCTAATAGTATTGTAATTGGTCATCAGAATAATGGGCGGGTCTGGGCCTTCTAGCTGCTTGCAAGGAAGTTTGTTTTGAAAGTGGTCAGGCTTCGTTGTCGCTAATAGTATATCATTTCTCGCTCGTTTGTATGAAGTGTCCTGGGTGTGGCATTGATGAGTTCCGGCTTGTAGATAAGATAGCCAGTTCCCTATTGCGTTGGGAAATCTTGGTAAGCCCGCTTACATCTACGGCATCATCGTCGCTTACCATCATGTGAGATGATGTCAAGGGCTTACCAGTTGTGGATAAAAAAAATAGAAAACGCGTGTTTTTTGCTAATAAGTCTGCACTTCGCACCGATTTGGTTTGTTCGCGTTTTTCGATATGGAAACTGCCGCTTCGTACCTTTATCATGTATTCAACCCCGAAACTCCCTCAGGGCGTGTTCGAGAGCGGCAAGTGCGGCACGGGATGATGGCGGCGCGAGCTCACCACGGCGCGCGCGTTGGCCGCGCACACGGCGCAGCTGCTGCGGCTAGCGTTGGCCACCGTGCTCGTCGCCTACCACTGCCTGGCGCTGCTGCTGTTGCTCGCCTACCTGTGCCTCCGGGCGCTGCGCCGGAGGTAGGCTAGGGGACGGGGGATAGACTTTACTGTACACAAATCATTATTTGACTACAGCACATATCGATTTTGATTTTTGCAAGATAGAAAACAAATATTACTAGATGAATAATAATTATTACCCCGGAACTAACGTAAAATAAAAGACTGGGGTATAAGGTGTTCCGTTTCTTTGGAACCTTCAAAACGGGATGGCATGCTGCACAGTGACTAAGTTGATAATATATCCGAAAGCACAATTTGTCCCAATCAAGAAAATGCAGAATATAAACTAACCATATAAATGTGACATTTCACATTGTAATGTTACATGATGCCGAGAAGTGAAGACACAACTTCTTTATTTAAATGTAATGAATAGTGAATAATAAGAAATGCTAAACACGTTAAAAATATACACAGGGTGTGACAAAATTGGTGTAGGTCCCGTTCACTGGGGCTTCTACTCATCATACTGAACAACTTTTGGTCTAAGACTTTGCTGAAAACTTTATTTTTTTTAATATTTATACAAATCGATTAGCTGATCGACCGATTTTGTGCATTTTAGTATGGAGGGTCCAATTTTTTTTAAAGAATTTATTATGGGTTCCTCTGAGAAAGTTGTTCAGTATGACGAGTAGAACCCCCAGTTAACGGGACCAACACCAATTTTGTTACACCCAGCATACAGGGTGGGTGTAACAAAATTGGTGTAGGTTCCGTTAGCTTAGGCTTCTACTCAGCATACTGAATCACTTTTGTTCTATGACTTTGCTGAAAACGCAAAAAAAGAATTGAAATCTTCATACAAATCAATCAGCTGATCGAACAATTTTGTGCATTTGTGTATGGAGGACTCATTTTTTTTGAGAATTGTCTATGGGTTCCTTGGGGAAAGTTGTTCAGTATGATGAGCAGAACCCCCAGTCAACGGGTCCTACACCAATTTTGTTACATCCTGTATATATATTTCAGTCGCAACAAGCAAGTACAATTATGCCCCTTTTTGTTTTTGTTAATTAAAAAAAAATACGTAACCGATATTATAAAATTTACATGGGACCAATCTGGAAGCATAAATTATTAATTAAAAAATAATCATCAAAATCGGTTCATAACCGGCGAAGAAATCGCGTTACAAACACACAAAAATAAACATACAATTAATTAAGCAATTTTGAAGTTGGTTCTTAACCTACATAAACACATTGCCCTCCTTTGCGTCGCGCAGTCGGGTAAAAAATTAGACGTAAATTAATCTAGTTTGTTCGTTATTATGTATTTTCTTTCTTTGATTGGCATAAACTTAACAGGACGAAAAGGACAAGCTTAGACATGAGAAGGTCTTACAGGTTATCACTGGTTTTTGGATTCGTGTGCGACTTCACTTCGTCGCACAGTCCGCAGCATTACATCCCGATTTTAATTCCTTACAAACAAGAAATCAGTAGTGTAAGTTGAAGTGTAACTAGCTGGTCTAGCAAACACCAGGCTGGGTTTACAGTGACGCTTTCGCCAGCGCGGTTGGTAGGCGTCGCGGGCCATGAGCTATGCGTCTCTTGGATCGTTACATAGAACACGTGCGGATGGCCCGCGCTGGCGGCAATTCGGTACTTGCCTACTAGTCATCTGAGTTACTTTTTATGAATCAAGATTTTGTTCTAAAAATGTTTTAAATATTGAACTATGACGTCATATTTCTTCATGGCCGTTGACATACTAATTATGTGTTTTGGATAAATTAAAAATAGAAAATGTTTATGGAAAACCAAATTAGTATTTTTTTTTTAATTGCAGAGGGAGGGCTATTTCGTGAACTTAATTTCAGAATTTATTTTTGATGCTGTCAAGTATTTAATTTGGGCGTACGAACGAGCCCATGGACGGTAAGCGTCACTGTAAAACCACACTAAGTAATAGGTACTTACTAATGACAGGGTCCTTGTGAAATACCTGATAAAAATAACACTGACTTCTACTCGTGAGAGTGAATAACTTTCTCCAAGGAATCTATGATCCTGATTGATCAATTGATTCGCTGCCCTTATTCAGAAAGTCCAGTTTTTCTTGCGAATCGAACGTTGGTTCCTCGAAGATGTTATTCAGTTACATGAAGAAGCCGGGGTTATTAATTTAAGCCTCTACTTTTAAGATCACCGTTTAGTCGGATTGTGGACCTGCGATTTTCATCTCATAAAAGTAAACCAATTTTTACCAATTTTAGAAAGGTTGTTAGTCCAAACAAAAGCTAGGTTTATAGGTTTTTTTTTCAATACAATTTATAAGATCAATTTTATTTGTAGTTCAGTGTTTTCATACAAAACTAATTTCGGTCATTATTTATTTAATTTTAATCAATAATTTTAAAAACGAAACATATAAACCTAGCTTTTGTTCCTACTGACGACTTATCAAAATTTGGACAAAATCGAATAACTTTGTTAAGATGTAAGATAAAATGAAATAATAAGTTTGTATGAAAAATCAAATTTTCGCCTTATGTTCACAATCCTCTTCAATAAGAGGTCGCCTGTCGGCAGGCGCAACAGTGCTGTATAAGCGCCTCTCGCTTCTCGCACAATCGCCTGCCGCCCGGCCGCATACGCGAAATCCAATTACGGCTTTTCGATTGCTCTCTGTTAAAAACTCCATAGTTAGATTTTCCACACAATCTTTAACTGCTGAATGCGTTTCAACTATTTTTTTTAAGATACTTTGTAGTTAGAAGATTCAAGATTCAATTGTTATCAAAATAGGTGCAAATTACACTCTTTCTGATGGTCGTAAAATAGTAATTACATATATATAATGTCCGTTGTGCCTCCCACTGGGTGGACCGATGACTTGGTGAAGGTCGCGGAAAGCCGCTGAATGCGAGCAGCGCAGAACCGGTCGTCGTTGAAATCCTTGGAGGATACGATGATGATGATGAATTTCATTTGTGAAAAATATAAAAATAAACAATCAGTTTTAGGTTATAAAGGTTTAATTAAGTTTGACATGAGAACCACAAAAAGGGCTCCGTCGAAAATTTAAGCCGCTTCAAAGAGTACATCACTATTACAAACCTATAAGAGACGGGACTTGATAGAGCAAGTTTTAATTACAAAATATCAAAGTTTGGGTCCCAAAGCGAGATGTAAATAGAGAAAAGCCAATAGAGAAAGTGAGAGAAATATAGTCCGCCATGGAAAAGTTACTAAACTTCATACAATACATTTTGTTTCGAAGTTGCGGCAGACTGGCCCGCTCTTTGATAGACGCGCACTCAGTAGGTAGAGTTTGCGCGCAAAATCTAACCATGGGGTTGTTCGGCCAAACAGAGATTACTACTGAAACTCAGTAGTTAGATTTTGCCTCTATGCCGCCTTGCGAAGTCCCGTTTAGGCGGGAGACCTGTACCAGAGTTAGAATAGTAAGTTATAAATCTTATCTGACTCCTGAAAATAACAATGTAAAATAATCTCTAAAAATATTTGTTTTCTGGACCTCGTCTATCTATCCCCCCCATCGTATAAAGTGGCGCGCGCGAACTTGGGTGCCTTCCATTGTGACCATTTTTATTTGGACGTATTATACGTTGTCACGGTTTGTCCTTGACTGACTTTCGTTATAGATATACCGATTGTATGATTTTACTATAGGTAGTTTGTGTTTTTCCACAATTTTATTGTTTTTTATGCTAGTCTACAGTCACGTCAAGAAAGTCTTGAAAATAAGTTCGTTCCTTATGGCAACATTTGCTTTTGTTCAACAAATGGGATTAAGTATTTTGAGGTTGCCATTAAAAATGTTGTAGTTTCCAATAAAATCCAATTTCAAAACTTTTTTGACGCTGTAAGCATGAATTTGACGCAAATGGAAATGAAGGTGATACGGAAATTGCGAAGAAAATTGTACGCATTTTCTTTTATGACAGTGGTATCATTGTTATTGCTACCGCTTTGACCAACAAATCGGTGAGACTTTCCTTGTGTTTGTTTTAATTATTTTTATAAATATTTTTTATTTCACATTTTCCGTTACTTTGTTAAATTATTCTTACGGCAGGTTTTATGTATATTGTGCAATTCATTAACTGTATTATTTAATAATACTATTATTAAGGTCTTCCTTTGACACTTTCTTTTAAGGACATTCCCATTTTGTTCCTCTAATAGATGGGGAATCACCTACAGATGCTTCATCTATTGAGAGAACGCCCTGTATATATGCACCCATTGGAAGTATAGTATTTTTGCACGTGGTGAGCTCTTTATTATTTTAAAACTCTTTGCAGAAATAAGTTAAAGCAAAGAGGTACAATTAGTGAATTTAAAAATGAATTCTGGCACGAATGATGTTGAAAAAGAAGACATCGAGAGATATTGATGTCTCTTTCTCGCTGTTATTGATCGAGTTTGTCGTGAGTTCTTCTATTCTATAAAAAAAATATATTTAAGGATTTAATTAATTTTATTGTTTAATTGTTAGTTAAAAGCATTTTGAATGTGATAGTAATCTGTTTTAACTTGTTGATAATGTGTGGTCCTTAGCGGGACGCAATTTTTCATAAAACAAATTTAAAAAAATCTTAAAAACATGGTCTTTGTGTTAGTATATATACCTTTTTGACAATTTAAATACAATTAATTAGATGACATTATTTCTTATTAATTTAAAGTTTGTTTTTACTAGAAATAATAATTTAAGTAGTAGTAGGTGAAATTTTGTGAAACATGTAATATATTTATCAGTTGATTAATAATAATATGTATGTACGAATATAAAATGTGAAAAAAGCTATACCTACCGTTTGTTACTGAGACGTCGCCGCTGTCATAGCGCCGACGTCTCACTTCAGCTGGTAGACTTATAGGTGCGTACCACGGATAAGATAAATAAGGTTGAATTGGCAATAGTCACACTTTTGTTTGAAAACCAGCGTCGCCGCCTGTCTCCCACCCATCATCTCCACTACACAAGCAATAATAATACATATACAAGAATTGCGCGCACTAATAAACAAAACAGACTTAGAACACTGGGCTGCAATTGTGTCACACACCATTTCGAGAGTCTGTACGTTACACACAACCACACGCAAATAAAAAGTATGAACGCATGCTTCGGTTAAGTATGATTGTCTAATCAAACTTGAGACGCGCATGCCCAGCGCACATTTCCAATCCAACCTTATTTATCTGCTCCGTGGTGCGTACAGACTAAAGGCAGCCTCGTCGGGCTGAGGCAGGCTGCCTCTGTGCATTCGCTCAAATGTGAACACGCTTACATGCCTCGAACACGTTGCATCGGCGCGTTGCCTCATTGTACGTCCGAATCACACTCGCCGTGACGCTGCTCATCCCGAGGCTGCCTCTACTCTGTATTTATTTTTCTACTAAACATGGAAGAGCTAAGATAAAGGCCTGGATAATATTGTAGTATATTATCTAAAATGAATTTGTTTTCTAGTAGCTGCAACCCCAAAACTAATAAATACACTTCTTTATTAAGGTTGTGATATGTATTTATGTATGAAATTTTTAATTATTATTTAATTCACTAGTAATATTTACTTTTGTTTATATAGAATGACCCCTTATATTATAATGATTTTATTATAAGGTCATTAAGTTTGCCTTAAAGATCAATGTTTGGACTTTATAATTGAGGTGATGTTTGGAAAAACAACCATAGTAAAAAAAAAGATTTTGATGTCTATGGCCAGTTTGATAGATTTCTTACAAAGCACAAAATCCGATTTTTGGAAAAACAACATAATATGTCCAGAGATATTTAAGGAAATAAAGTCAATGATATAGGGAAAAACAACAAATGTCACAACATGTTTTTGAAAGAACTGCCTAAGTCAGTTGATATTGTTTTTTTTTAAAAAAAAAATATGGCAACACTCTTTACTTACTGTCAAGCTAATGTGTTTCTTTCATTACATTTAATATTATCTACAATTAAGTAACAAATGAACTGCTTATAAATGTTGATATTTTTAACTGTGAACAATTGTTATTGCTTCCTGAAATTTTTATATAAATTGACAATAGTTGTTTTTCCAAATTACCCCTCAATTATTCTTGCTAGGAACATTTTACAATTTTATTGCGATACACGCAATTACAAAGATACTTGTTTGTTTACTTCAACTTTTCATACATAATTAAAAGAGGTGGTTCAGGAAATTACCACCATGATGACATGTATACAATAAAGTATAATTTAGCCGAAATCTAATATTTTGCAAAAAAAAAAATGCTTAAAGAATATAGACTATAAATTCAACTTTCTCGAACCTCCCCATTTGATACTAATCACCCCCCAAACTAAAAAAAACACATTTGCATCACCCTTTAGGCGCTTTGCACACGACGGGCCGGGGCGGACCGGTCAATTTCGCCGCTAACGATAGCACAAAGGGAATCCTATACTACCAACGCACATGGAGGACAAAAATACCGCGTCCGACCGCGCCGCCTCCATGTGCGTTGGTAGTATAGGATTCCCTTTGTGCTATCGTTGGCGGCGAAATTGACCGGCCCGCCCCGCCCCGTCGTGTGCAAAGCGCCTTATTGTCACTTTTCACGACGGTACCGCTTCTGTGAGCTTTGCAAAAGGAAAGCCATTGCACACGCGTACTAGTCTATCGTGGAAATCTGAGCTACAGTTGAGTCCTAAGACGGGTCTCCTGCTAATTTTATTTTTTCGCAACTTTACACAAAACATTGAAACATTTGGGTCTGTTCCTTTCCTACAAATTTTTATTTTTAAGGATTGAAGGAAGGAATAAATTGAGATTTGTGTGAATTGCCAAATGTTTCCAAGTTTTGTTTAATGTTTCTAAGCGGGAGATCCGGCCTTATATCTACACACACACACATACACACATCTGTTATTTTGTTACACTTATTTCAAATATTATATATGATACGAGCTACAATAGAAACCAAAATCATCTGTTGTTTTTAGAAAGTGCAAATTTTATGGCTCGTTTAGTCCTTCTGTAATTTGAACTTGTTTTTTTTACTGTGACTTCTTAACATGAAACTGTACACCAATTACCAGATTTTTCTTACTACGTTAGCGAGTCAACTAATCAAAATTAGTATGTAAAGTACACTTTTTTTGGGAAATCCGCAGAATCTTTGGGGAAAGTTGTTGAGTCTCGTGAGAAGAAGCTACGTTCGTTTTTTTTTAGAGAGGGACCCCTATATTTGCCCTAAAACATTTCGTTTAATTATTCTTTTTATATACTCGTCACTTATGTATGGGCATTCTGTGTTATGTGGTCAAGTATTCTAAGATTTTTAATTTTTGTTAAAAAAAACTGGCTTTTATCGAAGCCGACCCCAGAGTAGAAATAAATCAAGGCCTTGTAGATAGTTCCAAATAAATGAATTAGAAAAATATAGGTAGCTATGCAATATTTCAAGACTTGAACATACAGGTCCGCAAATTATACAAAACATTAGTAGCACCAATATAGTGAAGTAAGAATATTAGAATAAAGTATAAATTATATTCTGTAGTGGAGAAAGGCCCAAGACTTTCAAGAAAGACATTTATTTTATAGTACAAATTAACCATTTTTTTAAATTTACTAATCTGAAATAAAGTGAGATATTTTCATGTAATTAAATAAATATCTAAAACTTAAATTGTACTTTTTTCTGACAAATCTTAATAATAATTCATATTTAACACCAAATCTCGCGTCACTATATCAAATTAATAAATAATATTTCAGTAAATTATTTACCTATTTATTGTAATTACAATGTTATTGAACTAATTACAAAGATGTCCATTAAAATAGATGCCTTGTGTAAATTCCTCACAATGACAACAGTTAAAGTAGTATGTTAATTAAAAGATACAGAATCTTTTTTTTTCTGAAGATTCTATATATTTGAGTTCTTAGTAAAAAGTTTCTATAGGGTGATTTTTTATTCGCTATAAGGCAGCATATGGTAGTTACTTCCCCAAGGTATATACAGGATGGAAAGTTGTGTTAGGTCGGTAGGGGCAGCTACTAGAACCCTTGCTGCCACGCAAACATGCTCTTAGGAGACCTCTGCTAACTTTTTAAGAGATGACAATTTCATTCACAATTTTTGAAATAAATGTACAGTCAGCAAGAAAATGGTAAATTTACACAAAAAATGTTTCTTATTAGGATCAAAAGACTGTACTAGACCAACTAGGGTTAGAGTACTAGAAATGTCAGAAAACGGAAAAACCTGTTCCCATACATTTGTTATGAAAAAAAATCTAATGTTCTTCACTGATGAAGTCAATCGGTCCTGTCTCTGATAAAAAGCAAAAGACTCACCAAGTTAGATTACAGTTGAAAAAAGTAAGAAATCGTAAAAATCTTTCCCATACATTTTGTGTTGCAGAAGTTTTTGCAACTTCTGGGTTTTCCGGTACTCTTAGCTCAGTTGGCCCTTTTGATCCCCATCATAAATAGGACCGATTGGCATCATCCGATTTTTTTTTCATATTTGGTGTATGGGAATAGATTTATAAGATTCCTGACATTTCTAGTACTCTGACCTAAGTTGGTCTAATAGAGACTTGATCCCAATTAAATAAGAAACAGGATCGATCGCGTCATAAAAAGTTTTTATTTTCCATTTTCTTGCTGACTGTAATTTTCTTTCAAAATCTGTGAATGTTGAATGTTATCACTTTAAGTTCGTTCGCTCAATTAACCGCACCTTTGATAAATGTCGCTCGCGCTGCCGGCTCACGTCACACGGTACCGACAAAGGGGGCCGCCACGACGCCGCTGACGTTACACCCGCAACGGGGTCGTGCGAATCTTGTTCAGCTTTAATTATTAATGTAAGCGACGATCCTGAAGGTACTTCGTCCAGCAATTAAAGTGGTTAAAAATATTATGATAAATTCTAAATAGTAAGATACCTGTTTTTTTGTAAAATTGTTTTATCCTTTAACACATTTCCAGAACTCTGTTTGGGTGTACTGCAGCTAATTCCCCGAACGAAGTACAAAAAGTTAGTAGAGGTCTCCTAAGAGCATGAGCAAGGGATCTAGTAGCTGCCCTACTGACCTAACACAACTTTTCACACTGTACGAAATCGGACAATAAAAGTTTGACTCCATACTAAGTTTTAGGGATGTAACGATATGTAATTTTGCCGTTACGATGCCGATACCGATTATTGTGCACCTACATATAATATACCAAACTTAGTTAACACTTAAGCTGACATGTTGTCATTCGTCCTTTTCTGTAAAAAGAAATTGAATAAAGAAATTGTAAATTATAATTATATAATTATAATTGTAGTAAATAATCGGCGATACCGATATCGATATCGGCAATTTAGTAGATAATAAATCAAAAATGTACTTATTAATGCATAAAGGTTACGAGTACCTATATTTAATGGAGAATCGACTTTGTGAAGTGTGTAAACTAGGAAATAAAAATAAACACCTAAATTAATAAAAAGCCAAATCTAAATTCAAAGAAACATTTATTTAGGTAAGTATGTATATGAAATATTATCAAGCAAACAAAGTGGTGATTCAGTCATTACACAAAATAATCAAATAAACCGATACATAGGTAATTAAAGTTTAGCGTCGTTCGTTTCGTGCGCTTTTCGAACTGTTTGATATCGGTTGTATTATAATCAGCGATGCCGATATATCGGTATCGGAATCGTTACATCCCTACTAAGTTTGCAAATCGACAGACTAACTCATTTTTGCTCCGATAGGTTCCTCGGGGAAAGTTTTTTATAAGCAAGTCTACCATTTACCACTTTAATTCACCTGTATAAATTCGCCTAAACTATATCGGTGATGGCTGTTGGTACAGTCAGTCTTATTTGTATCTATTGTCTATTAAATTACAAAGTGTTGGTTTTGTTTCCAAAACTTAAAGTGCCCTACAATCGGACTGTGTGTTTACGAGTGAGAGGGACCGAGCTATACGTTAGGGTGCTTACATAAAGTCAAGTTGGAACGGGTACGCAATATTGCTCCGCAAAAACCATTCATGCTCAGTGGCTTCGCATGTGTGGCGCACTACACCTTTTCATACAATGTTTGATTACGATGAGTACAACACGCTCGCGTGACGGATGTATGAATACGTACAGTGCGGACGCCACGCATGCGCAGCAAACCCGCGTCCGTGACGAAACCTGCACGAATCTGAAACCATTTCGGTACCAGACTTGTTTCTTTATCAGGGATGCAATGATTACTATATAATTTATCTATTTCGGCCATTACGATAATTCCTCATTATCAGCTGTCTGATAATCGATTAGTCTTCGTCGTCTTGCCCGAATCGTAGCATGTAGAAGTACAGTCGCCATCAGATATATCGTAGCGGGCGAGATGTTCAAATATATCGGAGCAGTGTTGAATTTCAATAAATTATGTATGTACACTAGGAGTTGCTAATAATATCTGTACATCTAATTTGTCATAAATATTTGAGCAGCAGATTTTTCAACTTCATACACAATGACGTAAGGGTACTTTTTCCTAAAATGCTACATATTAAAATATCTGCTCAGATATTTATGACAAATTAGATATTAAAAAATCTGTTGCTCAGAAATATTTGAACACCTCGCCCGCAACGATATATCTGATGAGGACTGTACCTAACGTTGCCCCATTTTAAAACACAGTAACTGCAAATTTTTTTTCCTTACTTATAGGACTTAATTTCAAGTATTTTTTCTTCCAAATATTTTTATTGCAGTATTTTCTATTCATAAATATTTTTTTATCAATTTGGCGTGATTTTTTTTAATAAGGCAAATTTTAAAAATCTGAGATTTGTCAGTTACTGTGTTTTGAAATTGGGCAGCCGCATTGTTATAAATCAAAATTGCTGAATCTGCATCTCCCCACTCTTTATGAAAGCACTCTCTGGCAAATTGTTTTTGCCATGAAATATGATAACCAATTTGGTCATCCTTTTTTGTAGACTTAACAGAGATGCAAAGCACCAAACCGTTTGTTCCTTTCCTTTTGGTGAATCACGTAAACGGCAACGTTTTATAAATAACTTATTGCAATGTTTTAAAAGCTAAGTGACCTACTATTATCAAATTTAAGAGAATTAATACGATGTTAACCAGCATAATGTGACAAGTATAAATAGTTTTGTTAAGGACAACAATAAAAATGCGAAATGTTTTACAAATATATCTGTTTTATTTCCTCTACATACCATACATAAAATTAACTCAAGGGCCTCCAGGAGGCTCGGTTTTCCATACAAACGTAGTTCCGCTTTAATACAAAAACTACAAGCCGGATTGAATCCAAACTGCGAATATATTGAGTAGACACATCGATGTTTGTAATTAGTTTTCGATGTACTAATATAAAACTGAAAAAATAATAGCAGTTTCAAACTTTCAGTAAAAAACTAATTTATTGCAAATATCGATATGTGTCTACTTAATATATTCGCAAATTTGGAATTCAATCCGGCATGTAGTTTTTGTATTAAAGCGGAACTACGTTTATATGGAAACTCGAGCCTCCTGGGGACCCTTAAATCTTATAGGTAATTAGGTAGACCGCTTAAATGAGTCCTCGCCCGCGCGGTACAGGGGCGCGGGGGTAAGGCGACAAAGGGGATCGAGAGGAGCGGGCGGCAGGCGCATTGTTGTGGCAACAATGCTCTTTAATTGCTTGCCGCCAGCGCATTATTGCCACAACAATGCGCCTGCCGCCCACTCCTCTCTCGATCCCCTTTGTCGCCGCACCCCCGCGCCCCTGTACCGCGCGGGCGAGGACTCATTTAAGCGGTCTACCTATGGATAACTATTTCTTAGCTTATCACATAATAATTAGCAATATCACCTTATCAACGCGTCCAAATCAAAATTAGCATAACAAGCGAATTCATTTGCCAAATTATTCCTGTGTCTCGGCTGAAACTCACAATTTTTTAATCCTAAAATCTTTTCCACGTTTTCTTTCATTATTGCGCCCGTACATACGACTATATTACGTTTTGCCAACAGTTTAATAGTCTCTGCAGTCTTTGTAATGCATTCTTCAGAGAGAAATGGGGGGTCTGCCACGACGAGATCGTAGCTTTGTGTTAGCTCCGGTGGAAGTTTGTCGGGGAAATTGTAGTCATAGAAGATGAAATTGGGTGCGTGGACTTCGAACCTTCTGTCATATTCTAGTAAGGTCACTGAAAGAAAAGTAAGATAAGAAAGAAAGACTAGCTAGAGAAATAGTTATTTTTACTTATTTATTTTCTTCAGACATCATCTCACCCGATGGTAAGTGATGTTGATGCCGAAGATGGTAGCGGGCTTACCAAGATTCCCCAACGCAATGGAGAACTGGCTATCTTATCTTCAAGCTGGAACACATCAATGTTGTTAACACTGATGTTTGGCAGCAAGCCTTAGATAAGATGCCTTACCACCAACCAAACCGAGTCTTACAAGTGGACGGCCTTCTTAACACTCTAACTGCCACCCCATTTAATTTTTTTTCGAAAGGACAAGCTTGTTGTTGGCCGTGGGGGCCTTTCCAACTTCACTGGGCAGGATACCACCCCATATATAAAATTTTCAAGTTTAGCAAGCCATGCAAAAACCTAACGAGTGCAGCAAGCCGTATGGGCGGCCGGCAGGCTTACTGGTTGTTTTTATTTATTAGCAGGCCATGCGGTTCGCTATGACCTCGCAATTTGATATCATTTTTGTATGTGTGGCCTGTTGTTACAGACCGACTGTTGCAAGCTCGAATGAGCGTCCGGCGGTCTAATGTGATACATTTTTGTATGCGTGGCCTGTTGTTACAGACCGACTGTTGCAAGCTCGAATGAGCGTCCGGCGGTCTAATGTGATACATTTTTGTATGCGTGGCCTGTTGTTACAGACCGACTGTTGCAAGCTCGAATGAGCGTCCGGCGGTCTAATGTGATACATTTTTGTATGCGTGGCCTGTTGTTACAGACCGACTGTTGCAAGCTCGAATGAGCGTCCGGCGGTCTAATGTGATACATTTTTGTATGCGTGGCCTGTTGTTACAGACCGACTGTTGCAAGCTCGAATGAGCGTCCGGCGGTCTAATGTGATACATTTTTGTATGCGTGGCCTGTTGTTACAGACCGACTGTTGCAAGCTCGAATGAGCGTCCGGCGGTCTAATGTGATACATTTTTGTATGCGTGGCCTGTTGTTACAGACCGACTGTTGCAAGCTCGAATGAGCGTCCGGCGGTCTAATGTGATACATTTTTGTATGCGTGGCCTGTTGTTACAGACCGACTGTTGCAAGCTCGAATGAGCGTCCGGCGGTCTAATGTGATACATTTTTGTATGCGTGGCCTGTTGTTACATACCGACTGTTGCAAGCTCGAATGAGCGTCCGGCGGTCTAATGTGATACATTTTTGTATGCGTGGCCTGTTGTTACAGACCGACTGTTGCAAGCTCGAATGAGCGTCCGGCGGTCTAATGTGATACATTTTTGTATGCGTGGCCTGTTGTTACAGACCGACTGTTGCAAGCTCGAATGAGCGTCCGGCGGTCTAATGTGATACATTTTTGTATGCGTGGCCTGTTGTTACAGACCGACTGTTGCAAGCTCGAATGAGCGTCCGGCGGTCTAATGTGATACAAAGGGTGGCGTGATAGTCTCGATTGCTGTTTCAATAAACCACCAGCAGCTAAAGTCGCGGGAGGTGAGCGTGCCTACAGCTCCGGGACCTACCTGGACAGTAGGTAGTGGTTCTCTTCCACGAGGCACTCGCCTTGCAGAGTACCGGGACAGGCGTCTTGGCGGTAAGACCTACCGTAACTGGTCCTTGTCTTCACCTTATGGTGTTGGCAGGAATAGCGGCCCTCACTGTTATGCCCAAGGGTAGGTAAGTGGGGACGCTATATCAAAAATGTGGTAGTTTTCGCGTATCTAATAGATATACGAGAGGGAATGTTGTTTCAATAATAAATAAAATTTTCTAAGAAATTGGCGTGAACGGTACGCCGCCGGCCGCCCGTATGGCCTGCCTTACTTGGAAAGTTTCGACCCACTGGTGGACCACATGGCGGTGAGACTGATAAGGAAACAGGGATGCCCAAGAGATACTTATCACTATCATCAGCAGTGTTGTCAAAATAAAGTATTTTTTACCTGAAGCCCGCATTCCTATTTGCCTCTTGACAGGCACAAATAATGTTGGGCAGGAGATGAGCGCGACCCTGCCTCCATCAGCCAGCACCTTGTCCACCACCTTCACCAGGGACTGGACTGTCGGCTCATCATACCAGAACTGGCTGAGTTGCTGTGGAAGGGAAAGGAAATAATTTCAAATAGGAAAAAATTATTCAGACAAATAGTCTGATCCTAATCTATAAATTTTACCAATGATATAATATAGATTTTATAAGTATTTTAGTATTACCAATTTATTGTTTAGCCACTGACGCGTCCAAAGTAACAGTCGTTACATCGACTAAAATTAGTAGTACGCCCAACGCAACAACTATTGTTGTCTGTAATAAATGTCTAATTATAATAATTGCATTTCTTTACCTGGTCACCCTTTCATCCATTTTACCATTTGACGGTTTATTGACGTTAATATTTGCTATGACAAGTAAAAAGACTGGTAATTTTTAATATTACCCTAGTCGACAAGCCAAAAAAAAGTGTCTGTTTATTTGTCTAACTGGCATTTGAAATTAGTTATCAGTGCAAGCGTCCAACGAATTTGAAGGGATTGGAATATATGTATTGTATTTTTCATAGTCTCTTTTTACGGAAGATTTTTGTTCAACCTTTGTAATGTTATACATGGACTACGTGTAAAGTTTTTACAAATCAAATCTTATTACTTTGTAAAAAAAGCTTTTCAAAGTTGGGTCCATGTGAAACAAGATCAAACCAACCTTTTGTAAAGTTTCGTTTTACAAATTTTTGTTCCGCACTATCAAAGTGAAAGTTTTCCAAAGTAAGATTAACGAATTGTTCACAATTTTTTTTAACTTTATTTTTTTATTGATTTGATGAAAAATTGTGATCAATGAACGAATTGGAGGCAAATTTCTAATGAATCACAATATTTTGTGCAGGAATAGTCAATTTATTTCAAGATGACATTCTTTTGTATGAGCATGGGCAAAATGTTTAGTGCAACACTGTGAGAGATTTAGCATAGATCGAAACAACAATAAACATATTGAAATAAAAATTGTATTTTCTTTCTACTCAGACAGACCATATAAAACAGAAGAGCAATCAATACAAACATTGACACCTTCATTCAAAAACGCCTGCCACATAACGTAACGTGCCAGTACTCACACTCCTCTTCACGGCACAGTTGTGGCCATTATAATAGCCCAAGGCTGCTCCTCAGCTTCATCAGTCGTGGACCGGCTAAAGCCTTAGTGAGCAAATCTGCTTCCATTTCTTCTGTTCGCAGATACTTCACTTCTAAAACACCTTCTTGGATGCAGTCTCTAATGTAATGTACCTTGAGGTCTATATGTTTCGACTTGTTAGACACCATCGCATTACGACTTAATTTTATTATTATTATTATAACAGCTCATATACGTCCCCACCGAGGGGCTCGAGCCT
Organism: Coleophora flavipennella; assembly: GCA_947284805.1. Taxonomy (NCBI): domain Eukaryota; kingdom Metazoa; phylum Arthropoda; class Insecta; order Lepidoptera; family Coleophoridae; genus Coleophora; species Coleophora flavipennella. The sequence continues at coordinate 11,449,416 of OX369294.1, read as the reverse complement.
ACCCTGAATCAGGGCGATTAGGCCTTAGTCGACCACGCGGGCCCAGTGCGGGTTGGTCGACTTCACACACAACCTTCGAGTTTCTTCGCAGGCGTGTGCAGGTTTCCTCACGATGTTTTCCTTCACCGTTAATTTTATGGCTGCCTGATTGTCGTTTAAGACCAGTATTTGATCATAGCTGGCTCCTAAATCTTTGAAAAGTCTCTTAAGGTGGATGGCTTCTTTTGCCGCTTCCGTTAGAGCTGTATATTCTGCTTCTGCTGTTGATAATGCAACACATCTTTGTTTCTTGGATTGCCAGCTGACACATGTTCGTGCAAATTTAAAACAGTAGCCCGAGTATGATTTGCGATCAAGCTTGCATCCGCCCCAGTCTGCGTCCGCCAATCCGTACAAGTCATCGTCTGTTTTCGTAAACATTAGACCAATATCCTTTGTACCTTTTAGATAACGCAACACCCTTTTTGCACACTTAAAATGTTCTTCCCCATAGCTGTCATTAAATTGTGATAAGTAACTTATGGCGAACATTATATCCGGTCTCGTAGCCACCGCTATGTACATAAGTGTTCCAATTAAATTTTTGTATGGAAGTTTTTGTTCATGTTGTGTCTCGCTCTTCTTTAGCGTAAGACCTGGCTCTATGGGTGTAGACGTGGGCTTGCAATCTTCCATTTTATACTTTTTCAAAATGTCCTCTATAAACCTTTCTTGGTTTAACTTTATTTTATCATTTTCATAGATCACATCTATGCCTAGTAACCTTTTGGGTGAACCCAAATCTTTCATTTCAAATTTGGTGTTGAGCAAGTCTTTGATCTCTTTTAGCATTTTTGGACACGAGTAGGCAATCAAAAGATCATCAACTTAAATAGTTATGATAACTTTAGCTCCTCTTTTCTCTAATATATATACACATGGATCTGCATGTGATGTTTTAAAACCAATATTTTTTAATTCTGTATCGAGCTTCTTGTACCATTGCCTCCCTGCCTGCTTGAGACCATAAAGAGCTTTTATTAGAAGACATACTTTTTCTCCTTTTACGTCCTTTATATCTTTCAACATACTCACTGTTTTGTGGTACATAGTTAGATCTTCATTTTCGCTTTCATCAACCATGATTTCTGTTAGGTAGTCTTCCAAATAGTCAGGATATTTCATTACAATATTTTCTTCTAATACACCATTAAGGTACGCAGTTGTTACGTCCATTTGGTTAAGTTGTAATTTCTGATCTATTGCTACTCCAACTAGCGAACGGATCGTACTAAGTTTTGCGACGGGAGCAAATGTTTCGTTGTAATCAACGCCTGGTCGCTGAGTAAACCCCCGTGCCACAAGTCTTGCTTTCCTTGTAATACAACTGTCTGGTCCCACTTTATTTCTTAGAACCATCCTATAGTCGATTATTTTCATGTCTTTACCTTTTTTGATTATTTTCCAGGTTCCATTCTTTACATGCGCTCTTATTTCTGCTTTTATAGCTTCATGCCAGTATTCATCTTCCTCGTTTTCATTTGTCAGGTAAGATAAATCATAAGTTAATAAACTTTCTTCAGTTGCAGCCAACACATAATCATTTGTCCACGCCGGCGGGTGTTTTTCTCTTTGCGGCCTCCCATTTTCAGGCATTTCTACAACTTCTGGAGCGTCTTCGTAAGACTCTGATTCATCTTCCTCTTCCACAGTGTTTGGACTCGGCGTCATGATATCATTTTTATTTTCTATAATTTCAACTTCTATTTGCTGAATTTCTGTATTTTTTCTCTTATTTTTACTTTTCTTTTCTTTTTCGGGTTTCCTAGAGTCATGTGCCTCTTCATTTATAAGGTTTTCATAGTTGTCTTCTTTTTCTTCATAGTACATTTTGTCTATGACCTTGACATTTCTACTGGCTATAACATCATTTTCTTCAGGTATAAATACTCGGAAACTTTTTGAAGTCAACGAATATCCCATGAAAACGCCCTCTTTAGCGGTTTGGGTGAGTTTCCCTTTTCTGTTTTTTCTTAAAACGAATGTCTTCCGACCAAAAACGTGCATGTGGTTACCTGATGGAGTTTTGCCAACCCATTTTTTGAATGGCACTTCACCCTTTAAGGCTTTTGATGGACAGCGGTTTATAAGGTAATTAGCGGTCGCCACTGCTTCCGCCCATAGCTTCTTTGGAGCATTCGCTTCAATTAGCAAGCATCTGGCTTTTTCTAGTAAGGATCTATTTTTCCTTTCGCTAATCCCATTCTGTTGTGGTGTATACACTGTCGTTAATCTCCTTTTGATTCCGTGTAATTTGAGGAAGTCATCAAAATCGTTATTACGGTATTCTGTACCGTTATCCGACTGTAGATTTTTTATATTTTTATTCTTGAATGTCTCCACTTCGTTTTTGTATTCTTTGAAAACATTTAACACGTCACTTTTCCTTTTGATAAAATAAACGTGACAGTAACGAGTGAAATCATCTATGAAAGTAACATAGTATCTTGAGCCTGCTAATGTTTCACACTCTAATGGCCCACAAACATCGCTATGAATTATTTCAAGCGGTTCAGTTGAATAAAGATCATCATGTCTTTTGAATGGCAGTCTTGACATTTTGCCTTTGATGCATGTTTCGCAGGTTACAAATTTATTTTCAGTCAAGTTTAAACCATACATAAGATCCTCTTTAGCCATTTTTAGTAAATCTTTTTCATTGACATGACCAAGTTTTCGATGCCATTCCATGACATCGTTATCTTGTCTTTCTTTATTTGATGTGTATTGTGCAGTCTCTTTTTTATTTAACTCAAGATAGTAGAGCCCATCCTTTCGTTTTGCTGTCATCGCTAACTCACCGTCTTGTTCTATTATGTAGGCTTTGTCTTTTTTAAAAACAACCTTATTCCCTCTGTCTGTTATTTTTCCCACTGACAATAGGTTCGTCGAAATTTCGGGAACAAACAGGGTATCATTAAAGTTTATTTCATTTTTGTTAGTACTTACAGTAACTTTGCCTTTACCTTGGATTTGACTGGTGTATTTACTTGATGCCAGCTTTAATATGCCTTTTTCAGGGGTCATATTTGAAAACAGGTTTTTGTTTCCGCACATGTGAGACGAACAGCTTCTACATAACAGTGTCTAGATAGCAGACACCACATCTCTTTTGTTGTATCCGAATCTGCAGTACTTAAGCAAATGTTAAAGTTTTTATGTTGCTTACTGTTCTCCTTCCCATTGTGTACTTTTTTCTTAGTCCAACATGTCTCTGTAGAATGTCCTTTCTTTTTGCAGTTTTTACAAAACATGTTTCTTTTAGTGTGATATGCTTCTGAGCTTTCAGGCTGTTCACTGCCACTCCTAGCCTGGTATTCTTCCAGGATTTTAACTTTTAAATCATCAGGGCTTGGCAGTGTGTCTCTAGATTCTATGGCTATTCGAAAATTTTCGAATCTTGTCGGCAGACTATATAAAAGCATTATGCTAAGCAATTCCGATGGTATTTTAATGTCCATGTCGGCAAGTTTGTCCACGATATCCATAAAATTATTTATGTGATCACGAATATCTTCTTCTTTGGACATTCTCTTTAGAACTAATTGCTTTAACAAAGTTGCCTTTCTGGCGGGACCCGAACTTTGGTAAATTCCTTTTAGTTTATCCCATACCTGTTTTGAAGTTGTACATCCTTTGATTTGCTTCAATTCGGGTGGCGATAGCAAAAGTAAAATTTCGGCCCTTGCTTTCAGGTCATCTTTTTGAAACGACGTTTTTTCCACCGCATCTGCAGTAGGTTTTAAAATTCTTTCTCCACTCACGATGTCCCAGTAATCACATTTTATTAGGACTGCCTGTGCTTGCAGGCACCAGGTATCGTAGTTGGCCTTCGAGAGCAGCTCAATGCTACGATAACTAGTCGATGTGGACATTTTTATTTCACTAGTTTAGTTTTTTAGTTTAGCAACCACGCTCTGCTACCAATTTGTGAGAGATTTAGCATAGATCGAAACAACAATAAACATATTGAAATAAAAATTGTATTTTCTTTCTACTCAGACAGACCATATAAAACAGAAGAGCAATCAATAACAAACATTGACACCTTCATTCAAAAACGCCTGCCACATAACGTAACGTGCCAGTACTCACAACTTGTAGCATGACGCAACTTTCTGTTGCTTTGAACATTGGGCGTGGTACAGTTTTGCTCATCACAATTTTTTTTTTATTAATTTATTAGTAGGTACTGCAACTTAATTTATGAATAAAATCTGACAAAAATAATTTATTCACAATTTTTTTAATTAATTATTTTTTCAATTATTATAATTTAGATTTGTATGGAACAGTAAAAGAATTCCGAAAAAAAATTTGTTTATCACGTTCACGTTTTTTTTTACGCTGTGTCAGGCGTAATCACGGCGCGTAGTAAATTCAGCAAAATACAAGAGCACCGCTCTAGCTAGCGCGCGGCGTATTTTCTTGTATTTTGCTTGAATTTACTACTACGCGCCGTGATCGCACATAAATAAATTATTTTTTTCATATATTTAGATAATAAAACTAAAATTTATTGTTAAATAAAAAAACATTACAGAACAATACGTCCCCACCGAGGGGCTCGAGCTTACCCTGAATTAGGGCGATCGGGCCTTAGTTGACCAAGCGGGCCCAGTGCTGGTTGGTCAACATTACACACAACCTTTGATTTTCCTCGAAGGTGTGTGCAGGTTTCCTCACAATGTTTTTCTTCACCGTAAGAGCGTCGGATAAACGTACATATGAGATAGAAATTCAAAAACACATTGATATGTGGCAGGAATCGAACCACCACTTTCCAGATAGGAGGTCATGCACCCTTCATAGGAAGAGATTTTTCTTTTTCTTTTTGGCAACTGAATTGTAGGGAGGATCCAGGTAGACTTTTACTAGCTAAAACCTTTAAGTGCCTCATCTTCCTTTTTTCAAAACATAATTTAATTGAAATTTGTTATTCTATTGTCCCAATTGTTGGGTGGAAAGATGTGACCATTAATAAAACAAACCTACCCAGTTCTCATCGAATAGTATGTTTTCCCTTAGCTTATCATCTGCTTCCAATTTATCCATAATCTCCTGTCTTTTCTGCTGCTCGACGTAAAACGCTTGAAGAGCTGCAAATGTTTCTGCTGTCAGCGTTGGCACATCGTCATCATCATCCATTGCTACTGAAATAAGAAAAATGAAATTATAGTAGGGCCTCAATACACCGGACGGGAAAAAACCAGGCCCTAGTGGATTTTCGAGTCATCCGGATTATAGTCTGCAATTTTAGTTGCTAATATCTACACAGTTTTTAAAACATAATCTTAGATTTAATGACATCATATCAGCCGAAGGACGTCCACTGCTAACATAGGCCTTCCCCAAGGATTTCCACAACGACCAGATCTGCACTACCCGCATCCAGTGGCTTTTCACAACCTTCACGAGGTCATCGATCCACCGAGTGGGAGGCTTGCCACTCGAGAACTTTACTACCCCAACGGCCATCCGTTCTACGAGCTACGTGCCCCGCCCACTGCCACTTAAGTTTAGCAATTCTGAGACTTAATGACAACTGATTAATAATATATAAGTAAAAGTAAAACAGACATTTAATTCCTATAGAGTCTACAATATTCAGCTTATTGCAATTTGGAAATGGCCTAGGCAGTACAACACTATGCATCTAACGCCCCAGCTTTGGCTCCCATGCGCGCGCGAACTGTCCAGACTACCAAAAGCACCAGATTACAGCAGGTCTGGATTATCTAGGCTCTAATCTAACCTACTAGAAACATTGCTTCCTCTTGTCTTGGAAGCATAAATTCTATAAACTAGTCATGACTGCAGGTGTAAACTGTAAAGTTTCTAGCATAGCATAGCACTGGGTCAGAAAGTAGCCCGACACTACTTGTTCTTATTAAATAACTGGAGATGAAAGCTTTTTGTTTTTTATAAAGAAACTCATATTCCTTAAATTAATAGTTACATACAATCAGGCATTACCCAGATGAGGTCTTGAGAGCTGCATGCAGGCAAGCGCTTAAATCTCCAGTTTAAACAAAGTACTTGCGATAAGTTAGGATGACAGAAGTTAAAAATAGGTTAGTTTTGCTCCCAATACCCTTCAGAGCAAGACCGCGCTATGTAAATTAAAGATTTAAAATGTACTCACCCACTTTAAAGTTTCTTTTTCACGTGCACATAAAAGAATAATAAATATCTGGTAAGTTATCAAACAAATTCACTCATAAATTTGTCAGAATTTATCGCAAAATGCAAAATAAACACATTGAAAAACAACTCATCTGCTTTGACTTTGACATTTAATTTTTAGAGTTGCCATAAAAATATTTTGCTTTCTACCAATTCCGTAAAGCCGCGGTTTCACGGTCGTAGTGGACTGTCAGCCACCGGATCTTCAAAACCGTGTAGATGTCGGCAGAATGTAAAAATCCCCCAGGTCTTGATCTGCCCAGACATTTTGGCTAGGCATTTCATGGCGGGGCTCCAAAAAATACATTTTCGGAGCCCCGCGATGAAATACCTATGCATTTCACGATCTGCCTGGGAATGTCTGAACAGATCGCGATCTGCCACCGACATATCCAAGCTCACACGGATGATTGTTGCAATACTCATTTGTAGTAAACTCTTACGTGTCGACTATTATCGGGTGTACCCTGGGTTCCGTACAAAATATGATGCTGGATAGCTATAATATTATACCTACTCGTAGCTAAATAGGACTTAATTTTACTTTTTTTCAGATTGCTTTGCAAAAATGAACTTTGAAGGTCTGAAAGTATTACCTCTTCATAAACATCCTCATTATTTACAAGATTGTTGCAAAATGATAAACGAAGAATGGCCTCGAAGTGAAACAGCTAGGATGATGTCATTGCAAGCGTCATGCGACGAGTTACCTACCAGTTTAATATTAATTAACGATAAGAAAACAATATTAGGACACTGCAAATTATCGCCCATACCAAGCATACCTGAAAGTTGCTTTATTGAGACGATGATTATCAGCAAAGCCTTGAGAGGTCAAAAGTTGGGATCGTACCTGATTAAAAGGGTTGAAGAATACTGCCGTGACTTTCTAAAATTAAAGATGGTTTATTTATCCACAAAAGGACAAGAGATTTTCTATTCAAAATTGGGATATGAGCATTGCGATCCTGTAAATATCTATGGGGCATGTGTTACTAGTAAGTTTGCAGCTCCGACAATGGATGAAACTGTCAAGTCCGTGCCAGCAGTGAAGTCTTCGCCAAATAATGGACCTCCACCACCGCCACCCCCACCGATGCCTAAAAATATTAGCGTAGCCAATAACAGTATAAAAACCAACAAAACTTTTATGTTCAAATATTTGAGTAATTAATCAATACAATTAAATAAACTTTCCTTTTCATGTTTTGTTTTCCTATTAAACCCGTTATTTTTCTACCACAATCTTGTTATTTTAAATATGGCAACTCTGGAAAAGTGTTCTTTTTTTTATTTATTTACAATTGGTAAGCCCTTGGCATCATCTCACCTGATGGTAAGTGACGATGTTGCCGAAGATGGAAGCGGGCTTACCAAGATTCCCCAACGCAATGGGGAACTGGCTATCTTATCTTCATGCCGGAACACACCAATGATATCAACATTGATATTTGGCGGCAAGACTTAGATAAGATGGTGGTAGCTAGCCAGGCGGGCTTAGAAAATGCCCTACCACCAACCAAACCGAGTCTTACAATTGACCCCGCCGGGAATCGAACCCGCGACCTCCTGTGTAAAGCCAGTGAACTTTGCCTCTGAGCTTTGTTCTGATCGTGCGAGGAGAGCTAGGTACTTGGAAAATAGGAGATATTTGTGTTATGGTACAGCCACGCTGTGCATACTTACAGGCGAACCCTTGAACGTCTGTCGTAGTCAGACATACACAAATCAACAAAAAACATTACAGTTTCTTAGTAGCAAAGAATAAAGTTCATCAGACTGAATAAAAAAAATACAAATAATTTGGGTTTGTATTGGAGGTACCTCACTAAGATTTTTCCTGGAATAATGACGTAGGTAACCAGTACAGTAGGCCTTATTAAGTCCTACTTACTCACAAAGTTTCATTAAAAACGTTACAGCCATTTTTGAGAAAAAAGTAATGAACAACCTGGATTTGTATGGGAGGTACCTTATCCCGATTTTACAACGAAATACTTAGTGCTTTGGGCCATATACAGTTAGTTTCATCAAAACCGTTAGATTTTTTAATAAAAAAAATCATGTGTTTTTGAAGTGGAAACTTTTTTATGCACTGCGAAAAAACCATTGAACTCACGACATCCATACCGTTACCTACCGTACCAGATAAGATTATGAAACAACAAGTTGGTTGGTTTTCACTCTTGTCGGCACTCCCGGAGTAGTTAGGTTTTTTTTACTATGTTGGCAACCCTAAAAAATCAAGATAGGGAAAATTTGAATAAAAAAACGTCTGGAAATATTAAAATGATATTGCGCTAAATCGAATCTCACCCAAATCCGTCCAATAGTTTGGGAACTAGAACATCGGTCGGACGTGCAGACACAAAAACCGCACGCACGCACACACACACACACACACACACACAAGCACAGACACACTCACACCCACATTTATATATTTTTTGTTTCTTAGACTTTTAGTGTAAGACAATCGATCCCCATCAAAATCTCTTTTTTTTTTTGCCATCAAAATACCTTCTTTACTTCTTCGCCGTTCGAATCATATAGATTTGTCTTTAAAAGAGAGTAGAGTTCTGTCTGGGGATGAGTGTGTCGACAAAGTTTCTCAGTGTTACTAAGGAAAAAATGGTAATTCCAGATTTTTATTACATTTAATATATTTATTTAAACATTACATTTAAAACTTGGCTTTATCTATGTATTCGGCGGCTCGTTGACGAATCAATTCCACTTGCTCCTCGTCTCCGATTTTCTCTTCAGCTTCTATCCATTTCTTGAAGAGGATCTTCATTTTGCGCGCTGGCAACTTGTGTGACGTCATACGCTCCATAACTTGCCTGAGTGGAAAAATTGCTCTTAAAAGTAAAATCAAAATCTATGGTCCTCCTATAAACACAGACTTCTTGGTATATCTATGATGAGAACAGAAAAGGACAGTATGTGACCAACGACGTTTTAAAAATAGTCCCTACAGTTTGGATGACTATTTCATCACAGGTTCGACAGGGTGGTATCACCGCTCGTTTTATACCTGCCGCCAAGCAGCACACCGCGTTCCGGCGGGGGGCAGAGGGAAGATATTCCACATGTTTATCGGCACACGAGGCATTCCATCATACAGTCCTCAAGGATCGGATAACTCCCCTGGTGGTATTACAAATGTTTATTGGCGACGGTAGGTAGGCACTTTCCATCACCTGGATCTCCTACTAACCAGTTCAAGCACAGAGTTTCTATAATATCTCTAAAGACGAGACGCAATGTCTTTTGACAACTCGACGGATAAGTGGAGCCAAGTAAAAGAATTAAAGACTTAGCTGAGAATATCAAATTGTATGAAAATAACATTATATCCATCTCACTCTCACTACAACAACCTATTAGATGAGTAAGCCGTACGGCATACTCAAACATCGTGCCATTTGCGTGATACAGAATAGGGGATCGGACTGCATCAAAAATAAAATCTGAAATATGATTTCCTAAATTGCTCTGCTCTTGAAGTTTCAAAAAACCTTACTTGTTTTATTATTCTATCACGTCTTCAATGTTTAATTGATCAAATTTACAAAATAGGTTCGTCAATGACGCTTAAAATCTATGACATCACTTGTAGGTATTTCAAACATTTTTAGAACAAATTTTGTTTTTGACAGATCATAAAAAGTAACTCAAATGACTAGCAGTCCGATCCCCTATTTCCCTCTAGAGATATTATAAAATGAGTGCCATTCATCAAAAAGTATCTATATACGCTATTTAGTTCTACCAATCATCATCATCATCATATCAGCTCATATACGTCCCCACCGAGGGGCTCGAGCCTACCCCGAATTAGGGCGATCAGGCCTTAGTCGACCACGCGGGCCCAGTGCGGGTTGGTCGACTTCACACACAACCTGCGAGTTTCTTCGCAGGCGTGTGCAGGTTTCCTCACGATGTTTTCCTTCACCGTTAAAGCAATCGGTAAGTATATGTACGTAAGTTTTTGAAAAACTCATTGGTACATTGGCTGTCCAGATTTGAACCCGTTACCTCTGGTTAGAAGAACCGAGTCGATACCGGTTGAGCCACCGACGCTTTTTCTACCAAACTGACTGGCAAACTATTAACCCTGTACAAACCTAACCACACTAAACAGACAAAGGAGAAATTCAGTACCAACCTAACAGGCGCGATATCCCCGCTCTTGACCAACATGTCCACATAGACGTTGCACACGTCAGTCCGCGCCGGGTACACAGCCAGCACTTGCTCGAACAACGCCTCGGCGCGCTCGGCGGCGCCCGAAGATCGCTCCATCAGAGCGAACTGCACGAGCACTGACACATCTGTGGGATACAAATTTTGTTTTATGTTCACAAGCTGTAATCTGTTAGATATCACTAATTTTTAGGGTTCCGCACACCCAACGGGACCATATTACTAAACCTCCGCTGTCTGTCCGTTCGTCTGTCACAGAATGTGTATTCCGCGAAAATAACAAATACTAAAAAAACCAGCCAAGTGCGAGTCAGAACCGCACGCAAAGGGTTCCGTACCATCATACTAGATGGCAATAGTACAAAGGGTTCCCTACCATCAGTAAGAGCGCCTCTAGTAAGAGGCGCTAGTTTCTTCACGTTTTAAAAAAAACACGTTTTTTGTATGTAGACCTTCACTTTTTCTAATTTTTAGCATTAAAATGAACTCCTATTTTTGGTCATCGCATCACGCGTGAACGGCTTGGCCGATTTTGCTAATTCTTTTTTGTTGAGTTCGTTATTGTCAGGAGAAGGTTCTTATGTAGGGTAGGGTAGTGTAGTGTAATGTAGTGTAGTGTAGGGTAAGGTAAGGTAGGGTAGTGCAGGTAGTATAGGGTAGGGCAGGTAGTATAGGGTAGGGTAGGGTAGGGTAGTGTAGTGTAGTGTAAGGTGGTACGAAGTTCGCCGGGACAGCTAGTCAAAAATAAATATTGAATTACTAGATTTTGCCCGCGGCTCTGCCCGCCGCTTTTCCCGCGTGGACATCGTTTTTATGACTGACTTTGACGGTGAGTGGTGCGTTGCGGCTCGCGGTCGTGGACATGACAGATTGGGCTCTTCTGATTAGCAGTTTATGTCACTTTCAACCCCATCCACCAATACCAATTCTATACAAAAATCACTTCAATCCGTTGCTCCGTTGCGACACCGACGTGCGCGAGCGAGGAAATGAGTTTCCTCCTATCCCTCGCAAACTGTCAGGATATGCTAATTAGTAAATTATTCATTTCCCACCGCCTCAACCATCTGTGTGCAAAAAATCACAACAATCCACTGTTTCGTTGCGATGTTAGGAAATTAACAAAAAGAGTATATTTTCAGTTCCCTCAGGAACTGCATCGGACTATGCTATTTTAAAAAGTAGCCTATGTCCTTCCCCATAACACTGGCTACCTGCATGCCACATAAAGTTAGATCAAGGTGTTGAAGCGTGAAAAGGAACAAAGACATTTTCACATTTATAATATTAGTAAGGATTGTTTACTAAGAGCGTCGGTGGGTAGCGTAATGGCTAGAGCCGCCGCCTCCTGTCCGGGAAGACTTGGTTCGAATCTGCCACGTACCAATGTAATTTCGAATTTAGATTTCATATGTATGTTTATCCGACGCTCTTACGGTGAAGGAAAACATCGTCAGGAAACCTGCACACGCCTGCTAAATAAGTTGTATGTGAAGTCGACCCACCCGCACTGGGCCCGCATGGTCGACTAAGGCCCGATCACCCTAATTCAGGGTATGCTCGAGCCCCTCGATGGGGACGTATATGAGCTGATATGATGTTCATTAAGGGTGCGTTGCACCATGTAAACTATAACGATAGATAGATAAAACTTTATTTCACTAAAAAGGCACAATACATTTCAAAAATTTTTTAGATATTTTTTTTTATATCTAAAATATTTAATAACCATTATATTTACAGCGCTTTGGTTTGTACTGTTATGCTGTAAATTTACTTAAATAAATAAATAAACAATACACAAACAAATGAATTAAACTTAGTGACAAATATTAATAGTTTATAGAAAAAAAAATGAAACATTGTCAGTGGTGCCAAGTTAGCGACATTGGTCCAGGCTCAGCATACGATAACAAAACTGTAACTAGCCGTCAAATCGCTGGTTATTTAAGGGTTGCACCATTTTAACAACGGTTAAAATGACGTCATAACTTAACGTTAACCGCTCGATTTTGACCGGTTATTGTATTGTTATGATCAAATAACCGGCGATTTAACAGCTGGTTACGTTTTGGTTATCGTTATAGATACATGGTGCAACCCACGCTAAATTGCCCTTAATTTTAAATTGCAAAAACCTTACTCGCCTTGTATTACATCATGTCTATAATTTTAAATTATTTCAAAATCACAATAGGGATGACGACAGCATCAGAAATAAATTATGAACTCTTGATCACTAAATTACCCTTCTATTTAAACTTCGGAAAACCTTACTCGATTTGTTTTCCATCAAGTCTTAGATTTTTTATTCACCAAAATCACAAAATGAGTACATAAATGACGCTGCAAAATTATGACGTCACGCCTAGGTATGTCAAACATATTTAGAACAAAATGTCGTTTTTGATAGATGCTAAAAAGTAAATCAGATGACTAGCATTCGTCATCCCTATTATTACATGGAAAACTATGATGTCAGCCTTGCTATTTCAAACATTTTTAAGAGTGAACAGAATTCGTTTTTTAAAAATGATAAAAAGAAAGTCAACTACCCTATTCTTTGGTACAGTGGTCATCTATCCTTGTTCTTAAAATATTTGAAATAACAAGGCGTGACGTCATAGTTTTCAATGTACTAATTGTGATTTTGAAATAATTTAGGCTTCAGGTTTCAGCTTCAGTGATGGACTAATTGTGATTTTGATACCCTATTCTTTGGTAATAAGATCTTTGTTTAGACTCGAGTTATAGTAACAATAACTTACGTTCTTTCTTCTCCAGCACCGCTACCGCCTTCTGCATGACCTGCCTCGCTTTATCCACCAGCCCCACCTTATAGCACGCGCTTCCACTTCGCGTGTACATGGTCGGCTGCCTCTTATACTTCCTCAGCATCAGGTCCACGAGGGAGGATAGCTCCTGCTGTTTCCCGGTCTCGACGAGAATGTCGAGGAGAGCGGAGTGAATGTTGAATGGTTCGTTCATTTGGATTGCGTCTTCCAGGGTTTTTTGTTGGGTTTCCTGTGAAGAAGAATAACATCATAAAATACGATGTCGTATAAACTTGTAGTAACATACAAAGTTTTATTAAAACTGGTAACTATTTTTGAGATTTTTTTGTGGCAACCTTAAAAATCAAGATGGGAAAATTTTAACAAAACGGCTGAAGATATAAAAAACCGGTCAAGTGCGAGTCAGAACCGCACACAAAGGGTTCCGTACCATCATACTAGATGGCGCTAGTAGGAAGGGTTCCATACCATCATTGTAGATGGCGCTAGTTTCTTCATTATAAAAAAAAATCGTTTTTTTGTATGGATACCCTGCTTATATTTTATATTTTCTAATTTTTTGTATTTGTTGTTATAGCAGCAACAGAGATACATCATCTGTGAACATTTCAACTGTCTAGCTATCACGGTTCATTAAATACAGCCTGGTGACAGACGGACAGACAGACAGAGACGGACGGATTGCAAAGTCTTAGTAATAGGGTCCCGTTTTTACCCTTTGGGTACGGAACCCTAAAAACTAGAAAAAGTTAAAAAATAAGGGGGCAATGGGGCATCCAATCCATACAAAAAACTAGTTTTTTATAGGTCATTGGAAGTATTTTTGATTTAGCTCTATTATAAGGAGTCAGAACTGACAGAGGGACGGACAGCGAAATTTTAGTAATAGGGTCCCGTTTTTACCCTTTAGGTACGGAACCCTAAAAATAATACTGCCTGACCAACCCTAGAAATTGGTTCAGTAGATTAGGCACTACAACACCGCAGACACACACATACACACATACGTACATAATTATTTTTTAACTAATAGCCTAGTTTAAGCTCTACTAACTATGTATGAATCCATTTTACTTGAAATAAAAAATAAAAAAAATAAGAATCAATCTTCATCAAAATTTCAACTTCGATTTTTAGCGCCGGAACGTGCGTTTCCACGGCGCAGCGTCGCGCCGATGTTGATGAGGACACGGCATAAGCCATCAATCAGCTGATTTGTATAGAGTTCTTTTTTTAAACTTTTTTAAATACAAATCAGCTGATCGGCCAATTTAAAAAAAAATGCTATAAAAAATAATCAGTGGGATTTTGTAAAAAAAACGAGCCGTAGGCGAGTTTTTTTATAGCATTACACGAGTGTTTTAAGATCAAATTATGTGCAGTTTCAAACACTACTTTATCTAATCTCATACATTGGGATTGAATCAACTAAAATACAAAGATCAAAGTTAAGAGTAAGAAAAAAAATCCACGAAATTCAGTAAGTACCTACAACAAAACGTGTCATAGCGCTGAATCCCAGCGCATCACCGCGCTTGCACTGAAGCGGACGGTGTCACAGACAGGTAAAAACAATGATTTCACTGATCTCAGACATTTTTTAACAAGAATGCAAATTATCCACGAAATTCAGTATCTACAACAAAACTCAATGAAAAACCAACACATCACCGCGCATGCGTTAAAGCGGGCGCCGTCACAGAAAAGTAAAAATCGGAATGAAAACTTTTTGTATTGCTGTAAAAATGGCGCGAACCGCATGTGCGTTCCAATAAAAAAAATGATATGGAACTTCGTTGGTGATATTATTTCTTTGGTTTAACTTGTATCGTAATAGAAAAAAAAAATACATTATAACATTATTTCTCTAACAAAATAATGTTATAATGTTTTTTTTTTTAATAAGGGAATTGTGTTTATAAAGTATGCCAATATAAACTCGTTTTGAAGTTGATAATGCGAACTTTACGATATGAGAGTAGATAAAGTATGTTCTAACATATGGCAGTGTCCTTGTCGCACGGACGTTCCAGGGCGTTCGAGTCGTTCTTAAATATTTTCTTAGGAACGTGGCTCCCAGACAGGGCTTGATTCATCACATGATCGTATGCGTGGGAGCAGTATAGAGTATTTTTTTTAAAGAATTGATTATGGGTTTCTTGTTTATTTTAATCGCCTCCTTGGCGTAGTACACTCGCTTCACACCAAGAGGTCGCGGGTTCGATTCCCGGCGGGGTCAACTTTGTAAGACTCGGTTAGGTTGGTGGTAGGGCATTTTAATAGCCCGCCTGGCTAACTACCACCATATTATATTATCTTGCCTTGCCGCCAAACATAAATGTTAACAGCATTGATGTGTTCTGGCTTGAAGATAGGATAACCAGATCCCCATTGCATTGGGGAATCTTGGTAAGCCCGCTTCCATCTTTGGTCTCATCGTCACTTACCATCAGGTGAGATGATGCCAAGGGCTAACCAATAGGGATAACGACAGCATCAGAAATAACTGGTGAAGTCTTGATCACTAAATTGCCCTTCTAATTAAACTTACTCGTATTGTTTTCCATCAAGTATTCGATTTTTTATTCATCAAAATCACAAAATGAGTATATAGATGACGCTGCAAAACTATGACGTGACGCCTAGGTATTTCAAACATTCTTAGAACAAAATGTCGTTTTTGACAGATGGTAAAAAGTAAATCAGATGACTAGCATTCGTCATCCCTATTGTGAATAAAAAAAAGTATGATAAGCAGAAGGACCAGTTAACGGCTCCTATTTTGTTACACCCTGTAGAACCACTTAAATCGCTGACCTTGGTGCCGAACCGGTGCTCGCAGTTCAAGAGCGCAACCCACACGTTGAGCCGCTCGTGCTCGTCGCGGAACGGTATCGTGGTTAACGCCTTGCGCGCCACAGCACGCGCCTTGTCTATCTCTGTCGCCTGCGCGGAGGGAAACATTGAGTATTACAATTTGAAACAACACTTACAGCTTAACCCTTTCACGATCATTGGCATCAATATGTTTGTCAGGGATGCTATGTCAATATTAATCTGTTATTGACCTCTTATAAGGTTCAGTTTTCTCTTGTTCGTTGTAGTTGCGTTGCTTGTGAAAGGTTTAAGGCCTAAGATGGGTCAGATTACAATATTCAATTCAAATTATTGAAAGACTGTGTAAAGCTATCACTATGGAAAAAAATATTAAAGTAATCTAATAATACAATTGTTATTATTGTTGCATAACAACACATTTGTAATATTTATTTCCTTTGTCACGTATTTTTTTCCCATAGATTACCACATAAGTTGTGATTAAAATTACATGACAAAGGAAAGAAATATTACAACTGTAGACTAAAAAAAGGAAATAAACAAAATGACAAGAAAAATATATGACACGAAAAAAATTAGACATAATAGATGACAAAAAAGGCTAGGGAAAGGTCAGTTACTGACCTGCAAGTGGAAGGCCATGTACGCGATCCACAGCTGGCTGCACCCCGGGTTGGCCAGTAAGGCGCGCTCGAACTGCTCGCTGGAGCGCGGCTGGTGCTCGCTCTCTATCGCACGCCGCTCCATCTCTCGCAGTCTGTCCTCTTCTTCCCTGGCCTTAGCTACTTTCTCCGCTACTGTTAGCTTCTTCCGTTTCTTTTTTGGTTGGTCTTTTTCCTGGGGATATGAAAAAATCTGTATTTTATTGTCGAACATAGCACAAACGATGAGCTAACTCCAGTAATGAAAACTTTAGAACAGACTATACAGGGGATGGTAGCTGGCAGAACAAATGGCCGTTAGGGCAGTAAAGTTCTCGAGTGGCAACTGCGCACCGGAAGACTTAGCGTAGGAAAGCCTTCCACTCGGTGGACCACGGCCTGGTGAAGGTCGCGGGAAGCTGCTGTAGGCGGGCAGCGCAGACCGGTCGTCGTGGAAATATTTAGGGGAGGACTTTGTCCAACAGTGGACGTCTTTCGGATGATATGATGATGATACAGGGTGATGAAAAATATCTGATAACTACGGCTGCTTCTCATAAAACTAAACAATTTTTCCAAAAGAATCAATAGTCGATTCGCAAAATAAAATGTTTAGCCAACTTAGTATAAGTACTATCATCATCATCATCATCATCATCATATCAGCTCATATTCGTCCCCACCCAAGGGCTTGAGCCTACCCTGAATTAGGGCGATCGGGCCTTAGTCGTCCACGCGGGCCCATTACGGGTTGGTCGACTTCACACACAACTTGCGAGTTACTTCGCAGGAGTGTGCAGGTTTCCTCACGATGTTTTCCTTCACCGTAAGAGCGTCGGATAAACGTACATATGAAATGTTAATTCGAAATCACATTGGTACGTGGCAGGATTCGAACCACGACCTCCCGGACAGGAGGCAGCGGTCCTAGCCGTTACGCCACCGACGCTCTTATACTTCTAATACTAAAAGTCTTTTTTTTTATCACCTCCGCTAAAAATATTTTGGAATCTTTGTTTACGATCACACCTTAGGATCAGTCAAAAAAACTCCCACAAAGCTAATTATTGGTTCTTTCCAAACACACCAAAGCTATTATGGAATGAGCGTTTTTGAAGTAAAACTTCTTTACGCACGCTTGACTTGGGGAGTAAGCTGGTGGATGCGTGACGAGAGCGTTACGGAAGTGTGGTCGGGCGAGGCGAACGGAAGTTAAGAGGGATATATAAATTAGTGAAGATAGAAAAAGAGATTGTTTGTTTACCAACAATATCGGTTGCCAAGGCAACAATATCGGTTTTCAAAACGATCAAAACAAACACATAAGATAAAAAAGATTTGATCATCTTCAGAGGATAATAAAACTCTTTTCATAAACTGTCTATACCTCCGTATGACAAAAAAGATTAGTTTATTTTCTGAAGACTGAGTATTTATTTTCAAACATATATAGATGGAGCTAAAGAAGTTTTACTTCAGTCGTGTGGTCTAATGCACACTCGTATTTTTTATTTTTGTTGTATTGAAATTTGGCAGTGTACGTCACACCCACAAAAAGTTTGAATAAGGGGAACCTCAGTTAGGGGCATATTATATTACACTATCATGGCGATATGATCCTAGATGTAGCCCATTTTTAATGCACTCGGGTTTTTAATTTTTTAGACAAGCTGCTTCACTCCTCACGGTTCGCGGGATGTTTTCTTCTTGAAAAGCTCAGACTATTACTAACATTCAAAAACAAAAATTATCGAAATCGGTGCAGCCGTTCTCAAGTTATATGCTTACCAACGAAGAGCATTTCGATTTAATTTATATGAGTATGACTTACCTCCTCATCGCTACTGCTTGTTTCCTCTGTCTGAACATTCTTTGATAACATGTCAGCGCTTGCAGACCAAAATTCTTTCGCACTCGGCACTTCTAACACTGGCTCCAAATCCTTGACTACTTCAATTTCATCACTTTTCACTTTCTTTTTTTCTACTTCTTTTTTAATATCTGTAGAAGGTTGACCTTTATTTAGTTCTATTAATTTATCTTTTTTCTTATTTTTCTTTTCCTTCTTATGTTCTTTTTCTTCTGTAACTCCAAGTTCTTTAAGCTTTCCCTGAGCAGTATTTAATACATCAACTAACTTTTGTACTCGCTCATCAATTAATAGTTTTTCCATATGCATAGCTGTGTGGAACTTCTTGTTTTTAGCGTTTAAGCCTTTTTCTTCGATTGCTTCTATTTTTTTGTTTATTCTTTCCACTCTCAGTGACTTTGTTTGTATAGATTTAATTAAAGATACAATGCGTTTCTTGTACTGCTTTTCTGTAATGCAATCGCTTAAGTCTACAAGGCCTTGATCTAGCGGTGTCAATACTTCTTCTTCTGTGTGTAGATCTGTCTCTATTGCATCACTTTCCTCTGATATACTAGATTTTTTGTCCTTTTTTCTCTCAATGTCTTTTAAGTTTGCTTGCTTTTCTTGTTCTTGACTCTTTTTATGCTTTTTGTCCTTTTTCTTGCTTTCTTGTATATGTGCTTCTCCGTCGCCTATATCTTTCATTTTATCTTTTTTGTCCCTTTTCTTCTTAGATACTTCACTATCCTCGTCGTTTGTCTTGTCTTCCTCAGCTGTATCTTTCATTTTATCTTTTTTATCCTTTTTCTTTTTAGGTACTTCATTATCCTCATCGTTTGCCTTGCGTTTCGTTTTCTTTATTCTATTTTTCTACAAAATAATAACGTTATGACACAGTTTAAAAAAGTTATATGTTTTTCTGCAAAAAAATACTACAGGACTAAGTTGTTCTGTGTTGAAACTGTTTTGTTTTTATTTTATTTTTTTATTGTAATTTTTTTTGTACAATAAACTGTTTATAAACAAACAAACGCAGGGATTAAAAGTAACAACTTACGTCTTCTATGAAGGGCTCCGTGACGAAACTGCCAGTCATCTTCCTCGCTTCTGGGTTCACATTGATTACTGTGCACTTTACCTAAAAGATATATATTTTAAAATTATTCTTATTGCCTTTTTCTGGAGAGCTCAAATTAAAAATATATATTGTATTTCATACTTATAAACGCGAAATTATGGATTGTTTGTTTGTTCCACTTTGACGCCTAAACGGCTGAATGGATGGGATGAATCAAGCTCAGAATTAACATAGAGGCAAATTTTCCGAGAACCTCAATTACAGTCATAAAAAAAAATTCACGCGGGCGTAACCGCAGGCAAAAGCTAGTACTGACATAATTTTATGACAAAAGGAACAAAATAAATAAACTTTTTATAAATGCACAATTTGTAAGCCCTTGAAATTAGCTCACCTAATGGTAAGATACGATGATGCCGAAGATGGAAGCGGGCTTACCAAGATTCCCCAACGCAATGGGGAACTCTCAAATTCAAAAGATCAATATTTATATGCACAGCTGATTCTGTGACATGATTAGATTTCAGACGAGTGATGGATGGCTGATGGATACTTGACTGTGGTAGTCTTCTAAGTTTAATTCTTTCATCATCATCATATCAGCTAAAAGACGTCCAGTGCTGGTCAAAGGCCTCCACCAAGGATTTCCACGACGACTGGTCCTGCGCTGCCCGCCTGGGTGTTTTGATCATTAGGGGGTTTTGCCGTAATCGCCACGCTTGGCAGGCGGGATGGCGATCGCAGTGTGGTTGCAGGTGTGTAACGCACGAAAAGGACGCTGCTGCCCATCCTCTATTTTAAAGTCCCTTATTAGATGCTCACGACCCCCACTGGAAGAGATGGGATGGCCCTATTCTAAGCCAAGAGCCATACGGCCTGTAGTTATTAGATACTTTTTATCATGTCATACATATTGTTCTGTAGCGGCTAGGTGACAAAATGAGCACGGTCAGCAGAGTTTGGCCGACATCTGACGTCACAGAGACGCGTCGGTCTCCTGCCGTGTCCGCTTACCTCACTAATCCGGACTTGCCCCGTGTGTGGGGTATGACCTAAGCTTTCCGAGCTTGGGAAGAGACGCGTGGACGTTTCGGAGTTGTTAACAACTACACATTCCAAGTTAAATTTATTGACTTTATTAATCTATCTAGCTCTCAGAATTGCTAAACATAAGTGGCAGTGGGCGGGGCACATAGCTCGTAGAACGGATGGCCATTGGAGCAGTAAAGCTCTCGAGTGGCGACTGCGCATCGGAAAACGTAGCGAAGGCAGGCCTCTCACTCGGTGGACCGATGACCTGGTGAAGGTCGCAGGAAGTCGCTGGATGCGGGTAGCGCAGAACAGGTCGTCGTGGAAATCCTATGTCCAGCAGTGGACGTCTTTCGGCTGATATGATGATGATGATGATTTATCTACCGATAAAGTGTCCAGTCTTTTTTAGATTATAACAACTGAGGTCTACTCACAATCTGGCCTACGTGGAAGGCTTCTATCAGGTTTTCTATCGGCTCCTTGGAGATGAACATCCTCGGCACAAATGCGACCACGTGGTTGAAGAACGAGACGAGGATATAGTTATCTTTTATGTGCTGGAAAGAGATAGAGTTATGTATAGTTCATTCGCTTAATTAGCTGCACCTTTGATACATGCCGCTCGCCGCGTCAATCACTTCCGTCAAAGGGGCCGCCCTGAGTTCAATCGCGGCGTCCTCCATGTCGCCGACTTTGTCGGGCGCCACGATTGAACTCAGGAACTTGTTTGACGCGGCGAGCGGCATGTATCAAAGGTGCAGCTAATTTAGCGAACTTACTATACGGTAGTGTCACTGATGGTTAACCTGTGTGTGTAGTGTGACCCCTCAGGCGCACACAACCTTAATACTAGATTTAGCGATCTGATGTTGTCTTTTTATATATAAGGTCTAACAAAATTAGCTGAAACTATTTTAACTGGTGCTTCTACCCATGAAACTGAACAACTTTCCCCATGAGACCCATAGTCAAATCACAAAAAAAAATTGAACTTTCCATACTAAGTTGGCTGATCAGCTGATCGAGTTCAGTTTCATGGGTAGAAACACCAGTTAAAATAGTTTCAGCTAATTTTGTTACACCTTATATAACTTTAAAAAAAAAACAGATTTAATTTTAATTTTAAAAAACCATGGGCCACCAACGGCAACAGAACCATTGGTAAAGAATACTGAAAATTAATGATAGATAATTAGATAGTCAAGCAATTAGTTCTTATTGTAGAGGGCGCTGTGTAAGAGCATTTAGCTACCGCGCACACTTTGCTTATCTTAACTGGTAAGAACGCCGCGCAAACAGCAAGTCTCCTTCGCAACCTGACGCAGATGCAGTGGTCACTGTTGTTAACATCTCACCATCAGAATGTATGGGAGAGAAAGAAAGAGACTCGAATTTGACCGGCTTCGTTACCTGTTACCGGCCCGCCAGGTCTGCCGTAACGCTTAAGGCGACGCATTGGAAACTTTGGTCGCAGGGATCTTGATTTTTCTCAGCAATTTCAAAACATATGAAAGTGATATTTTGTAATCTGATTGTTCATTTCAACGACTTTATTTTGTCAGGTGCAGAAACAAGATTCGTTAACTTTTTATAACAGAAAAAAAAGACAAATTAACCTCTTTTTAAACAGAGATTTGCTTCTACAGGCAAACCAGATGGATTTAGTACCTCTGAATTTTATTACTCGATTAATCTAAACACACACTTCATTATGCCAGTTGGATTTTTTAAAATAGCTGTAGTTTTTAATAGAAACGAAAAAACATTTTTATTGAAAAAGTGTGGATATTTTCTTTACTCTTTACACGTAAAGAAAAAGACAGAGACAACTCGCCTAAAGGGAGCACGAATTCAAAGATATATTGGTTTGCCACCAGTCGTAGCCACGTGTGCAGTTTTCCTTTATTAGGACAGATACTCACAATAAAAAGCACCTAGCACGTAGAACCCGTTGGAGTACTAAAGTTCTCGAGTAGTTCCCGCGCACCGAAAGACGTAGCGTAGGCAGGCCTCCCACTCGGTGAACCGACGACCTGGTGATGGTCGCGGGAAGCCGCTGGATGCGGGCAGCACAGGACCGGTCGTCGTGGAAATCCTTGGGGGGAGACGGAAGCCTTTCGGCTGATATGATGACAAAAAGCGGTCGTAGCTCAGTTTGATTTGCGTGGTTAGGTTGATCACGCGGGTTAACTGACTTGAACCACGGTCATTACCTAAATGTTTTTTTTTTCTTTTTATAAAAAAAATTGAGTGCGTTTGGCTGCACCTCACCTAATAGTAAGTGCCGATGCAGCCGAGGATGTAACACGCCAGCTCAAATAGTGCCTAAGCACTCTCGTCTTCCTAAATTATACAAATCGGGGAATACAGACGCCGGCAGTGGTATTTTTCTCGACCGTTTACTTACTTCGCAAGCCGCGATAAGCCGTTGGTGCCGGTTGCCATCACTAGATGGCAGTCGTTAAGCCGTGTCAGATGCCTTATAGGCGGCTTGAAAAACTTCAGACAGTAGGGTTCGGCACTAGCCCTGCAACCTCCACCAAACCGGACTTGACCGTGTGTGGGGTATGGCCTAACCTTCCCGAGCTATGTCTACCATGGTCATGCTCCTATGTTTTGTTTTTTCCTATATATACTAATTATAATAGGAAGTAGGAGCCTTCAAAAACTGAGAAAATTGCCAAATTGAAACGTCATTTTCAGACACACACCATAAAAATAATACGCATATTAACAATAAAATGAGAACATAGAGGCATAGGTAAAGCGTTTTTTAAATTATTTTTGAAAAAAATATTAATATTACTCAAGTTTTGGAGGAGGAAATAGGGGACTACGAAATGCTGTTTTGGTCAAATTTAGAGTCTATTGTCGCTCTGTGCTGCAGTTCTCCCTTTGTATACGGAGAGGTTTGGGAGAGGGAGACAGCAATATTTTAATCAAATACCTATTCTTTAGACTGCGTTTCCTCTTAAGGGTCCCCAGGAGGCTCGCGTTTCCATACAAACGTAGTTCCGATTTTATACAAAAACTACATGCCGGATTGAATCCAAACTTTGCGAATATGTTAAGTAAACACATATCGATGTTTGTAATTAGGAATCATCGTAGTAAATTAAAACATAACTAAACAAAGGCCAAAATTAGTTTTGTAGTGAAAGTATGAAACTGTCTTATTTTTTTCCGTTTTATATTAGTATATAGAAAACTAATTACAAACATCGATATGTGTCTACTCAATATATTCGCAAAGTTTGGATTCAATCCAGTATGCAGTTTTTGTATTAAAGCGGAACTACGTTTGTATGGAAACTCGAGCCTCCTGGAGGCAGTTCGATTAGCACAGTAGCATCGCCAACTGGAATAGTTTACTAAATAATCTAATTTTGATTCCGGATCTCCAGAAGTATTGACTTACCTTGATGCAGCCAGTGTACTGATGACCAACAACCGCTTCTTCATAGCTCTTCAGTAACTCCAAGTCTCGAGAGAGAAGAGATGGCTTCAGGGTCAGAAACAGCAGTTGTTTGGAAGCGTCCACTAATAACACGCGGGCCTTCACTTCTTGACCTTCCTACAAGAACAAGGAATTTATGAATTTCTCCCTTACACCTTTAGTGGTCTTGTAAAGTCGTACAACGGAGACGTCTAGACAGGGCAATCGTGCGGGAGAGACGGCGTAGGTCGAGCCCGAATCGCCCTAGAGACCATTCGGGACATTTCATTAGAAGCGACAGCGACAGCGTGCAGCACCAGAGGTGATCATTGACTAGCGATATCGGCTTTCACGCTAACTCAAAGTCGTTGGACCACTGTGCCAAAGTATACATATTAGTACTAACATACAAAGACGTTGGACCACTGTGCCAAAGTATACATATTAGTACTAACATACAAAGACGTTGGACCACTGTGCCAAAGTGTACATATTAGTACTAACATACAAAGACGTTGGACCACTGTGCCAAAGTATACATATTAGTACTAACATACAAAGACGTTGGACCACTGTGCCAAAGTATACATATTAGTACTAACATACAAAGACGTTGGACCACTGTGCCAAAGTATACATATTAGTACTAACATACAAAGACGTTGGACCACTGTGCCAAAGTATACATATTAGTACTACAATACAAATTATGACACTCCCTGCCGCTCTCTAGATTGCGACCTCACCCCCTCATCACCCCGATTGATACAGATTGGTTACAGTTTGGATGTCGACCGTATTGGATTTCGCCGCCATTTTGTTTGCTCTGTCATTCCTTTTTTGAAATGTCATTTCTGGTTCGTTGTATGAAGTGTCCAAGGTGTGACTGTGCGCTGTATAGGTTCTTACACTGTGCCAGGCCTCTGTCAATCCATGTACTTGTGCGCAGTTTAGCAATTATGAGAGCTATGTCGGTTACTTTGTTTCTCCTACGGATCTCGTCGATTCTGATTCGATCACGCAGAGAAACTCCAAGCATAGCACGCTCCATTGCCCTTTGGGTGACCTTGAGCCTGCTTATGAGGCCCATAGTAAGCGAACATGTCTCACTTCCGTATGTCATCACCGGCAACACAAACTGATCGAAGACCTTGGTCTTAAGACACTGCGGTATCTGGAACGTAAAGATATTGCGAAGCTTCCCGAACGCTGCCCAGCCGAGTTGGATTCGACGATTGATCTCTTTCTCGAAGTTGGTCAGATGGTCGTAGGGGCAGTAAACTTCTCGAGTGGCGACCGCGCACCGAAAAAAGGTAGCGTAGGAAGGCCTCCCATTCGGTGGACCGATGACCTGGTGAAGGTCGCGGGAAGCCGCTGGATGGAAATGGTCATGGAAATCCTTGGGGGAAGGCCTATGTCCAGAAGTGCACGTCCTTCGGCTGACATAATGATGATGACTGTTGATACGGTTTGTTTATACGTCACATCCACAACAACTGTTTTTAAAAGTGTATTCACAAAATCGTTTCCCATACAAACTTAAAATTGCTACTTCTTGTAAATTGATGCGCCGATTTTAATGAAACTTTATACACATAAGCAAGTCACGAAATTCCAGTTTGTGGATAGATTACATTAACGCAGAAGTATTTGATTTCTGATTATACATTACTACGTTTTTTTGATCCATCATGATTTGTCATTGGTTGTTATTCATATTATGTTGGTGTTTATTTGATCCAAATAATATGATGATGATAGCAGCTCATATACGTCCCCACCGAGGGGCTCGAGCCTACCCTGAATTAGGGCGAGCGGGCCTTAGTCGACCAAGCGGGCCCAGTGCGGGTTGGTCGACTTCACACACAACCTGCGAGTTTCTCCGCAGGCTTGTGCAGGTTTCCTCACGATGTTTTCCTTCACCGTAAGAGCGTCCGATAAACGTACATATGAAATCTAAATTCGAAATCACATTGGTACGTGGATAAGAGGCGGCGGCCCTAGCCGTTACGCCACCGACGCACAATATGCCAAATTATACAGCTAAAACCAAAAACAAAAAACATAAAATACCTTGAATTTCTTCTTGAATCGTCCCGATGTGTTGCCTTTCTTGGGGTCTATGAAGATCCCCGCGTCGGACATGTGCGCGTGTGGCACGGAACCTGTATGTCAGGGAAGGATATCGAGACATTAAGGTATCATCGTATCAAGGAAGGAATTAAAGACATTAAGGTATCATCATATCAGACGAAAAACGTCTACAAAGGCCTCCCCCAAGGATTTCCACGACGACCGGGCCTGCGCTGCTCGCATCCAGCGGCTTCCCGCGACCTTCACCAGGTCGTTGGTCTACCGCGTGGGAGGCCTTTCCACGTACGTCTTCCGTTGCGCGGTCGTCACTCGAGAACTTTACTGCCCCAACGGCCAATCAATCTTTTCTTTGTATTCCTCTCTTTTTATACACCCATCCACATTTAAACTCATCAATATGCAAATACAAACCCGAAGTATATTACGACATTTTGACCAAAAGCGACACGTTGCCGAGATACTTGGCGTTAAAGGTTTTTTTTTGTTCACAATTGGTAAGCCCTTGGCATCATCTCTTGTCAAAACACTAATTTCCCTCTCTATCTTTCCAACAATCCGGTATTTGACTGATAGTCATTTGAGTTACTTTTTATCAACTGTCAAAAACGACATTTTGTTCTGAAATTGTTCGTGTTACAAACTTGTGACGTCATTGTCTTTGACGAACTAATTTAGTGATTTTGATAAATATAAAATTGAAATTAGAATAAAATGTTTAAAGAATAAGTTTTTATGCTTTTGTAGGAGAAATGCTATTTAGTGAATAATATTTTTTTATTTATTTTAAACACTGTCAAATACCCTATTCATTCATTTATTTCATTCATTCAATTCATTATGCGAACCGCCAAGGAGTGGAATTCCCTGCCGGCGTCTGTATTTCCCGATTCGTATAATTTAGGAATCTTCAAGACGAGAGTGAATAGGCACTGTTTGAGCTTGCGTGTAACATCCTCGGCTGCATCGGCACTTACCATCAGGTGAGGTACAGCCAATTGCACTGAAATTTTTAATAAAACAAAAAACAAACATTCTATAAGAATTCGGTACTTGCCTACTAGTCATCTGACTTACTTTTTATGAATTGTCAAAAACGAGATTATGTTCTAAAAAATGATTGAAATATTGAACTGTGACGTCATATTTTTCATTGCCGTTGACGTACTAATTATGTGTTTTTGATTAATAAAAAAAATTAAAATGGTATGAAAAACCAAACGAGTAAGTTTTTCTGAAACTTGGGAAGGAGAGCTATTTAGTGAATTTTATTTTATAATTTAATTTTGTTGCTGTCAAGTATCCAATTTATAAAAATCTTTAAAGTGTATTTTATCCTTTTTAAGCGGGGATATCAAATGCGCCGCCGGGGCCCACGCGGGGAGAGTAATGTCGCTGATCTGATATAGAAACTATTTTCATCTTGCTGAAAAGAGCTATCCGCGCAATCTATCAGATGCGATCACGTGGGTCGTTAAAAAATAAGTTCAAATAAAACAATATTTTAACTGTTGCTAGTCAATTTACATATGAAAACATTATGTACGTTCGTAAAAAATTACATTTATTTCCTATAAAACAGTGTCAGGCATGATTTGAATTTAAGAAATGTAAATAAAATTGATATAGCCTTTTCGAGACTGAGTAAGGTTAAAAAGGCATTTGTGGGGCAGTGTATAAGATTCTACAATAAAATTCCAGAAAATGTAACTAGTTTGTCAGAGAAAAAATTCAAGACTCGTGTCAAAAAATGCTTGTGCTCTAGAGGACATTATAAAAAAATAGGTTAAGTAAATGACAAAGATATATATGTTGATTCTATATTGTTGTAACAAATACCATTACCTGAGACTGTAATCTGAATCATGACATTATGTAATAGACAATAAGTATATTATTATTTTTTGACTATTTAAAAGTGTGTGTAAGCACCTACTTAAAATAAATTATTTTGATTTGATTTGATTTGCCGCACGGGAGGCCGTTTGGCGCTTTGCCGATATCCAAGGTTTTCTCAGTATTTTTTTACAAAAACTAATTACGCTTCTACTTAGCTAATGAAATCTTCTTTCTTTATCTATCAATTTAAGTAAGATACCATTTTTGTTTTTTTTTGCATTTTTTTGCAAACAACTTAAACTTTTTTGACGTTTGTATAAAATTTGACACTAAAAAGTTAGGAAAGCTTTATTTTGGAAAAAAAATCTATGGAATTACTAAAATAAACGATAAATTATGATGTATCAGTCACTCCACAGTATTATGGTATAGTTTGCCAGAGATCAGAACAATGTAAGTACACTTATTACGTCATACTTTTTCGAGTGCCTCTCAGGCACTCATCCCGCTTGAGCGTTGCATTGTCCGGTATGAATGCTTAGTGACATTCATACCGCTTGAAAATAATGAAAAAGTTATAACATTTTATAAAATGTTATAAAGTTTAAGTCGATATGTAACTATGTCATGTATCTATGTTTTCCTAATAGATTTTCGATTTGTATTTTCTTTCCCTTTCCCTTTTAAGTGACGATGATGCCGAAGATGAGAGCGGACTTACCAAGATGCCCCAACGCAATGGGGCACTGGCTATCTTATCTTCAAGCCGGAACACATTAATGCTGTTAACATTGATATTTGTGGTAGCAGGCCAGGGGGCTCAGTAACTGCCCCTCTTTCAACCAAACCGAGTCTTACAAAGTCAAACTTCACCAAGAATCGAACCCGCGAACCTCCTGATGTGAAGACTTAACCATTAAGCCACGGAGGCTGTTTAAAATATCGTAATATACATATACGATACGCTCCATACAAAAATGTTCCATCCCTTTTATAATTCCTGTCGTCAGTTTTCGCCTGCGCAGAAAATTTGCGCATTATTACTTGCTATGTAATCCTAGTTCTGTCCCGCTCACAGGACACTTACCAGTGAACCTCCCAACGGTAAGAGTTGCCCCACCATCGCTCACAGTCTTTACGGTAGCTGTGATTATATCGCCCACACTAAGCTGGCCCATGTTGAAGTATCTCTCGTTCAGGATGGCAGGCTGGTCGCTTATGGAGTAAGTGTAGTCGGCGAGATTGTACGCGAGGATGCGAACTTTGTGCGTGGAGCCTGTTGATGAAACGATTCAATAAAATTATCGTTACTGTATCGTGGAGTTGAGTTAAAAAACCTTAACACTTTCACAAGTAGACCGCTTGAAAGAGGTTACAGGGGCGCGGGGGTAATGCGACAAAGGGGCTCGAGAGCAGTGCGGGCGGCAGGCGCATTGTTGTGGCAACAATGCGCTTTAATTGCTTGCCGCCCGCTCCTCTCGATCGCCTTTGTCGCCGCACCCCGCGCCCCTGTACCGCGCGGGCGAGGACTCATTTAAGAGGTCTACCTATATGAACAAGGTTTTATTTTAAAATAGTGTTTTTGTTCAGATACACCTGTTTAGTGAGCTAAAAGTGAATAAATGCATGTTTCCAAATTTAAAAAAAGGCGAGCTACACAGGCGAAGTACACAGTATTTTTTACTGACAATTGATATGCTCTTGGCATCAACTCACCTGAGAATCATTAAGAGCAGGCTCTCAGCGCGGCACTGGCGAACAACCTGATATTTAACGTTATGGAATCAGATTTCAGTTGAATTTCGCGTGAGTGTCTTAACGCGACTTACGTCCTTTACACATTTCTCACATTTTCGTTTATTGCGAGTTTAGTAAACATTCTAGGAAAATTTTGTCTCAGCCGTTTTATTAATACAGTCGACTCTCGTTAATTCGAATCTCGAGGGACTCTTAAAATATTACCAATTATCGAGTGTTTGAAATATCAAATGGTTAAAAAAATTCTCGGGCATCATAGTTTTCAATCAAAGTCTTAAAGATCGGATCAGATCGATGGGCAGGGGCATTATCATGATGAAAAAGCAATCCAGCAAGCAGATTTCCTAAACGTTTATTTTTTATTTCTTCGTGTAGTTTTTTTTTTTATTAATGATGCGTAATACTCTCCGGTCATTGCACAAAGGTACTTAAATAGTCGATCATTATTATACCATCCAAATCCCAGAAGACAGATGACATTATCTGTCTAGCGGACGCAGACTCCTTGAATCTCTTGATTGGCGGGGAAGACGGCCTTTTCCACCATTTGCTTTAGTTTTTCGTCTCCGGATCAAAACAGTGTACCCACGTTTTATCTACGGTTACGAAACGAGCGTAAAAAGAATCTGGATCTTTTTCAATGATTGCTAAATTTTGCTTCGAAATGTCATGTCTAGCTTTTTTTGTGCGTCGGTTAACATTCGAGGAACCCAGCGCTCGGTCACCTTTTTAAATTTTAAGGTATGAGTTAAAATAAACTGAATTGTCCCAAACGAAAGCTTTAGAATACCTAAATAACGGACGGTCTGGTCACACGTCGATCTGCCTTAAAAATTTCTGCGATTTTTTTAACGTTTTCTTGCGTAGCGGCCGTTGTTGGCCGCCCGGAGCGAGTGTCATCATTGCAGGCAGTTCTACCGCGTTTAAATTCAGCGCACCAGTATGCCACTGAGGAATAAGACGTAGCATTGTCTGGTAAAGTAGACTGCAGTTCTTCAAAAATATTTTTTGTAAAAAAAAACACACAGAGATATTTGATAACAGCACGAAGTTCGAATTTATCCATTTCGCATACGAATCAAATTCCCGCCAAATGTGAAGTCTAAAAAATGGGTTTAGTTTTTAATTTAGTTTTTTCTGACCTTGGCTATTAACGAATTAATGATTCGAAAAAAAATAGAACGCATTCCTATAACTCATTGATAAATGTCCTATTCCAAGAACTTATTGATCAACCTAGTATAACAATGACGATAGACGATGCCATAGTATAATGTCATAAGGCATATTACTGTGGGGGCATGCGGCTGATATAGAAACTATTTTCATCCTGCAGAAAAGAGCTATCCGCGCAATCTGTCAGATGCGATCATGTGAGTCGTTACAGAATAAGTTCAAAGAAATCAATATTTTAACTGTTGCTAGTCAAAATATCATGTACGTTCGTAAGAATTTGCATTTATTTCCTAAAAACAGTGACAGGCATATATTTAAATTTAAAAAATGTAAATAAAATAGAAATAGCCTTTTCGAGACTGAGTAAGGTTAAAAAGTCATTTGTGGCAGTGTATAAGATTCTACAAAAAAATTCCAGAAAATGTAACTAGTTTGTCAGAGAATAAATTCAAGACACATGTCAAAAAAGTTTTGTGCTCTAGAGGATATTATAAAATAATAGATTATGTAAATGACAAAGATATATATGTTGATTCTATAACAAATACCATTACCTGAGACTGTAATCTGAATCATGACATTATTTGTAATATACAATATTTTTTTTTTGTTTTGACTATTTAAAAGTGTGAGTAAACACCTATTTGAAATAAGTTGTTTTGAATTTTGAATTTTGCCAAGGGATTAACAATAGTAAATGTACAAAAATCTGACACTGTAATCTGAATTATGACATTATTTATTTATTTATTTACACTTATAGAACGGAAAATAAAATGGATAAACTCGAACTTCATGCTGTTATCAAATATCTCTGTGTGTTTTTTTACACTTATACATTATTTTGACACTCTTACTCGTTTTTTTTTTTAATTTGGAACAATGCATTATTATTTACATTTGGCACACTGATTATTTGGCGTTATTGCGCATAAAAACTATTTTTATGTAAAAGTACGTACCAAAAAGTGTACTGATTTTTTGTAAGTTTATTTTTTTAGGTATAAAAGTACAATGAGTAATAGTTACCAACGGGATACATCTTGGCCAGCACCTGCTCATCGCTAAGGTCTTCGTCCACCTGCACCCTCTTGCCGCTCATGACGCCGATGGAGCCTTTCCCTAACTTAAACCTTATTGTTCGCCCTATGATCTTTATCACCTGCAACGACAATATTATTCTGAATTGTTGAACAAGGGTTTCATATTCGAAGAAGCCTAATAAGATCGTGCTGACCATCTGTCAGTCTGTCTGTCATTCATAAACTTTAAATACTCATTACTATTACATTTTTGAACCGATTACATTTTTGGCACATAGTTTGGATAATAAAAAAATATATAATTTATTTTTTAGGGGTACCCCCCATATTCAGGAAGGTACTTCTAGTACACTAGCGCATTATGTTTAAAATCATCATCATCATCATCATATCAGCCGAAAATCGTCAACTGCTGAACAAAGACCTCCCCCAAGGATTTCCACGACGACCGGCCCTGCGCTGCCCGCATCCATCGGCTTCCCGCGATCTTCACCAGGTCGACGGTCCACCGCGTGGGAGGCTTGCCTACGCCACAGATTACTAATTAGTTACTACGTAACAGATACTTCACTCAGTAGTAAATTTCCAATACCTACTGCTATAATAGCCTACTCCATCGCGTCAGCAACCGCAGTACTTGCTTCACACCGCGCGATCGCAGGGCTGCCTCTTCGATAAAATTAAATTAACATAACTTTTTGTGTCTATGTTATTGAGAACTGTGAATATGTTTTGACTTATAGGAGGTAGTTTAAAATTGTATCATTTATCTATCTATCTATAATATAAAAATAAATCGCAAAATGTGTTGGTAAGCGCATAACTCGAGAACGGCTGGACCGATTTGGCTAATTCTTTTTTTGTCGAGTTCTTCATTGTTTTCATACCTCTACGCGGGCAAAGCCGCGGGCAACAGCTAGTAAAATATATATTTTTTTTATAAATTGGTGCTGACTGTGCAATACATCTAGATAACACATAATTTTAGAGGTCAGTGTGTAAGTAAAATGAAAAAAATCTTTAAGAGTTACATGTGTTTTATTTTTATATAATTTTTTATTAATTTCTTACCCTTTCTAAATTCTCGGTTATTAAATTTTAGTGTAGCAAAAATCCTGAATCTACTCAAAAGTTTTATTAGATATTATTTTGGGAAACAAGGGCAGGGAGATTCAAAATGTATGTCATTTAAAATTTCATATAGAGTACTACCCGGCCTTTGTTTCATATTTTTTTCAAAATTATTAATAAACATAGTCTCAAGTTCTCTTACATAATTATAAAACGCATCTGTTGGTACTTTTAACTTTCCATAAAAAGACGATGTTTTGTTGAATGCTTTGCACATATTTGCTTTGCACATTGTTGAATGCTACAGCACATAAGACACCAGATGGCATCTTAGGTACGCGTACGAACGAACGAAACGATTTAAATTGAAATACGTGCGTGCGCTTCGTTTGTGAAAACCGCACTGAATTGGGTCCGCAAACGGCCCGAGAACGCTCGGCCGGGCGGTAGGTTATTATAGCGCGCAAGTACATGGAGTGACGGAGGCCTGCCTACGCTACGTTTTCCGCTGCGCGGTCGGAATAATTAAGAATTAATATTAAATTAAAAACTCGACTTGATAAAACTTTACCCCTTTTTTGGCCAGTCGGGTAAAAATGTATCCTATGTCACTCACGGGATCAAGACGAATCTAACGACACCTCGCACTCCAAAATCAATCAAGCCTTTATCACATCAGCTCATATACGTCCCCACCGAGGGGCTCGAGCCTAACCTGAATTAGGGCGATCAGGCCATAGTCGGCCATAGTGCGGGTTCGTCGACTTCACACACAACCTTCGAGTTTCTTCGCAGGCGTGTGCAGGTTTCCTCACGATGTTTTCCTTCACCGTTAAAGCAATCGGTAAGTATATGTACGTAAGTTTTGAAAAACTCATTGGTACATTGGCCGTCCGGATTTGAACCCGGTACCTCTGGTTAGAAGGACACCGACGCTTTTAAGCCTTTATATTAGTTATTATATCATCTTATCAGCTCATATTCGTCCCCACCGAAGGGCTCGAGCTTACCCTGGATTAGGGCGATCGGGCCTTAGTCGACCACGCGGGCCCAGTGTTATTATATAATAGGCATTATTTGAGATTGCGTATACCATCCTCGACTGCAACATGCCATCAGGTAAGTTGCCCATCAAGTAAGTTGCAGTCGAACGCACTCAAATTTTTAATTTAAAAAAAAGCCTACGAAGCGTGCCAAAGAAATAAATAACCACTTTTTTTGGTCAGTCAGGTAAAAATATCATCATCATATCAACCGAAGGACGTCCACTGCTGGACATAGGCCTCCCCCAAGGATCTCCAGGACGACCGGTTCTGCACTGCCCGCATCCAGCGGCTTCCCGCGACCTTCTCGGTCCACCGAGTGGGAGCCCTGGTAAAAATGTATCTTATGTTAAACATCTCATGGGATCAAGACAAATCTAACCCTATCACTCCAAAATCCATCAAGCCTGTAACCTAAACAGTTTGCCAAAGAAATAAATATACATACACTAGAAAAACATAACCCTGTTTTTGGCACAGTCGGGTAAAAATTCGAAAATGTGTCCCTTGGCAGGCCCCTTAATACCTATGTTTCCGTGTATTGTCGGACAGTGGGCGGAGTAGGTTTTATAAGGAAGTGCAATATCTGTTACGTAGTAACTAGTATCTCATGTGTGCCCTTGGATAGCAGGGTTAATTGAGAAACACAATAAGAGATAGAGAGAGAGAGAAAGGGGATTATGGTGTGACGTGCCAGGTGATGCGTAAAGTTGTAAACAGTTTAAAACCCTATTGTTATAGCGTATTGTTTATAGAGTAAGTACCTACATTATTTGACTTGTCTTCATTCTGTTATATTCTTTTTTACTCTTGTTTAATACCTATAGACTAAACTAACATTATTTTTGCTTGCCAAAAAACCTTGGAAAAGTGAAAGGAAAGACCGAAGTGATAGTCAAACCTTACCTGGGCCTCCTCAACAATATCTCCTTCGTTCAGCTTCTGCTCCGCCCGCAGGTCAGGGTAGGTGCTCTCGAAGATGTCTTTCACAGTAAGAAAGGGCGTGTTTCTGGTCGGCATCACGTACAGCACGCGCGCATTGAACTGCAAAAATAAACAGTTCATTGACTTAAAAAAATATAATGAAATGAAAAAAATACGCCTTTTAAATGAACAATGCATTTTTTTATATTATTAAATTATAATGTCTTAAACGTTTCGAGATGGGAAATAAAGAAATTTCAACCATTTTTCTTAAGAAATTCATTAAATTATAAACAAAATAATAAAAAAATATAGATAGATAACACGTTTTCATTTCATTCATAATATCATTCTTCATTCATTATTATTGTATCGTACCAGATTTCGGCCCCGCGCCTTCACCCGCGTTTTTTTTTTCGTTTTTATTATTGACTAGGAACTTGCTGGAAAAACAACAACTACTACAAAATTTCGAAGCAATCGGTGAAAACCTTTCGAAGATTTCGATTTTATTATAATTAGGTACGAGAGGAAAAACTGCCCGACCCGACAACCCAGGACAGATCGTCTTCGCGCCGCAGAATCCGCAGAATTAGGAGAGCCGACCCTATATGGAGTGGAAAGTGGCAAAGAACAAGATGATGGGTGACCGGTACGTGACTGCAAACCTCTTAACTTGGGTTATCTGCTGATAGACTTGTTTAAGAAGTAAAAACAGAACATTGCCGTTTCAGAAAAATTGAAAAAAAAAAGTTGTTCAGTTTCATGGGAATCACCTGTTAACAAGTTTGCAGTTATACGAGTATACCGTTACCCTGTAGGGATTTGTAGTTCATTTATTCAGGGTGTAACAAAATTGGTGTAGGACCCGGTAACTGGGGTATCTATTCATCAAACTGAACAAATTTTGTTCCACAAGTTTGCTGAAATCACAAAAAAAATTTACTCTTCATACAAATCGATCAGCTGATAGACCAATTTTAAACCTTTTTTTTCCGACCCCGCAGTACGGTTCAAAACGAAGTATTGTTATAGCTAAAAAAAATTTTTTCTAATTTTCGTGAAAATCTGTTCTATATCATTAACACATACCAAAAAAGTAGTTTACAGGTTCATCGACAGATGGCGCCCCAAGCCATTGTGATGTGCGCGAGTTCGAAACTAGTCAAAAATTTGGCAACTAAAATCATCTAATACATAGCCGAGTGGTTAGAGCTCAAGTGACAACAATCCGGAGTGCGCGAGTTCTCAAACCAGTCAAATTTTCAAATTAGTTTTTCATATTTCTGTACTAGTTTGTGACTACAGGTGGGGAAGTGAACTGATACGCAGCGCTAAGGTTCAGTGCTAAGCGAATGTAAGTTCAACCCTAGGTTTCGTAAACGGAGACAAGCTAGGGTTGGAAACACAGGACACGCGGAGCCACCTACCTGTGTTATTCGCAGCCTTAAACACTGAAAAGGGTGTTTTTAAATCTAAAGTATTCTAAAGCAGTCCCCGTGGACTGTTGTTGGAACTTATAATCTACAATTAAAACAAATACACAAACAATAACAATTTACATCTATACTCACCTATCAATGCAATCCCGAAATCGACGTAGGTCGCTCGTAGGTTGGTGGCTAAGGTTAAGGTAGGTAGGTGTCAAGTGTTTTGTGTAGTGAATGTATGTATATGAGTAAATGCTACAAGATCTGAATTCCACTGCGATAGTATATACAGCAATCTTCCAGCTAGGAGCACTGTGGACGGTCGGCAGGTAGGTACATAACTAATAATAACTCGATAGGTAGATTAATCAGTAAGGTATATATCACTATCAACTAAACTCAAACGCGGTCAGTAAGCCGGGTCTGTGGTAGGTACAATATTACATAACACCACGCGGCACTTAGCTGACACAATAACGCGATTCTATATCGTAATGTCTACACGAAATCTATCGCCCGTAGTTCGATAGGTAGGAAATTTTCGCGGAACACTACTATAAAGGGCTCTAGAGACACTCCGATATGGTACTTTTGCCACTGTCTGCAGGGTCGCGGCCGTCCTTGGTAGCGTGCAATACAATACAACAGTATGTATAAAGTACTCTTTGTTAAATACCTTCTGCCCAATAGCGGGCCTCTTCCCCTTAACTTTGTCAGCGTGCTGCTGCAGTATGTAGGCCGTCGTGTCGCCAAAAACGCTGCCCTCAATACCGTTGTCCAAAGGCTAAACAAAAATTTTAGTTAATTAATAAACGTGGCACGGGTGTCTTCTCGAACTCGGGAAGGTCATGCCATACTCCATAACAAGTCCGGATAGGTGAAGGGTAGGGCAGTGGCTAACTCTACTGTCAGGAGTTTTTTAAGCCGCCTATTAGGCATCTGACGCGGCTTAACCCAGTGATAGCAACCGGCGCCAACGGCTCAACTTGCAAAGCACTGAAAAGAGAAAAATGCCACTAAGAGCAAAACCTTTTCAAGTAATGACCAAGGTCAGTTAACCTGCGTGAGCGACGCAGCAACACAAGTCGCACTGAACTGCGACGAAGTCAATCTTTTTAGTTCATCTTCGATCTGTTTTATATTGTTTTTTTTATTTGTTATTGTTATGTTTATTTTGGGTGACCTTGAGCCTTCATAGTGGGAAATGGAGCGTGCCATGCTCGGAGTTTCTCTGCGTGATCGAATCAGAAACGAGGAGAACCGTAAGAGAACCAAAGTAACTGACATAGCTCTCAGAATTGCTAAACTTAAGTGGCAGTGGGCGGGGCACATAGCTCGTAGAACAGATGGCCGTTGGGGTAGTAAAGTTCTCGAGTGGCGACCGCGCACCGGCAAACGTAGCGTAGGCTGGCCTCCCACTCGGTGGACCGATGACCTGGTGAAGGTCGCGAGAAGCCGCTGGATGCGAGCAGCGCAGAACCGGTCGTCGTGGAAATCCTTGGGGGATGCCTATGTCCAGCAGTGGACGTCCTTCGGCTGATATGATGATGATGTTTATTTTATCGAAGGTCGAGGCCTTTATAGCGCGGACAGCGCGGGCTGCAATGCTGACTAAGATTGAAGGCCGAGAGCGCAGCTAAGCTAAGCTGGAGACCATCATACTGTAGCCAGCAGTGAAATCATTACGGACCAAGGCTTGTATAGTGCTGTACTCAAAAAAAGCAATTTATTTAAAAAAAAAACAAGTTCAATTTAGATATGAACAGTAAGGATTTAATTAAAAGAGCAATTACTAAAAAAATGTTACTAAAATTCAGGACCGCTTTTCCAGGGTTTATATTGCTTGTAGTTTGTGATAATCCTAGCGCGGAGTTTGGTTGTTGGATCACTTCTTCATCACCGCACTTTTTTATTATATTTAGGTAAATGATGCTTTAGTATTTATTCTGTACTTGTATTTTGTAATTTTTGTAATTGTACAATAAAGCATATTTGATTGATTGATTGACTGATGCTTGTTATGCCTACGCGACCTCCTTTCTGGTGAGATGGATCTAGCTTTGTTCTGAATAAACTATCGCGCACGCACCCTCCGTGCCCAAAGGGTAAAAACGGGACCCTATTACCACACCCTGGACACTTCATACAAAGGGCCAGAAATGCAATTTCAAGGAATGACGGAACAAACAAAATGGCGGCGAAATCCTATACGTTCGACAACTAAACTGTAACCAATCTGTATATCAATCTGGGTGACGAGAGGGTGAGGTCGCAATCTAGAGAGCGGCAGGGAGTGTCCATACTGTATGTTAGTACTAATATACATATATACTTTGGCGTAGACACACCCTGGACACTTAATACAAAGGGCCCGAAATGACATTTCAAAAAAGGAATGACGGAACAAGCAAAATGGCGAAAATCCTATACGTTCGACAATCAAACTGTAACCAATCTGGGTGACGAGGGGGTGTGGTCGCAATCTAGAGAGCGGCAGGGAGTGTCCATACTGTATGTTAGTACTAATATACATATATACTTTGGCGTAGACACACCCTGGACACTTAATACAAAGGGCCCGAAATGACATTTCAAAAAAGGAATGACGGAACAAGCAAAATGGCGAAAATCCTATACGTTCGACAATCAAACTGTAACCAATCTGGGTGACGAGGGGGTGAGGTCGCAATCTAGAGAGCGGTAGGGAGTGTCCATACTGTATGTTAGTACTAATATACTACTGTATACTTTGCTACTACTAAGACTCCGCTGTCCGTCTGTTTGTCACTAGGCTGTATTTCATGAACCGTGACAGCAATACGAGTACAGTTGAAATTTTCACAGATGATGTATTTCTGTTGCCGCTATAACAACAAATACTAAAAAAATTAAAAAGTGAGTTTCCATACAAAAAACGTTAAGAAACTAGCGCCATCTAGTATGATGGTACGAAACCCTTGGTGCGCGGTTCTAACTCGCACTTTACCGGTTTTTCTTTTGATTAGGTAACTGATACTTGTAATGTTATGCCTATGCGACCTCCTTTCTGTGAGATAGATACAACCTTTTTTTCTTTTTATTCACAATTGTTAAACCCTTGACAACATCTCACCTGGTGGTAAG
Source organism: Coleophora flavipennella (assembly GCA_947284805.1). NCBI lineage: Eukaryota > Metazoa > Arthropoda > Insecta > Lepidoptera > Coleophoridae > Coleophora > Coleophora flavipennella. Next base: position 11,409,812 of record OX369294.1, on the reverse strand, counting down.
TGACGATGTTGCCGAAGATGGAAGCGGGCTTACCAAGATTCCTCAACGCAATGGGGAACTGGCTATCTTATCTTCATGCCGGAACACACCAATGATATCAACATTGATATGTTGTTAACACTGATGTTTGGCGGCAAGATTTAGATAAGATGGTGGTAGCTAGCCAGGCGGGCTTAGAAAATGCCCTACCACCAATCAAACCGAGTCTTACAATTGACCCCGCCGGGAATCGAACCCGCGACCTCCTGTAAAGCCAGCGAACTTTGCCTCTGAGCTACGGAGGCGGTTAAATTAATTTTGCATAAAATATCTTTGTACAGAAAATCGCGGTCTTAGGATTTCAATTAAAATTGCAGCTCTAGATTTGCGATCCCGTTTTCCGCGTAGCATGGCAAGGCAGACTTTGAATAAAATCTCTTTGAACGGCATTTTGCGATCCTAGGATCCTGTTTTTCGAGTAGTATTGCAAGGCCGACTTTGCTCAAAGAAGCTTGCCAAAGTAATGAGAAGACCAAATTACAAGCATTTATGAATAAATACCTTGTGTACTGTGAATTGCACACTGGCAGCGGGTAACAGCGAGGCCGATTTCCGCTGCACGCCGCTTCGCAGCGCTTCCAAAGTGCTGCTCAGTGAGACTGAGGCTTCCGACGATAACGTCACGCAGCACCAGGATAGCATGCCTGTATCTGTATAACATAGGGAAGATGTGTTTATATTCATTCATTCATTCATTCATTCATTCATTCATTCATTATAGTTTCGCCACGTCTGTCTGTCCGTCAGTCTGTCCGCGGCTTAGCTCAGAGACTATTAAGCACTAGAAAGCTGTTATTTGGCATGGGTATACATATTAACTCCGCCAACAGCGGTACAATAAAATCTTGAAAAAAAACTTTTTTTTGGTCCCCTCCCTTCGTGGGGTATCGTTGAATAGGTTTTTTTTAAAATTACTGAGTGTTTGCTGAAAACATAGTGAGGAAACCTGCACACGCCTGCGAAGAAACTCGAAGGTTGTGTGTGAAGTCGACCAACCCGCACTGGGCCCGCGTGGTCGTCTAAGGCCTAATCGCCCTGATTCAGGGTAGGCTCGAGCCCCTCGGTGGGGACGTATATGAGCTGTAATGATGAGGGTTTGCTAAAACCATTTTTCTATGCAGTGATTGGTTTGCGCCATATTAAGCTTTAAATTGCTTCTTTTTGTTAGTCAAGTGTGTGTCGTCCTCCCCCCCCCCCTCACCAGCTAAACCACTATTTCACGACATCTAAAAAAAAAGTTTAATTAGTAGGACATATAATAAATTTTACCAACTGCAAATACAATTTTGTTTTTTCAAATATACATATTTTTTTGAAAAGACTACGGAATCCTACTTTGAGCGAGTCCGACTCGCACTTGGCCGGTTTTTCAGAAAATTGACTATTTTCTTGCTGACTGTACATTTTTTCCCTAAGTCTGTGAATATAGAAGTAAAATACTCCAAAAGTTAGAGTGTCTCCTTTTTTTCGTAGCTATAATGTTTCTGGTAGCCGCCGTGTGTGCCCCGTCTCATAAAATAATAAAATATATTAATAGTAGGATCTCCACAGCTACAGTTAGGGGCGCTACCTCCTGTCCGGGAGGTCGTGGTTGCGAATCCTGCCACGTACCAATGTGTTTTAGATTTTATATGTACGTTTGTCCGACGCTCTTACGGTAAAGGAAAACAAAGCGAGGAAACCTGCACACACTAGCGAAGAAACTCGAAGGTTGGAAATAGTCTTTATGCTTTGCGTGGTCGGCTAAGGCCCGATCGCCCTAATTCAGGGTAGGCCTCTCGGTGGGGGCGTATATGAGCTGATATGATGAATGGTAGTATCTATTGAACAAGGTCCAACTTAGTGGGTACAACTGCTCGCTCTATCATCATTTCAACCGAAGGACGTCCATTACGCCTTCTCCAAGGATTGCCACGACGACCGGTTCTGCGCTGACCTTTACCAGGACATCGGTCCACCGAGTGGGAAGTCTGCCTACGCTACGTTTCTCGAGAACTTGACTGTGCCAACGGCCATCTGTTTTACGAGCTATGTGCCCCGCCCACTGCCACTTAAGTTTAGCAATAGGGATGACGAATGCTAGTCATCTGATTTACTTTTTATCATCTGTCAAAAACGACATTTTGTTCTAAAAATGTTTGAAATACCTAGGCGTGACGTCATAGTTTAGCAGCGTCATATATGTACTCATTTTGTGATTTTGGCGAATTAAAAATGGAAGACTTGATGGAAAACAAAACGAGTAAGGTTTTTCGAAGTTTAAGTAGGAGGGCAATTTAGTGATCAAGAGTTCATAATTTATTTCTGATGCTGTCGTCATCCCTATTCTGAGAGCTATGTCGGTTACTATGGTTGCTTGTTCTATGCCTGCTGCGAGGCGGCACGCTGTGTTCTGGCGGGTGGGGCGAGATTACCGGCTGATTTTTAGCATTAATAGTAAAACTACAAGTTTAGCGTGTAACTCAGTACGTTTCTGCGGTAGTGGAGCGGTGCGGGCGGGGTGTGGTGACGTCCTATTATTGACACAGGCGCCCGCATCCCAGTGCGTCAAATGTTTCCTTTCTTACACCGCTCTATACCACAGGCACCTGCTGCATTAAGCGCTAGCCCCACTCACATAAAATCAAACACAATATGTAATGCTTCGTCGGTGGCGTAACGGCTAGGGCCGCCGCCTCCTGTCCGGGAGGTCGTGGTTCCAATCCTGCAACGTACTAATGTGATTTCGAATTTAGATTTATGCGTATGATGAGTAGAACCCCCAATTAATGGGTCCTACACCAATTATGTTACAACTGTACAAATCGCTTCCTGGTAGCATCAAGGATGCACCTTCCGTCCAATGCCAGAAGAATAGAGTGGCTTCTGGAAACATGATTCTATGATGTAAGAGAATTCTTAGAAGCAAAACCCTAGCTTAAGAATGCAATAGTATGCAATGTTATGAGTCATTATATTTTATATTTTTTTATTACAAGATAAATTTATGCATTTACTCATTTTTACGCTCTTACGGTGAAGGAAAACATCGTGAGGAAACCTGCACACGCCTGCGGAGAAACTTGCAGGTTGTGTGTGAAGTCGACCAACCCGCACTGGGCCCGCGTGACCGACTAAGGCCCGATCGCCCTAATTCAGGGTAGGCTCGAGCCCCTCGGTGAGGACGTATATGAGCTGATATGATGATGTAATGCTTAGACCAACCTAACTCTATTTCGGGGTTAGTGTCCTTCTTAGCCATGAAGGCCCTGACGTTGGGGACGCCCACGTCCATCACGTAGCCGTGGTCTTCCACTGAAGAGACCGCCGCTTGCAGCAGCAAACCTGGATAATATGGATATCATCATCATTGGGCTGCTTCGTCTGGACCAGACGGTTTAAACCACAGAGTTTCTATAATATCTCTATAGGGACGCAATGTCTTTTTAAGGCACGACGGAAAAGTGGAAGTGACAGATTCAACGACGTAACCGAGTGATTTTCTCGGTTACGTCTTTCAATCTGTTTACTTACTTCAAATCAAACTTTAGGGAAATTACGCGATATCTCTTCCACTCTCACTACAGCAACATGAGGGCATACTTGACCTACACTAAACGTAGGGCCATTTAAGTGATATAGAATCTCCCTCTGTAGTAAAAACTTATTAGTTGCGCTGAGTAATGGTTTAGTACATTAGCTTTTCATCATGAAGTCGCGGGTTCGATCCCCGGCAGACACTTTATTTTTAATTAAAAATTCAAGTGCATTTGAATGCACCTCACCTGATGGTAAGTGCCGATGCAGCCGAGGATGTAAAAAGCTCAAATAGTGCCTATTCACTCTCGTCTTGAAGAGTCCAAAATTACACGAATCGGGGAATACAGGAATGTGTAAGACTAGGTTTGGATGGTGGAAGGGTATTTTCTAAGCTAGCTACCACTTAAGTCTTGCCGCCAAACATCAATGCCAATATCATTACTATATTCCAGCTTGAATATAAGATAGTGTTGGGGAATCTTGGTAAGCCCGCTCCCATCTTCGGCATCATCGTCACTTACCATCAGGTGAGATGATGCCAAGGGCCTACCAATTGTGAATAAAAAAAAGTTGAAACCGTGTCACAGACCTTATTGGCAGCTTAACAACTCCTGAGTGGAGTCTTGGTAAGCCCGCTCACATCTTCGGCATCATCGTCACTTACCATCAGGTGAGATGATGCCAAGGGCCTACCAATTGTGAATGAAAAAAAAGTAGAAACAGTGTCACAGACCTTATTGGCAGCTTAACAACTCCTGAGTGGAGTCTTGGTAAGCCCGCTCCCATCTTCGGCATCATCGTCACTTACCATCAGGTGAGATGATGCCAAGGGCCTACCAATTGTGAATGGAAAAAAAAGTAGAAACAGTGTCACAGACCTTATTGGCAGCTTAACAACTCCTGAGTAGGGGGTTCTCCACTAGTCCTAGTACCTCCTTCAATAACTTGCTTACCGCGCGTAGAATATGGCCTAGCCTACCCGAGTTCAGGATAAAGCCACAGCAGTGGGGGCGCCATGAGTTACTTACTCACTTGTTGGAGCAATCCTAAGCCTTCAGATTCAACCAGAGTTATTTTTAAAGACGTACCAGCAGTAAAATCGGCTTTCTTCCTCCCCTCGTACAAGTGCTGCGGCATCATGGACAGCATCAGGCTGCGGCCCTTGACCTCCAGCACCTTCACTGCGACATACTGCCCCTCGCGAAACATGTCCGGCAGTTCGCGAACTCTGTCAACCTGGTAGAGGCGTGAGAGATCTTTAGTTGTGAATATATATTTTTTTATTAACAACATGGTACTGTTGCACGTCGATGTACTTACAATATTTGAAGTATATTATGTAAAAATAATAACATTATCAATATACATACATCTAAATAATAATAATTACTATAGCACTAATTTTATAAATCAATCTTAAAAATTACTAAATTTATCTTGTTATGAAAAAAGAAATTAAAAAATATAATGACTCATAACTTTGCAGACAATTTACGTAGTAGTTTTTCAATGGTATATGGCATGATAATTTTTTTTTTAATAAACCGGCCAAGTGCGATTCAAACTCGCGAAAAGTAGGGTTCTATTCAATAAATAAACGTTTATTAAAAAAATACCAAAATTATATTTACAGTTGGTAATAGAACATATTGAATGAAAAATCTATGAAATTTTGACTAATCCAACTGCACATCTTAAGTTGGTCGACTATTACTCCTAAACTAAGAAAGCCCACTTAGCCGTGATACTTTTCGTTTTAAATTGATTATATGTTCTCAATGATACCCCACACGATAGGGTACGTTAGCAAAAAAATCCCCTTCTCTTTATATGTAGGGTAGGTATAAAAAAAATATTGTACAACTTTGTCGGCGTGATTAGCTTGTATAACCACGCCAAATTACAGCTTTCCAATATTAATAGTATCTGAGCTAAGCCGCGGACAGACGGACAGACAAACATGGCGAAACTATAAGGGTTCCTTGTTGAATTCGGAACCCTATTACTAATATTTTATTACATTAAAGTCCTTCTCTCTCCTTATATTGTTGCGCCCGGACCGGTTCCATGATGTAACTACTGCTATACATTTTAACAACTGTAAAAACTCATGGTTACAATAAATGATTGAGTATTTAGGTTTTGTTTGAATTCCTTTACCATAGAATAGGGATGACGAATGCTAGTCATCTGATTTACTTTTTATCATCTGTTAAAAACGACATTTTGTTCTCAAAATGTTTGAAATACCTAGACGTGACATCATAGTTTAGCAGCGTCATATATGTACTAATTTTGTGATTTTGGTGACTTAAAAATCGAAGACTTGATGGAAAATAAGACGAGCAAGGTTTTCCGAAGTTTAAGTGGGAGGACAATTTAGTGATCAAGAGTTCATAATTTATTTCTGATGCTGTCGTCATCCCTATTGTTATTCCAGAAGTCGCTCCTTTAATGTATTCTTAAAGCAGTGGACGGAAGGTGCATCCTTGATGCTATAGGGAAGCCGGTAATATACTTACACGGCTGGTCCCATCACATAAACTGATCCTTCGCTCTTTTTTTAATTTGTGCGGTACAGTACAGTTGCTAGACGACAGCTTACTTCTAAGGTTAATTTTTGATTCGTTTCCCTAGTTCGGAAAAGGGAAATATGTATTTGTGTGAGTAAATACAGCTACTTGTTGTATTAATACGTTAACAGTCCAGTGTACCATATGTAGTACTCGAGGAGCGGTCTCGCCGAGCTCGTGTACCCTGAGAGGCACACGAGCCCTGCGTTACTCTACGGGATCACACATATGGACATATGGAGTGTTTCAGAACACTTGTATGGGGTCTGTTAATGTGCTAATATGCAAGGTTGGGGTAAAATATTATATGCCTTGGCGTACTCATGAGCAGATACGTCATCGGGTATCCCAGCCATGGCACGAATCGCACGTTTTTGCATCACGAACACCCGGTGCCAGGCAGCAGTGTTCACCCACAGTTTTGTTACCTAGGATATCAGTTAATGTACTGTGGCGAATAACAACTAAACTACTCATTTTCAACAGGGTGTAACAAATTTGGAGTGGGACCCGTTACCGGGAGGGTTTTACTCATCATACTTAACAACTTTCCCCAAGGAAACCATAGACAATTCTCATAAAAAATTAGACCCTCCATATAAAAATGCACAAAATTGGTTGATCAGCTGATCGATTTGTACGAAGAGTTGCACTGGAACCTGCACACGCCTGCGGAGAAACTTGTAGGTTGTGTGTGAAATCGACAAACCCGCACTGGGCCCGCGTGGTCGACTAAGGTCCGATATCCTTAATTCAGGGTAATGCCTCCAGGATGTTCCCATATAAATAACAAACAAAACAAAAACAAAAAAAAATATCAAAATGATAATAACAAATTATATTTTTAATTAAAAAAAACTTGTTCCGATTGAATTCGGTATTTTTAACGTGTTTAGATGCCAGTTGTCAATTGTGTTAAAAATAGATTCGTCATCATCATCATCATATCAGCCGAAAGACGTCCACTGCTGGATAAAAGCCTCCCCTAAATATTTCCATGCCTTAACCATCTTAGTAAAATATTCATTTAAATAACATAAAAGTTCATTTATTAAGTAACTTACCAGATCATGAACGTACGCGTCCAGCAGCTTGTTGTAAGACTCGCTGACATGGCACGCCATAACCGTCCCCGCCATCACACCGGGCAGTGATATGTGCATCTTCGTCTCCAGCACCTGCTTCACTCGGCCCAGGATTATGGTGCCTGGTTTTGCTGTCTGCAAGTATCCCATACCAAAACATTATAATTTTTAAGGTTCCATAGCCAAATCATTAAAAAAAACTCGTTTCTTGTATGGGAACTCCTTTTTATTTTTCACTTTTTTTATAATTATTTTGAACATATTCTGTGAAAATTTCAGCCAGGTAGCTATGACGATTCCAAAAACATAGCCTTTTAAAGATCGGACAGACAGATGGACAGACGGATGGACGGACAGTGTAGACTTAGTAATAGGGTTCGGTTACCTGGTACGGAACTCTAAAAATGTTGGAAGTGACATAGACTACTATAAAACAAAGCCCGAAAAAGTTCCCGCGAGATATGGACAAAAACCTATTATTAAATAGTTGTCCAGTGTTATTTTCAAGTACTTTTTTGCTATGCCATCTTGTTTCAAAACTGATATTTTTTCCTAAAATAAATAATAATAATAAAGAAACTATTTTTCACGGTAGCAAGCCGCTTGCCACCCACCCTCAAAGGCAGTCCGAAAAACAATTTTCACGCAAGCGAAAACGCGGGCAAAAGCTAGTGTAAGATAAAAGAATAAATTTAATAGATAACACAGCTCTACAAAAAAAATGTTGCCCTGGATATCTTTGCAAATTTTGATGTTTTCAAATGCCCAGATTACGAATTTATTAATGAAAGTATTGAATGTGCTTTTGTTTTTATGATTATTGCTTAACTTATATTTTGATCAATTATCGGCTTGTAAGTAATAAAATTTATTTTCACAGTTATGATTAGTGTTCTGCACAAAAAACGAGAGCAAATCTTACAAAATCATTGATAGTTTCATGAATTGTGAGCATAAATACACTCGAGAGCGATGAATCCGGGTCACTTAAAGAATCCTAAAAATCTCGGAAACTTCATGAAATAAATTGTGCTTAATAGACAATTTAATACTCCTTAAATGAAGTCATTAAAACCTCTTAGTTATTGTAAAGTTATGTCATAAAAAAATCAAATTTGAAAAAGGGAGACTTTCGAAGATGGAACTACGAAATTACTACATTTGTTTTTGCTTTTGTTTTTAATCTGTCATTTAAGTGGGTACATAAACCATGTTGATAGTGTTCAATATTTATTATTCAAGCAGTAATCATGTCGCTTACACCTGAAGAATGCACCAGAATACTCACAATGCTGGAAAACGGCCGGGGTCAGCGCGATACAGCCACGACTGTCGGTGTGTCGCTCTCAACAGTACAAGGAGTTCTCCAACGTTACGAGGAAACTGGCTCTAACCTACGCAGACCAGGAACAGGCAGAACCAGGTGTACGAGAAGATCGATACTTGGTGAACACAATGCTTCGTAATCGCTTTCTCATAGGAACTGAACTTACAAATCAGTTTCGACGCCTCGGAGGAAGTAACCCAAGCGCATGGACAGTAAGGCGACGACTTGCTGAAACTAACTTGAAACCACTTAGACCTGCAAACGGCCCTAAACTGGAGCGTGGGCATCGTATTTTAAGACTAAGATATGCCCAGAACCACTTAAATTGGAGTATTGGAGATTGGTCAAAAGTTATATTCTCCGACGAATCAAAATTTATGCTCTACAAGCACGATGGAAGACACAGAGTGTATAGAAGACCAGGGGAAAGATTTAAGCAAGCATGCATCGAAGAAAAAGTAGCCTACGGTGGTGGGTCTGTACATGTGTGGGCCGGAATTTCTTCTGAGAGTCACACAGAACTGGTGTTCATAGAAAACGGCTCTTTAACTAGCGAAAGATATGTGGAAGAAATCCTCAATGAACACGTTGGTCCATTTATGGTCAATTTGGGTGAGGATGCTATTTTTATGCATGACAATGCCCGGCCTCATACGGGTTGGATTGTGAATGACTACCTTCAAGAGATGAACATTACTCGTATGGAGTGGCCAGCACGCAGCCCGGATATCAACCCGATCGAGCATGCTTGGGACGAGCTAGGGAGATGCGTAAAACAAAGAAGCCCTCCCCCAATCACGCTTCGTGAGCTCAAAATTGCTCTCACAGAGGAATGGGAGAATATACCCCAAAATCGTATAAGGAACTTGGTGTACAGCATGCCAAACCGCGTAAACACAGCGATGGAAGCACGAGGAGGCAATACGAAGTATTAAAATTCACGTAAATCGTAATGTTGTTCAAAAATGTCATGTTTCCTATTTTTGTTTTAAGGCGAGATCAGCAGTTTTTTTTATTTATGTAATTTTTTGTAAATAAAATGTAGTAACTCGTAAATTTTATTACTTTCATTTAAGGGGTATTAAAATGTCTATTAAACACAATTTATTTCATGAAGCTAGCCTTCTTAGTTTCCGAGATTTTTAGGATTCTTTAAGTGACCCGGATTCATCGCTCTCGAGTGTATATCCAAAATCGATCTTATATCTACGGCAACAAAACCACTGTAGACCAGTGTAATAATCATAATTCTTTCTCTGTCCGAAGGTTTGTCCTTACTTTGTAAATAGGAGTGACGACAGCATCCGAAATAAATTATGAACTCATGATCACTAAATTGCCCTCCTACTTAAACTTCGGAAAACCTTACTCGTTTTGTTTTCCAACAAGTCTTCGATTTTTAAGTCACCAAAATCACAAAATAAGTACATAAATGACGCTGCTAAACTATGACGTCACGCCTAGGTATTTCTAAAATTTTTAGATCAAAATGTCATTTTTAACAGATGATAAAAAGTAACTCAGATGACTAGCATTCGTCATCCCTAATGTATTTGTACATTATGGTGTGCACAAAAATAAAATGTGTTGAAATAAAACACACGAAAACAAAATGTGCTGAGGTGGGTTTCTTTTGGGCCGAGAAGAAGGATAATGCTGGCACTTCCCGGAAAGTTAACTACACAATTGCGCCTGGTAGGAACTTTGTATTAAGAGGATTGTGAACCCACGGCGAAAATTCGACTTTTCACACAAACGGCGATAACGATTTTCACCTCTTAAATGTTAACCGATTTGCACACATATATGACAGTCAGAACAAAAGCTAGGCTTTTTTAAATTACTGATTATAAATGAAAAAAGTGGCCGAAATTAGTTTTGTATGAAAACACCTGAACTACAATAAAATTCAACTTATTAACTTTATCGAAAAAACAAAAACGTATAAGCCTAGCTTTTGTTTTGACTGACAACCTATCAAAAATTGGTCCAAATCGGTTTTACATTTGAGAGCTGAAAATCGTTATAGGCGTTTGTATGAAAAGTCGCAGCTTCACAATCCTCTTAAGTAGCAAAGTATCTGCCTTTCAGTAATGTAAACTTTTTAAAAACATAATATACATTGACCTCATTACTATTGAATACAAGGCTAAAATAAATAAAACGAATCATAAAAAAAGATTGCACTTTCCAACAGAGATACTAACACACTGATTCTATCCTTATCCTTACTAATATTATAAACGCGAAAGTTTGTATTTATGGATGTTTGTTACTCTTTCACGTAAAAACTACTGAACTGAATAAAATATACAGTAGACAGATTACGACCTGGATTAACATATAGGCTACTTTTTTCCATGGTCGCGAGCTGCTTGCGGCTCGCACACAGCGCACCCTCGTAGACAGTCATAGGAACTATGTTCACGCGAGCGAAGCCCCTTGCAAAAGCTAGTTTTTTTATAATAAGTATGTCCTCTGTAAAGCTTTAATTCGTAATTAACGTCGTAAGACCCCATGATATAATGAGAACGCATAATCAATTGTAGTAGTTACCACCCAAGCATTAATTGCACCGTATGACATTACCGCCCATCACTTTAATAAATACCATCTAAGCATTTAATTCACACTATGGAATAACTTCCCTTTGACATCACCTGACATTAGATTTGAGTTTGCTGTCAACTTATATGTCATCAGCTGAAAACAATGAGTGGTAGTTTTTTAATTTTGATTTCTGGCTTGATTCTTACGAGTTTAAAATACTTATAATTTAGTATCGAGTTATTTTTTTTTTCAAATAAAAAAAAAAACTGTAATGAAATTAAACAAATTAATCTTGTTTACTATTTTAAGCTTTGGGACATACTTTTGATACAAAAAAAACCAGACAGGTGCAACTCGGGGTCACACAAACAGGATTCAACTACCGGCAGAATAAGACCTCTCAATACATACTTTGCTCTAGCTAGGTAAATAGGGGTCTACTTACAAGTATTCTAGACTATAGAAATTTCATTATGCCTGTGGGAACGAAAGGACTTTAGATTTTCTCACAGATTTTCCTGTAAACTATGCATTCAACCTCATTTACTGTAATTTGTGATATCAAGATTTAGTAGAAACTACTGGCCCCCATTGGTACATTGGCCGTCCAGATTTGAACCCGGTACCTCTGTTTAGATGGACCGAGTCGTTACCTGTTGAGCCACCGACGCTTGGTTTTTCAAAAACTTACGTACATACTTACCGATTGCTTCAACGGTGAAGGAAAACATCGTGAGGAAACCTGCACGAAGAAACTCGAAGGTTGTGTGTGAAGTCGACCAACCCGCACTGGGCCCGCATGATCGACTAAGGCCTAATCGCCCTGATTCAGGGTAGGCTCGAGCCCCTCGGTGGGGACGTATATGAGCTGTAATGATGATGACTGGCCCCCACTTACAAAGATAAGATAATCTTGAAATTTTGAGGCATGTGCCACATGGCTGCTACCTGGGTATGACAGTGTGGATCCCTAAGTTTGTTTGTGTAATAGTTTTAATTTTATACATAAGACTAGCTGTTTCCCGTGGCTTTACCCGCGTGGACAACGTTTCTACGAATTTCCGAGGGTAAAAAAGGTAGCCTATGTGTTAATCCAGGTCCTAATCTGTCTACCTACCAAATTTCAGGCAGATCAGTATAGTAGTTTTAGCGTGAAGAAGTAACAAACATACACACTCACACACTTTTGCCTTTATATTATTATTATATTATTAGTGTGATTAGTACTGATTACTCTTAAAAGGCACATGGCGCATGGCTGCCACCCGAGTATGCCAGTGCGGCCTGCTAAGTTTTGAGCGATAGTTTTAATTTTACAATAGTTCATAAGATATTAATTTAACCGACTGACGACCTGGTGAAGATTTCGAGAAGCTGATGGATGCGTGGAAATCCTTGGGGGAGGCTTGTCCAGCAGTAGACGTTTTTTGGCTGATATGATGATGATGATTAATTTAACACTTAAGGACTCGCTACTGGGTCTAGTGGACCCAGTCCCTTGTATTTTGTTGAATTACTTAAAAATTATGAAGTTTGCGACGTTGCTGTTCTTAGTACCTTTCGACCATAGTATAAGACGGTAGATTACCATCTAAGGCTTAGATTCTAAGCTGTCAGTTAGCGCGCATAATAAAAAAGGAAAAATAATAATAATTATTATTATAAAAAAGAAAGTATATAATAATAATAATAAAAATATATAGTGTATATATATATAGTATAATAATAGTAGATAATAAGTATAGAAGATTTTGTTTGAAATAGATAGTTACAGAATTTATAACTATTAGTTTATGTTTAGTTAAAAAACTATGCCCAAATTCCTTCAATTTTTGTAATGACTATTTGATTCAGTAAAAACAATAAATATTTGTTCTTTATTTAATATTTGTTTACTTTTTGCACATTATTAACTATATCAAAAATACCAACCACTTTTATTGAGCAGTTTTGAAATAAACACGTGATATTGTAGTGGGTCCGATGTACCCGGTAGCGAGGGTTTGTGTTACAAATTTAAGCGCGGGTCCCTAAGTGTTAAATTGTGCGGTGCACAAGGCAATTATTATGTACATGAAATGCCTAAGGTAACTAAAGTATTTAATATGATAAAGACAAATATTGTATTGGTGTATTCACATAATTTGTATCAGTTTTTTTAGGGTTCCATAGCCAAAGGGTGAAAACGGGACTCTATAACTAAGACTTCGCTGTCCGTCCGTCTGTCACCAGGCTGTATTTCATGAACCGTGATACCTAGACAGTTGAAATTTTCACAGATGATGTATTTCTATTGCCCCTACAAGAACTAATACTAAAAATTAGAATATTGATAATATAAGGGGGGTCTCCATACAAAAAACGTGATTTTGATTGCTCATTTTTGCTCAATATTGATAACGGTAACAGGTAGACTCTTAAAATATTCACACTATATTTAGTTATATATTTACTTTAAAAATAAATATTTAGATTTAAATAATGCTAGACAGCTAGACAGTTCAAATTTTCACAGATGATGTATTTCTATTGCCGCTATAACAACAAGTACAAAAAAATTTAAAAAATAAAAAAAAAATTATGAGAAACTAGCGCCATCTAGTATGATGGTGTTTGAAACTTGAAACTAGCACCATCTAGTATGATGGTGCGGAACCCTATGTGTTCGGTTCTAACTTGCACTTAGTCGGTTTTTAAACATTAAAATGGCTATAGAAAGCTATCTGAATAGTACAGAGACATGCCAAAGCTGACTTATTTGTAGTCCTAATAAAGAGGAACAATTTTATCACACATTATTTTGTTATATTTCAAAAGAATAAGACAGCATATTCGATTAAAGCTCTCAGTCACCTTGATTTCTTCCGACATCTTTACCATCATATTTCAATAAAATAACAAAAAACAATATCAAACTATACATATAAACCTTCCTCTTTAATCACTCTATCTATTGATGAAAACCGCATCAAAATCCGTTGCATAGTTCAAAAGATCTAAGCATAGGTACATACAGAGGGACAGACGGCGGGAACAACTTTGTTTTAATATGTAGAGATTCAAACCTTCCAGTAATTACCCCCTGGTATTTTATAGTGTCGGATTAGTGAGACTAACTGTGTTAGTACTATTATGAGGTACGTAAATAAAATGGAAATTGTGAAATACCTCATAGCTTAACCCTATTGCTAGGTTATTGCCAAATTCTGTCTTTCTGGCTTCGTCTGATAAGTACCCATCGTCGTCAGGATCAGGTCTTGCTTTGGGCTTCTTTTTCTTCTTTAAATCTCTTTCTGGAGCGCCCAAAAACTGTAAAATTTAGGTTAAAGTAGTTGTGTTTACATCTACAAAACTTTAGATTATGATAAATAAATCATACTTACGTTAAAACTCTTAGTGAATTGTTGCACTACGGGCTTCTTGCCTCCACGAGGAAAGTATTCCTCAGTGTCTGCCATTGCTTTTCTATTTACTTAAATAACAATAAATAAATCTTGCACTAGGTACATTTTACAATCACATGAATGTGAGGAAAGTCAGGAAAGGAATTGAGGATTGACATTTGACTTTTGAGGTTATAATTATACGTTTTGTTAATGCTATTATCTAGGCTGTAAGCATGGAAGTAAGTATTAACGTACAACTGGAAATGTCATGGTTACACTATAATGAAAATAAAAAAAACGTGACAAAGAAGTCATCGTGAGCGGCTCTATCTATTTCTTCTACTTGGGATGACCGTGGTGACAAAGCTTCGTAAGAAAAAAAAGACCGAGAGAAATATTGTAAAAACCGACTTTTTAACTAAAGCATCTTTCAATAGAAATTTCCAACAATGTAAACAACCTAACCTAAAAATAAATATAGTTTAAAAAAACTAAAAAACACGCTTTTAAAGCACATTAAACCAAAAAGTAAAAAATAATTCTTATTATAAAGTGAAAACAATAATGAACGAAAAATAGTAGTATTATTGTGAAAAAAGCGTGGGTTGCTCGATATACGAAAAATATGGCACAAAGCGCCCACGCTTTTTTCACAATAATACTGTGTACTATGAGGACCGTCAATTTTAGGGGTATTAATGGGTGAAGGGGGCTGTAAAATAAGAAAAATGGTGTGGGGGAAACTAATTATTCGTCAAAATTAGCCAAATTTGTTGTATTGCGGTTGAATATTTATTATTTCCTTGCAATCGAAGTGAAGATCAGAGTGTAAAACTGGAGCATGAAACCCATTTTACCCTCAACGTGACTATCCACCCTCGCCATACCGGCGTGGTTTGCTAAATGAATGTTACGGGTAAAATGGCTTGTTTTATTCTCTTGTTGTACAATCTACTATTGTTATTACTTAAAAATATCACTTTTATTATGCCTGAAACTTTTATGGTTGGTTGATTGACGCAACAAGAAATAATAGTTATAAATACGTAATCAATAGTTACATGCGGTAACATCACTATTATTAAGAAGAAATGACCATAGAACGTAAACGTTTTACTAACGTTTCATGTAATTACAAAATACACATTCTGTTGTCTTTATGCAAAAACATAAAACTAAATATGTGTTCTGTTACTATTATTTAGTAAAAAGAATGCTTTTTCATGTTTTTGAAGCTTAGAAACAAAAGATTGATTTGTTTACAATTTCGGAAATTCATCGAATTTTACATTCTATCGCTGTCTTGAAGTGTCAAATCAGCATTCTCTGGGCGGCCGCACTATAAGTCAAAGCTCTTGATTTTTAGTTTATCTTTATTGAAATAAAACTTTTCATTTAATTTTGTGTGCTTTACTTTTTCTTCTATATTTTCACAATTAAATGTTATAATGCAGTTTTTATCTTTCAACATACCAAAACCCACGATGAAGTAAATAGACCTAAGTCCATAGACTATATAAAATAAAGATATAATGGACATTGCTTTCAACAGGTAAGTACCTTCTTAAGAAATAGTAAAACTCGTCACGGGAAATCTACGAAATTGTAACTCCTTGTCACCCCTTATGATATACATATCTCTGCTCCTTATTGTACTATATTGTCAAATGAAAGCTGTGCACAGAACACCAAGTACCCAATTACACGAAAGTAGTGATATAAACGTAATTAGTCTAAAAATATTTTGAGCTTAGCAATGATGCACGCGTCGTCCCTTCGCGCTAGTTTGCCAGGATGTGCCCCCGCAGCCCACTGCCCCGCGAGTACCCTTCCGTTGCTCTGCGTAAGTACATTCGTTGCGCTACTGTAAAGCCGCTATATTGTAATACTGTGCTCTTACCAAACGAAATCAAATTAATTTAAAAAAAAGAGTTACACTGGTATTCATAGGTCATCTTTGCCAAACCTTTATTTATGGGTACGTTCCACTAAACGCCCGCAACGCCATCGACCGCGACCGCTGAAACTGCCGTTCCACTAACGGAAAAAGGCCGCGGGCGTTGTAGGCGAATGTTTTAGGTGGAACGCACATCTTGAGCGCTGTGTGCTCGCAATATGGCGGCATGGTGAAAGTTTTCTGTTTTCTCGTATAAATAGTTCAATAAATAATCGATATTAAATCTGAATACTATAGATTTTTTTTAACTACGTATGAAAACTTACACTATTACACTTACTTTCTAGTTTTTCGAAAATGATCATATAATCTCTCTTAACACGTAAAAAACAGCGTCGGTGGCGTAACGGCTAGGGCTGCCGCCTCCTGTCCCGGAGGTCGTGGTTCGAATCCTGCCACGTACCAATGTGATTTCGGATTTAGATTTCATATGTACGTTTATCCGACGCTCTTACGGTGAAGGAAAACACCGTGAGGAAACCTGCACATGCCTGCGAAGAAACTCGCGGGTTGTGTGTGAAGTCGACCAACCCGCACTGGGACCGCGTGGTCGACTAAGGCCCAATCACCCCAATTCAGGGTAGGCTTGAGCCCCTCGGTAGGGACGTAAAAGAGCTGATATGATAACACGTAAAAAACAGAACTTAATCGATAAAACTAACTACTTTTTATCAACTAATTTAGAAAGTAACGCGAGCATTTTTTCGTCCCTTTCCAAGCGCTCTTTATGTTGTTTTGCACGCGCTTCCTCCTCTTCTGATTTTTGCCGGAGTCTCTTCTTCAATAGGGAGGCCACATTCTCTTTGGTGAAAGCCCACTCTGACCCACCAATATTTTGTGGGCGAAGTGGGCGCGATGTGGTCGCGAACAGTGACGTCATCTATGACGTCGAGCGATCGCTCGCGACGACCACGGGCCTTAGGTGGAACGATACAGAGCGTGTTACAATCGTTGCGGGCGTTTAGTGGAACGTACCCTATGTCTAATAAAACGACAGTAATAATAGGTAAGATAAGATAAGATAAGATAACATTTATTCGACAAAAAATACACACAGACAAAATTAAAATAACAAAAAGGTACAAATAACACCCAAAACAAAAAAAGTAGACAAATATAAGTACGCTACA
This sequence comes from Coleophora flavipennella, assembly GCA_947284805.1. Lineage (NCBI taxonomy): Eukaryota > Metazoa > Arthropoda > Insecta > Lepidoptera > Coleophoridae > Coleophora > Coleophora flavipennella. The sequence continues at coordinate 11,392,246 of OX369294.1, read as the reverse complement.
GTTATGAAAAAGTCAATGTGCACTTTGCCGAACTGGCCCCGACTCAGCATAATGCCGCAAGCAGGAAGACCTACCTACTGCGCTGTTATTCTGCCGGTGCCGAGAGGAATCGTCGCGTGCGCCATCGCAGGGCAAAATATAAAACAGAACGTAAAAACAAAAAGAAAATAACATAATCAGGAAGTTACAGATAATAACAATTGCCAAAAAAAATTATCAATTTATAAATAAATAAATATTAAGCACTACCTACTTACTTATTTTAATGATAAAAAAAAGAATAAATAAAAATAAATAAAAAAATAATAATAATAATGATGTTGCCGCTAATCAGTTAGGGGTAGTTAAATACGGAATAGGTACGGAACCTAGTCCAAGGGATTTTTGCTTGGTAAGTAGAAACTCTCGATATTGAAGTTTAAAAGCAAGCTTAGATGTGAGGTTACGTATCGGTGGAGGAAGATCATTCCAACATTTGGACGCTGCATACCTAAAACTACCCCTAAATGCAGTGGTTTTGTGATGGGGTCCGACAATTTGCCAAGAAATCGTTCTAGTAGAATAGTGACAGTTGGAATAACGCCAAGTAAGTTTACTAAACAAGTAAGCTGGTTTTTTGGTTTTAATAATGTCAAACAGTAGAGAAGAATAATAAAGTTTTAACCGTCCCTCCATTTTTAGAATATTGGATCCATCCAAATATGGTGTCACGTGAGTCCTAAAGGGGATAGCAAAACAAAAACGTGCACAGGCATTTTGTACACGTTGTACTTGACGGAGTGACCGTTTAAGTAAACAAGGACCGTAAACCGTTAGGCCATAATTTAATTTGGATAGAACAAGACTTTCAACTAATGCAATACGGAGATCAGTGCTAATGAAGGCCCTAATTTTGTATAGGACCTTAAGACGATACAGACAACTTCGGACAAGCTCAGTGACATGATTTTCGAACCGCAGCCGGCTGTCCATAACCAAGCCAAGATTTCGGGCCACTTCCACGTGAGGTATTTGCTCACCAGCGATCATGATGCGTGGGTTTTGAGATTTTATGATACTTATTTGATTTGCCGAGCCTAAAACCATTATTTTAGATTTTAAGGGATTCAGAACAAGAGAATTAGAGCAAGCCCACCTGTTACGGATGCATACCCCTTCCCCCCGCGACGATGCTTTGCCTCACCCCTGGGACACCTAACTTATTACCAAATAAGGACTTGAATTTCTTTTGCAAAACGACGCGTGGCCGTTAGCCAATGACAGTCGTTAGGGGTGAGGTGAGGCGGGGTTAGACGCGAAATCGCTCTGTGAATTTGAATTATGTTCGGTCAGTCGCTCGCCGTATGCTGTTTGTTTTGGTTTGGACAATAGACACGTTATTTTCAATATCGTTGTTTTCTGTTTTCGCCACGACCCTTGCATGCTTCGTGCTGCACAGTTGGTCCTATCGTACCGGATTTATTATTTGTGTTGCGTGTGTACCTAAAAGTGTGCAAAAATGGTGAAAACAAGAAGCCAAGACGACGCGGCGATACAAGACGGAGAAGTAACGCCCGAGTCCTCCGAACAACAGACCCCCGGCATGGGGCTATTGTCACATCAGTTCCCGGGCGTGGGGCTCCAGGGACAGGAGGTTCCCACCGTCACCAGCGACCTCAACGGCGGTTCCAACGACGCATTACAGTCCACACGGCCATTGACCCCTACGCTCACGACACTCGCGTTCCCGCTATCGACGCTGACACAACCTGGGGACAGGCGCGAGGACGAGAACTTCGACACAGGGTCAAAGACGAGACAATCGAAAATTGCGCTAGCCCGCGCGAGACTCGAGCTAGCCGCGGCAAAGCTAGCTCTACTGGAAGCTGCAGACGACTCGACACCTGCAACTTTGTACGAGAATACTGTTCCATTGGCAGGCATACCATCACAAAGCAGTACGAGTACACCGACAAGCATCCAGCGTACCATCACGGCACCGTACGCTAACATCACACACGACGGCGACGCGATGCGCGGTGACAGGCCACCGCCATCAGCGCCGCCCACGGCTGCGCATTACTACACAGCGCCGCCGCCGACGCCGCAGCAACCGTTGCGGCCGCCATCGCCGCCGCTGCGACAGCATGGTTGCGACGACTCAGCGATGGATCTAGCAGCAGCCATATTAAAGGTAGCTCGCGGGGACCGGCCCCCCGCGAGTCACAGGTACCCAGATTTACCTTACTTTAACGGTAGCAGTAGTGAGTGGCTGTATTTCAAAGCGGCTTTCGATCAGTCAAAGGCTGCCTTCTCGGAGTATGAGAATGTTGCTCGACTACGGAAGAGTCTGAAAGGACTAGGCTTCGAAGCCGTGAAGGGTTCATTTATTTGTAACATGAAGGCGGAAGACATAATGTATAAATTGGAGGCGCGCTTTGGCCGGCCTCACGCACTTGTGACAAGTGAATTGGAAAAACTGCGGAGTTTACCAAAATTGACAGATAATCCTAGAGATGTGTGTATCTTTGCATCCCGAGTAGATAATATTATCAGCACTGTACGGGCATTAAATAAATCTGAGTATTTATATAATACAGACGCCATAAATATTATAACTGACAAATTAACCACCGTACTAAGGAACAGATGGTATGACTTTGAGTTCAATAGTAAAGATAGCGATCCGGGGCTTATTAAATTATCACGCTTCCTGGAAAGAGAGGCTGATTTGAATGCGAGACACGCTAAAGCTGAGGTGATAGACAATAATATCCATCCAAGACCCCATAGAATAATGAAAGTTACACATTACACCCTTAGTTTTAATACTTCTAATATTTCTACATTTGATTGTAAAGTCCCGACGAAGAGACAGCTTTTGAAGGCTGCGATGTCACTTTTTGACCCACTGGGTTTATTGACACCTATAAGTATACAAGCTAAACAGATCCTCCAGGATACTTGGCGTAACAATATTAGCTGGGACGAGCCCCTTCCACCAAAGATATTGCAAACCTGGCATTCATGGTTACAGGCTCTAGAAAACTTAAAGGGACTTGCTTTGCCCCGTTGTTACCCCAAGTACAGTGACGCAAAGAACTTGAATTGCATGTATTCGTGGACGCGAGTGAGGTTGCCTACGCTGCTGCAGCTTATTGGAGATCAATAGATGGTAAAGGCAAAGTATTTATCTCACTCGCGGCGGCGAAAGGGCGCGTAGCGCCCCTCAAGATAGTTTCAATACCTAGACTGGAATTACAGGCGGCCGTGCTGGGAGGACGACTGGCGTGCGCCGTCGAGAGGGAGCATGAGCGGCGCCCCGTCCGACGCGTGATGTGGTCCGACTCGCGCACCGTGCTCGCGTGGCTGCGCGCGGGTTCACACTCCTTCAAACCGTTCGTCGCGCATCGCGTCGCTGAACTGGAAGAGACGACCGACACGGCACAATGGCGCTGGGTTCCCTCCGCCCATAACCCAGCCGATGACGCTACGCGTAAACCACCATCCGATTTCTCAGCATCACACCGTTGGTTCACTGGACCTGACTTTCTTTACCTAGGGGAAACGTTATGGCCACAGAATGATAATCCGCTCACACTCATAGAAACAGGCGAAGAACGCACTACGACTGCATCCACAGTCTCCCACACACAACTGAAAGAAGCTTTACCCGAGGTAAGACGCTTTTCCTCTTGGCTGCGACTAATAAGGAGTACGGCGCGAGTACTGCAATTCATCGACCGCTGCAGAACCCACATGACTACATCTGCGGCTACTCACAATCGACGCGTCGACCCAACCGATCCAAAATGGAAAGGTACCCGTCGCGCCGCGCCTACTAGAGCTGGGGCGCCCGCACGTGCAGACACGAGAAGCGCCACCTATGTGCCACTGCCGGCGCAATACGCACGACGCGCTGAAACACTATGGATACGCGCACTGCAAGAACAAAGCTTCCCAACTGAGCTACGAGATGTCGCTGGCGGGAGAAAGGTATCGAACAATAGTCGCTTACGCCAACTCTCCATGTCCATCGACGAGGACGGCGTACTGAGATTACGCTCAAGAACTACTGCCGCGACAGACATAGACGGACAGACACAGTCACCGGCAATACTGGATGGCGATCACGCATACTGTAGACTGTACATCGACTGGATCCATCGGGAGCTTCACCACAGTGGGGTCGAGCACGTAACCAACCAAGTGCGCCAGAGACACTGGGCGCTGCGCTTGCGGCCTACTGTTCGATCAGTCATCAAGCAGTGCCAGCCCTGCCGCCTACGCCGCGCTGTTCCTCCCGTACCGCCAACCGGAGACCTGCCACCTTGCCGCCTCGCGCATCATCAGCGTCCTTTCACACACACAGGCGTAGACTACTTTGGACCACTGTCTGTCACCGTAGCGAGACACCATGAGAAACGCTACGTCGCCCTCTTCACATGTCTCACAACCAGGGCCGTTCATTTAGAGGTTGCTTCTTCTCTAGCCGCCGACGCTGCGATTCTTGCACTTCGACGAATGATGGCGCGCCGGGGGAGTCCGGACACTATATGGAGCGATAACGGAACCAATTTCCATGGTGCGGATGCCGAGCTACGCAGGGCAGCACTATCGTCACTACAGCGAGAGGCCGACGTACGACACATTAATTGGCGATTTATCCCACCTGGTGCACCATTCATGGGCGGTGCATGGGAGAGGTTGGTACGTTCTGTAAAGACTGCACTAAGTACTACGCTCCACAACCGACACCCTCACGAAGACGTGCTCCACACTTTACTGACAGAAGTGGAACTTACGGTTAACTCAAGACCGTTGTCCCATGTACCAGTTTCGGCGGAAGATGATGCTGCTCTCACCCCGAACCACTTTCTACTCGGCGGTCCTTCAAAAGTCCCGCTACCTGGGACATTCGTAAGGGAGGATGAACTCAAACGCTCACATTGGCGTGCATCACAGCGCCTGGCGGATCTCTTTTGGCAACGCTGGGTACGGGAAGTCCTACCGCTACTGCAAAACCGGCGGGAGCCGCATGGTCGAGGCGAAGCCATCAAGGTGGGTGATTTAGTTGTCATTGTGGACGAGACACTCCCGAGGAACGTCTGGCCTAAGGGCAGAGTTGAGCGGATTCATCCAGGTACAGACGGGATTGTAAGGGTTGTAGATGTCAAAACGAAAAACGGTGTGATGCGTAGGGCAACAAAGCGTGTAATAATAATACCTACAGAATAGATTTGCCAATTTAATTGTATTTCAATTTGGAATAGAAAAGAAAAATTTAATATTTGATGTAAATTATGTAAATCTTAATTTCAATTATGGCATCAGTATCATCAAAATTATTCATATTTAGAAATGTAAAAGTCAATGTGACAACATATTATTTTACAGATAATATAGGACACCCTGTAGATTTATTGTTGTTTGTTTATTTAGATTGTTTGGTTGATTTTGGATTTCATACTTTGTGATTGTGATTATAAATTTTACTTAAACTTGGCAATTAGTAAGACTCAGTGTAATTAATTACAACTTGTTATTAGGTACTATCAAGGAAGATTTAATGTACTATCTCAGAAATTTAATTTTATTTGACTTACATTAGATCTTGATGACTTAGCTTCAACTCTAAATTGAATTAAAATAATAGTCAAACTTGTATTTTAGATTCTATGTTGGGATTTTATTATGTACAATTAGTATAATTTACACAGATGTAAAACTGTTTATAAATTATTTGTAAAGGCCTTGACCATCCCACATTAAGGAAAAATAACTTACATTTATTTTATTTGTAATAAGTAAAAACTGTTTATTTTATTGCGTAGTGACTGTTAACAGCCTATGTACTTGGTTATGTATTTAGGGATGGGATGGTAGTATGCATCGGTAACACGTTTAATTTATTTCATTTAGACAATTTTTTTATGCACATTGCAGGTGCACGGCGGGAGAAATGTTACGGATGCATACCCCTTCCCCCCGCGACGATGCTTTGCCTCACCCCTGGGACACCTAATTTATTACCAAATAAGGACTTGAATTTCTTTTGCAAAACGACGCGTGGCCGTTAGCCAATGACAGTCGTTAGGGGTGAGGTGAGGCGGGGTTAGACGCGAAATCGCTCTGTGAATTTGAATTATGTTCGGTCAGTCGCTCGCCGTATGCTGTTTGTTTTGGTTTGGACAATAGACACGTTATTTTCAATATCGTTGTTTTCTGTTTTCGCCACGACCCTTGCATGCTTCGTGCTGCACACCACCTATAAATACGATCCAAATCGTCATTAATTAACTGAATTGAAGTGAAATTGTCTCTGGGGTTATATGAAATATAAATTTGTAAATCATCTGCATATAAATGAAATTTGCAGTGATGTATACACTTGACAATATCAGCACTGTATAAAATAAATAGTAAAGGACCCAGGATTGATCCCTGAGGGACGCCACGTTCGACAGCACGGAGAGAAGATCTAAGTTTAGTGCCATCTTTCTTATCTATTACTACTTGTTGTCCTCTCCCAGTTAGATAACTGTTGAACCATTTAATTGCGGGTACATCGAAACCATAATACGAAAGTTTAGAAATAAACATAGAAATGTTAATTGAGTCAAATGCACGAGAAAAGTCTAGCAGAGCGAGAAGTGTGCCTTGTCCAGAGTCTTGAGCTGCGAGTATATTGTCAACGACATCTAACAGAGCTGTTGCAGTACTATGACCCTTTCTAAACCCAGACTGGTGTTCAGGTAAAATGTTGTTTTTATTGCAATACTGAAGGACTTGCTGGTAAACCACTTTTTCTAATATCTTTGAAAGAATAGGCAAAAGACTGATAGGACGTAGATCTTTAATGGCAGATGGTTCAGTAGTTTTTGGAATGGGTCTCACAATTGCAGTTTTCCACTGTGATGGGAACACACCGGCGGAAATAGACTTGTTGGTAATATCAGTTATTAAAGAAAGCGTATGAGGTAGAGTAAGAATCAACATGTCAATGCCGATGCCATCGATACCCTGAGCTTTAGATTTAATAGACTGAATACATTTTGCCACATAATTTTCATGAACTAGTTGAAAAGAAAAAGTGTTATCATTAAACCTATTGAATTCGAAGAAAGTTAGGTCGGATAATCTAGAAACGTTCATGCCAGGAATATTAAGAAATTGGTCGTTAATAGAGTCAGGGTCATTGAACTGATCAGGTAAATCATGATTTTTATGAACATTAGGAAGCACAGTCTTTTTAAGATTACTCCATAAAATTTTAGGATTGCGTATATTTTTGTTAATATTGTCAGCAAAGTATGCTTTCTTTTCACTAAACATACATACGTTTACCATGCGCTTTAAGTTTTTATATTCTAATTTGTGTGCTTCAGTTTTACTGCTTCGATACTTATTGTGGGCTGCATCACGGAGATCCATCATATACCGAATATTACTAGTGAGCCATGGTGGCAGTGGGGTTTTAATAACTACGCTAGTCACAGGTGCATGAACATCGAATAAATGTAACAAATTTCGGCTAAAAATATCCACCATATCGTCAACACTGTCCAGACATGAAATAGCACTCCAATCAATAGCTTTTATATCATTTTCCAGAAGATCGATGTTGACACTTTTTAATGGGCGGTATGTAATGCGTTGAGGAAGCGGTTTGGACTTTCTTAATTTAATTTCAATACACACCATTGCATGGCCTCCTAATTCTGGATAGTGAACAACTTTGTTTTTAGTTACAGGTGCATTGGTACATATAAGGTCTAAAACGGTAGCATTATTAGCAGTGAAATGTGTAGGTTCAGTAATATAATTAGACAAGTTTAAGTACTGTAAGAAATCTTGTAGTTTATTTTTATTTGAACTGTCTTCGTCTAAATTTATATTAAAATCACCCAATAATACTACGTAATCAAAACTTGAGAATGACATGACAGAGTCAGTTAATGCATCCAAAAAAGTGTCAACATTCACCCACGGTGGACGATAAGCAGTCCCTACTATTAGACGGTATGATTTAATGGTAGTACATAGCCACATTTGCTCGACCGACACATGTGAGTCTGGGTATGGGTACCTGCGTACAGTCGTACCACGTTTGATATAAAAGCCGACACCTCCACCAGACCGGCGCAGCCCGTGGGACCTAGGGGTGTGCATGAGTTTGTATCCTGGAACAACTGGAGCCCTGGCATCCTTCCCAGAAACCAGCCATGTCTCATTAATGGCTAAGATGTCTAACGACTCGCGCAGTAAGGCCCTAATAAATTCATCGTGATTCGTTCCCAAAGAACCGGCATTGAGAAGTCCAATTTTTAAAAAATTGTTACACACTGTTAATATAAAAAGAGTAATAGGTCAGATAGGCATATAAACATTTAATTAAATCAAGCGGCAAAATTGAAATTAAATAATGAATTAACAGGATAATATCGACATCTAGCTCAAGGCGGATATAATACGCGAAGAGGCGATCCATGGCGGCCTCGGCAGAACAACAGCTCAGGCGGAATTTAGATTTAATGTATCTTGCGGCAATATGGAATAAAACAAGTTCAACAAACAGAGGTGATGATAAAAATAACACGACAAATAACATAATTTCCGACACACAGATAACAAAAAGAAAATTAGGTAGACAAAAAGTAATATTACAGCTGCTATATTCAAAGCTTGGTTTTATCATTTCAAAGAAGTACGAGTATGTTATCAAAATGCAACAGTCTGCGACAAACATTGTCAAATTTACAGAAACAGCAACAAAGTTATACTGTAAGCGCCACATAAACAATAAAAAACCAATCAATGGAATAAATCGATATTTATCAGACATTTGGACTAACTGAACCATTACCAAAAACCCTGGCCAAGTCCTCCTCATTGCGCAGGCGCTGCGTACGCGATGCTGGTGAGTCATCCCTCCGCGCATATATACGTCCTTCGCGTGTCCAGATAAACCGCCATCCCAACTCCCGCTTAGCTTCGCGGGCTTTGCCAAGAAGAACGCGGTTCAATCTCGTCAACCGCTCATTGATATACATGCGCACTGGAACATGTTGAGGCAGCCCGAGATCGGTCGTAGTGACGTCACGGCGCACGCGAGCAGCGCGCAGCAAATCGTCGCGCAGGGCTTGGCGCGCCAGTCGGACGACAACACGACGCGGGCGCAAACGTGCGGCCGCTCCCGGCCCGCTCGCCGCGGCCGGCCCACTCGCCGCCGCTGCGCCCGACGCAGAGCGCGGAGCACCCTCACGCGCGGCGTGCACCACGTCACGAGCCTCGAGCTGTACACCCAGCTTCGCAGCAGCCCCCATCACTATGTTAATGACTGACTCCCCCGGAAATTCGGGAATGCCGGCAATCTCGATGTCATTGATAAGTAAAGCCTGATCTCGGTCATTTAACTCGGAGTTTAGTTGCATAATAGTGCTCTTTAAAGTTGAGGCATCAGAGTTGGTGTTCGCTTGTGACTTTAAGGTGGATATTTCATTTTTAAGCGTACTATTTTCACACTCAAGCTTAGCCAGTCTGTTTTCAAAACCAGTTATCTCTTTAGTCACGTCCGAGAGTTGGCTGGCCAGGAAATCTAAGCTTTTATTAAAATCTGCTTTAATCTGTTGGAATTGATTGTTAAGCTCCTGCTTCAATTCACGTGCTATAGATGTTTGTATAGCAGAAAGCTTGGAGTCCAGCTTCTCATCAAACTTTGCGTCTAGCAATTGTGAAAATTGCTCGATAGTAACAGGTACCGCTGTGGCAGGTGAGTTTTCACGCCGTCCTGTGGTCCCGCCAGACGTCGCGGCGCCATCTTAGTCTTTGCTCTGACCGCGGCACTGCATGCTGCAATGCCTGATGGCTCCTCTACACAATCGTCTAACATGGGCAGCGCAGGACTGGGCGGGCCATCATAGCGCAGCTGTCCACACATTCGTGCATTGTACATTTGGTGACTGTCATCCGAACGAGACGACGACTTGCTCGACGATTTGCATGACTTGCACAGGCGAAACATGATTGCACTACAAAACTATATTTAACATCCTACTACCATTTGATGCAAATAAATTATCATTTCATTTCAGACTCGACGAAATCTCCACGACTCTTGCAGCTGCGGTATTTATTTGTTTCGTACTAGGTAACGGGACCCTATTACTAAGCCTACGCTGTCCTTCCGACCATCCACCTGTACAATTTTTCAAATAAAATAAAAAAGTAACAAGTTGAGGGGGATCCCCATACAAGGAACGTACTTTTTAAAGGATTTTTTGTTATTATTGCTCTATTGTAATAATTGAAAACGCTAAACACGTTAAAAACCGACTTCGTACATTTTTGCATTATTATTTTTGTTTTTTGTTAATTTTCTACTAAATTACTACACCAATTTGATTAAATTTATATGGGACCACACGGGAAGCACTAGCTTTCAAATAAAAAAAGAATCATAAAAATCGGTTTACCCAGTCAAAAGTTCTGAGGTAACATACATAAAAAAAACATACAGACGAATTGAGAACCTCCTCCTTTTTGGAAGTCGCTTGAAAATGGTAATACATACAAGCGTGAATCTTGATGTGATTAAAGTAGTAATCCTAAAGTAAAACAACAAATAAATAAAAATCTCAGGCGATCCTTATTGGGAGCAAGTATAAGATGAAACAAATTGATCTAACTATAGTTCCAGCGCGCGGAATTAATTAATTCGGGGCGCTGTAATCCCCTTCACTTCTACAGCTAAAAATCTGGGGGTAATCTTTGACTTCAAACTATCTTGGTCAGCTCATTCATATCGCCGAGGTCAAAGGGAAACTTTACTACTTCTGCCACATCCTTAAGCGTATCCAATGGTTTTTACCCTTGAAAACCAAGATATCTCTTGCTCAAATGCTTATTTTACCTCTTCTTGACTATGCTGACTCGTGTTACTTGAGCGTCAGGAACTCCTTTACAAGCTCGAGCGCTTACAGAATCTTTGTATCCGATTAATCTTTGGAGTACGTAAATTTGATCATGTCTCTTAGTTCCGTAATCATCATAAATGGCTGCCGATCCGCTTGCGTAGGAACATGCATACCTCTGTCTCCTCTTTAACATCCTCCATAAACTCACCTCCCCTAGTTACCTGCGCGAAAGCTTCATTTGGAAGCGCCAGTCAAAACAAAATTCCCGATCCCACCTAAAATCCCCCGGAACGTTCCCCTCCATACCACAGATTTTTACTCTTACTCCTTCTCTGTTCATGCTGTTAGGTTGTGGAATTCTCTCCCTCACGAAATCCGCGATTGTGAGAGCATCTTTTCCTTTAAAAAGAAACTCATCGAGCACTACCTCTTCCTTTCTTCTTGAGGTCGATAAGCCATGTAAGTATGATATTATTTATTATATAAGGTCTAACAAAATTAGCTGAAACTATTTTAAGGGCAAGTTCAGTAAACGAAACTGAACAACTTTTTCTTCAGTGACCATACCGAATTCTAAAAAAAAATTGCCACATTCCATTATTGCCCACTATAATATTCTCGTGTTGTAGTACGGTCCTTTCTTTTCGCTGGATTCGTGCCTTGCCGCAACGAAACTGCGTTGTGCCTGGCCGTTGACCTTTGGTAGTTCTCTCAATCAATTCCTATTTAAAAACGAATATTACCTATTTAAAACCTTATAGTTCCCCTTTTAGATGTAGGTAGTAAAATACAACCCAACAGGTATTTACACTTTTCGAAAAATAAGAAATTGAGCGGCTTCTTTGAAGCGTTGAGGCCATTGACACAGATTACTAAATAGTTACTTCGTCCATTGAACTATTTTGCTGCTCGCTCGTAGGTACATTTCGCCTACAAACAAGTGCGATGCGTGCGCGAAAAAAATATCTCAGTTACTCTCGCGCACTCATTGAGTTACGTTCTCAAAGCCTAACCTACAGATTGTGACCTAAGTGCCTAAGTTAAGTGTTTTATTGTGAAAATGCCATGTACAACAATATTTGGACATGGCGGTGTGATATGAAGTTTGTAACCACAACGTAATAGACACCAGGAACATGTTTCAAGATTTTCATAGCCGTAGACCCCATCTACATGCCATCTACACACAATACTATAGGTGCTTTGCAGCGATTCTGGGATTACGGTACTTTTACGAGTATGCCACGACCTGTAGATGCCAGTCAACCAAGAAAATCACCGGAGACATAAGAAGCAAGTAGGTACGTAGTTCGCCTTAGCCTGTTTGCGGACAAGTCACATTAAAGAAAAATCTATTTGTTTGGAAATGGCCAAACATGTAAACAAATCATTTTATCATTTTAGCTTAATCACTTACATTTGGACATCAAGGATTTTATTGACATAATGTGCAGCACGAAGCATGCAAGGGTCGTGGCGAAAACAGAAAACAACGATATTGAAAATAACGTGTCTATTGTCCAAACCAAAACAAACAGCATACGGCGAGCGACTGAACGAACATAATTCAAATTCACAGAGCGATTTCGCGTCTAACCCCGCCTCACCTCACCCCTAACGACTGTCATTGGCTAACGGCCACGCGTCGTTTTGCAAAAGAAATTCAAGTCCTTATTTGGTAATAAATTAGGTGTCCCAGGGGTGAGGCAAAGCATCGTCGCGGGGGGAAGGGGTATGCATCCGTAACATTTCTCCCGCCGTGCACCTGCAATGTGCATAAAAAAATTGTCTAAATGAAATAAATTAAACGTGTTACCGATGCATACTACCATCCCATCCCTAAATACATAACCAAGTACATAGGCTGTTAACAGTCACTACGCAATAAAATAAACAGTTTTTACTTATTACAAATAAAATAAATGTAAGTTATTTTTCCTTAATGTGGGATGGTCAAGGCCTTTACAAATAATTTATAAACAGTTTTACATCTGTGTAAATTATACTAATTGTACATAATAAAATCCCAACATAGAATCTAAAATACAAGTTTGACTATTATTTTAATTCAATTTAGAGTTGAAGCTAAGTCATCAAGATCTAATGTAAGTCAAATAAAATTAAATTTCTGAGATAGTACATTAAATCTTCCTTGATAGTACCTAATAACAAGTTGTAATTAATTACACTGAGTCTTACTAATTGCCAAGTTTAAGTAAAATTTATAATCACAATCACAAAGTATGAAATCCAAAATCAACCAAACAATCTAAATGAACAAACAACAATAAATCTACAGGGTGTCCTATATTATCTGTAAAATAATATGTTGTCACATTGACTTTTACATTTCTAAATATGAATAATTTTGATGATACTGATGCCATAATTGAAATTAAGATTTACATAATTTACATCAAATATTAAATTTTTCTTTTCTATTCCAAATTGAAATACAATTAAATTGGCAAATCTATTCTGTAGGTATTATTATTACACGCTTTGTTGCCCTACGCATCACACCGTTTTTCGTTTTGACATCTACAACCCTTACAATCCCGTCTGTACCTGGATGAATCCGCTCAACTCTGCCCTTAGGCCAGACGTTCCTCGGGAGTGTCTCGTCCACAATGACAACTAAATCACCCACCTTGATGGCTTCGCCTCGACCATGCGGCTCCCGCCGGTTTTGCAGTAGCGGTAGGACTTCCCGTACCCAGCGTTGCCAAAAGAGATCCGCCAGGCGCTGTGATGCACGCCAATGTGAGCGTTTGAGTTCATCCTCCCTTACGAATGTCCCAGGTAGCGGGACTTTTGAAGGACCGCCGAGTAGAAAGTGGTTCGGGGTGAGAGCAGCATCATCTTCCGCCGAAACTGGTACATGGGACAACGGTCTTGAGTTAACCGTAAGTTCCACTTCTGTCAGTAAAGTGTGGAGCACGTCTTCGTGAGGGTGTCGGTTGTGGAGCGTAGTACTTAGTGCAGTCTTTACAGAACGTACCAACCTCTCCCATGCACCGCCCATGAATGGTGCACCAGGTGGGATAAATCGCCAATTAATGTGTCGTACGTCGGCCTCTCGCTGTAGTGACGATAGTGCTGCCCTGCGTAGCTCGGCATCCGCACCATGGAAATTGGTTCCGTTATCGCTCCATATAGTGTCCGGACTCCCCCGGCGCGCCATCATTCGTCGAAGTGCAAGAATCGCAGCGTCGGCGGCTAGAGAAGAAGCAACCTCTAAATGAACGGCCCTGGTTGTGAGACATGTGAAGAGGGCGACGTAGCGTTTCTCATGGTGTCTCGCTACGGTGACAGACAGTGGTCCAAAGTAGTCTACGCCTGTGTGTGTGAAAGGACGCTGATGATGCGCGAGGCGGCAAGGTGGCAGGTCTCCGGTTGGCGGTACGGGAGGAACAGCGCGGCGTAGGCGGCAGGGCTGGCACTGCTTGATGACTGATCGAACAGTAGGCCGCAAGCGCAGCGCCCAGTGTCTCTGGCGCACTTGGTTGGTTACGTGCTCGACCCCACTGTGGTGAAGCTCCCGATGGATCCAGTCGATGTACAGTCTACAGTATGCGTGATCGCCATCCAGTATTGCCGGTGACTGTGTCTGTCCGTCTATGTCTGTCGCGGCAGTAGTTCTTGAGCGTAATCTCAGTACGCCGTCCTCGTCGATGGACATGGAGAGTTGGCGTAAGCGACTATTGTTCGATACCTTTCTCCCGCCGGCGACATCTCGTAGCTCAGTTGGGAAGCTTTGTTCTTGCAGTGCGCGTATCCATAGTATTTCAGCGCGTCGTGCGTATTGCGCCGGCAGTAGCACATAGGTGGCGCTTCTCGTGTCTGCACGTGCGGGCGCCCCAGCTCTGATAGGCGCGGCGCGACGGGTACCTTTCCATTCTGGATCGGTTGGGTCGACGCGCCGATTGTGAGTAGCCGCAGATGTAGTCATGTGGGTTCTGCTGCGGTCGATGAATTGCAGTACTCGCGCCGTACTCCTTATTAGTCGCAGCCAAGAGGAAAAGCGTCTTACCTCGGGTAAAGCTTCTTTCAGTTGTGTGTGGGAGACTGTGGATGCAGTCGTAGTGCGTTCTTCGCCTGTTTCTATGAGTGTGAGCGGATTATCATTCTGTGGCCATAACGTTTCCCCTAGGTAAAGAAAGTCAGGTCCAGTGAACCAACGGTGTGATGCTGAGAAATCGGATGGTGGTTTACGCGTAGCGTCATCGGCTGGGTTATGGGCGGAGGGAACCCAGCGCCATTGTGCCGTGTCGGTCGTCTCTTCCAGTTCAGCGACGCGATGCGCGACGAACGGTTTGAAGGAGTGTGAACCCGCGCGCAGCCACGCGAGCACGGTGCGCGAGTCGGACCACATCACGCGTCGGACGGGGCGCCGCTCATGCTCCCTCTCGACGGCGCACGCCAGTCGTCCTCCCAGCACGGCCGCCTGTAATTCCAGTCTAGGTATTGAAACTATCTTGAGGGGCGCTACGCGCCCTTTCGCCGCCGCGAGTGAGATAAATACTTTGCCTTTACCATCTATTGATCTCCAATAAGCTGCAGCAGCGTAGGCAACCTCACTCGCGTCCACGAATACATGCAATTCAAGTTCTTTTGCGTCACTGTACTTGGGGTAACAACGGGGCAAAGCAAGTCCCTTTAAGTTTTCTAGAGCCTGTAACCATGAATGCCAGGTTTGCAATATCTTTGGTGGAAGGGGCTCGTCCCAGCTAATATTGTTACGCCAAGTATCCTGGAGGATCTGTTTAGCTTGTATACTTATAGGTGTCAATAAACCCAGTGGGTCAAAAAGTGACATCGCAGCCTTCAAAAGCTGTCTCTTCGTCGGGACTTTACAATCAAATGTAGAAATATTAGAAGTATTAAAACTAAGGGTGTCGTCGGCAGGACGCCATACAAGCCCCAGCACTTTTTCCTCTTTGAGTATGGTGACGTGTGCGCTCCCAGCTACCGCGGCGAGCCCCGCGATGGCAGCACGGTCGTTCGATGCCCACTTCTGCAGCTGGAAGTTTCCACGGCGATGCACTTCGTCCACTGCTCTCGACACACAGTTGGCCTCCTCCGGCGAATCGAAGCTCTGTAAAAAATCATCCATATAGTGATTGTTTATTATGGAGCTTGCGGCTTGAGGGAACTCATCTTCACACCTATGTGCATTATAATTTTTGACAAATATAGCCGTACTAGGGGAACACGTAGCGCCAAAGAGTACCGATGTCATCCTATATTCAGTGGGTGCAGTACCAGGCTGATCACGCCAAAGGAAGCGTAAGGCATTTCTGTCACACTTCCTCATCTTTATCCTCAGGAACATATCTTTGATATCAGCACTTACTGCCACCCTCTTTTGTCTAAATCTCATGAGAACCCCTAGTAACGACTTCAATAAATCAGGACCAGTCAACAAGTAATCGTTCAGACAGACGCCATTAGTACAAGCAGCGGCGTCGTGGACTATGCGCACCTTATCAGGCTTTGCTGGATTTAATACTGGGAAATGTGGTAAGTACCAAGTTTTGTCTGTAGGCGCTGGAGTTGGTGCCAGTTCAGCGTACCCATTGTTCAACAAATAATCTACCTGTTCCTTGTATTTTTCCTGAAGTTGTGGATCCTTGTTGAGCCGCTTTTCCACACCTTCCAGTCGTCTGAGTGCTGCAGTATAATTGTTCGGGAAGGGCTTACCTTCTTCCTTCCACAGCAAACCTGTTTCATAACCACCTTGTTGTAGAGGGTGTGTCGTGTTCTGTAGAATCTGCAAGGCACGGCTCTCTGGGTCCGAGTGTGGCTTGCGCGGTTCTACCCCAAGGGCATCCATCTTAAAGTGGTCTTGGACCAGCCGCTCCAGGGAACCAGTGCGGCTTATATGATTGCAGCGGTGCCTTAAAGTTAAGGAGGGTACATAGCTATGTCGTTGGCCATGCAAAACCCAACCTAATGGTGTCAAGGAAGCCACAGGTTGACCTTTAGCGCCCTGGCGTACCTCAGTTGTCAAGAGGAGTTCCCAGTTATCCTGGCCTATAAGTATTGTTGGCTCACCGACCTCATATATAAGTTGATGAGACAGATCCCTTAGATGTTCACAACCCTGAAGCGCCTCAGCCTTTACAGACTGTGCAGTTATGTCCAGCTTGTCAATAGTCCGCGCTTCAATTTCAAAATTATTACTACTATGCTGTCCACAGATGCTAAATTTCACCCGACATGAAGTTAAGGCTTCCACACGTGCTCCACCAACTGCCTCGATATAAAAGGGAGCAGCTGGGCCCTGTGCACCTATTTTCTGGGCTATGTCTGCAGTCAGCAGGGTTACAGTGGAGCCATCATCAAGCAAACCATAAGTGTTTACAGTACCTTTTGGACCTGTTAATTTAACAGGTAATACTTTTAGGAAAGTGCTCGCTGCCCGTGGTGCCCATGTGGATGTCACCGCTGCAGGCTGCCAAGCTGCGTCGCAGGCATGCACGTCCATGGTGCCAGTGAGCGCGTCCATGCCGCCCTCGGACACACGCGCACCACCGTAGAGTGGCAGCGCGCTACAGCCAGCCGCCTGGGTGAAGGCGCAGTCTTCAGCTGTCCTCGTGCAAGCACTGCTCTCCGCTGGTCGTGTAGAAGTGCCACCCTCGGCACTCGGCGAGTGACTACGTTGTGGCTGCGGTCCGTCATCGTTGTGCAGTAGTCGGTGGTGGTAGTATTCACACCCACGCACCACACACTTAACACTCTTACACCGGTGTTGCCACTTTCTTTTAGTCAGGCACCTGAAACATAGTTTTGTTTGTCGAGCTACTTCCCATCTTTCAGACACAGGCATAGCCTTAAATTTTAAGCATGTAGTTGGTGTGTGGCCAGTTTCACTACAGGCAGCACATACATTTTTATTGTTAAAATGTGTAACTTTCATTATTCTATGGGGTCTTGGATGGATATTATTGTCTATCACCTCAGCTTTAGCGTGTCTCGCATTCAAATCAGCCTCTCTTTCCAGGAAGCGTGATAATTTAATAAGCCCCGGATCGCTATCTTTACTATTGAACTCAAAGTCATACCATCTGTTCCTTAGTACGGTGGTTAATTTGTCAGTTATAATATTTATGGCGTCTGTATTATATAAATACTCAGATTTATTTAATGCCCGTACAGTGCTGATAATATTATCTACTCGGGATGCAAAGATACACACATCTCTAGGATTATCTGTCAATTTTGGTAAACTCCGCAGTTTTTCCAATTCACTTGTCACAAGTGCGTGAGGCCGGCCAAAGCGCGCCTCCAATTTATACATTATGTCTTCCGCCTTCATGTTACAAATAAATGAACCCTTCACGGCTTCGAAGCCTAGTCCTTTCAGACTCTTCCGTAGTCGAGCAACATTCTCATACTCCGAGAAGGCAGCCTTTGACTGATCGAAAGCCGCTTTGAAATACAGCCACTCACTACTGCTACCGTTAAAGTAAGGTAAATCTGGGTACCTGTGACTCGCGGGGGGCCGGTCCCCGCGAGCTACCTTTAATATGGCTGCTGCTAGATCCATCGCTGAGTCGTCGCAACCATGCTGTCGCAGCGGCGGCGATGGCGGCCGCAACGGTTGCTGCGGCGTCGGCGGCGGCGCTGTGTAGTAATGCGCAGCCGTGGGCGGCGCTGATGGCGGTGGCCTGTCACCGCGCATCGCGTCGCCGTCGTGTGTGATGTTAGCGTACGGTGCCGTGATGGTACGCTGGATGCTTGTCGGTGTACTCGTACTGCTTTGTGATGGTATGCCTGCCAATGGAACAGTATTCTCGTACAAAGTTGCAGGTGTCGAGTCGTCTGCAGCTTCCAGTAGAGCTAGCTTTGCCGCGGCTAGCTCGAGTCTCGCGCGGGCTAGCGCAATTTTCGATTGTCTCGTCTTTGACCCTGTGTCGAAGTTCTCGTCCTCGCGCCTGTCCCCAGGTTGTGTCAGCGTCGATAGCGGGAACGCGAGTGTCGTGAGCGTAGGGGTCAATGGCCGTGTGGACTGTAATGCGTCGTTGGAACCGCCGTTGAGGTCGCTGGTGACGGTGGGAACCTCCTGTCCCTGGAGCCCCACGCCCGGGAACTGATGTGACAATAGCCCCATGCCGGGGGTCTGTTGTTCGGAGGACTCGGGCGTTACTTCTCCGTCTTGTATCGCCGCGTCGTCTTGGCTTCTTGTTTTCACCATTTTTGCACACTTTTAGGTACACACGCAACACAAATAATAAATCCGGTACGATAGGACCAACTGTGCAGCACGAAGCATGCAAGGGTCGTGGCGAAAACAGAAAACAACGATATTGAAAATAACGTGTCTATTGTCCAAACCAAAACAAACAGCATACGGCGAGCGACTGAACGAACATAATTCAAATTCACAGAGCGATTTCGCGTCTAACCCCGCCTCACCTCACCCCTAACGACTGTCATTGGCTAACGGCCACGCGTCGTTTTGCAAAAGAAATTCAAGTCCTTATTTGGTAATAAATTAGGTGTCCCAGGGGTGAGGCAAAGCATCGTCGCGGGGGGAAGGGGTATGCATCCGTAACACATAAATACTGTGTTTTAGTTCATTTAAGACTTGAAAACCAATTGAAACTAGTTTATTTTGAAGTTCATGTTTTGTTTACATGTCTGGCTATTTCCAAACAAATAGGGTTTAGATACCTACCCAATATGTGTCCGACGCGACGGAAGACACGGCTTGCATCTGTGGCGGAGCCCGACGGAGGCGCGTCAGGCGCGTGGACTGCTACGGTACGATGGCCAGTGCCGGATTTATAAAGATTTCTTTTTTTTTTATTGTAGATTTTTTTTCTAAGATTTCAGTATGGTCGCTGAAGAAAAAGTTGTTCAGTTTCGTTTACTGAACTTGCCCTTAAAATAGTTTCAGCTAATTTTGTTAGACCTTATATAAGGTGTAGTGTAACACAATTAGCTGAAACTATTTTAACTGGTGCTTCTACCCATAAAAATGAACAACTTTCCCCATGAAACCCATAGTCAAATCGCAAAAAAAATTTGTCTCTCTCATACTATCTCGATCAGCTGATCAGCCAACTTAGTATGGAAAGTTTTTTTTTTTTAGATTTGACTATGGGTTTCATGGGGAAAATTGTTCAGTTTCATGAATAGAAGCACTAGTTAAAATAGTTTCAGCTAATTTTGTTAGACCTTATATATATTATAAATTAAATCTATATAAGTATACTAGCTGTCCCGGCGAACTTCGTACCGCCTTACATTACATTACACTGCCCTGCCCTACCCTACACTACACAACACTACCCTACCCTACCCTACCCTACACTACTCTACACTACCCTACACTACACTACCCTACCCTACCCTACCCTACACTACCCTACCCTACACTACCCTACCCTACCCTATCCTATCTCTCAAGTTGGATCGAACTGCACATGGTGTGCGAATTTTATTATAATCGGTTAAGTGGTTTAGGAGTCCATTGAGGACAAACATTGTGACACGAGATTTATATATAAGGTCTAACAAAATTAGCTGAAACTATTTTAACTAGTGCTTCTACCCATGAAACTGAACAACTTTTCCCATGAAACCCATAGTCAAATCTCAAAAAAAAAATTTGAACTTCCCATACTAAGTTGGCTGATCAGCTGATCGAGTTAGTATGGGAGAGCTAATTTTTTTTGCGATTTGACTATGGGTTCCATGGGGAAAGTTGTTCAGTTTCATGGGTAGGAGCAACAGTTAAAATAGTTTCAGCTAATTTAGTTACACCTTATATATTAAAGACTAGCTGTCCCGGCGAACTTCGTACCGCCTTACATTACATTACACTGCCCTGCCCTACCCTACACTACCCTACACTACCCTACACTACACTACACTACCCTACCCTACACTACCCTACCCTACATACACTACACTACACTACCCTACCCTACACTACTCTACACTACCCTACACTACACTACCCTACCCTACACTACCCTACCCTACACTACCCTACCCTACACTACACTACCCTAAACTACCCTACCCTACACTACCCTACCCTACACTACCCTACCCTATCCTATCTCTCAAGTTGGATCGAACTGCACATGGTGTGCGAATTTTATTATAATCGGTTAAGTGGTTTAGGAGTCCATTGAGGACAAACATTGTGACACGAGATTTATATACAGGGTGTAAATGTGCATTCCCGCCATATTTACAGAAGTAGTAGTTTATAATACTACAAATTGTTTCAGCATATACAAAAAATCTGATATTTGAAGGACTACGAGTTATGGTATGAAACTCTTTTGGAGTTCATGTAAGAATAAACCAGTTTTATGTAAGATCGCAGTGGAACAAACCGTACGAGAACATAACTGACAGACGCGAGCGGTTTCGACTAAACAGTTCACTCCTTCTTTCAATGATTCATTCATGCGTATAGCTGACTACACAGTCAGCTGATTTCATATTTCCCTTCCTACTTTAGGAGGACCTACAAAAATACTAAATTTCCGCATTTACACTTTTATTACTTTGAGATAGCTGTGTAAAGTACTTTATGTGCGTTTACAGTATTTTTGGCGTAGTTAAAAGTCTGAAATCAGCATTACACATTATTGTTATTTACAAAAAAATACACAAATTTACAAAAACTTACGTACAAGTAGTTCATGTGCTACGCAATAACTGTTCAAAATGCCCACCGTCCTGCGATAGGCACAGTCGAGCACGACGACGCGAATTTCGTTTTAGTTTTCGCAATACATAAGTGTTCTCCTTTACAGTTTCAAACGCTGCCAGAACTCTTTCACGCAACACATCAACACTATCAATTTCTTCCGTGTACACTAAACGTTTCACGTCGCCCCACAAGCATTATGTCCCGGGTCGGTCTCGGACTGTTCGGAAACATTTCCACGAACATTTCACAGGCTTGTCGCAAACTGTTACCACTAATAGCGTACAAGCGCACCATCTCCACTAACTCCACATTCGAAAAGTTTTCCGTCATTTTGCACGGCGGCGGCGCGACGGCGCCAACGGCGATGCGTAAGCGTGGCGCAGAGGTCACTGAGCGAGAGTCGACTCGACTGTCACTCACGGCAGCGCGGCGGCAACTGAACTGATTGAACGCAGCCAAAGGGAAAACCGACTCGTTTGAACTATGCCGACACAGGCCGCCGCGCCGCGCTCCGCTTGTGCGTGCGCACCGCTGGTATTAGTGATGTACGCGGTCGATAAAATGTAGTGGTGCCAACGCAGTAAAAATATGAAATCATTAAAAATAACTTAAAAAAATAAATTATTTTTTTATTGATTCTTACTCAGCATCAGATGTATAGTTACCTTTGTAAATATGGCGGGAATGCAAATTTACACCCTGTATATTAAAAGAGACTAGCTGTCCCGGCGAACTTCGTACCGCCTTACATTACATTACACTGCCCTGCCCTACCCTACACTACCCTACACTACACTACACTACACTACCCTACCCTACACTACCCTACCCTACCCTACATACACTACACTACACTACCCTACCCTACACTACACTACCCTACCCTACACTACTCTACCCTACCCTACCCTACACTACTCTACCCTACCCTACCCTACACTACCCTACCCTACACTACCCTACCCTACCCTATCCTATCTCTCAAGTTGGATCGAACTGCACATGGTGTGCGAATTTTATTATAATCGGTTAAGTGGTTTAGGAGTCCATTGAGGACAAACATTGTGACACGAGATTTATATATATTAAAGATTATAATAAAATTATTTATACAAGTAATATGTATTAATTTTACAATATTTTATTTATACTTATATATTTTAACAACTTCTTTAAATACATGTCTTCCATTTCAACTAAAACTTACTTTTTCCCGGGTTTGCTGGAAGAAATTTCTAATTAGAAATAAGTAATACCCATTGTAAAATTTTATTTTCTGCCTGTTATGTAATCTCTTATGTACAACATTAATATTGTCAAATAAATAAATAAGAAAAAGCGGCCAAGTGTGAGTCGTAGTCGAAATTAGCATCTTTACATGCTCCAAGCACGCGTCCTTACCCCACCGAACCTATAGTTGTATTAAGTGCTTTGCGATTGTTCAGACACACGCACGATCATGGCCGAGTGTTCCTTTGATGAACGTAGAAAAAACCGACATCGCGGCAATACTCATCGATCATCTCCGACATGGACAAGTTCAAGGGATGACGAATGCTACTCATCTGAGTTACTTTTTATCATCTGTCAAAAAAGACATTTTGTTCTAAAAATGTTAGAAATACCTAGGCGTGACATGACGTCAACTATGAAGTTTAGCAGCGTCATACATGTACTGAATTTGTGATTTTAGTTAATTAAAAATCGAAGACTTGATGGAAAACAAAACGAGTAAGGTTTTTCGAAGTTTATGTAGGAGGGCAATTTAGTTATCAAGATTTCATAATTTATTTCTGATTCTGTCGTCATCCCCATTATGCCCTCCATACAATTGCGAACGCCTATGCTCGCCCATGATGGGCGATTGTGTAAAAGAGTCATAAGGTGATTAAAATTAAATCAAGATTAAGTGCTCTTTGACCTGAAGCAATATGAGCTTTCCTATTATATAGTTATGTAGGTACTTATTTAATTTTTTATAGCTTTGCCCCCGACTTCGTCCTCGTGGAGGTTTTGAATTTTCCCATGGGAACTCTTGAATTTTCCGGGATAAAAAGTATCCTATTTGTTAACCCGGGCTAAAGGAACTACCATACAAAGTTTCATAAAAATCGGCCTAGTAGTTTTTGCGTGATGCTCGATCATACAGACAGACTGACATACAACCAAAAATTTCAAAAGTTGTTGTTTTGGCCTCTATATCATATTAATGACCACCACAGATATTATTTTCCAAAAGTATTTCATGTACATACAATATATGTAAATATAGATGTATATACAAAAAAGTTATACCTAGATTATAGATCATCATACCAGCCGAAGGACGTCCACTGCTGGACATAGGCCTCCCCCAAGGATTTCCATGACGACCGGTTCTGCGCTGCCCGCATCCAAGATATCATCTTTGATTGTAGGTGTAGTCTATACAAATCGAATACAACAAACTGACTTTTTTATCTATTAACGTCGTTTATAGACAGTTTACCGATCTGTGGGGATTTTCCTAAACTGCGGGGATTTTCAGTCCAGAGTGAGTGTTATTGCGGGGAAAAAACGTGGAATTTTAACATTTACAGTAGAAACTTCTAGAACGACAAGTAAACTAGTTATTAAATATTTATAAATTAGGTTAGGTTAGGTTACAGTTATAGGGTTGATGACTTCCAGCCTCACGAACAAACCGGTTCCCGATAAGCCTTTCCTACCTCATAGACCACATACATACGTTGGGGCAGATTATACAAAGACCGAAGAGTATAATCAGCCACTATGCTTGGCGTTTGTGGATTATGAGAGGGCCTTTGATTCGATCGAAACCTGGACGTGCCAGTTTCACCAGCAGTGCCAAATTCACTCTCGATATATAAGTTCTAACAAAATTACCTTAACCTATTTTAAGGGAAAGTTCAGTAAATGAAACTTAACAACTTTTTCTTCAGCGACCATACTGAATTAAAAAAATCGCCACTTTTCATTATTGCCTACTTAAATAAATAATATTCTTATGTAGTACGGCCCTGTCTTTTGTTTACATCGCTGGATTCGGATTCGTGCCGTACCGCAACGAAAATAACTGTGCGCGTTGTGCCTGGCCGTTTCTATTGCTAGTTCCCTCAATCAGTACTTATTTGAAATATTTAAAACCTTACAGTTCACATCACATTCTAGTTCCTTTTAACTGTAGTTAGTAAAATACAACCTAAAGTTCTTCGTGTCCTTCTACGTCAGCGGGAAAATATCGCGCTATCATTGAGTTGCATTGCTCAATGCCTAACCTACGCAGATTGTGACCCAAGTTAAGTGTTCCGTAGTGAAAGTGCCGTACATATCTCAACAGTATTTGGACATGGCGGTGTGCTATGAAGTTTATAAGCAGTTTACACCAGGATCATGTTTCAAGATTGGTATGGCCGGAGACCCCATCTACACACAATACTAATACTAGGTGCTTTGCAGCAATTCCGGGACTACGGCACTTTTATGCCACAATCTGTAGATGCCGGTCGGCCAAGATCACCGGATACCGAAGAAGCAAGTAGGTAGGTACCAAAATACACCCTAGCTTGTTTGCGTACGAGTAACATTATGTAGATATTATGTGTCGGACGGAATACACTTAGGCTAGGTAAATTTAGCCAAAAATCTAGCTCACGTACAAAAGAGGCATATTACATGGAAAGTTAAATAGGTTTATTGAGAGAGAAAGACGGACAAATACTTACCTACAAGGTAGGCAGGTGATTGTCAGTCATTGTCATGCAGCGAGCTTTATCATAATAGTTATTTCGAAGTTATCATTTTACCTAAATACTCTTAGAGATATGTGGGTACTAGCTGTTTCCCGCGGCTTGACCCGCGTGGACGTTTCTATGACTTTTCGAGGGTGCACAGTGCGCGAGCCGCACGGCTCGTGAGCGTGAAAAAGGTAGCCTATGTGTTAATCTAGGTCCTAATTTGTCTACATACCAAATTTCAGCCAGATCCGTTCAGTAGTTTTGCGTGAAGAAGTAACAAACATACACACTCACACACTCACAAACTTTCGCCTTTATAATAGTAGTGTGATGTGATTGGTTGGGCGTACGCTGAGGTGTATGAAGCCTGCGCGGAGTCATGTGCAGGCGAGGAAATATTTTCAAATTTGAAATCTGCTATTCGCTTATTGCTCGTCCTGCCTTTCTCAAATGCATCAGTGTAGAGGAAATTTAGCCTTCTGAAAAATATAAAAACAGAAAACCGTACTCACCTTCACACTGAAACTGTAGTTGCGCTGTTGGCCAGCAGAGAAGGAATTAAGAAATAAGGAGGAATTTCGAAATATAATCCAACGATTAATATGTAAAAAAAAGGAATAGTAAAAAAAGATAAAAATAGTTAAATAACATGTAGATTGTAGATGTTGTTCGAGATCTTCAAGGCGAGAGTGAATAGGCATTATTTGAGTTTGCCTGTACCATCCTCGACTACATCGTCACTTACCATCAGGTGAGATAAAGTCAAACGCACTCAATTTTTTAATAAAAAGTAAAGTAAGTAAGTAGTTTTAGTATTAAATATAGTTAAAAAAAACTAAAAACACGGTTTTAAATCACATCAAACTAAAAGGTGAAAAATAATTCTTAATATTAGAAGAAAACAATAATGGACGAAAAATATTAATATTTTTGTGAATAAATCGTGGGTTGCTCGATATACGAAAAATATGGCACAAAGCGCCTCATGATTTTTTCACGATAGTACTAGTATTTTTCGTCCACTTTTCAGCTTATATTAAGAATTATTTTTCAGTTTTTAGCTTTATGTGCTTTAAAAGCGTGTTCTTTAATTTTTTCAACTATATTTATTTTAAAATTTTTAGTTTGATGTGCATTTAATCTTGGTGATCCTGATCAAGATAATGAGATAAACTTATGAAAATAACCTTTATTGTCACAGATTTTTGATAAATGTACAAAGTTTGAATTAAATCTGTCCGTTTAAAGTGGATCAAAATCGAGTGTAAGGAAGTCGGTTACAAACATACCTACTCGTACATACAGATGAAGCTAATAAAAGCTTAATAATGAATATGTTAATTTCTGGCAAAAGTACTTTTATTTCATTGGCCAAAAAATGTGGCGAGAATATGGGGAATGAGCATTTTTCTCACAGGTTCTACGATGCTCGCTAGATGTCGCTATTGTTGATCTTAAATTGTATACCACATTTAAAAAAATATATTTTCCTTGACTTAAGTTACTAAAAATCTGAGAAAACCATTATTTAACAATAAATATTTTTACAGACAAAATAACTATAAAAAAAATGAATAAATCTTACTTTTTCATGACTGAAAATCATTAAAATATCGGTATCAGAGATGGATTTTGTTTCATGGCAGTTTTTAGGTTTTTACTTGGCAACACTTTGTTTTGGATGTCTCTCACCACAGTCTCTCACTCAACTCAACACTGTGACATTTGTTTGTTTGTTTCATTACGTTTCGTGGTTTTTGTGTGTGGTGTTTTTGAATATTTTGGCTGTTATTGGACTTGATTCTTCGCTACCTGTGACCTTTGGCTTCGCTACTACTGGATTCCCGATTCTTCGCTACCTGTTTGACCTTTGGCTTCGCTACTACCGGATTCCCGATCTCATTACATTTTGGATTTTGTTTTGCTGTCGGGTCTTCACAACACCTGCAACGATGAGCAAGGACTACGGGTCGTGGTCTGTTGCTGATCTAAAGTCAGAACTCCGTAAACGTAATGCGAAAGTTACGGGGAAAAAGGCTACACTTGTTCAGAGGTACGTTTTACAAAAAGTACATACTTTTAACCTCACTAACTCACAAATACGTTACCTTTAGCGTACCCCCGCTCGGGCACGAGTCTACACCTATATCTCGAAAAGGAAAGGCCATACTTGACAATCGGATCCCAAACTAGATTGATAGACTCTCGTGGCAAACCTGATTGTTAAAGATTTTTTAAGCGGCTCCGCCTATTACTTGGCTTAACGACTGCTAGATATATGGTTATAGGTTATGGTGTAACTTACCTGGCAAAGCATGGAAATAGTTGTAAAGATACCACTATCAGCTAACCCTTCCAGATTATAACCGTGCTTATGGTTCTTTAACAGCCGCACTGAGCTGCAACTTCTTTAACTGGCAAATGCATAGTTATAATAAAACAACAGTCTTAAGGAAATGCAGTATCTGTTAAAATTTACTGCAGGAAATATAATAGCTATACATTTTATACCAACTTTTACGTGCCCTGTATATACCGCTAACATAAGAATCTGTATCAACATACTTACAAAATACATCAATTTGTTATTGTTACAGACTGCAAGACTATGATAAACTATTTGGGAATGTTGTCAATGACCCTGATGCTTCATATATTATGAAAGTGCCAGATCCACAACACTTCAGGGACTTAAATAGTGACACTCAGTTGCCAATTTTAAACAATGATGATTTAGACATATTTAGCATTGTCGCAGAACGAGATGATATTGATACGGCAAAGAAAATGTACTTGGAGAATTTTTTATTGACTGCACGTGTAGCCTACAATCAAAGTAGAGAGTATTTTGTGGTGGGAACTTGTGCATCAGAAATGAGAAAGCAGGTGGAATATAATGTTAAAGTAAAATATGAAGAGCACACTATAATAGAAACCCAATGTGAATGTGCAGCAGGAATGGGCCCTTATGCTCAATGTAAACATATATTAACTCTTTTACATGGCCTGATTGATTTCTACAACAGCAAAACAATAAAACTTCGCAAGACTTGTACACAAATGTTACAGTCATTCCATAGACCAACCAAATTTTATACTGGGGTGCCCGTTGAGGCAGAAAACCTTACACTAAAAATCGAAAATCAGCATTTGCAGAACATCACCAATTTTGACCCACGGCCATCAAAACTAAAGAAGGTGACAGATGCCAAATATGAAGAAAATTTTAAAAACAGTGTGACCAATTTTTGTTCAACAGAAGGAGTGACAATGCCCATTGCCCATTTAATCAAGCCTGCAGATAAACGTGCACTGTTCAGTGATCATGACTACTTTGAAAAAAAACAAGAGGAAATATTTTTAGAAAGCTTGAAACTAACCAAAGATGGTTTAGAAAAATTGCAAAATGATACAAAAAATGATCATAAACTATGGAAACAGCAACGTCTGCTACGTCTACAATCTTGTAACTTTGGGAGAATTTGTAAAGGCAAAGAGGAATCGAAAATAGGAATAGCAAAGTCTTTACTTAAAAACACAGATCTGATTACTGCGGCAACAAAGTATGGACTTAAATATGAAGAGCAAGCTGTTACGGCCTTTTCTGCAAAGACAGGTCTACCAACCACTAAATGTGGCATTATAGTCCACGAAAAGTTGCAATTTTTAGGCTGCACTCCAGATAGGCTAGTTGGGGAAGAGGCTGTTTTGGAAGTTAAGTGCCCATTCTCTGCAACACGAAAAATCATTTCTCCTGAAACAATCCCCTATTTATACTTATGTGATAAAAGTGGTAATTTAAAGCTTAATGAAAAACATGACTATTATTACCAGGTGCAAGGACAGCTATTTTGCACTCAAAGAAAAAGAGCCTATTTTTGTGTTTACACAATCACAGACATTTGTGTAATTATTGTAGAAAGAGATGAATGCTTTATAACATCTATGATACAAAAATTAGAAGCATTTTATAATGATTTTTATAAAAATATGTTTTTACACAGATATTTGTATAATATAAAAATCTAATAACTAATGATGGTGTAAATATTAAAAAACATATTTTTTTTATATTTTTGTTTAATTTACACAAACATAAAACCAAGCAGAACTTTTCTTTTCAAGCGACGAAAGAGTGAAGAAGGTATTGTGATGGCAATAAAAATCGAAGTTGAGATTTTGATGCGGATCCATTGTCTTACACTAATAGAGTATAAAAAACAAGAATATTTAAAATGTGTGTGTGTCCGTACATCCATCCGATGCTCTAGTTCCCAAACTACTTGATGGATTTAGGTGAAATTTGAGTAAAATAAAATAAATAAATATGCTTTATTTCAGATCAAAATTAGTTTTATACCTCCGTTTTTTTTTAATTTCACCCATCTTGATTTTTCAGGGTTGCCTCCATAGTA
This sequence comes from Coleophora flavipennella, assembly GCA_947284805.1. NCBI lineage: Eukaryota > Metazoa > Arthropoda > Insecta > Lepidoptera > Coleophoridae > Coleophora > Coleophora flavipennella. The sequence goes on along the minus strand of OX369294.1, from coordinate 11,362,518 downwards.
AAGAATCACTTATTTTTTTTACACAAAAATTTCCGATTTTGATGAAACTTTGTATGTTCTTATAACTGTATATGGCCTACAGTACGCGGTAGTGTGTTGACCAAGAAAAATCGAAATATAGTACTTCCCATACAAATCCAGGGTGTTTGTTACTTTTTCTCAAAAATGGCTAACGATTTTAATTAAAATTTGTGAGTACTTAGGACTTAATGAGACCTGCTCTGAGTGTTTCATTATTCCAGGAAAAATCTGAGTAAGGTACCTCCCATACAAACCCAAAACATTTATAATTTTATATCAAGTCTGATATGCCCAGCTTTATTCTTTGCTATACGTGTAATATTTATTGTTGGTTTGAGTTTGCCCGACTACGACAGATGGTGAAGGTTTAGCGAGAAGTATGCGCAGCATGGCTGTACAATTTATAATAATAATATTTGTTCTGAAATTACCTAACAGCACAAATGGAAGTGATGTTTGTACCCATTTTTGTTTGATTTACATAAACATAAAACTAAGCAGTATTTTTTATAATATTAGTCCTGAAATTAACTAACATAGCACAAATGTAAACAATGTCACTGCATAGCATCGTTTCCGTTTTGTTCATTGGTTGCTTTAGAATTTTGTATGTCTTCAACATGCCTATAACTCTTTCCACATGGACGCGTTTGCTAGCTATCTTCCTGTCAGCTACAAGTGTGCTAGGATTAATCTGATTGGACTTTTTAAAAAATGATGGCATATTTACTTTAACTCCATATCCTATAAATATATCTTGCACATTAAGACCTTTGTCTACCATGGTCTCGTCATTGTAGTCAAACCTGTTTAGGATAGAACTACGTTCAACAATTTGCCTGTCGGTTGCAGATCCTCCATAGCACGGTGAAACGTAGCTGATCAAACCGGCTGGTGTAATGCCTATGAGTACTTTAGTTGTGTTTCTGTTTTTATATGATGAAAATGTGATTTGTTGAGCTAATGGTAATTTTGGTTTCTTTATTGGAAATTCAGTTGCATCCAGTATAACTCTGGTCATTGGGTACTTGTCGTGAAAATCAAGTGGTGCATATGCATGAACGGTGTCTCTGCTAGGCCAAATGTTTATTTTCCTCCATTGCAGTGCCATGAACCTTATCCATGTTATGAAAATGCTGTAGATTTGTTTTATGGGTATCAGGAACATCATTGATGTTTGTTCAAATGTCAAATGTTGTCTTAATATTATCAAAGTTAAAAAGAACTGATCCAAAGGAGAGATATTCATAACAGGTAGTATATCATAATAATACTTCAACCCAGATGCATCTCCAAGGGTTTGAAATACAAAAAATACTTTCTTGAAATTCTGCAATCCTGTATAAAAGTGAATAGCTTTGTCATCATGTTTATAGGTGTGAATACTAAATGCAGGATTAACAGTAGTGTTGATTTGAAAACATTTATCTGCCTTTACTTTTGGTAATATTTCTTGGGTGTTTCCTGTGACATCTTCATAGGACATGCCCGTGATAAGACTCTGATCAGTATTGTTGCCTTGAAGAACTGCATCAGAAAATTCACAGACGCTAACGTTTTTCTCAATACCTGAAGAAAGATCATCGTAACTACACAGGGCAACGTTTTCGCCATGATCCTGATTATCTCCAAAACCCGGGATTTCCAAAGGATCACTATCAGCATAATCAGTTATTTGTATGCTTACAATTTCTTCAACAAATGCCATAGGAAGCACTGCAAAAAAACAGATATAGGTATACAATAATCAGGTAACAGATCAATAAGTAAGAAGCAATTTATGTATAGTTAATAGTCTTCCTTTTTTTATTTTCGGTTCTATTTATTGTGCATCAAAGCTCACTCCCCATTTCTCTGTGGATATGGTTACATAATTAATTACACTAGTTTCTAAAAGCTTTAGGTACTAACCTGGTTTTGAATAAGTTTTGTACACATGATTTGGATCAGATGAAGACATTTCTCCTTCGTCATTATATGTCCAAGGAAATATTGACGGGACTGCATGGCGCTTCAACATTTTTGGCACAATTTTTGCTGTAAAATACATAAGTATTTACTGCTGAATTTATTACCTTAATTTGACTTGCATGCTAGATAGTCATCTGTCTGAGAATGTACATAAGTACGACGAACAAGATGATGGCAGTAAGTATATTCTATAATTCTAGTCTATTCATGAATATCAATAAAGAAACTCCATGGTATGGAACCTCAACATAATGACTACTTACTTGATGAGATATCTGACACAGCTGGATGAAAATCTGATGGTTTGAAATGATCAGAGCATATTTTTGAATATTTGCGTAGACGCCACAGCTCACTCCGATCTTCGGATTGAATGTCTAGTCTCATAGCTTGACACCATTTCTGTTTTACAGTATTGTCTTGAGGAAAGACATGGATACCCTTGTTTGGGCATCCTAATACAGCACATGACCTACGCACACTCATCGAGTAATCAAGTTAATTGGCTCGTAGAAAGCAACATAAAAGTTTTCCAAGTGGAATCTACTGAAGTTAAAAAGTTTTGACATTTTACATTTTTGTACATGCGCGGGATAAAATAAAATACAAATAGTAGAAATACTACCCGTAAATAGGAACGTAAATCAAAGAACGACCGTGTCGCCATCTTTTGACACACTCGAGAACAACAAAAAAAAAAAAAAAAAAAAACGCCCATTGAGATTTTATAATCCCCATATTTGGGGTTTTCAAACAGATTGATTTCGTGGAATTCAGATCGTGGACATCGGCACGGCAACACAGGGCAACGCTGCTTAAAGGGAGTTTTTTTGGCGGGATTTGTGGTGAACGCATTCGTATTTTTATTAAACTGTTTTTGCATTGTTTTCTGCTATATTTTTGTTTCAAAAGTGGTGAGTTTTGAAGAAAATCGTCTGGTGCACGTGAGAACTGGAGAACAAGGAAATAAAATAAAGCAGGACGTGAAGACCTGACTTACACTGGGTGCAGTTTTAAAGACGCTCTACTGTGACCGGGTGTTCCACCTCAGAGTGAGGCTGTTGCAAATACTTTCAAGAACTCCAGAGAAAATCTATAATTTATAATGCACTGGCACTAGCATTTCAAATCTAAGAAATGAAGACAAAAAAAATGAAAACTGTCTAAAAAGAGCTAGTACTCAGAGACGTTAATATATTCTAACCAACCGCTAAAGATAAAACGTAGTATAACGTATAAATGAACGTAGCGTTGCCGTCTCTAAATATTGAAAAGCTGGACTTACCTGCTAAAAATGCTGGACTTTTAGGTCCCAAGGCCGGACGCAAAACAATATAAGTATCAATTTCATACTTTTCTTTGCCAGATGTCTGCTTTAATAGCCCCGTTTTTTTATATTTTTTGTAAATATTGATATGTTTTTTAATATTGTAAAATATTTTTTTGATCTATCATCAATAATTTCCGCAGTGCTTACGATGAAAGACATTTTATGGATAATTTTATTACACCTTGGGTTACATTGTTAAAGTTTTAGCGGGGATCCTTATTTTTTTTATAATTATAAATATATCCTACGTTGCTCAGGAATAATGTAGCGTTCTAATGGTAAAATAATTTTTGAAATTGGTCCAGTAGTTTTTTTTTAATTTATTCGTTACAAACATACAAAAAACTATACATATCTTTCCTCTTTATAAGTGTAGATTAAATTCAACAATCAACGTCTTAGCAATCGTTTCGGAGTTTGACCTGTTTCTTTGTATTGTCCACGCTGCCCATTCAACATTGGCAGTATGGCCCAGTATTGCAAAGTAATATTCACTTAAAATCAGCATCCTCTTTATTCTCTTCCAAAACTTACTTACTGGCGCGTCGCGCCGCTCAAGTTTACGTGCACGCTCGGAAGATAAAAAAGAACGATACGGGAAATCACAGATTTGAAAAGAAGGATCCGCCCGTCTCCATATTTTATTCAGATTTTCTTGATACAAGAAAAAAGTAGCGCCATCTGACATAACTCGTACGAACTAGCGTGGGCGAGAGTTGACGTCAGTGCCGCGCTAAAAGAACCTTGGTAGAATTGTCGCTTTAAAATTCGTTTATTAATTTTTTTACAAGAAAAAACACAATGTACGGTTACTTAACGATGATACGACATCCCATGTTTCTTTTTAGCCTTTCTTTCATGATTTTTACAGCCTCTAATAACACAATAAGGCATTTTTATATGGAATATCTTTCCACCGCAATGTACAATATCCCGCAGACGACTGAGTCGCGAGTGTGCGAAACTTTCGATTTTCGCACCAATTCGCTGGGAGCATTAGTCGCGCGCGTTGGCCGGGTCCTTACGCCAGTAATATATAAGTCACTGCGGGAAATACAAAAGCCTAACTAAATCCGGACGGGCCGGACGCAGTCAAATTTGGCCGGACAAGAGGTCAAAAAGCCTAACACTGTCCGGCTTTATCCGGACGGATGGCAACGCTAAATGAACGACTGGACTTTTTGGCGGGAATTTGTAGCGTTCAGTTGTCATTTTTCTTTTATTATCCGAAAAATTACATTTAGTGGTTTTTGATGTATAATATTGATAGTGTATTTATCAGCGACGGATCTTATAAGTGTTTCTTGTGTAGGATAATGAAATAAAAGTGTGTATACTGTGTTTCGAGTTCCCACAAGAAGTCCGAGCAAGCTTTAGCAAAAGTGCTATCATTTTGCTAGAGTATATAGGTTAGGTTAGTTTATAGACAATAATATGATGTGAACGTGAAGAAACTACTGAAATTACTGAAGACGTGAATTCTACAAGTGAATACTACTGAAAAACATATACTGAAGACTAGGCGGTATGGCCAATGAGCCTTAGCCTGCCCTAAAAGGGCGAAGAAAAAAAAAAGTATATTTCTCTTTGCTGCGCTAACGTTTGTTACAGTTTGTTTGCTGGAATTTTTGTCAGATCATTTGATTATAACTTTAGGTACAATGGTATGTAATATAATATAATTAAAAGTTGAAGTTGTAATTGTACTAATTGTGTATCAAATACTCATTGTTCATTCATTTACGTATCGAAGTTATTTGAATTGCAAATTTCGAGTTTCAAATCGTTCGTATCATCGTGTAAAGACGGATTGGTAGGTGAGACTATCTTGTTCGGTTATAGATAATAGTTTCAAGTGGTTATTTCCTCGATAATTTACCAGCCTCGCGAAACCGGTTCTCTTGCGTACTAAATTTATTCGTTCAAGGTGATTTGATACAGTTTGTTTCCTCAGAAAATGAAGAAAGTCGTGATTTTCGGGGCTACTGGCATGACCGGTCTTTGCGCTACTGAAGCCGCTGTGGATAAAGGTAGCTATTATCTTTTTCAGCCTTTAACACTCTCACCGCCATCTATGTATTGAATTTTCCAGTACAGCAAGCCATGCGGGCCGACAGCGACCCTCGCGGTTGCTATCTTAGCAAGCCACTGTGGAAAATCTGTAACGAGTGTCGCAGGCCGTACGGGCGGCCGGCGGGCTCACTGGTTGTCTTTAATCTTTAAATATTTTGACTGATTTAGGCGCGAAAGTTACGGTGCGCCGGCGACCCGTATGGCCCGACAAGCCCGCTCAGCTCAACTTAAGGTGGCTTGCAATACTTGAAATCTTACGACCTGCCGGCGGACCGCATGGCGGTGAGAGTGTTAAAGTATAACTGGGCTGGGGTGCACGTAACTGTGCTGCCATAGGGGAGAGCCTTGCTTCGCGGTCGTTAGGAGGCAGTCAAGGGACTAACTTGGGAAGCAGCTTTTAACTAAGTTCCATCCAATTGCAAGCAAACCCACGTGGAAGCGTCTATACATAAGCATAGCATAGCCGTGACCTTCAATTGACATTGTTGTTTCAACCATTACTTATTTTCTCTTTTAACCTGACATTAGATGTTGTTTCAACCATTACTTATTTTCTCTTTTAACCTGACATTAGAATCTCTATTCATAGATGTGAAAGGCCAAATAAAAATTAATCGTACAGCCACTGTGCGCATACTTCCTCACATAGCAATCAACGTCTGGTGTGGTCAGGCATACATAAGTTAATAATGTTCTTTAAACTTAATAGATAGCAACTTTGTAAAACTTATATTGATAAAAAATTACACACAATCTGGGTTTGTATGGGAGGCAAGTTATTCCCATTTTTTACAGAATAATGAAATATCTGTTTTAGTAGGCATTATATTTTAGTTATTTACAAAGTTTTACCTTGTATGCATACTTTAAATAAAGACTATATTTTTTATGTTTTAATTACATATGTATGGTTTTCAAATTTTTACCTACGGTATTATTTGCCAAATTTCGTAGTTCTAGGTCAATGGAAAATACCCTTTAAATTTTGATTCCCTTGAAAGTGTCGAAATATATGTTTTATGTGGCTTAAATGGCCGTTTTTTTATACGTTAGAAGTTTGATTTTTTCACAACTTCATAGGACTGTATATAATAACAGAATTAATTAACAATAAATTATAAATTAATTAATTAATTCTGTATTCAAGTAATTTGCCAAAAGTACTTAAAATAACATATAAGATAAACTTTATTGTGAAACTGTGTACTTGACTTTACAAAAGAGCTTATCAATTGTGGGTAAAAAAAAAACTGGCCAAGTGTGACTCAGACTTGTGTATGGTTGTTTATTGTAAGAACATGAATACTTATGATTTTCACTTAGGTTTTATAAAACCGGCCAAGTGCGAGTCCAACTAGCACTCCGAGGGTTCCGCACCTCCACAGCTCTACATAGTAACTACATAGTAATAATGACAATGATAACTTTTCATGTTACAAACAAAAAACATCAACGCGAACTGCAAAAATATGCTTCTTTTGTCATTCAGTTTAGGCTCCTTAGTGCGAGTACAGCTCACACTTGGCCGATTTTTATTATTTGTTTTACTTCAGTATTAGTACTATAACCACACCAAGTTTCACGCCTGTATGTATTACTGTTTTTAGGATAGAGCTAAATAAAAAAAAATACTTCTGAATACCTATAAAAAACACGTTTTTTGTATGGATGTTTTTTTTTCACTTTTTATAATTTTTTGTATTTGTTGTTATATCAAATTTGAACTGTCTACCTATTACGGTTCTTGAAATACAGCCCGGTGACTTACGGACAGACAGCAGAGGCTTAGCAATAGGGTATCCGTTGCTCACCCGTTGGGTGCACAGAACCTTAAAAAACCTTTATTCCCTATTTTTTCTGAAAGGGGTTTGAAAGTTATTGGCATACTTAGGATTCGCCATTTTGATTTTTTTTCAAGATCTGTGTTTTTGGATAGAGGACCTATAGATGAACAAAAAATGTCATGTAACATTTTGGCCTAAAGTGTCACGTTTCTGAGATAATATAGAAGTTAAAAGTAATCAGAATTATTATGGAATATATATATTCAATTATCACCGTAACGTGAAGTTTTAGGACACTATGTTACATGACATTTTTTGTTTGTCTGTATGTCCCCTATCCAAATATATAGGTCTCAATGTGCGACGTCATTTTGAAAAAAATAATAATATGGCAGACTTCAGTATGCCAGTCTCCATACAAAAATTTTCAAACCCCTTTTTGGATTTTATTTCAGACGGGGCAATGCTCAATTTCTAGGCTTACGCTCCAGGTAACGGGATCCTATTACTGGCCTAGTGATAGGATCCGTATCTTTGGAACCGTAGTTTCACGAATGGGAATAAAAAATCCCACTTGTTACCACTGAGGACAAGTGGGAAAAATCCCATTCGTTCCTAAATAGTGGTAACTGAGAATTGTGTGAATATAATCACACAAGTTTCACGTTTGTGTATATTAAGTAACTGATCCTAAAGTTAAACAAATAAGTACTAATGTTTACAAAGTAACTAGTATCTCATCTGTGCTAATGTAAAGTAAAACAACAAATAATAAAAACAGGCCAAGTGTGAGTCTTACACGCATTAAGGAGTCCGATCTTTTTTTTAAAATTCACAATTGGTATAAACCCTGAATGAAAACCCTCGATGCGCAAGTCCGACTCGCACTTGGCCTGCATTTGAGTGATGCCCTATGATCTGAAATTTTTTCAATAATTTTCTTTGATACTTGTATATTCTATACACACACTTTAAAATTATAAAAAACATATTGTAATTTGTAATCCTCACAACAAGCCCTTTTATTGCATATTTCACATATATATTTATACTAGCGGATGCCCGCAGCTTCGCCCGCGCAGATCCCGATTTTTGCGGTTCCCGTGGGAATTTCCTAAAATCCTTTCTTAGCGGATGCCTACGTCATAACATCTACCTGCATGCCAAATTTCAGCCCGATCCGTCTAGTGGTTTGGGCTGTGCGTTGATAGATCACTATGTCAGTCAGTCAGTCAGTCACCTTTGAGTTATTTATATTTAGATATATGAACAAAATTTGTTTTTTTTTAATATCATACTAATATTATAAATGTAAAAGTTTGTATGTATGGATGTTTGTTACTCTTTTACGCTTCAACCACTGGACGGATCTGGATGAAACATGGTACACATATAGGTTAGGTCCTGTAATAGGACATAGGTTACTTTTTACCCCGGGAAAACGTCTTATTCCCACGGGAAAATCTAAAACAACGCGGGCGTAGCCGCGGGCGGACGGCTAGTAAAGTATAAAGCTTTGCCCCTCAAAATCAACCAATAAAATCGTGACAAAAAAATGGGTGTTAGGCCGATATTGATATTGATGCCGAGTCCACCCCAGTCCAAAAGCTTATAAACATCTTCCAGGGCGGCGGTGAACAGTTTCGGAGATATAACGTCTCTCTGTCTCACCCCTCGCTGCAGCTGGATAGGTTCCGAGTTTTGATCCTGGAGGCGAACCGACATGGTGGCGTTTTCATACAAACACTTCAGCACTTCGATATATCGATAGTCAATTTGGCACCTCTGGAGAGACAGTAACATAGCCCAAGTTTCGACCGAATTTAAGGCTTTCTCATAGACCACGAATATCAACGGCGAGTACATCATCCACCTTCGATTCGCTGACGATATCGTGGTCATGGCTGAGACTATGGACGACTTAGGCACAATACTCGATGGCCTCAGTAGAGCCTCTCAACAAGTGGGTCTTAGAAAGAACATGGACAAGACGAAAATTATGTCAAACGTCCGTGTCATACCTACTCCTCTGAAGGTTGGAGGCTCTACACTGGAAGTTGTTACCGAATATGTATACCTGGGACAAAAAGTCCAGTTAGGTAGGTCCAACTTCGAGAAAGAGATCAAGTGTCGAATCCAACTCGGCTGGGCAGCGTTCGGGAAGCTTCGCAATATCTTTACGTCCAAGATACCGCAGTGTCTTAAGACCAAGGTCTTCGACCAATGTGTGTTGCCAGTGATGACGTACGGAACTGAGACATGGTCGCTTACTATGGGCCTCATAAGAGGCTTAAGGTTACCCAAAGGGCAATGGAGCGTGCTATGCTCGGAGTTTCTCTGCGTGGTCGAATCAGAAACGAGGAGATCCGTAAGAGAACCAAAGTAACCGACATAGCTCTCAGAATTGCTAAACTTAAGTAGCAGTGGCGGGGCACATTGCTCGTAGAACAGATGGCCGTTGGGGCAGTAAAGTTTTCGAGTGGCGACCACGCACCGGAAAGCGTAGTGTAGGCAGGCCTCCCACTCGGTGGACCGACGAGCTGGTGAAGGTCGCGGGAAGCCGCTGGATGCGGGCTGCGCAGAACCGGTCGTCGTGGAGATCCTTGGGGGAGGCCTATGTCTAGCAGTGGACTTCCTTCCGCTGATATGATAGGCCGATATTACACTATCATAGACATATGATCCTAGATGCAGCCCAATTATCATTTTTGGCAGCATTCTGTAAAATAGGATCCTACAAAGGCGGAAATGTACTAGATCTTGGATCATATATCTGTGATAATGTAATATCGGCCTTACAGATGGACGAATAGACAGTCACATAAGTGATCTTATCTTATGAGTGTTCCTTTTCTGAAATGGTACGCACGGAACCCTAAAAACTAATACAGTGTAAACTCTGTATAACGTCACTCAATATAACGATTCACTCTTTGAAACGTCAAATTTTCTGGCTCCAGTTGGTTTACTTTGACGCTAATTTCTCTCTGTATAACGAGAACTCTCAATAACGTCACCAAATGCCCGGTCCCTTGAGTGTCGCTGTATAGAGTTTACACTGTAACTATGAGCCTAACTAATTCTCCATTTCTTGCACCAGGTCTTCAAGTAAGAGCCTTCGTACGTGACCCAACGAAGATGCCCGGCAATCTTAAGATCGAAGTTGAGATCTTTGAAGGCAATGTCTTGGAACCTGACTCGGTCATGAACGCCGTCGAAGGCAACGATGGAGTTATCATTGCGCTGGGAACTAGAAATAGTTTAGAACCTACAACGGACTTATCTGAGGGTACAAAGAATATCTTAGAAGCGATGAGAGCAAAAAATGTCAAGAATGTATCAGCGTGCCTATCTGCGTTCCTGTTTTACGAGCCTGATAAGGTGCCTCCGAGGTTCGTGGACATCACTAAAGATCACAAGAGGATGTTTGAAGCTATTAAAGAAAGCGGTCTGAATTGGATTGCTGTGTTTCCTCCACATATTTCTGGTATGTTTTTTTTTAATATTTTTTGAGTGTCAACAAAATGAAAATCAACCAGCCAACTATAAATGGAGAGTCCAAATCTTTTTTCCTAACTGCCCATTACAAAGGTTCCTTTCCATATGCCCTACTACAGCATAGATGCGAAAAAATCAAGTTCCTTGTGAAAACTGAAATAGGCGCTTTAGCTTTAGTTAACACATTGTGTACCATATGCATCGTTACTACAGCGATTTATTAAAATTTGAGTGTGTTTGACTACATCTTACCTGATGGTAAGTGATGTAGTCGAAGATGGTACTCGGAAACTTAATGCCTATACTATGTAGACGCGAAAAAATCAAGTTCCTTGAGAAAACTGAAATAGAAGCTTTAGTTAACACTTTTGTGTCTGTGACTGTACCATATGCGTCGCTTTAACAGCAGTGGAAATACTCAGGTACCTTGAGAAAATTGAAATATTTAACACATTTGTGTCTATGACTACCGCGTCGCTACTACAGCTTATTAATAATAATAAATTATTTATTTGCAGCCAAAAAGCCAAAGTACAAAATTAAATATAAAATAAGAGTAAATTTTTTTATCAAATAAAATAAAATGAAAACAATGCAGTACTGTATAAAAATACTTTGTTATTTATATTACCTGTAACTTATTTTCGGTTCTCGTTCTGATGAATGGATAGCCAGTAACTAAATATTGGGCTATCTAGACTGGCAGCTATTGTCCGAGGCGTGCAACTTTTCCCAGCAAGAAGCTACGCGCGACCTCATCACCTCGGCGAACATGCCTGGAAGTTGAAGTTAGGGGCGGGCTGATTTCAACCAGACGACCACTGCGCCCATTTTGCGTGATTGGCCGGCATCACTGCCAGCCCAGCTCCTCCAAGAAGCCCCGTAGGTTGCCGACGACTTCCTGGAAGTGACCTCGGGTCACCGAGGTGCACGACCCTGTACTGCGCCAGCCCCTCGCAATCCAGTAGGATGTGGGCAGCAGTCTCCTCAGCCTCCATACACGCTCTGCATAGGGGGCTGTCGGTGATACCGAACATGCCTGATAAGTTTCAGTATCGTGGCAGTCGCATGAGGATGCGACATGCGTCATTATACTGCACCCTCATGGTACTGTATGTAGGCATCACAAGTAAAATTAACTCGGAGTTGGCAAGTGTAGAAACACTGGCAGTAGGCACTGAACAATGTTAACTTAACCTCGTCGCTACACTTGCCAAATCTGCGCGCAAGTATGCTATACCTAACCGAGAGCGCCCGCCTCTCGCTCGATATACTCGTCGTCTCTTAAGTCTGGAGTTAATATATGGCCGAGGTACCTAAACCTCTGCACAACCCGAACCACTAAACCATTGAACCACACTTTAGGCACATCCTCCGGACCTCTGACTGCTTTAAAAATCATCATTTCAGTTTTCAGCGAATTGTATTTAAGGCCGAGAGCATTAGCATAATACTCACAGATCTTAATAAACTCCCTGAGTCCCTTAATCGAGGGGCTTAGGAGCACCATGTCATCGGCATAGCTAAGATTATTTACACAAATCTCACCCAGATGACATCCAATGCCAGTGCTCCCCCCAGCTCCTCGATAAGCCCTTTTATGTATACATTGAAGAGATCCGGAGAAGTGAGCCCTCCTTGGCGTACTCCGCACTCCAACCTCGCGTCGCCCCATTTCACATAGTTGGTTTGGTTTCCTTACCAGTGTCTCAGCAGATTCACAACATTTTTGGAAGCCCCTGAGTCGAGCAATATGTTCCAGAGCATTTCATAATGCACTAGCTCAAATGCCCGGCTCCAGTCCAAAAAGCATGTGTATACTGTGGTATTACGGCTCCTATAGTACTCGATGGTATGTTTAAGACTAAACATAGCAGAGTCCGTTGAAAGACCAGCACGGAAACCAAACTGAGCGTCATCTAACTTAATAGACTTCAGCAGTTCGGGCTGCAACAGTCGCTTAAGCACCTTACCCACAATAGTGCCAAGCGATATCGGGCAGTAGTTATTAAAACTACCCAAGTAACCTGTTTTATTTTTTGGTATTGGAACTATAAGGGTTTCCATCATATCCGGCGGTAAATATGAAACATGAATGGGGAAAAACTCAATTTCCTTAAAAACCGAAATAGGCGTTTTGTTAACACACTTGTGTGTCTGACTGTACCATATTCGTCGCTACTACAGCTTAGACGCGGAAAAACTACGTATCATAGCAAGAATGATATGAATTTGTTAAAGAAAGACGAAAGTACAGGATCTTATTATTTTATCTATTACTCTGCATTTTAGCCTCTGTTCAAAAATCGTGTCAGAGTGATTAGTCAGACTGCAGTGAGTAATTAAATTAGCAGACTAGCAGGTAATTGAAATTAAATTAGCAAACTAGCAGGTAATTGAAATTTAATTGTTTTCACTTTTTTTTAGTACAATCACAAAATACAAATTGTGCATGACCGGTAAAGGTGGCCTAATTTAACCCGTGGCTCAATGCCTACGTTCTATAAATCAAATCAATCAGTCCAGTATGGCCGTATGGCTCCCAGCTTAGAATAGAACCATCCCATCTTTTCCAATGGGGGTCGTAAGAGACGACTAAGGGACTAAGCAGCGTCCTTTCCGTGCATTGCAATACACCTGCAACTAGACTGCGATCGCCAACCCGCCTGCCAAGCGTGGCGATTACGGCAAAACCCCCTATGAATACCACACCCCAAAAACGGCCCCTAGTCCCCGGCGGCCCTGCTATTTCTGGATCCGATAGCAGTCATGGTAACGGCGAGGCGGGGTGTGCGAAGAATCCCCTGCAGATGCCAGGCTACTAAACCCAACGGCCTTTGGCCCTGGCAACGCGTACACTGCGGACTCACGAGAAGCTTACATATCTCAAGAAGGATTGAGCAGGTTACGGTGGGATAATGTAGGTTTAGCCTGTGAAATCCGAAGAGAGGGAGAGGACACCATGATCCTTAAATCCGGAAACCTGCTCTTTCCGGGAGGGCGACCAGCTGTCCCAGGGTGGTGTCGGGTTCTCGTCCACAACTCCCTTGTTAACAATGTGGTCCAGATCGTAAGCGTTTCGACAAGGGTAGCATACCTTATACTCAAAATCTCTAAACGGTATTCGATGAAAGTCATACATGTATACGCGCCGACCACGGAACACTCCGACGACGAGGTAGAGACTATATATGAGTACATCTCTACAGCCATACACACCACCAGGACCCATTATACCTTTGTTTTGGGGGACTTCAACGCGACACTGGGCAAACGAAGCGATGGTGATCTGAGAGTGTGGCAATTTGGATATGGAGTAAGAAATGCACGTGGTCAGATGCTTGCTGGCCGACTTAATGGAGAAGGAGAGCCTCTTTCTAATGCACTCCTTCTTCAAAAAGTCAAAACAGCGGAAGTGGACATGGTTGCATCCCAATGGCGTAACGAAGAACGAGATTGACTTCATATTGTCGACAAGGAAGCAAATATTCAATGATGTATCTGTGATCAATTCAATAAATAGTCAAGGCGAAAAGCAAGCAAAGCTTACTTTTTAAAAGTAAATATCAATATAGAATAAAATTGGATAGTGAAAACTTTGCCAAGTTACACCATGTAGTAGCACAGAACATTTTTTTTAAGCTACTGAACCGTTGTACATTCTCTATTATTTGGAGAAGTCTAAACTAAATATTTCTTTTTGAAGTTCCATAGCTATGATTTAGGAACTACTATAGAACTTGGTACCTACCCATTTAGATCGCAGTAATTTTTTTAATCGAACTTGGCCCCATTTCACATTTATGTTTTATTGGGATTTCTTAGTCCCTGACTCGCAATTTGCGCCAGTATAATACCCGCCATTTAGATAGCTGTAATTTTTTATATCGAACTTGGAACTTTTGGATTGTCTTTTCAAGAATTGTGTTTTTATTTGTTTTTGTTGTATCGTAAAAACGGTAATAAGAAGGTTATACGAGCGCTGTTATACCTACAGTAAATCCTCGATTTCATTTTGGATGATAGATCCTATCCCTGCGGGAAAGAAATGAATAAAATCATTCTGTGTATACCTATTTGAGCGTCGGTGGCGTAATGGCTAGGGCCGCTGCCTCCTGTCCGGGAGGTCGTGGTTCGAACCTGCCACGTACCAATGTGATTTCGAATTAAGATTTCATATGTACGTTTATCCGACGCTCTTACGGTGACGGAAAACATCGTGAGGAAACCTGCACACGCCTGCGAATAAACTCGCGGGTTGTGTGTGAAGTCGACCAACCAGCACTGGGCCCGCGTGGTCGACTAAGGCCCGATCGCCCTAATTCAGAGTAGGCTCGATCCCCTCGATGGGGACGTATATGAGCTGATATGAATGAATGAATGAATGTATCGCCAACCCGCCTGCCAAACGTGGCGATTACGGCAAAACCCCCCCTATGAATTTCACACCCAGAAAACGGCCCCTAGTCCCCGGCAGCCCCGCTATTCCTGGCTCCGGTAGCAGTCATGGTAACGGCGGGGTAGGGGGTGCGAAGAATCCCCGGCAGATGCCAGGCTACCAAACCCAACGACATTTGGCCCTGGCAACTTACAACACGCGCACACTGCGGACTGACGAAAAACTTGCAGAACTCGAAGAAGTATTGAGCAGGTTACCGTGGGATATCGTAGGTTTATGTGAAGTCCGAAGAGAGGGAGAGGACACCATGATCCTTAAATCCGGAAACCTGCTCTATTTCCGGGAGGGCGACCAACAGTCCCAGGGTGGTGTCGGGTTTCTCGTCCACAAGTCCTTCATTAACAATGTGGTCCAAATCGTGAGCGTTTCGACAAGGGTAGCATACCTTATACTCAGAATCACCAAACGGTATTCGATGAAGGTCATACAGGTATACGCGCCGACTACGGAACACTCCGACGACGAGGTAGAGACTATGTATGAGGACATCTCTACAGCCTTACATAGCACCAGGACCCATTATACCGTTGTTATGGGGGACTAACGCGAAACTGGGCAAACGAAGCGATGGTGAGCTGAGAGTGGGGCAATTTGGATATGGAGTAAGAAATGCACGTGGCCAGATGCTGGCCGACTTTATGGAGAAGGAGAGCCTCTTTATGATGAACTCCTTCTTTAAAGAGTCAAAACAGCGGAAGTGGACATGGTTGCATCCCAATGGCGTAACAAAAAACGAGATAGACTTCATCTTGTCGACAAGGAAGCAAATATTCAATGATGTCTCCGTGATCAATTCAGTCAAAACAGGAAGCGATCACCGGATGGTCAGAGGCACATTGAATCTAAAGACCAAGCTAGAAAGATGTCGACTGATGAAGTCTACGCTCCGACCAGCGCCCATCCAGCTCCAAAACCCCGAGAGCTTCCAGCTCGAGTTGCACAATCGTTTCGAATGCCTAGGAGACTGCGAGAATGTGGACGATTATAATGACAGGTTCGTGGAAATTGTTCAAACGGTCGGGTCTAAGATTTTTAAAACTCGCCGTTCAAACAGAACCAAAAAAATCTCCGACTTCACCAGCAACCTCATGGAAGAAAGACGCAGATTGGTTTTGCAGTCCTATGAAGACGCTACTCAGTATCGGCAACTAAACAGGCAGATCTCTAAGTCCCTAACTCGTGATTTACGCCAATATAATACAAATTGTATTAAGGAGGCGATTGAGCACAACAAAGGCTCAAAAGTGTTCGCGAGAGATCTGTCTGTTGGACAAAGCCAACTGACCAAGCTGAAGACTGAGGACGGCAGGACCATATCGTCTAAGACTGAGTTGCTGGAAGAAGTTGAGAAGTTCTATGGACAATTGTACAAGACCACACGTTTGCCTGTCAGCGATCTGGCTGAAGACTCAAGAGCCAGACTAACCCGACACTATACCGAAGATATCCCGGACGTCAGCCTGTACGAGATTAGAATGGCTCACAAACAGCTCAAGAACAACAAGGCACCGGGTGATGATGGAATTACGGCTGAACTTCTGAAAGCAGGTGGTTCGCCGGTACTAAAAGCTCTTCAGAAGTTATTTTATTCCGTTATACTCGAGGGACAAACGCCTAAGGCATGGCACAGAAGTGTGGTCGTGCTATTCTTCAAACAGGGTGACAACACCCTGCTGAAGAACTACAGACCCATCTCACTTCTGAGCCATGTCTACAAGCTGTTTTCGAGAGTCATTACGAATCGTCTCGTACGCAGGTTTGACGACTTCCAGCCTCCCGAACAAGCCGGTTTCCGAAAAGGCTTTAGTACCATAGACCACATACATACGCTGCGGCAGATTATTCAGAAGACCGAAGAGTACAATCAGCCACTATGCTTGTCGTTTGTGGACTATGAGAAGGCGTTTGATTCAGTCGAAACTTGGGCTGTGCTACAGTCTCTCCAGCGGTGCCAAATTGACCATCGATACATCGAGGTGTTGAAGTGTCTGTATGAAAACGCCACCATGTCGGTTCGCCTCCAGGACCAGAACTCGAAACCTATCCAGTTGCAGCGAGGGGTGAGACAGGGAGATGTTATATCTCCGAAACTGTTCACCGCCGCCCTGGAAGATGTTTTTAAGCTTCTGGACTGGGGTGGACTCGGCATCAATATCAACGGCGAGTACATATCCCACCTCCGATTCGCTGACGATATCGTGGTCATGGCTGAGACTATGGAAGACCTAAGCACAATGCTCGATGGCCTCAGTAAGGTCTCTCAACAAGTGGGTCTTAAAATGAACATGGACAAGACGAAAATAATGTTAAATGTCCGTGTTGCACCCACTCCTCTAAAGGTTGGAGACTCTACACTGGAAGTTGTTACCGAATATGTATACCTGGGACAAACAGTCCAGCTAGGTAGTTCCAACTTCAATCCAATCAATCGACGAATCCAACTCGGCTGGGCAGCGTTCGGGAAGTTTCGCAATATCTTCACGTCCCAAATACCGCAGTGTCTCAAGACTAAGGTCTTTGACCAGTGTGTGTTGCCAGTGATGACTTACGGAACTGAGACATGGTCGCTTACTATGGGCCTCATAAGAAGGCTCAAGGTCACCCAAAGGGCAATGGAGCGTGCTATGCTCGGAGTTTCTCTGCGTGATCGAATCAGAAACGAGGAGATCCGCAGGAGAACTAAAGTAACCGACATAGCTCACAGAATCGCTAAACTGAAGTGGCAGTGGGCAGGGCACATAGCTCGTAGAACAGATGGCCGATGGGGCAGTAAAGTTCTCGAGTGGCGACCGCGCACCGGAAAACGTAGCGTAGGCAGGCCTCCCACGCGGTGGACCGATGACCTGGTGAAGGTTGCGGGAAGCCGATGGATGCGGGCAGCGCAGGACCGGTCGTCGTGGAAATCCTTGGGGGAGGCCTTTGTCCAGCAGTGGACGATTTGTGGCTGATATGATGATGATGATGATGAATGAATGTATACCTATTATCAACATTATCGAACGGCTTCCATATCATAAGCAACTTGACTTCGTAGAAGCCGTGAGCTTCGACTAATTTATTGTGTTACGAATTCATTTAATAAAATAGAACGCTCGCAAGAGCAGCTGGAGCGTTAAGTTATTGAAAGCAAAAAAAATGAAATCGAACATTGAATTGAAATTAAAATATTTAGTACCAAACAAAATATTCACTTTTTAATCTAGGTAAGTACAATCGAATTAATAGCAAAAAATATTTAGTGTTTGCAAAAAAACTAGGTAATTGCATTAACGACAGCCATAAATGCGAGTTATAGATAAGATAAAGTGATACGAAACAATGCTGCGCTGGGGGATATAAAACGTCCAATCTCGGTGCTCGGAGACAAATGGGCATAAACCACGCGGGGTGCGCGAGAACAATGCGCTTTATAGCGTATTTGTTAATGTCACAGAGCCGCGGACCCGACGCTCGCTCGCCGCCGCCGTGTCGCGCCACCAACCGCCACCGCGTGCGTCTGCGCAACAATCTTTCTTTATCTAGACACACAGCAGTGTCCACCAAGTTCGAAAATAAAAAGGCGACACCGGCCGTGGGTTATATTCCACGAACCATTTCGGGCCACTTTCGACCTACAATACAATACAATATTCTTTATTGCATAACAACAAAAATGAAATTAACAATATAGAAGAAAGCCTATGCAATAGGCGGGCGGCCTTATTGCTTGGTAGCAATTTCTACCTACCTACCTGTAACTGAAAATCTGTTTAACTTACACACTTGCGATTTTGTGTGTCTAGTAAGACCCCTTCGAACATCTAGAATCCCAATTTTCAAAAATATTTATGACGTCCGAAAATCACAATTTTTATGACTTACTCACTCACTCACTGGCTCATCAAAATTAAAGAACACTTCCAAGTGAGTTAGAAACTTGAAATTTGGCACTGAGGTAGATAATTGGACGTATACAAAGGAAAAATTCGAAAAATGGTCATGTGTGAGTCGTACTCGCGAACTAAGGGTTCCGTATCACCACTACTCAGCAAAATATGTAGACCACTTCGAGGCAACTTATAAATTTGAAATTTGGTATAGGCCTCATAAGAAGGCTCAAGGTCACCCAAAGGGCAAAGGAGCGAGCTATGCTCGGAATGTCCCTACGCGATCGAATTAGAAATGAGGAGATTCGCAGGAGAACCAAAGTAAACGACATAGCTCACAGAATCGCTAAACTGAAGTTATTTAGAAATCCATTTATTTTATGTTTTGAAAAACAGTGTACCATCATATCAGCCGAAGGACGTCCACTGCTGGACATAGGCCTCCCCCAAGGATTTCCACGACGACCGGTTGTGCGCTAACCGCATCCAGCGGCTTCCCGCGACCTTTCACCAGCTCATCGGTCCACCGAGTGGGAAGCCTGCCTACACTACGTTTTTACTGCCCCAACTGCTATCTATTCTACGAGCTATGTGCCCAGCCCACTGCCACTTAAGTTTAGCAATTCTGAGAGCTATGTCGGTTACTTTGGTTCTCCTACGGATCTCCTCGTTCTGATTCGATTACGCAGAGAAATTCCAAGCATAGCACGCTCCATTGCCCTTTGGGTGACTTTGAGCCTTCTTATGAGGCCCATAGTAAGCGACCATGTCTCAGTTCCAGAAAAACAGTGTATACTGTAAGGAAATCTATACACATGCAAGAAGAAAATCCCAGTGTATTTCATTATTATTAATTGTATGCTGTGCGTGCGCGCTTACATGTTGTATTTTTTATTTTTTGGAGTGCATACTACCTTGTGTTCTAAACAATCTATCTAAAGATTAATAAAATAAAAATCAAACAAAATAAATAAATATAAATATTCTGGGACAAATCACACATGGTCATCTTGCCCCAAAGTAGGATTCCCTGTGTTATGGGTTACCAGAGACTGATATACATACTTATTGTGCGAGACAGAACAGTTTTCATTAAATTTGTACAGTTTAATATAGCTAAGTGCATTTGTTAAAATTTATATATAGATAGTGTTTCTTGCATTTCATGATATTTGTAAATAGTTTACTTGAATAAACAATTGTTTAAGTGTTTTAATTCAATTAGGAGCGCCTGTATGGTCGTTGTTACGGTATTGCTCCGAAGAGGGGTCTTAGTTTCTCCGTCCCTTTCACACAGTCGTCCCTCTCTTCAGAGCGGTACCGCCTGTATGGTCGTTGTTACGGTATTGCTCCGAAGAGGGGTCTTAGTTTCTCCGTCCCTTTCACACAGTCGTCCCTCTCTTCGGAGCGGTACCGCCTCCCCGCGCCACTTCACCCCCGTTTTGGCGCGGAATAGTATATAAGCAGCGCCGAACTGGCCTGTCCGACTCCATTACGAAACCACAGCCAGACCATCACAGAGCTCCTAATCGGATAGACAACTCTAGAACAAGCAACGAGTCTTTCACTGCTCTCCGCCTACAAACCCGTCCAGCAGCGCTAAAGGAAGCGCGTCTCACGTACGGTTGGCCATAAGCTTAGTACTCCTGCGAAGCCCGGCCGCACCGTACATTTTGGTCCTTCGACGAGCCGGATAAACAGAAACCATGCCGAAGACACGCTCCATGACCGCTGCTGGAGAATCCGCCGTGGAGAGAACCGCCAACGAGTCGCCACAGAACCAGGAAGATGGAGGAACACCTGCAAACAACACAGAACAGAACACAGAACAGAACGCAGGACAGACAGAGAAAAATCCTCCACTTCGCCACGAAAACCCGCCGAATTCTCCCTCAGACCCACTTCGCAGTGAAGGGCGGGGTTCGCAAACAGAAAAAAGAAGCAAGAAATCGTCGCAACGAAACCAAAAACAGTTGCAGATGGCGAAAAAAGATGAAGAAATAGCGAGATTGAAGCTCGAGATCGCCGTGGCACAGAAGGCGGCTCTAGCTCTCGAGACCGAGGAGAGTGAGGACGAAGACAACGAGAGTCTCTCTTCATCACGAAACGAAAACTTGAAACGCACCGCTAACTGGGTACAGTCACAGAAGAGCCAAGCTGAAGAAGAGGCAGGGGACACGCCCGCCCTGCCATCCGAAGACGTTCGTCACTCCACAGCAGCGAAGTTCACTACAGAAGCCCCAGCAGCGATGTCAGCCACACAGAAAGCAACTTACTTCACACAGCTACCACAGAAAGAAGAGGTTGCGCCTCACAGATCCAGTCGCCCACTCCTTCAAGAAGATAGAAAAACAGATTTATCCGAGCTAGCGCGAGCCATCACTATGGCCGCGCGCACAGCTACGCCACACAAATACTTCGGCAAGCTGCCAATTTTCAATGGTTCTCATAACGAGTGGCTTCCGTTCAAGTCCGCCTACTTCGAGTCATCAGATCATTATTCTTCGGTGGAAAACACAGCCAGATTGCGTCAGTCCTTGGTGGGAAGAGCTAAAGAAGCCGTCGGAAGCCTACTGATCGTCAACTCTACCCCTAAAGACATCATGAAGACACTCGAAGCCAGATTTGGACGTCCAGACTCCATCGCACTCGCCGAGCTAGAGAAGATACGCAACCTGTCACGCACCACAGACTCGCCACGTGACATATGCATTTTCGCAAACAAAGTGAAGAATTGCGTGGCCACCCTACAGTACCTCGGCAAGGCACACTACCTAGCCAGTCCCGAGACCATGAAGAATATAATAGAGAAGCTAACCCCTACGCTTCGCTACCGCTGGTATGACTACGCAGCGGACCAAAAGCAGACAGATTCCGACCTGCAACAGTTCAGCTCCTTTTTAGAGCGAGAAGCCGACAGAGTCAGCCGATTCGCACCGCCCGAACAGATGGTCGAGGACACCACACCGCGAGCAAACAAGCGCGGGCAGCGGACGCACCTCACCTCAAAAAAGGAGGAAAAAGAGCAGCCATGCTCCATTTGTGAGCGTCGGGGGCACGAGGAGACGGGATGCGCAGCGTTCACAGAAGCCGACAGTGACGGCAGATGGGCACTGGCGAAGAAGCACAACCTCTGCTATAGATGCCTACGCCCAAGAAAGAGTACGCACAAATGCCCGAGACGCAAGTGCGAAAGAGACGGCTGCGTACGAAGTCATCACTCCATGTTGCACTTCGAACTAAAGTCAGACAGAGACAGAGAAGAAGAGAAAGAGACAGAGAGAGTCGCTTCGACATTCTCCGCTAGAAAAAGGCACGCGTACTTGAAGATAATACCTGTTCGAGTATCCGGACCTGGCGGACAAGTCAACACCTACGCTCTCCTAGACGACGGCTCGACCGTCACTCTGATAAGCGCCAACATAGCTAAACAGATCGGCGCTAAAGGACCTCAGGAGCCGCTTAACTTGGAAACGATCTCCGACGATCTATCATCGGACTCATCACGCCGCGTAACCATCACAGTACGAGGGCAAGACCGACCGTTCGACATACAAGCCCACACCATAGAAAAACTGAGGCTATCATCGCAAACTATAGAAGAACAACACGTGTGGGGCTGCGAACACTTAGAAGATATACAGCAACACCTCCTCTATGAAGATGCGAAGCCCACAATCCTCGTAGGACAAGATAACTGGCACCTCCTAATAGCCACAGAAATGAGAAAGGGCAACCGAAACCAACTCGTCGCATCACGAACACCGCTCGGCTGGGTCCTGCACGGTTCCGACACGCGCACTATTGGTCGCCAAGTCAACTTCGTACATCACCTCACATCTTCGTCAGAACAAGCCGAAACTATAGAAGAGAGAATGGACGAACAACTAAGGCACTACTTCGCCCTGGAATCCATCGATATCCAACCTAAACAGCCGCGAAGCGAGCCAGAACAAAGGGCACTCGCCATCCTCGACGAATGTACGAAAGAGACGGAAGAGGGCCGCTATGAGACAGCACTACTGTGGAAGCGAGATGAAATCAAACTACCTAGCAACTACGACAGCACACTCAAGCGACTCGTGATGACCGAAAGGCGTATAGACAAGAACGCCCATTTGAAACAAAAGTATAACAAGCAAATGGAGGAACTCATCGAGAAAGGCTATGCAGAACGTGCGCCCACAGACAGCACAAAAGAACGCACGTGGTATCTACCGCACTTCCCGGTTTTAAACCCTATGAAACCGGATAAAGTGCGGATAGTACTAGACGCTGCCGCCAAGACGAAGGGTCAGTCTCTCAACGACCATCTCCTCACCGGGCCAGACCTCCTGCAATCCTTACCAGGAGTACTGATGAGGTTCCGCCAGCATCGAGTCGCTGTCTCAGCTGATATTGCCGAGATGTTCTTGCGAGTCGGCATACGACAGGAGGACAGAGACGCGCTGCGCTACCTGTGGAGAGGGGAGAGGCGAGACGGGCCGCCCGAAGAGTATCGCATGACTTCGCTCATCTTCGGTGCGACGAGTTCACCATCCACCGCGATATACGTCAAAAACAAGAATGCTGAAAAATACAGAGACGTATATCCGGCCGCTGTCACCGCTATAGTAGAGAACCACTACATGGACGATTACCTAGACAGTTTCCGGAACTATGAAGAAGCCATCGAAGTCTCTAAACAAGTGCAAGAGATACACAACAAGGGCAACTTCAACCTGCGGGGCTGGGCGTCTAACTCCTCCGAGACGCTCACAGCCTTAGCAGAAAACACACAGAAACAGCTGGTGAAACTGGACAACGGAACAAAAGCTGAGCGAGTGCTAGGCCTCATCTGGAAGCCTCAAACAGACGAGCTGACATTCAATCTCGACCTGGCTCGTATCCCACCTGCTCTGCTCACAGAACAAGCGCCCACAAAGCGAGAAGCGCTCAGAATCATCATGTCCGTCTACGACCCGCTAGGCCTGGCCTCACCCATCACCGTCCAAGCCAAGAAAGTTCTGCAAGAAGCCTGGCGCCGTGGCACGAAATGGGATGACAAAATAGATGAAGACCTGGCTGACCAGTGGACGAGCTGGATGAAACACCTACAAGACTTGCGAAACATCAGCGTGCCCAGGTGCTACCCACAATATAGTGACGCACGCTCGCTCCAGCTACACGTCTTCACAGACGCGAGCACTACTGCCTACGCTGCCGCCCTCTATTGGCGAGCGGAGGCACCCGACGGTAGCGTGCACATATCGCTCATTACAGCCAAAGCTCGCGTGGCACCTCTTAAACTCACTTCAGTGCCACGCTTGGAACTTCAAGCAGCCGTTCTGGGCAGCAGAATGGCAGCCGCCGTACTAGAGGAACACAGCCAGAAACCGGAATCCAAGACATTCTGGACGGACAGCCTTACAATACTCGCTTGGTTGAAAAACGGAGCACGGTCGTACAAGGCATTCGTTGCACACCGAATCGCCGCCATTCAAGAAATCACATCAACAGCTGAGTGGCGGTGGATACCGACCAAACAGAACGTGACCGACGATGCAACGAGAAAGGTACCAACCGATTTCAGCGGCGAGCACAGATGGTACAGAGGGCCCGAGTTTCTCCTCCAAAACTCGTCTGAATGGCCCACAGAGAAACTTACACACTCAGAACCTACAGGAGAAGAAAAAACAGTCGTGTTTCTCACCACTAACAAAGAAGAAAAGATTGCACGCGCCACTCCAGAAGCCAGCCGGTTCTCCAGATGGGAACGCCTCCTGCGGACTACAGCTAGAATACTGCAGTTCATAGAAAAATGTAAAGAAGGCAGGCAGCTGCATGTTGGGTACAGCCGCACCAAGAGAAACAGAGAGCGCGACCCCGAGTGGAAGCGAGACAGACAATCGAGCCGCAAACAGCCCCTGAAAGAGAAGTCCGAACAGAAAGAGCGAGACAGAAAATACTTACCGATTGAAGCGTACCTCCTCAGAAGAGCCGAAAAACAAATTGTACGTCTAATACAAGAAGAATCCTTTAACGAAGAGATTCAATCGCTGCGGAAAGGTAGAGCTACACACAGAACAGACAGACTACATTCTCTATCCGTAGTACTGATCGATGACGTCATTCATCTGAGAGGCCGGGTCAACGCAGCGGCGGGAGTGACAGACCAACAGAAAAACCCGCCTGTGTTGGACGGAAATCACCGCGCTACCAAACTGTGGGCAGCCTACATCCACAGACGGCTGCTACACGCTGGCGTAGAAACAACAGTCAACGAGTGCCGGCAGCACTACTGGATACTCCGACTGCGCCCGATCGTGAAAGAAGTCATAAGCCACTGCCTACACTGTCGCATCAGAAAAGCGATGCCGACAGAGCCACCTACAGGGGACCTACCGTCGTGCCGTCTCGCTCACCACCGTCGCGCCTTCACATACACAGGAGTGGATTACTTCGGCCCGCTCAGCGTGACGGTGGGCAGACAACATCAAAAACGCTACGTGGCTCTGTTCACCTGCCTGACTATGAGGGCGGTACACCTTGAGATGACTTCATCACTATCTACAGACTCAGCTATTCTCGCCGTGCGTCGCTTTATAGCCAGACGAGGGTGCCCGGCGGAGATGTGGTCAGACAACGGCACGAATTTCCGAGGTGCTGATGCAGAGCTACGACGCGCCGCGCTAGAAGCTACACAGAAGGAAGCCACTGCCCGTGCCATCACCTGGCGCTTCATACCGCCGGGAGCACCGTTCATGGGCGGGGCGTGGGAGCGCCTCGTACGCTCCACAAAGACGGCACTGTACGCCGTCCTGCACGAGCGCCACCCGCACGAAGAGGTCCTCCACACCCTGCTGGCGGAAGCTGAATACACGGTCAACAGCCGCCCACTAACGCATGTCTCAGTACAGACGGAGGATGACGAAGCGTTAACTCCAAATCATCTGCTGCTTGGAGGGTCTGCCCTGATGCCAACGTCCGGCACCTTCGATGACAGAGACCTGGACAACAGAAGCCACTGGAGAGCCTCGCAGCGCCTAGCCGACCTGTTCTGGGCCAGATGGGTCAAAGAGTACCTGCCGGAGCTCCAAAACAGGCGGGAGCCCAGAGGAACAGGAGATCCGATCACAGAAGGCGACGTGGTACTGATCGTGGATGGCAGCCTACCCCGAAACACCTGGCCGCGAGGCGTCGTGATCGCCACCTACCCTGGACCAGATGGAGCCATAAGAATAGTGGACGTCAAGACCAAGGGTGGCGTCCTGCGAAGACCTGTAAAACGCCTCGTGATCCTGCCAACCAGAGACGTCTCGCAACAATAAGCAAAGATGCAGATGCAAGCACTGCACGGCGGGAGAAATGTGCGAGACAGAACAGTTTTCATTAAATTTGTACAGTTTAATATAGCTAAGTGCATTTGTTAAAATTTATATATAGATAGTGTTTCTTGCATTTCATGATATTTGTAAATAGTTTACTTGAATAAACAATTGTTTAAGTGTTTTAATTCAATTAGGAGCGCCTGTATGGTCGTTGTTACGGTATTGCTCCGAAGAGGGGTCTTAGTTTCTCCGTCCCTTTCACACAGTCGTCCCTCTCTTCAGAGCGGTACCGCCTGTATGGTCGTTGTTACGGTATTGCTCCGAAGAGGGGTCTTAGTTTCTCCGTCCCTTTCACACAGTCGTCCCTCTCTTCGGAGCGGTACCGCCTCCCCGCGCCACTTCACCCCCGTTTTGGCGCGGAATAGTATATAAGCAGCGCCGAACTGGCCTGTCCGACTCCATTACGAAACCACAGCCAGACCATCACAGAGCTCCTAATCGGATAGACAACTCTAGAACAAGCAACGAGTCTTTCACTGCTCTCCGCCTACAAACCCGTCCAGCAGCGCTAAAGGAAGCGCGTCTCACGTACGGTTGGCCATAAGCTTAGTACTCCTGCGAAGCCCGGCCGCACCGTACACTTATATACGTTTAAATACATACATATATAGATAAATTAACACCCAGACACAGAGCAAACAAATCTGCTCATCACACAAATGCTTGCCCTGGGGTGGGGATCGAACCCACAACCCTCGGATCAGTAGTCAAGGGCACTAACTACTGAGCCACCGAGTCAGTCGAAAATACAAGTTTCCTTGCTCAGAAAAGTACCTAACTGTCGAGGCTGGTGGACATCCAGACGCTCGAGTTGCGAGCTGTGCAACTCACTAAGCGCACATAATCTTTTTTTATTAAGATTTGCGTTTTTGTGTGGTATCATGTGTTTTTTCTTTTTAATGAAATAAACAGTCAAAATTTCAATTTTTAAGCTATTGCATAGCTTTTATCGCGGGCTTTGAGCGCGGCGACCGAATCAAGAAATTCCGTAACGAAAAAACCTAACATTACCGCGTTCTAAAAAAACTTACAGTGCCATCTATTAGCGATTTGCTGTACTAAAAGGACAGTAAATTTTACTGGCTCGGCCGAGCGTGACGTAAAGTTATCGCGTTCTAAAAAAACTTACAGTGCCATCTATAAGCGATTTGCTGTACTACAAGGACTAGTCAATTTTACCGGTGTAACTTTCTCAGTGTTAAAAGTTGATAAAAAAAACTATGCAATAGCTTTACCGCGGCAGTCCCCGAGTGCCACACGTTTTTTTTTGTTTTTTTCAAATTGTAGATTTGTAGAACAACCACTGACATTTAAAAAAATCCATGATTACTTCCAGATGAGCCGAGCCGCGAGCTGATAATCGAAGTCAACCCTGACAAGTCTCCAGGCAGGGCTGTCAGCAAGTGGGACCTCGGTAGGTTCCTCGTCAACTCACTGGACGAGCCCAAGTACTACAAGTCCGTGATTGGAATCTGTAATGTACCCAAGTAATTTTTAAAAATATTTTATAATTTTATCAATGTATAAAATGTACCTACGCTAAAGAATTTCGACGAGATGTTAGACACGTTATTGTAGGAGCACAAGTTTTTATACAGGGTGTAACAAAATTGGTGCAGGTCCCGTTAACAGGGACTTCTACTCATCATACTGAACAACTTTTGTTTTACGATTTTGCTGAAATCGCAAAGAAAAAAAAATCATACAAATCAATCAGCTGATCAACCAATTTGGTGCATTTTTGTATGGAGGGTATTTTTTTTTGCGAATTGACTGGGGTCCTTGGGAAAAGTTGTTCAGTATGATGAGTAGAGCCCCACCACCCAAATAAAGGGACCTACACCAATTTTGTTAGACCCCGTATGTACATTACTATTATTGGTTTATAAATATGACATCTATATAATATAACCAAGTAACTGTTTAAAATATTTTATACTTTGACCTACGATAAAGAGTTTTGACGAGATGTTTTATACATACATTACTATTATTTGTTTATAAATATAAGAGGTAGGGGATTAAAATTTAATTTAAAGCGTCAATATAAATAATACACCTGCAAATTATTTAAGAAATAATGTTAAAGAAACTGCAAGTTAAAGTAGCACAGTATTACGATATGGCTTACAGTAGCGCAACGCCTTTGATGTCGCACGATGCCGCCACGGCGTAGGTAATAGCAGTACTAGCCTGTAGCCAGCCTGGCCAACTCACGGAGTTTGCCAGGCTGTGCCCCGCCAGTACCGTTCCTCTGCGTAAGTGCATTCGTTGCACTACTGTAAGCCACTATATTGTAATACTGTGATAGTATTCTTTCCCGATTCCTATAATTTGGGGATCTTCAAGGCAAGAGTGAATAGGCATTATTTGAGTTTGCGTGTACCATCCTCGACTGCATCATCACTTACCATCAGGTGAGCTGCAGTCAAAAGCACTCAAATTTTTAATAAAAAAAATAAAAAAAGTTGTATAGACAGACGAGTGACAAGTTAACACAGATGCTTGTATGGTGCCTAATTTTTTTAATAATAATTATTCTGTTAACCATTCCAATGTAGCTAAGAGATTTTTATAAAATATTTCACTGGGAACAATTTTAACATGTACTTATTCCAAAACAGGCAATCTACCCTTATTTATGTCATATATGCATTGTCATCCTTTTAAACACGACTTCTAACACTCGTCAGTTTTAAAAAAATCGTTATCTGGTCAATTTCCTCACTCGTCAGTCTACCCAACTCGTACTGCTTTAACTGTCAAGCAAATCTGGGGTTCTTTGACTGTAAAATCAATCAAACCTGACCGAACCTAACATCGCTCGCTCATTTAAAATATGACGATTTGCTGTAACTGACGAGGTTGGGGAAATTGACGAGTGATTAAGTTAACCAGCTAACGAATTTCGGAAACTGGCGAGTTTTGTAAACTGACCAGTCATTACCTGACCGTGCTCAACTGACCGTAGTGGGTTTTTGATTTAATGCCAAGTGTATATAAAATATTTTGATTTATTGCCATGAGTATAAATAATCCAATTCTTAAGGAATACATGCAATAGTTTACTCTAGTGATATTTATAAAAATGCAATTAAATATTTTATGTTTTTATTTTGTTACAAATATATGTACCATGTTACTATTTCTTACATTTTTTTCCTTTAAACAGCCATATCTTTGACGTTCTGTTCTTTTTCTTTTATGCTTTTCCTTCTTATAATGAACCAGTCCAGGTCAACATTATCCTGCGTAGTGCTCGTTAGTATTGTAAACACATTCTTTGTTCTGGTGTTCAAGCTGTTTCTACTCGGGCTCGTTTCTTTTGACATGGGATAGTACTACTGTGACCTGTATTTGGACTCCATGGGAACTTGACCTCTAACAGTCTTAATTTGCTATTGTTTGGTACGCTTGATAGGAGAAAAGACTTTAAAGTATAGTTTGACATTGTTTTACTAAGCTTCGTTGAAGATTTTACGTTTATAATAGGAACTGAACTTGGGTTACTTAGAGTTGTTTTCGATACAGGAGTATTGTTTATTGCAGAATGCACGTACGATTTACTGGATTTCAGGAGGACTGTACTCGCACTGTATCGTTCTATGTCTGGCCAGTATGCGGTAAATCTGTCCGGGACTGATCGAAAGGAAATGTCACTTGAACAAGATAACATACACCATTCAGATTGAGATGAAATATCTGTGTCCAGGGACGTTCGTGAGCACGCCTCTCGTGCGTTTGTATCGCAGTAGTGCTCGTTCAGAAATATGGAGCCCAAAGATTCTATTTGGAAATATGGCGCAATGAATTTTTGGTTATACATCAAATGTAGGACAGATTTTTGATCGGAGTTCATTGTAAGAAGGTTTTGGAAGGTATCTGGTGGTGACCTCTTGAACTTACATTTACACTGCTGCTGTGTGTATTTTCGACATAAAATCTATAGGGTAGCAGTCTGTAGCTATTTCCAGAAGCCATCTGTAATCCTGTATCGTGTTGATAATGTTTTCTAAATACTCTCGCGGACTCATCTTGCGATTTAATACTTAATAATTATTACGATCAGAGATTTATATATTATTCTTTAGTTACAATATGTATATCTTCAGATTGCCTCAGTTTTTCCAAGAGGCTTATCCTCTGTGTTGGATTATTGAAACATTCTTACATTATATTATGTAGTCCTGTTTCTAGTACCAACACAAAATTCTCCATTGTTTGATGTCAGTTTAAAATTTTCGTCAACTTTGTTGTGTGAAAGTTTGCGGCTTGTTTGTAAGTTGAATAGAATATTTGTGTTTTGACATTAACTGAAAACATTCTGAAAAGATGTGTGTCACTGAAAAAAATAAATGTCTTGAGACGAAGGAGATCGATCGTCCAATAAAATAAAAAGTTATAATAAAAGCGTAGACATGCAACCTTCTTGCGTTCTCTACGCTAGTTTATGGATGTGTCGGTGGCAGATCGCGATCCGCCCAGATATTCTCAGGCAGATCGTGAATAGCCCAGGCATATCATAACGGGGCTCGGAAAATTACTAAGTACGGTACCACCAGACATGCTAAAGAACCTAACCTATATTTTATTAATGAACACGAATTTCAGAATTAATAGAAAATTAAATAATAAAATGCTTAGGGTCCCCAGGAGGCTCGAGTTTTCATACAAACGTAGTTCCGCTTTAATATCGCGGAAAGCTGATCGATGCGGTCAGCGCAGGACCGGTCGTCGTGGAAATCCTTGGGGGAGGCCTTTGTCCAGCAGTGGACGATTTTCGGCTGATACGATATCAGGAGGCTCGAGTTTCCATACAAACGTATTTCCGCTATAATATATAAACTACATGCTGGATTGAATCCAAACTTTGAAAATATATTGAGTAGATACATATCGATGTTTGTAATTAGCTTTCATCGCAGTAAATTGAAACGTAACTAAACAAAGGCTTAAATTAGTTTTGTACTGAAAGTTTGAAACTGCTCTTATTTTTTCCGTTTAAAATTAGTACATCGAAAACTAATTACAAACATCGATGTGTCTACTCAATATATTTTCAAAGTTAGAACTCAATCCGGCATGTAGTTTTTATATTATAGCGGAACTACGTTTGTATGGAAACTCGAGCCTCCTGATATCGATCGGCGATCGGGCCTTAGTCGACCACGCGGTCCCAGTGCGGGTTGGTCGACTTCACACACAATCTGCGAGTTTCTTCGCAGGCGTGTGTAGGTTTCCTCACGATGTTGTCCTTCACCGTAAGAGCGTCGGATAAACGTACATATGAAATCTAAATTCGAAATCACATTGGTACGTGGCAGGATTCGAACTACGACCTCCCGGACAGGAGGCGGTGTACCTAGCCATTACGCCACCGAAGCTCAAAAATGAAAATGATTATACCTCGAGGTAAAAGAGAAACAAAAAAAAAGCGTCGGTGGCTCAATAAAAAGCGTCGGTGGCTCAACCGGTAACGACTCGGTCCATCTAACCAGAGGTACCGGGTTCAAATCTGGACGTCCAATGTACCAATGAGTTTTTCAAAAACTTACGTACATATAATTACCGATTGCTTTAACGGTGAAGGAAAACATCGTGAGGAAACCTGCACACGCCTGCGAAGAAAATCGAAGGTTGTGTGTGAAGTCGACCAACCCGCACTGGGCCCGCGTGGTCGACTAAGGCCTAATCGCCCTGATTCAGGGTAGGCTCGAGCCCCTCGGTGGGGACGTATATGAGCTGATATAATAAAAAAGAGAAACAAACAGTTCAGTAACAATTCAATTTTACATTTTTAATTGTGATAAAATCATTAATTACTTAAATCTTAATAGACATTCTAGATATTTACAATATTTACAAAAAATAGGCTAAAAAACATTTTCGTTCAATGTTGGTATTGGTTATTCATTTCACCATTTTTTAAATTATTTTTTTATTCACAAGTGGTAAACCCTTGACAACATCTCACCTGGTGGTAAGTGACGATGTTGCCGACCGAAGATGGAAGCGGGCTTACCAAGATTCCCCAACGCAATGGTAAATAGTCAAAATACAGAGTTCGTGCTCAACATAAGCCTAAGCAAAGTATATATATTAGTACTAACATACAGTATGGCCACTCCCTGCCGCTCTCTAAATTCCGACCTCACCCCCTTGTCACCCAGATTGATGCAGATTGGTTACAGTTTGGTTCTCGAACGTATGGGATTTCGCCGTGATTTTGTTTGCTCCGTCATTTGTTTTTAGGCATGTCATTTCACGACCGTTGTATGCAGTGTCCGGGGTGTGGTCTAAGACTTTCCTCCAATACAGGTCTGAAATGTTTCTATTATCAATATTGTATGAAAAGGTTTTTTGTAAATTTAAACATACTTTGTCCTTTCAGTCGTGAGTGCATTAGCATTGTGGTAGCTTAGTTTGCGTGTTCATGTATGTATGTCTGTTCTTTCGACTGAACCTGTAGCCAAAACAGCTTGATGGATTTTGGACTGTGATGTGTCGTTAGATTAGTCTTGATTCCCTAAGTGACATAGTATATATTTTTATCAGTCGGGGTTTTAATTTTAGATTAAATTATTATTTTATAATAAATCAATATTCTGGGACAAATCACACATGTCTGGCCCCAAAGTAGGATTCCCTGTGTTGTGGGAACCAGAGACTGATATACATACTTCAACACTTAGACACAGAGCAAACAAATCTGCTCATCACACAAATGCTTGCCCTGGGTGGGGATCGAACCCACAACCCTCGTATCAGTAGTCAAGAGCATTAACCACTGAGCCACTGAGTCAGTCGAGTGTTATTACTTGTGAATTTTGAAAACCCTTTTTTTGTGAGACTGATTGTGAAAACTAACTCTTGTTTGACACGAAAGTCTTAAAAACAAAATAAAAACATGAGTAGACTTTTACATATGTTTACACTTTACACCTCATCAGTTTGTGAATCCAGCCCAAGCATTTCAATATCCAGCAGCGCCCTGCCCAGTTCTCCTGTCCTGAAGGCCCTGATCATCGTCTTGGCGATTTCTAGAACATCTGGCACTTCGCGTATTCGTCCGTCGAAGTCGCGCGTCTTACGAATGCGGTTGTATTTGATAGCGCCCGCGATGAGCACCTGGAAAGAGGAACACTGTGGGTAATTTCGGTAATGGCTGAGTATACATGTAGGTATAGAGCGCGTCTTTTATAGTGAGAACAGAAAGCACGGGTGAGAATAACGCGACGTTCCGCCCGCAAGCGCTAGTGGTCATAATCGACTGCTAGCGGTGTGCGTCCGTGGTAGATTCCTAGCAGTGATTTTAAATATTTATCCTATTAAAATGATCAAATGCATAGTAAAATCTTGTAAAAACGATACTTGGAAACATACTGAACACAAATCACCGATAAGTCCATTTTTTATACTTTTAAGTTAAAAATTAATCACGCATTGCGGGGGTGAAGGAGACATGTGGGGCAGGGCTAGATGTTCCGCACGCGCTACCCCGCACCTCCGCCTCGGACTTATTATCTAACTAGTGATGTGACGCGTACGGACTACGGTAGTAGTATAAACACAATCAATATTTATTATATGAGTTAAATCTCTTTAAGCAAATAAATTTTAATGAAAATATTGATATGTATTGAGTGTTTTTTTTCTTTTTGAAGTCGATATTTTATTAATTATTTTATTTATTTATTTTATTTTATTTAGAACAACAAACGATTATACAATAAAGCTTATGTTATAAATATTAAATTAAACTAAAAGAAAATAATTGTACAACCAGCACCGTTGACCCCAATTTGAAATAATAAAAACATGCAGAGAGGACAAAAAAAAAAGAAAAGTAAGAGAAAATTTGTTATCTAACATGACAGACAGATCTTAGTTATTAAGTTCGGTCAACACTTCTGTGATAAAGCTTTAAAAAAGCTTAGCTTAGCTTAGCTTTTTTTTTAAAGCTTTTTAGCTTTTTAATTATCTTTGTGTTGTGTTATTTTTAGTTTTAAGTAAAAACAGGAACATTGGATTTTGTCATAATTGTAAAAAATACTTGAAAAATTAGTTGTTTTGTTGGTCTGCTATTGTGTATAAGTTTTTCTTTTGACACAATATCTGTAGCTCGTATCAATAAGCTAAGCCGTTACACTTACATGTATTAGTCCATGTCTTGAAAACTACTGAACTTCTTATCTTCAAGCCAGAACATATCAATGCTGTTAACACTGATGTTTGGCGGCAAAACTTACATAAGATGGTGGTAGCTAGCCAGGCGGCCTATGAAAATGCCCTGCCACCAACCAAACTGAGTCTTACAAAGTTGACCTTGCCGGGAATCGAACCCGCCACGTCCTAGTATAAAGCGAATGGACTAACCATTACGCCACAGAGGTGGTTTAAAATGAAATTCATCAACACTATGAAATGCTTTCCGCAGGGCAGGAGCAAGAGCATCTGTTTAGGCCATACTCCACACATTGGGGTCAAGTCTGGGGTGGTACAAGTTGTAAGCCTCGTGGCAGAAACCTTGTTGAGTTTTATTTCCAAAATTATTAGGAACAAACCTTATTAATGTCATCACAAGGCTCCATTAGCCCCATGTAGTCCACATACTTGAACTTGTGGTGCTTGTTCAGCCAGTACAGCAGGTAGTCGGCTATGATCTCCTCCCCCACGAGATGGTCTTGCAGCGATGCGCAGAGAGCCAACTTGAGACCCATCTCCACATCTGTCACTGAAGGTTCGAGGATACCTAAGGAGGAATGTTGAATGAGATGAGTGGAACTCTGATTTATTGCACTGAGCGCTTCATTTGATTACCTGTTTGTATGAATATTTGAGCTTTTGGAAACAAGACACATGTGCAAGGTCACATGATCAAGCCTTAACAGCAGACATCCTAAGCTTTTTGAATAAAAAGCTATGTAATTGTTTCATTTCAGTAAGTTTTTATTTGAATTGCGAAGAAAAACAATGAATTAAGTTTTATGCTTTTTGACAGATCCTCTCCAAGAACCATAGAGGCCTTCCACCACAACTTTCCATCTCCAGTAGGCAGCGGCAGTGACTATTTGATTATCTATGGTTAGCCTTTTCTGATGGAGTAGAGCCACGCTCTTCTCCTCTATCTTAATCTACCTTAAGGGGCCTCTGTAGCTAGTCATGAGATAATGGAGGTTAAAATTAAGAATGATTCATAAAAATTTTGGAAGGAGTTGTTTTTTAATCCATTGATTGTATAATAGCGTAGATACTTACTTTTTATTTTTCTTACAATATTTATGTCTCCTTTTTTAAAAGGAATATTTTATGGTGGGTAACAGGTTTTAAATTTAATGTTACCATAAAAATTTTTTTTTTGCTAAAGAAATAGTGCAGAGGATGGAAAGGCTTGGAATATTGTAAACTGCAAGTTGACTAACTCACTGAGGGTTCCATACGACCACACCTTTAAGTACAGAACACTAAAAACTACAACAAGTAGAACAATTGATCTAAATAATTCTTAAATCAATTGAATTGAAAGACAAACTAAAGTTTGTAATTGAAAAAAATTTCTATACATTGATTTATGTTGTGGTCAATTCTTTAATAAAATGTAAGTTCGTATTGGCACAAAATATATATTTTACAGATTTTTCCTTTACTTGTGCTGTGAGACCTTGCTTCTTGCCAAATTTCATGATTCGAGGTCCACAGAAAGTATCAGGAATAATCACTAAACAAAACCTTAAAATATGGAACATGTACCAAGTTAAGCAAACGCACCAGGTGTATCAAACATAAATATCGCTGGATCTTTGTTTATCCTCATCTTAGTTTGCAGGCTTCTCGTCACTCCGGCCTCCGCTCCCACTGGCATCACATGCCTCGTATTCATGTACGTCGAACGCATCATGTTGATCATCGATGACTTGCCCACATTTGGCACGCCAATGATCAAACCGTTGTAATCTACCTCTTCACTCCTATTATACCTGTTTGAAGACTTTATCAAGTCCACCATTAGAGGTCTCAGAGTCTTTATCCCTCTGCAATTCTCGTCTTTGCAGTTCGTAAACACAACATTTTGTATGTTATGCTCTGCCTTTAATTTGTCCTTTATTTTCGGCATTAACGATTTTATGGTTAAATCTTTCTTATTTAAAACTAGTATATGAGGCTTAGTACCTATCATAGTGCTCGCAAATATGGAATTTCTGCCGGTAAATGGTATTCTTGCGTCGTGTACTTCAACAACGCAATCAACGGAGTTCAATTTTCTTTGCATTTGCTTCAAACCTTTGTTCATGTGACCGGGGAACCATCGAAGCAAGTCTTTGCTCACGAATGGACATTTTTTACGGAAATCGTAAGCGGCTACGTCGAATTTTGTAGCCATTTCGGTGTTTTCTTTAGTTATAATTTGAGGTTATGTTTGAAATTTTCTTTTTTTTAAACGCACACAAAGGTGTTCTCTATAAGAAAACTAAATTTAATTTAAGAAATTGTTATTTGTTTTATTTCACTTTATTTTCATCAAGATTTTCTACATCAATGCGAAGTTTGAACAACAACAAAAACAACTTGATCAACAGCAAAGCGAATAAAAACCGACTGATTGACAGTGACAACTGACCAGTACTTAAAGCTGCGTTCAGAAAAAATTTATGCGGCAACAAAAAACAAAAATAAAAAAGAAGAAATGATTTTTACTTTAAAAAGTTTCGAAAACATCGTTGTAAGGAGATTGAAATCTCCTTAAAATCGATAATCATTGATAGATGTCATCCTCTCCCTGGTGACACCAACACCCAGCTCAAAATATTTTTAGTCACAAGTAAATAAACGGTAACGTACAAATATTGAGACAAAGTAAACCCCAGCAACATGTCGCGGACATTCCTGTTGGAGCCGGACCTGATAGCGGCCACGGAGAACTTGATACCGGAGCCGAACAATGATCTGGTGATCGCCAAGAACTTCCTAAAGCAACAAAGCGCGGCGACTGGTGATACCTTGTGAGTATATTTCATCATTCCTAATTTCAGCCTGATAAACCATAATCTTGCACTTCAGGCTGCCTGCGAGCTTTACTAGACTATCAGTCCATCAGTTTAGTGAATTTGTGTTTAGTGTTCGACCGACGGCGGCTAGCGTGTACGGCTATGAAGAAAAAACCGGCCAAGTGCGTCTCACCCCGAGTCGCACTTGACAAACAGGGTTCCACACCATAACTTTTACTACTAACAGAACAAGACCTCTCAGTATATACTATGCTCTAGGTAAATAGGGGTCTACTTATTCTGGACTTCGGAAATTTATTTTTTCTTTGCCTAGATTTCGTCATAGATTTTCCTTTTATCTATTACTAGCTTTTTCACGCGGCTCCGCCCGCGTGGACATCGTTTTTATTACTGTCTTTAAGGGTGATTAGTAAATGATATCATTTCCCACCTACTCAACCATCTCTGTGCAAAAAATCACAACAATCGAGTATTTTTTTAGTTCCCTCAGGAACTGCATCAGATTATACTATTTTCCCGGGATAAAAAGTAGCCTATGTCCTTCCCCGTGACACAGGCTACCTGCATGCCAAATTTCATAAAGATTGGTCAAGGCGTTGAAGCGTGAAAAGGTAACAAACAAACACATTTTCACATTTATAATATTAGTAAGGATTCCTTTAATCTGTGCATTCAACCTCACATGCTGTGATTTTCTTAAAGATTTTAGCCCCAATAGTTTCGGAGATAATGGGGAAGTGGGGGGGGGGGGGGGGATGGTCAATTTTCGCCTATTTTCTGAAATAAATTAAAAACCATGTATCATAAAATTATAAAACAATTATATTTGTGATTATTACAACAAGCCATTTCATTTCACATGATATAGTTTGCAATACTTTTTATTTTCTAAAATATCCCCAAAAAGTAACGCGCACTTTCAAAATTAATTAATTTACGTCGCATATCCGTCTTTGGGTCACCGATTTACATGTGTGTACCGAATTTCAAATCAATCGGTCCAGTAGTTTCTGAGAAAATTGGCTGTGACAGACAGACGGACAGACAGACACACGAGTGATCCTATAAGGGTTTCGTTTTTACCTTCTGAGGTACGGAACCCTAAATCAATTAATTTAGTTTCATTTCATTTAATTCACAAGAGAGGTTTTACAACGGCGGACGTGGGTGTACTTCAGTTATTACACGCTCTGTGTCGATATTCATTTTCTTATAATCGACTTCTCTTCTCAACTGTACAGACGCGTGTACTATCGGTCGCTTGGTCAGCGACGCACTGTGTTCACGGATCAGATAAATAAGGTTGGATTGGAAATGTGCTTAGAGAATCATACTTAACCAAAGCACGCGTTCAAACTTTTTATTTGCGTGTGGTTGTGTGTCACGTACAGACTCTTGAAATGGTGTGAGACACAATTGCAGCCCTGTGTTCTAAGTGTGTTTTGTATAGTGTGCGCAATTCGGGTATGTATTATTATTGCTTGTGTAGTGGAGTTGATGGGTGGGAGATAGGCGGCGACGCTGGTTTTCAAACAAAAGTATGACTATTGCCAATCCAACCTTATTCATCTCATCCGTGGAACACATCGATATACCACCATATGCGTCAGTCGACCGGCGTACGCGCGTACGGCGCGCTTGACGTCGACCGACATTAGAGACGCACCGAGCTACTCTGTGATCTTGGCTAAAAAGCTTTTTGATAGCACAGGCTTATTGTACGGTTGACGAATTTTTTTATTTTTTGAAAAAATAAAATACTATAATAAGGGCGAAATGCTTTATAACATTTAATTAGGTTAAGAAGTTATAACTAACTTGTGACTAATCTTATGTTTAAAATGACTTGTAATTTTCTTTAAATTATTAATATTGAAATTGACCGTCAGCGCTGACAAGCTGTACGCGGCTCTGGACTCTGGAGTCATCAATACATTTTCCTTGGTATATATAATCTGTGGTATAGCTACGTCCGACCGATATCAGCTCAGCGCTGACCGTCGGTTGAGCACTAAATACACCCTAAACCTGGCTGGCGGTCGTGAGTGACTCAAGAAACTTCATCATCGAGTATGTCTAGGTACTGCTACGTACATTGACTCTGAGCTCAATTCAAGTCTACTGAGCTTTTTCATTGAGTACTGTACCTGGATCCACAGATAACCTATCACAAGTCTGGGCCGCATAAGAAGGCCCAAGATCACCCAAAGGACAATGGAGCGTGCTATGCTCAGAGTTTTCCTACGTGATTGAATCAGAAATAAGATCCGTAGGAGAACCAAAGGCAACAGAATCGGTGGGGCAGGGCACATAGCTAGCAGAATCAGAAAGAGATCTGTAGGAGAACCAGGGTAATCGAAATAGCTCACAGAATAGCTCAACTTAAGTGAGGCATGCTTCAGATGTGTATGAAGGTCGCGTTGCACACGTCCGTGGGTGTAAATCTAAATGCTCTACACGTGCTCGCGGGTGATGCAAAGTGCAACATCAGGCAACCGCCGTCTATCCCTTGGATCATTCGGTTAATTGTGCCATACGATAAGAGAGAGAGAGAGAGAGAGAGAGAGAGTGGCAGCGGCCGTTAGGGTAGTAAAGTTCTCGAGTGGTGAGCGCACACCGGAAGACCTAGCGTAGGATGGCGTCTTATTTGGTGGACCGATGGCCTGGTGAAGGTCGCAGAAATTAGCTGTATGTGGGCAAAAGGAAAGCCTTGGGGTCTAGGGGAAATCTTTGTCCAGCAGTGGACATCTTTCGGCTGTTATGATGATGTTGACTATAGGTTGAATATTTCACATCAAGCTCCTACACCCTCTAACAGATACGACCACCTGGTAGACCTGGTACAAAAGATCCTCACGCACAAGCCCCCAGATGTGGTGGACAACTTCGAGCAGTTCTCCTGGGAGGTCAAGCAGGAGAAGTTTAGGCCAAACTTCGACCTGCTCAACGACATATACTTGTCACCGCCGCAGTTGGCGATTGTGCGGCGGGTGGAGGAGATGTTCAGGGTATGGTGATAATGTATAATTAAAAGACTGTCATTCGTAGGATTTTATTTTGCAAGGTCTTCGCCAAAATGCGCCTTTTGCTACATTAAAAAAATCCTTCTCACACGGGGTGAGGGTAGGGTTGCCAAGCGTCCTGTTTTGCCAGGACGTGTCGTGTTTTTGGGGTGTCATCGTTAGTTTTTAAGTAGTGTCCTTGGTTTTGGGTGAAATGTCTTATTTGAGAATCGAGTATATCTATACCCAGTAGAGGTGTTATAGACAATGAAGAGCATCAAAAAAGGCTAAACACAAGATTACAGACTTAGTCAGTGACTTCTAAAGCCTTAGACACTTTCTCTAAGAAATTGTCGATAAATGAGAAAACTGTGCCTAGCTTATGAAGGGGCTGCAGCTTAATTTTTCTATTAGTTGGGTTTCATTGATCTTATATTCATTGCATAATTGCTATTAACTGTTGTTCTTATATTGCATTCTGTTTTTAAACAGAAATATCCTGGTATTCCGAATTTGGGGCTGGCAACCCTAGGCGAGGGCAACGCAACCTAAACTGGTTGGCAACAGGCAGTATCAATTTCAACGCAATATTTCTGGCTGCTAGTCGCGCGGGACTGGTTGCATCGCTATTGAAAACTAGCTTTCGACAAGTTGCGTCTTGTGAGAACCACCATAAAAATGTATGTGCTAACGCGATTGGTTGCGTCGGCTTTGAAAATCGCTTTTATTTTGGTTGTCTCCTTTGGTCGCCTCTAATTAAAATGGCCCTAGTCGCGCGAGACTGGTTCTGACGCCGCCGCCGTTGAAATCTAGTTGTCGACAAGTTGCGTCGTGTGAGAACCGCCATAGAAATGTATGTGCTAAAGCGATTGGTTGTGTCGGTTTTCGAAACTGATTTTATTTTTATCACCCCGTGTGAGAATGGCCCAAATATTTACTTTTTGCTAACAATTTACGCTTTTATTGGACTCTCTCTGTTAACTTGTTAAGAATTATAATTTAGGTACATGACTACAGGTAGGTACTTAAAATGCGATTATGTCCAAAATTTGATAACAACCAGTACCTCGGCCTGGGGTAGGATGCTTCTGTGCATTTGCTCAAATGTAGATGCGCTAAGTCCGAGGCACGCAGCGCTCGGCGCAAGACACGTTTCCTCCGAGTACGTCAGTTATATTGGTAGAAACATCCGAATCATAATTGGCGCGAGCCTTCATAGCGAGGCTTCTCATCCCGAGGTCTCGCCCTCCCCCAACGTTGGATCGTGGCACAATCAATGTTTAGCGGCAGGTATAAAGCAACTAGTGATATACCCTTACCTACCCAGTTGGACCTTGCATTTTAATATCCTTACTACTTACTGCGCTGGCTTCTTGACCCGAATAGAATCTTGGCATCCAACCTTTTTAGCGCCATCATTCTCGATCCTGCGTTACTCCTGCGGTTTCTTGTTGATTATTTGGAGGGCGTTCAGATATTTCTCGACCTCGTCTTTCCAGCGGCATCTGGGGGAAATCCAACCGTTCGGTTTCCACTCGTTTAACCCACATGCACTCTCTAGGCGGTACGATTCAGTCCTATCCTCTTCACGTGGTCAACGTAGTCTGGCAGCTATAGTATCGCTGATAACATTAGGTACTAGTAAATCTGTCCGCAAGAAATGACCCCACTGAATAGTGTGCACAAATCCCGTAGGTAGTGGAGAGCAGCGTGAAGAAGAGCGAGAATCTAGGAGAGGAAGAGCAGGAGCTGGATCTGGAGGAGGAATCATCTAAGCCGAGGATAGTGGATCTGCTCGACCACAACTACTATTTTCGGGAGGTACGTTCCTTTCACATTAGTACGTAAAGCTAGTTATTTAGATAGTTGCTTTCAAAATTTATTTGCCCATTTTAATACACACTACTTTATAAATTTAAAACAAATAACATTGTAATCATGAGCTGTACAAGTAGGCGATCTTATTGATAGAAGGAATCTCTTCCACACAAACGATTGTACAGATTCCTGGAGCTAGAATTAGGTATTTGTCATTTACGGCTTTTCATCAACTTGAAATCAGTTTTTGTTGTTTCACTCTAGGCAGGATATGGTCTCCCAAATCAGGAGTGCTACGCCGTCTACATAGCTCTCAACATGCTGGGCATCAAGGAGCCAGTGGCCAGCGTCAGGTCAGATTGCTGAATCATCATCATAACGTTAGGAAACAGCATCAAGTGTCGGAGAAACAACCTTTCACATCATCATGCCAACCATTTGTTAAGCCATAGAAACATAAAGTGATTGTGATTTTCATAGTTTCTTAAGGCCTTAAGTTGGGTCAAATGACAATATTCAATTCAAATTATTGAAAGACTGTGTGAAGCTATCGCCATGGAAAAAATATATAGTATACTTAAAACAATAAAAAAAATTAAAAATATTACCACCTCTGATGTAATAAAATATACTTTAGACCCTGTTTTTGCCATTAATTTCAAATATCTCGAAAAAAAAGTTAATATTGAATGAAACCAACACACAAAAATCGGTGACTTTAAGACCTTTCGTTTTAATTAAACAATTTTTTTTAACTTATTTGAAAGTGATGAAAAGTAATAAAAACATGTAAAACGCGATAATTGGGCGTTCGGTTTCAACGTACAGCCGCGTTGAAGCCCGCATTGATTTGAACTTAAAGTGAATAGACTTACGTTTGATATTATTGAAACACGTATCAACCTGCTCGGACTGAGTGATCTTAGCGTATCGGTAATGAAAAATAAGATGAGAATATTTTCCGTCAGATTCTTTGGTAAAATCTTCGGCACCAGAGCGAACTACTATGTGGCGGAATGTGACCTCACCATTGACGAACTGGACAAGAGAATAAGGGTAAAGTCTAACGACTTCAATTATTAGCTGTAATTCTTTTTGCCACATGTTCTTTTCGCGATTCTAAACAATCTTTCCCAACGGCCAATTAACAAAACAAAAATTTGACTTTCCATTCGATGTTGGCTTGTAAGCTTTATCCATTTGTTTGAGAAACAAATATATTTTATCCGAATTGGACATAGCAGGCCTATCGCACTCTTCGCTGTAGGTATGAAAATGTAAAAAATGTACCTACGCCGCGCCAAGCCGCGGGGCCCCTTGCAGGGTGCAAATTCAGTAGACAGAAGAGATGAGTTACGCGATAGAAAGAGAGGCAACTTGTAGGTGAATATCTGTAGGGATTTGTACTTTATTGTGTCGTAGCAAGAGTCGCCGTTCATTCAAATGATTTTGCGGAGTTAATCTTCTTTTACGTAGTAAATAGTCTTTATTCTTTGGTCATAGATAGATTTCGTGACTCATCATACTGAGCAACCTATTGTCTAAAAAACTTTGGACACTAATGGAGATTTTATTAAATGGACGTTTGTGTAATTCACAGTATGTATGCGTGTTCATTTCATACGGCTTCATTTATCGGGCTATGTAATTCATCAACAGGTATTCATGAAAAATCTAAGTTAATTGTCTCTGTACTGCCACTGCACCTCCAGGTCAGTGTTTGCTTATAAGGGTCACCAGATCCACCTGGTGGTATGCCATCAAACACTACGTCTTCCGGCCTAGGTGCTATTTGGGAATCGCAATCGAAATCTTGTAAGACCCGGTCAAAGAGTAGGGTAATATACTGACTCGGTGTGGTCCCTGGTAGGCTGGTAGGGCGTTTTCTAAGCCCGCCTGTTAGCTACCACCATCTTTCTTGCCGCCAAACATCTATGTATTAACAGAATTGATGTTTTCTAGCATGAAGATGATAGCCAACTCCCCATTGCGTCACATTTGGCATAATCATAGTTAAAAGAAATAATTTGTAGGTTATCTTCATACATGGTACATCGCACGGTTTGTATGTGTGCGCGCGAGTAGGCACGCATGCACACTACAATAGTAACAATGATATAAGATGGATTTAAGACTACTGTAACGTTATTATTGTAGTGTGAAGTGTGCGTGCGTGTCTACTGAGATGCGCACACATACAAACCGCGCGATGTACCATTGTATGAATGAAGATAACCTACTAATTGTTTCCTTTTACTATGATGTTATCGTCACTTGCCACCAGACAAGATGATTCCAATAGCTTCCCAATTTTGGATAAAAAAGAAAAATTATCTGTAATGTAATAATATGGTCTATGATAATTTTGACAGGAGTTTGACATGAGAGATATGCCAGGGGAAGAAGGGGAGGGTGAAATGCGTCCTGATGCTCTCGAAGAAAATGCGAAGGAGGAATGTGAGTATAACAGGACACATTTTAATTAAAATTTAGGGGACTTGGTAGAAAATTAGCGGATGAATCTATGACGTCATAACAAATTCAATGCCAAGGACACACCCTAAACGGTCAATAACTCAGATTATGTCATCTGACTTGTATGAGCGGAAAATGAATCCTATAGCAAAGTATATATATTAGTACAAACATACAGTATGGACACTCCCTGTCGCTCTCTAGATTCCGACCTCCCCCTCGTCACCGAGATTTA
Source organism: Coleophora flavipennella (assembly GCA_947284805.1). Classification (NCBI taxonomy): domain Eukaryota; kingdom Metazoa; phylum Arthropoda; class Insecta; order Lepidoptera; family Coleophoridae; genus Coleophora; species Coleophora flavipennella. Next base: position 11,317,610 of record OX369294.1, on the reverse strand, counting down.
TACAGATTGGTTATAGTTTGGTTCTTGAACGTATAGGATTTCGCCGTGATTTGGTATGCTCCGTCATTTGCTTTTAGAAATGTCATTTCACGAGCGTTGTATGCAGTGTCCGGGGTAGAGAATTCAATCCCGCACACGCGCGATCCCGCAAACGCTGGATCCCGCACCTTTTTTGCGGGATCAGTAATGCGGGACGACCCATGCGGGATCCGCGGGATTTGCGGGACTAAAATAGATATGGAATTTAAATAAAAATAGGCGCAAACGTCTTTCTAAATATACAGGGTGTAAATGTGCATTCCCGCCATATTTACAGAAGTAGTAGTTTATAATACTACAAATTGTTTCAGCATATACAAAAAATCTGATATTTGAAGGACTACGAGTTATGGTATGAAACTCTTTTGGAGTTCATGTAAGAATAAACCAGTTTTATGTAAGATCGCAGTGGAACAAACCGTACGAGAACATAACTGACAGACGCGAGCGGTTTCGACTAAACAGTTCACTCCTTCTTTCAATGATTCATTCATGCGTATAGCTGACTACACAGCCAGCTGATTTCAGATTTCCCTTCCTACTTTAGGAGGACCTACAAAAATACTAAATTTCCGCATTTACACTTTTATTACTTTGAGATAGCTGTGTAAAGTACTTTATGTGCGTTTACAGTATTTTTGGCGTAGTTAAAAGTCTGAAATCAGCATTACACATTATTGTTATTTACAAAAAAATTCACAAATTTACAAAAACTTACAGTTTCAAACGCTGCCAGAACTCTTTCACGCAACACATCAACACTATCAATTTCTTCCGTGTACACTAAACGTTTCACGTCGCCCCACAAGCATTATGTCCCGGGTCGGTCTCGGACTGTTCGGAAACATTTCCACGAACATTTCACAGGCTTGTCGCAAACGGCTTGTTTGCACGGCGGTGGCGCGACGGCGCCAACGGCGATGCGTAAGCGTGGCGCAGAGGTCACTGAGCGAGAGTCGACTCGACTGTCACTCACGGCAGCGCGGCGGCAACTGACTGAACTGATTGAACGCAGCCAAAGCCAAAGGGAAGACCGACTCGTTTGAACTATGCCGACACAGGCGTGCGCACCGCTGGTATTAGTGATGTACGCGGTCGATAAAATGTAGAGGTGCCAACGCAGTAAAAATATGAAATCATTAAAAATAATTAAAAAAAAAAAATTATTTTTTTATTGATTCGTACTCAGCATCAGATGTATAGTTACCTCTGTAAATATGGCGGGAATGCAAATTTACACCCTGTAAAGTATATTTATGTGTGGTACGTGTAATCGAATCCAAAAGTGATCAATGTCAAGTTACGCTCCGACAGGGTTCCCTACGCCTCGCGCATTGTGACTTGTGATGTCAAACAAACTGAGTCGGTCAACCGATGTATGTACTGTGTTTTGTATGTATTACGTGTGCTGATGATTTTTATCCGCGGGGTTGATGACCTCGATCCCCGCAGGCTTGCGGGATTGGATTCCCTAGTCCGGGGTGTACCTATACTCGTAGTGTGACAGAAATTACGTGTTCTTTGTGAGTGAATATAATTAATGAAAATATTGCTTGCTGCAGAGGTATAATTGCCAAACAACATACGATTTAAGTTCATAGTATATAGTTTAGTTTAGTTTTAGATATTTATTACATGTCACAAATTCATAAACATATCAGGTCAGGTGAACACTAGGCCAAAGCTCGGACGAAGCTTGAACCGATGGTTCAATTAATGTTGAATCGAGCCTTGGAAAACGACCATAGACGAAGCATAGACTTTACTAGTCAACATCCTTCTAGCTTGGTCTTTAGATTCAATGTCCCTCTTACCATTCGGTGACCGCTTCCTGTTTTTACTGAGTTGATCACAGATACATAATTGAATATTTGCCGTCTCGTCGACATTTCCGTTTTTTTTGACTTTTTGAAAAAGGAGTTCATCATAGAGAGGCTCTCCTTCTCTATAAAGTAGGCCAGCATCTGACCACGTGCATTTCTTTCTCCGTATCCAAATTGCCCCACTCTCAGCTCACCATCGCTCCGTTTGTCCAGTTTCGCTTTGAACTCCCCCATAGCAGCAGAAATAAATGCTCTTAAAAAGGTACGTTTTAGAAATCGTGAATGCGCGTGCGCTCAAATTTGACGGATTAGGTTTGAAGTTCATTAGCAGTTTTGCGCGTAACAAAAGTTTATCACACAATTGTCTTTTTTTATTTCAACATCTAAATTTTGAATTCAAAACTAGCCGCTATCAAGCTTTGAAAAATTTTACATGTATTAAATAGATCTCTATCAATTCGAACTTAGCTTCCAGTAACTATACAGTGCAGACGTATGGAAAGAGACTAATCTTACATACCAGCAGAGAAGACGCTACGACCTTTCGATGAAGTCAAGAGTCTTTTCCATGTAATTTGTTCGCATGAGAATTCCATGTAAACTTGTTCGCATGGGATTTTTTTAAATCGTTCCTCGTTGCGTCCAAAAAGGTTCGTCTGAATGGACGTAACAACACCTTCCAATTTTACCTACTTTTCTTGTCGTCGTTACGGATGACAATGAAAATCTGAGGGAGATAAGTACAGTCAGCAACAAAAAGCCTTTAAAATTTAATAAATTTTAAAAGTTTTTAAGATAAATAACGTCAAGACTCTAAAATAAAATAACATGTCATTAGTATAAGATATAATATAAATCAACATCACAAAATTATAAAACTACATACCTACCTAATTATAATCAACAATGTCCAAATGTTAAATATTTGGCTTATCTTCAGAATTTTAAAATTCTCGTGTCACAGTGTTAGTAGCCATACTCCTCCGAAACGGTTAGATGGATTTCCATAAAAATTTCTGTTTATATTCGGTAGGTCTGAAGATAGGTATAGAATTTTTTTCACCGGGATCTGAGCGGGCGAAGCCGCGGGAAACAGCTAGTTAGTTATCTTATATAACAAATCAGCATAAAAAATATAAAAATATACCTAATAATAATCAACAATATTTTAATGTGTCAAGCGTTTGGCTTATTACAATCTTAAATTATCTAAAGAAAATAAACATATTAGTGTAGGTACCGAAAACTTAAAGGACATGATTAGTCAACGAAACTGAATAACGTATAAATAATCTAATCTAGACGAGTTAATATGGAGATGTCGATTTACTTTTTCGTTTGCCGAAAATGTTTCTTTGGAAAAGTTAGTCAGTTTCCTCGCCGAGATGTTATTATTTTATATCCAGTTTCGTTTCGTGAACTAGACGGACCTGCTGGTGATCCACTCCCTGAAAATATTTATTACAATTTTATTGTTATCTGTAACCAAATCGAGTAATTATGAAAATAACTCTCGGTACTTATTAGGAATTATTGCATGAACCATAGCCAACCAGAAGTATTGAAAATCTAAGATTGTTTGGAAATTAATGATGCTAAATCAGTAGCTAAAAACATTACACTCCTTTTTGGGCAGTTGTAATAAAATTCAAGTTTAATAATAATTTATTGAATAAACAATTATGTATATTGTTATTTTAATTACATAACAAAGAAAGTAAAATAACCTTAGTTTAATTTTTTTAATTTAATTATAATTCCTGTCCCTACTGGTTACTTAAAAATTTATATGAACGGAACCCTTATAGGGGTCTCTCTTCGCGAGAGCAATCATTCTGCGATCATCTTGTGGGGTTGTTTTTCTCGGTCTCTTCTTTCTAGGCACACTTTCAGTTGTGTTATGCGTTTTGAAATATGCCACGGCATTGTAGACCATGTTTTTGGAACATGTTTATAAAATAATAAAAATAAATCTACAGGTGTTATTTATTTTACAAGAATAAGTGTTATGAAATTGTTTACCTATATGTTAAACAAAAAAAATGTTTACAATATATTTACTTACCTCCAGCATACATAAAAACACTAAAAGCATCCACATTTTTATAAAAATCGACCAAGTGTGACTAGTACTCGCACTAAGGAGTCCGAACTGAATGACAAAATAACATTAAATTTTACGACGGCACAGGTAAGACTGACGTCACTCACTAAAAGGTCATTATTGAATGAATGAATGCCAATGAATGTAAAAAGGAAGAGATAGCAATATAAGTGAAAAGAAAGAGATATTGCTGTATTGTATAGAATAAACCTGTTTTTAGAACTCGACTCATGATGGTCATGTCCAACTTTGCATGTTACTTTATTGAAACTTTGTAGTTGGTTTTTATTTTAATATTTTATTCAAGTAATATAAAATAAGTAAAGTTATATTGTGTTAGTAATATTAACTCGTTTTAAGCTGACTGTACTTTGTACATACAATGCGAACGAAAAAATGACAAGAAAAGTAGGTAAAATAGGCAACATGCAATATTTTTATTTTTGCTTTTTTTTGCTTGCATTTTAAAGAACTCCATGCAGAATAAACCAGGAGTATATTAAAAAAATAAAAAAGCTTGTTTTTTTAATTTTAAATGCGGTTTTAAAGTAACCGTATAAATTTTCGCGCGCAAACGGACGTATAGTTGCGATGACGTCACTCCTGTCTGTCACTCAGACCAAAGAGAATATAATACATTACAATGTATTATACTTTCTGTCCCTACTGGTTACTTAAAAATTTATATGAACGGAACCCTTATAGGGGTCTCTCTTCGCGAGAGCAATCATTCTGCGATCATCTTGTGGGGTTGTTTTTCTCGGTCTCTTCTTTCTAGGCACACTTTCAGTTGTGTTATGCGTTTTGAAATATGCCACGGCATTGTAGACCATGTTTTTGGAACATGTTTATAAAATAATAAAAATAAATCTACAGGTGTTATTTATTTTACAAGAATAAGTGTTATGAAATTGTTTACCTATATGTTAAACAAAAAAAATGTTTACAATATATTTACTTACCTCCAGCATACATAAAAACACTAAAAGCATCCACATTTTTATAAAAATCGACCAAGTGTGACTAGTACTCGCACTAAGGAGTCCGAACTGAATGACAAAATAACATTAAATTTTACGACGGCACAGGTAAGACTGACGTCACTCACTAAAAGGTCATTATTGAATGAATGAATGCCAATGAATGTAAAAAGGAAGAGATAGCAATATAAGTGAAAAGAAAGAGATATTGCTGTATTGTATAGAATAAACCTGTTTTTAGAACTCGACTCATGATGGTCATGTCCAACTTTGCATGTTACTTTATTGAAACTTTGTAGTTGGTTTTTATTTTAATATTTTATTCAAGTAATATAAAATAAGTAAAGTTATATTGTGTTAGTAATATTAACTCGTTTTAAGCTGACTGTACTTTGTACATACAATGCGAACGAAAAAATGACAAGAAAAGTAGGTAAAATAGGCAACATGCAATATTTTTATTTTTGCTTTTTTTTGCTTGCATTTTAAAGAACTCCATGCAGAATAAACCAGGAGTATATTAAAAAAATAAAAAAGCTTGTTTTTTTAATTTTAAATGCGGTTTTAAAGTAACCGTATAAATTTTCGCGCGCAAACGGACGTATAGTTGCGATGACGTCACTCCTGTCTGTCACTCAGACCAAAGAGAATATAATACATTACAATGTATTATACTTTCTTTGGTCTGAGTGACAGACAGCAGTGACCAAAGAGAATATAATACATTACAATTACAATAAATTACAATGTATAATATTTTTCTTTGGTCTGAGTGACAGACAGCAGTGACCAAAGAGAATATAATACATTACAATTACAATAAATTACAATGTATTATATTCTCTTTGGTCTGAGTGACAGACAGGAGTGACGTCATCGGAACTATACGTCCGTTTGCGCGCGAAAATTTAAACGGTTACTTTAAAACCGCATTTAAAATTAAAAAAACAAGTTTTTTTATTTTTTTAATATCATCATCATCATCATCATCATCATATCAGCCGAAGGAAGTCCACTGCTGGACATAGGCCTCCCCCAAGGATCTCCACGACGACCGGTTCTGCGCTGCCCGCATCCAACGGCTTCCCGCGACCTTCACCAGGTCATCGGTCCACCGAGTGGGAGGCCTGCCTACACTACGCTTTCCGGTGCGTGGTCGCCACTCGAGAACTTTGCTGCCCCAACGGCCATCTGTTCTACGAGCAATGTGCCCCGCCCACTGCCACTTAAGTTTAGCAATTCTGAGAGCTATGTCGGTTACTTTGGTTCTCTTACGGATCTCCTCGTTTCTGATTCGATCACGCAGAGAAACTCCGAGCATAGCACGCTCCATTGCCCTTTGGGTGACCTTGAGCCTTCTTATGAGGCCCATAGTAAGCGACCATGTCTCAGTTCCGTACGTCATCACTGGCAACACACATTGGTCGAAGACCTTGGTCTTAAGACACTGCGGTTTTTTAATATACTCCTGGTTTATTCTGCATGGAGTTCTTTAAAATGAAAGCAAAAATAAAAATATTGCATGTTGCCTATTGGATGGTGCTGTTACGTCCATTCGTACGAAACTTTTTGTACGTAGCGACGAACGACTCATTATTTTTTAACCACAAGTGACGACCAATTTTGTGCATTTTTGTATGGAGAGTCCATTTTTTTTAAGAATTGCCTATGCATTCTTCGGGGAAAGTTGTTCAGTATGATGAGTAGAACTCCCAGTTAACGGGTACTACACCAATTTTGTTACACTCTGTATAGCCCCTGTCCCTGTATTTTATTGTATTGCAATATAGATATTATACAGTAAACCCATGTCAGTGATTTATCGGTACCTAAGTACTTAGTTAATACTTTTTCCCAGTGGGCGAAGGTGAAGGCAAACAGGAGAAGCCAACAGAGCCACAGCCTCCGAAGCTGCCCCCAGAACCTGTTTCCACGTGGCAGGCCCCGCCGCCGATACCGGTTGAGAGGCCCGGCCAGGGGGTCAATAAGAAGGTATAACTGCAGCTACGAGTATATTCAATATCTATCTATGCAACTAACCGCCTCGGTGGTGTAATAGTTAGTCTATTCGCTTCACACCAGGAGGTCGCGGGTTCGATTCTCAGGGGAGTCTGACTTTGTAAGGCTCGGTTTGGTTGGTGTTAGGGCACTTTTTATCCTAGCTATCGAATTCTTGCCTCCTAATATTAATACAGTATTGATGTGTTCCGGCATGAAGATATAAGATAGCTATCCGCGCAATCTACCAGATGCTATCACGATTTTCCGAACTTTAAGTAGGAGAGCAATTTCGTGATCAAGAGTTCTTAATTTATTCCACAAAAATGTAATCTATATGAGTGTATCCTTATGCAATGCGCTACCAGGAAATATCAAAATGCTGTCTTTGCCAAGGTTTAAAACAAGTGTTTACAATTTACTGATTGAAAAATGTTATTACAGTATCGATGAATTTATGAAAGAAAAAGTGGAGCGATTTTGTAAAAACTGACTCGACATAGTTAGCAGATTATTTTGATTAATTTAATTCTTTGACATTATCTTTAATTAATTAACATATAATATTGCATGCTTTTTTAAGGCAGGTTTTTGCGAACATAGTACAATTTATTAAAGAATTAATGTAAACCAATAATCAGCAATAAAATATTTGAGTTTGAGTTTATTTCTGATGCTGTTCTCATCCCTATTCACACGTTAACCTGGCCCCAAACTGTACTATGGGAACCAGACAGTGGTATACGTACTTAAATATATATCTATATTCAATTGCCGCATGTGTATGAAAGATCGTGACTTGCGAACGGATTGATCGATTTTGCCGTTTCTAGGGTTCCGTACCCAAAGGGTAAAACGGGACCCTATTACTAAGACTTCGCTGTCCGTCCGTCTGTCCGTCTGTCCGTCTGTCACCAGGCTGCATTTCATGAACCGCGACAGCTAGACAGTTGAAATTATCACAGATTAACAACAAATACTAAAAATTAGAAGCGGATTGTTTTTTTTTAAATTAATAATTATATTTCCTCGCATGTTTGAGAAACAATTGTTGTTTGCCAAATCTGTACAATTCCCAGCGAACAGACGGCTGTGACCCTTCGATTTGGCAACCATAATGAAGTGCCAACCGTATTCTGCAGACGTACTACGTGTGCAACCTGCCTGGGGACCCTTGGGTGTGTCTGCCGGACCTGAGTCCAGTGCAGGTCCGCGTGGCCCGGCTGGCCGTGCACGTGATGACCGGGGACTTGGATGCTGAGGTAAAGTGTCTCTCTTCGAAGGTGTTATTAAGATCGAACTCACTAACTATACAGGACCCAAAGTAATATTTAAAACATACATATGAGTAGTATTTGTTTTTGACGAGTTTAAGTGAATGTCTAGATACTAAAAGGACACTTGTCACCCATAAATTACAAAGTAAATTTTTCCGTTTTGTGTCCGGAGCTCATACAAAATCAGAAACAAAAAACTGTTCGCTGCCTGTACGTTGACATTTGAATTTAAAATAAGAGCTTGGAATTTTATTTGTTGGACACTTCTAAAGGCTTTAAGATGCGTCTATCCGAGCAGGTTGATACGTGTTAAAATGATATCAAACGTAAGTCAATTCATTTTAAGTTCAAATCAATGCGGGCTTCGACTTGGCTGTTAGGTTGAAACCGAACGGCCAATTCTCGATTTATACATGTTTTTATTACTTTTCTTCACTTTTAAATAACTTTAAAAAAATGTGGTCAATTGAAATGAAAAGAGTTCAAGTCACCGATTTTTGTGTGTTAGTTTCATTCAAGTGTTAACTATTTGTTTTCGAGAAATTTTGCAATTAATGCCAAAACAGGGTCTACAGTATATTTTTTTACATCAGTAGTGGTAATATTTTTAAAATTGTATTTAATTAAATCGATTTTTTATTACTTTTGGTATATTATATATATTTTACACCGTGATAGGTTTACAAAGTCTTTCAATAATTTAAATTGAATATTGTCATCTGCCCCATCTTAGGGCCTAAACTTTGTGTATAAATATTAGTGAGTTTATGAAACATAAATACTTAGTTGTGGAAAAGCTTGGCGTGGCTATATAAAGTCTAACAAAATTAGCTGAAACTATTTTAACTGGTGCTTCTACCCATGAAACTGAACAACTTTCCCCATGGAACCCATAGTCAAATCCCAAAAAAAAATTGGCTCTCCCATACTAACTCGATCAGCTAATCAGCCAACTTAGTATGGGAAGTTCAATTTTTTTTTTGAGAATTGACTATGGGTTTCATGGGGAAAGTTGTTCAGTTTCATGGACAGAAGCACCAGTTAAAATAGTTTCAGCTAATTTTGTTAGACCTTATATACGTGTAAGTTATTAGTATACAGGGTATTTTTTAACACCAAGCAAGCTGTGAGGGGGGGCTCTACTCATGAAACTGAACAAATTTCCCCCAGAAACCCATATTAAATTCGCAATTTTTTCCGATTAGCCAACTTTGTATGGAGAGTCAATTTTTTTTGCGACTTCAGTATGGGTTTCTTGAGGGAAGTTGTTCAGTTTCATGAGTAGAGCCCATCCCTAAACGGCTTGCTTGGTGTTAAAAAAAACCACTCTGTATACAGCTACTGAGGCTCTTGAGACACATGATTAGCAGGTCCGGCCCTAGCCCTTGAGCAGGGTATAGCCAGATGGTCTTTCAGCGCCCTTGGGTCTAAGGATTTTTGAAAATCAGATGTGACAACATTGCTCCACGCCTCTCAAAAAGCGCCATCAATATTTAATTTTGCGCCGGAAATTGTTTTTCGCATTTTGCTTTTTGGCGCCCCTTCCTACCTGGCGCCTAGAGCGACCGCTCCTTTGCGCTGTTAGGTAGGTTGCTCACTAGAACCTTTTGGAAACTTACTCTTTCTTAAATCAGTTTAGATTAGAATAAATACCATAAATATATCATCAGTATCATCCTAAAATAATTTACAGAAAACTCCTAAACACACAGGTGATCCTTTTCCCGCCGTTTGAAGGCACGGAACGAAACTACCTGCGCGCACAGATCGCCCGCATCGCCGCCGCCACCGGTGTCTCACCTCAAGGCTTCTACACGTTCGGCTCTGGGGAAGAGGAGGACATTGATATGGAGGAAGGGATGGGTAAGGGACAACATAGAACAGAATTTAAGATAGATATCTCAGAATCGCCGCCGCCACCGGCGTCTCACCTCAAGGCTTCTACACGTTCGGCTCTGGGGAAGAGGAGGACATTGACATGGAGGAAGGGATGGGTGAGTGACAACATAGAACAGAATTTTTGATAGATATCTCAGCATCGCCGCCGCCACCGCCGTGTCCCATCAAGGCTTCTACTCGTTCGGCTCTGTGAAATAGGAGAACATTGACATGGACGAAGGGATGGGTGAGTGACAACATAGAACAGAATTTTAGATAGATATCTCAGCATCGTCGCCGCCACCCTCGTATCCCCTTAAGGCTTCTACACGTTCGACTCTGGGGAAGAGGAGGACATTGACATGGACGAAGGGATGGGTGAGTGACAACATAGAACAGAATCTTAGATAGATATCTCAGCATCACCGCCGCCACCGCCGTCTCCCCTCAAAGCTTCTACTCGTTCGGCTCTGGAGAAGAGGAGGTCATTGACATGGAGGAAGTCCTGAGTGAGTGACAACATAGAACAGAATGTTATACAGATAGCTCGGAATCGGCGCCGCCACCGGCGTCTCCCCTCAAGGCTTCTACTCGTTAAGCTCTGGTGGAAGAGGAGGATATTGATATAGTGGAATAGATGGGTGCGTAACACGAATTTATGACAAGCGCTTCTACACAATCTGTGAACTGTAACTGAATGACTACATTACACATCACAATTTTAGATAGATATCCCCTCAACGCCGCCTAATATATATACTTTGACGCCGCCACCACCACCGTCTCCCCTCTAGGCTTCTACACGTTTGGGTCTGGTGAAGGAAAGGACATATATGTAGACGAACGGAGAGGTGAGTGACAAAACATTAGATAATGTTAGATACAGTCTGTCCAAAAAGAATTGAACATTCCAAACACATCCAACAAATAAGAATTCAGAATAGGGTTGACGACAGCATCAGAAATAAATTATGAACTCTTGATCACTAACGTCGGAAAACCTTACTCGTTTTGTTTTTCATCAAGTCTTCGATTTTAATTCACAAAAATTACAAAATAAGTACATAAATGACTCTGCAAAACTATGACGTCACGCCTAGGTATTTCAAACATTTTTAGAACAAAATGTCGTTTTTGACAGATATTTAAAAGTAAGTAAATCAGATGACTAGCATTCGTCATCCCTATTATGAGTTTGTCATTAAAAAGCACTGTAGTTCTAACAAAATTCACTTTTGATTCTACAGGCTTGTCATATCCTCGTATCGCCGCCACCACAGAATTTCTTATCACAGAGAACAAATAATCGAATCCTTTCGTAGCACCCTGAAATCATTTTCCCCCTTTTTCCTTTCCTTTTCTGACTTTACTTACTGTTCCTTCCAATGCCAGGTGACTTGGAGTTCAATCCGAACCCGTACTACCAGGGGCACACGATCAAGGACCTCCTGGACCCGAACCTGACGTACTGGGTTCACCACGAGAAGCACATCCTCAAACAGGGCCGAACTATCTGGTGGAACCCCAGTGCGGGCTTGGTTAGGAGAAAAGCATTTATTGAAGTTTATTGTAGCTTCTCTTTGTTTTTGGAATACGGAGGAAAATGGCAGAGTTTGCAATTTCCTAAATAAAATTTAAAATAGTGCGTGCTGGAAAGGCATCGGGAGCTGGTTGTCGGATACTCTGTCGACAAACTGACTGCAGTCACTAGTTGCACTTTAACTCTTTCTTCCAAAAAACTTCACCATCATCATCATCATATCAGCTGAAAGACGTCCACTGCTGGACAAAGGGGAGGCTTTTATAATTTTCATTATCACCATGTCAGCTCATATACGTCCCCACCGAGGGGCTCAAGCCTACCCTGAATTAGGGCGATCGGGCCTTAGTCGACCACGCGGGCCCAGTGCGGGTTGGTCGACTTCACACACAACCTGCGAGTTTCTTCGCAGGCGTGTGCAGATTTCCTCACGATGTTTTCCTTCACCGTAAGAGCGTCTGACATATGAAATCTAAATTCGTAATCACATTGTTACGTGGCAGGATTCGAACAGCGACCCCACGGACAGGAGGCGGCGGCCCTAGCTGTTACGCCACCAACGCTTTTGGGATTTTACGTGTTGTCAATAAATAATGGTCATTTTAAGGTTTTTATAGTAATCTAGAAATCTCATCTTTTTTAAAACAGATTCCATGATTTCTTTTGCCTACTCTGTAATCTCTGTTTCCCTGAATATCGAGTAAAAATTAATACAAATTATACAAAATTGCAGTGGATTACGAAAGGTTTAAGGAAATCTAGTACGACTAAACGAAAATTAAGACACGTACACTACAAAAATAAAAATGATAACACCACGAAACATAAATACCGGGCCTATAATAAATTGTTTCAGACCTGCGTGACTACGGCAAAGAAATTAGTTAATAATAAATATATAAAAAAATCAAAAAATAAATGCAAGGCAACTTGGGAAGTTATTCAAGATAAACAAAATAACCTACAATTTAATAAGGAAATTAATTACATTGAAATGGATGGACTGAATAGTAAATCCCAAAGAAATAGCTAACGCCTTCAATGAGCATCTAGTTAGTTCTACAAAATTTATACCTCCTAGACTCGTTCCTAATCACACATTTGAATCAAGTACTAATATAAACAATAGCCTTTTCTTGTTGCCATGTACGACTGATGAATTAATAAGAACTGTTCAATCACTGAATAATACCAAAGCAGTAGGTTTTGACCACATTACAACAGAAATTTTAAAAATATGTATAAGATTAATTGCCCCAATATTAACACACATCATCAACTTATCTTTTACCCAAGGATGTTTTCCAGAACGCTTGAAACGATCCGTAGTAAAACCAATGCTTAAAAAAGGAAATCCTGAGAATGTCCAAAATTACCGCCCAATAACACTGATCTCAATCTTTTCAAAAATTTTTGAAAAAGTTTTTTACAGTAGAGTATCATCATTCATTGATAAACATAATATTATAACTGCAGAACAAAACGGCTATCAAAAACAAAAATCAACTACTCATGCAGCATATATGTTGATGCATTCAGTCACAGAATATATTGATAAGGGAATTACTGTAACACTATTTGATATGAAAAGTGCCTTTGATTATGTTAACCACGAAATGTTACTAAAAAATTGCGAGAGGATTGGGATCAGAGGAAACCCTTTAGAGTGGATTAAAAGTTATTTGCATAACCGTATACAATGCGTGGAAATTGAAAAAAATAACGATCTTAACGAAAAGGTAACTTACCGCTCTTCTTATCAATATAATAAGACAGGAGTCCCACAGGGAAGTATACTCGGCCCTTTGTTATTCATTATATATATTAATCACCTCCCAAAAGTAACAAACTATAAAATGATACTATTCGCGGATGATATATCCCTGGTAATTCCAGACAACGATAAATCGGTTCCCTTTGAAAATAAAGTCAATAGATCTATAAATTGTATAAATGAATGGCTTACAGATAATAACCTAAAACTTAACATTTCGAAAACCCATTATTTACAATTCTCTAATTACAAAACAAAAAAGGAAAACATATCACTAGAAATTGAAGGACAACCTATTAAGCGTATAAAACAAGTAAAGTTCTTGGGTATCATGCTAGACGAATACTGTACATGGAAACAACATGTTCAACTAGTTTGCAGTAAATTGGATCGGTTCGTGTATGCATTGGGGAGGCTAAGAAGAGAGGCCGGAAGGAGCACTGCGTTAACTGCTTACCATGGATATGTTGTCTCAGTCCTTAGGTAGGTCTCCTGATATGGGGAAATTCTACTGATATAAAAAGAGTATTCATAGTACAAAAGAAATGTGTAAGGGCAGTGTCCGGAATAGGCCCCAGAGATTCATGTCTACCTCTTTTCCGAGAACTCAAACTATTAACACTTACAAGTCTTTACATTCTGGAAGTTGGGATTTTTGTAAGGAAATACCCTGGATATTTCAGTCATCCTGTATCAAATCATAGACTGAGAAATAGAGACCTCACTAAAATTGTAATACCAACGTATAGAACTACGCTCTATGAAAAAAATTGCCATCTTAATACTATTAGAGTATACAACAAAATCCCTACTGTATTAAGGCAGCTTCCAACTAAGATTTTCATCAACAGGTTACGTGAATGGCTAATTGATAAATGTTATTACTCGCTTAGTGAATATTTCATGGATTCTGGATAAGACTATGACTGACTTAATGGGTAACCAAATATTTGCATGCCATTTTGTGGTAGAATGTACTGAGACTGTAATTATAAATAAGAACAATATCTGTTAAATAACGTATGTTCTCAGCAAATAAATATATTGTATTGTATTGTATAAAATAAATAATTTTGAAATAGTAGTTTATGAAACTGTTGCTCTATCTCTCTCTCTTATCGTTATACGACGGTTGCCTATTGAGGGGTATTAAAACACGAGAATGACTTTAAAACACGTACCTTGGCAAGGTTTTCAATCGACTTCAAAAAGGAGGAGGTTCTCAATTGGACTGTATGCTTTTTTTTGTATGTTTGTTACGCGATATCTCCGCCGATTGTGAACCGATTTTCAAAATTCTTTTTTTATTCGAAAGATTACACTCCCGAGGGGGTCCCATTGTCACCAAATCAGGATCTGATGATGGAATCCCAGGGAAATCGAGGGCAACCCTCAAATTTTATAGGCACGTTTTACGTGTTTCATGTATTTTCTAAAATTTGTAAAGAATTTGCATCTAGTTGGTGAGCTCATGAAGGAAGGTACAACTCCTTAACGGTTAGGAGTTGGAGGATAATTCTTGAAATATTTTACGTAGATACGTAGGTACGTATAGACCGATAGTTGTATTCTTTCAGGTTATTCAGATGAGCACATGGTGGAAGATTTAACTCCTTAACTTTGATGCTGTCTAGATGATGATGGAAGCCAGAGGAATCTATATCTGTTAATGAAACACATGCATTATGTTTTGTTGGTTCCTATTGCCGAGTGTGTGATTGAGGGTAACGTTTTTAGACAAATAGCAATATCACTAAAAATAAAAAAACCGACTTCAAAATGAAATTCACTCAAAAGTATGAAATAATATTATTATACTTAGATACACGACATTCACCAACAATAACGCAATCCAAGTGGTACGATTTAAATTAGGGGCCTAAATTTATTTTTGAGGTCGGTACCAGCACATGGCACATTTTACTTATAGCATTGCTGACACCGACCTCAAAAATAAATTTAGGCCCCTAATTTAAAACGTACCCACTTGGATTTCGTTATTGTTGGTTAATGTGTATCTAAGTATAATAATATTATTTCATACTTTTGAGTGAATTTCATTTTGAAGTCGGTTTTTAGTTTTTTAAACTTTTTTTTTAATAGTATCATACGAGTGTTTTAATACCTAGTTATGTGCAGTTTCATACACTATTTTATCTAATCTCATACATTGGGAATAAACATACTAAATAAAAGATTAAAACACAGTTAAAACAGTAAGAAAATCATTTTCCCACCAAATTCAGTACCAAGCACGTCACCGCGCATGCGCTGTTGCAGATAGGTAAAACAATGACGAAGAAAAAAGGCTCGATGGGTAAAAATTGTAAAAAAATATTTTTGTATTAATGCCATAAAAATTGCGCGCCCCGCATATATGCGTTCCATTATAAGAAAATAATTAATGGAATCTCCTTGGCTTTATTAAATTTTTGGATTTTACCTGTATCGTAATCGTAGATCGTAATGGTATTTTTTTTATAACATTATTTGGTTAGAGGAAAAGTGATATAATATCTACATATATTCTTTTTCAATTTCGATATGGTGTTCAATAAAGTATATTTAATATAAACTCGTTTTTAAGTTTATAATTCGAATTTTAAGATATGAGTATAAGATAATAGAAATTATTAAGTACACTGCCTATTATTTTGTGTCTTGCTTGTGTGTGTAAAGTTTCATTACAATCAGCCCATCCCTTTTCAAGAAATTTCAATCTTAGTTTGTATGGGAAATGAGTTTCAGTGAGGCGTCTAGATATAAGGGAAATAATTATATATAACGCGAATTCATTGGTTTTATCTTAGCGAATTTAGTTTTAGACAATTCTAGCTAGATCTTCTTATTCATGCGAAAATAGATCTCAACTTAAATAACAGTAAAAAATAAGATAAATGTTTTTTTTTTTACTTTCGAGCGACGAAGGATTGAAGAAAATATTGTGATGGCAAAAAAATTGAAGTTGGGCTAATGATGGGGATCGATTGTCTTAAATAATAGCAAAGTATACATATTAGTACTAACATACAGTGGGACACTCCCTGCCGCTCTCTGGATTCCGACCTCACCCCCTCGTCTCCCAGGTTGATACAGATTGGTTTAAGTTTGATTCTCGAACGTATAGAATTTCGCCGTGATTTCATTTGATTCGTTTTTTTTTTAGAAATGTCATTTCTCGCCCGTTGTATGAAGTGTCCGGGGTGTGCTTAATAGAGTGTAAAAAAATAAAAAATGCATGATAGGTTATTCATGTGTGTGTGCGTCCGTCGGTACTCTGGCGTCTAAGCTACTGGACGGATTTTATTTTTATATCTCTAGCCTTTTTTTCAAGTTTCTATCTTGATTTTAACTCCTTGGTATCTTTTTGCTACTATGTACCTAAGCGTACTTTTTAATGTTGATTTCTGTATGCCAGATAGTGAAAGTATGCATAACATGTCTGTACAATTTTTTTTTTTATAATCGGAATATTATGTTTATTTATCCGAAGAAATCGCTTTTCCGAATGTCCATATCTTTAGTCATTTATAGTTCGGATAATCAAGGTTCTACAATCCAATCCTCTACTTCATTTTTATACAATTCGAGAAGGAGAAAATATTCCTTGAATTTATTTAAACAGGACGAAGCGTTAGAAGAAGAGGACGACGAAGGCCCCCCACCAGCGATCCCTGAAGTGGGACCCCCGCTGTTCTCGTCGCTCGCGGAGGACGCCAGGCTGGAGGGCATGCCGTCGTGGATCCCCCGCGTCAGCTCCGTACTGGCACCGGACCGCGCGATAGCAACTCTTAGAAGTAACATCTGGCCGGGGGCCGTGGCGTATGCTACCAATGGAAAGTGAGAACTCTCTCGTGATCACAGAATATAGGATTGATGATACCGCTGGTGAAGGGCGCGGGAAGCCTCTGGATGCGGGTAGCGCAGAATCGGTCGTCGTGGAAATCCTTGGGGGAGGCCTTTGTCCAGCAGTGGACGTCCTTCGGCTGGTATGATAATATCAAAAAGCCGCTGCATACATGCCTCAGAAGCGTGCAAAGTAGATTCCTCAACATCTTCCGGATAATGTTAAACGTCGTAATTGATATCGCTAATAAACCGAATTCAATCGCAACAACCATGTACAATTTTGCAACATGTTTGTTTGTCAACTTTATAAAAACAGCTAACTTCCCGTCCCGGCTAACTTCGTTCCACCTTACACTACACTACACTACCCTACCCTAAAACCTTCTCCTGACAATAACAAACTCAACAGAAAAAGAATTAGCCAAATCGGTCAAGCCGTTCTTGAGTTATAAATGGTGAAACTAACATAACTTTATTTTTTATATATTACTTTACCGATTTTGACACAATTTATATCGGACCATCCTGGAGGCATGACCTATCAACTAAAAACAGAATCGTTAAAATCGTCGAAGAAATCGCGTAACACACATAAAAAAACATATTACAGTCTAATTGAGAACCTCATGCTTCGAGGCAAAAAGTCGTTGGAAAAAGTCAATAATTTTTGTGACAAGTCAGAATGCATGTTATTAAGCTGCAGACTGAAGTACAAGCCGCTGAACTTCACCCCGTCACATGCCACACGCCATATTATTCCAATTTCTGTGCCGCACACCATTTAAATAGGTCCCATTTTGGGCGCCAAACAAATTTGGTTAGCGTTTCGTACCAGGTAACTTGCGGGGCACAGCCTTGCAAACTCCGCGAGTTTGCCAGGCTTGCTACAGGCTAGTACTGCTTGTACATACCTACGCCCGCCGTGCGACATCAAAGGCGTTGCGCTACTGTAAGCCATATCGTAATACTGTGCTATTACTAAGCATACCTAAAGGTTTTAAAAACCTTTCTGTCCGACTTTTAAAAGACTTTATCTTTCTTTTGAACCGTGATAGCTAGTTGGCTAAAAATTTACAGAATATGTGTTAATATGGGGGGTTTTCTAACCAATAATAATAATAATAAAAAAAAAGATTATGAGAATATTCCCATACAAAAAAAATGATTTTAAACCTACAATGGTGAAACTTGGTATAGTTTAGTACATATCCTGAAGTATAACAATAAATAATAAAAACCGACCAAGTGTGAGTCGTACTCACGCGAAGGAGTCTGAACTGAATGAAAAAAGTGCATTTTCTGTCGCTCGCATTGATTTCTTTTGTTTGAAATGAAAAGGTATCATTGTTATAAATACTTGTTTGGAGAGGTGCGGTGGTTCGGAAGTCTCGGTCTGCAAGTCCGACTTGTACTGTCTGGTTTTTTAATGCTCAACCTCAATTTTAAACCGACTTCAAAAAAGGAGGAGGTTTCTCAATTTGACCGTATATTTTTTTTAATTTTTTTTATCTATTTTCGCGGATAACTTCGTCGTTTATGAACCGATTTTGATGATTCTTTTTTGTTGGACAGAATATATCCCAAGGGTAGTACCATGATAAGGAAACCACGATCTGATGATGGAATCCTAGAGATATCGAGGGGAACCTTCGAAAATCGTAGTGGCGACTAGTGCGTTTGAAGTCGTTTTTTTTTTTGTTAAAAATTATTCTGGCAGAAAGTCGACGTAAATATACGTAACTCAAGTACCAGCCGCCAAAAGTTACGCCACTACAACCTCCACGGCCTCTTTTGATCGTTTTGTACCAAGAGTGCCCGAAAACACTCAAAAATTACACGTCGGATCTTTTATTTTAATAATAAGTACAGATGCCGCCGCCTCCTGTCCGGGCGTGGTTCGAATCCTGCCACGTACCAATGTGATTTCGAATTTAAATTTCATATGTAGGTTTATTCGACGCTCTTACGGCGAAGGAAAACATCTTGAGGAAACCTGCACACGCCTCCGGAGAAACTCGCAGGTTGTGTGTGAAGTCGACCAACCCCCACTGTGCCCGCGTGGTCGACTAAGGCCCGATCGCCCTAATTCAGGGTAGGCTCGAGCCCCTCGGTGGGGACGTATATGAGCTGATATGATGACAGATGCGGCATATTAGTTGAACAGTGCGCAGTGTCTTATTTTCAGGTCTCAATCGAAGTACGGTACGAGGAAGCGACGCAGGGGTTACGCGCATCGCAGTACGCCAGCCCCCCGCGAAACCCGTGCTACACCCGCGCCCTCCCTACCTGCGCGAACGACCGCCATTGTGTTCAACTTATACGCCGCGGATCGTATCTACCTATGTATGCATCGGGAAATCAGAGTGCATATACGTGGGCCGGAGCTTAATAAAGTTCATGCACCAAGCTAGTTTCACTCTGCTCCTGTCGCCAAATAAAATTACTTCCTACACTTTATTATTTTAACAGGAAGTCAGAGTGCATGTACGTGGGCCGGAGCTTAATAAAGTTTAAGCAACAAGCAAGTTTCACTCTGCTCCTGTCGGCAAATAAAATTACTTCCTAAACGTTTATTATTCTGGCAGAACGTCAGAGTGCACGTGGCCGGAGCTTAATAAAGTTCAAGCACCAAGCAAGTTTCACTCTGCTCCTGTCGCCAAATAAAATTACTTCCTAAACCTTTATTATTTTGGCAGGAAGTCAGAGTGCATGCACGTGGGCCGGAGCTTAATAAAGTTCAAGCACCAAGCAAGTTTCACTCTGCTCCTGTCGCCAAATAAAATTACTTCCTCAACTTTTATTACTCTGGCAGAAAGTCATAGTGCATACTCGTATACGTGGGCCGGAGCTTAGTAAAGTCCAAGCACCAAGCAAGTTTCACTCTGAAATAAAATTACTTCCTAAACTTTATTATTTTGGCAGGAAGTCAGAGTGCATGCACGTGGGCTGGGGCTTAATAAAGTTCAAGCAACTAGCAAGTTTCACTCTGCTCCTGTCGCCAAATAAAATTACTTCCTAAACTTTTATTATTCTGGCAGAACGTCAGAGTGCATATACGTGGGCCGGAGTTAATAAAGTTCAAGCACCAAGCAAGTTTCACTCTGCTCCTGTCGCCAAATAAAATTACTTCCTCAACTTTATTATTCTGGCAGGAAGTCAGAGTGCATGTACGTGGGCTGGGGGCTGAAGTTCGAGCCGCCCAACTTTACGCCGCTGCAGCTGCCGCGACCGCAAGATGAGTACCCCATTGGCCCGGAGGTCATGGAAATTGCTGATCCCACCTTCGCTGACGAGGAGGTTAGATTATGTTTTTTTGAAACTTGGTGGACTTTTACACATATTTGGTTCGGCAACCACTGAGCATGAATCACTACATCATCATCAGCATCATCATATAAGCCGAACGTCCATTGCTGGATAAAGGCCTCCCCTAAGGATTTCCACGAAATGTTCCCAGATGCCACCCCCTGCTTTGCCACCGGGGTGGCATCCGCTACTCCGCTACTCATGCAGTCAACCGTTGCCACCACCTGCTTGACTCCCGAAGTGGCATCCGCAACTCATGCAGTCGCAGTTAATACCACCAGCATTTCCAATCCCAGCCCAGTGACGGATTCTAAAGTGTACAATGAAACGTGAGAAAAAAACTCCCACTAGTTCTACGGTAGAATTGTTTAGTAAAACCACCTATAACAAAAAACCGAGATAAAAATACAATCAATAAAAGTCAAAGTATTTATGTTAACTTGTTTCATTTCAAAATAAAAATAAAAACATTATTTCCTTTAGTTTGGCTTAGTAATTTTAAATATAAAAAATTAAATACTCACTAAAAAGAGTCTTCAAGTGTTTCATTGTACACTTTAGAATCAGTCACTGGGCTGGGATTGGAAATGCTGGTCGTAACTGCGACTGCATGAGTAGCGGATGCCACTTCGGGAGTCAAGCAGGTGGTGGCAACTGTTGACTGCATTAGTAGCCGATTCCACCCCTGCGATGGCATCTGCTACTGCGTAGTAGCGGATGCCACCCCGGTGGCAAAGTAGGGGGTGGCATCTGGGAATATTTCATTTCCACGACGACCGGTCCTACGCTGCTCGCATCCATCGGCTTCCAGCGATCTTCACCAGGTCGTCGGCCCACCGCGTGGGAGGCCTGCCTACGCTACGTTTTCTGGTGCGCGGCCGCCACTCGAGAACTTTATTGCTCCAACGGCCATCTGCTCTACACTGAGCAGGTTTTATCGGCAACCAATAGGGACACAGCAATAAGTTAGATTAGGTTGTAAATCCAGCGTCTTCACGCGACCTTCACCAGGTCAGTCCACCGAGTGGGAGGCCTGCCTACGTTACGTTTTGCGGGCAGCGCAGGACCGGCCGTCGTGGAAATCCTTGGGGGAGGCCTTTGTCCAGCAGTGGACGTCCTTCGGCTGATATGATGATGATGATGAGGGTGTAAATGTAAAAGTTGTACCCTTTAGTACATCCTAGTCTTATCTACAATATTGTCTCTCTGGGTTGCCGTTGTCCGTGCGTCTGTTGCGGCCTTCAAACTATAACCTGGTACCTAGCACTGAGACCGATCAGGTTTTTTTATAGGTTTTTTCTAGTTCCAACAGCCGTTACTTAAAAAAAAATTAAGTAACGGTAATTCTTTAAAAAACCGCTATTTAAAAAAAAAAAGATACGTGAATTTCGGCTATTTATAAACTCATTTTTATAGAGTCAATACATGGCACAGCAATCATGCACACATGTACATTACACGCACACAGGTATTATATCTTTTGTTCTCGCCCTATGCTTCGGAAATTTTATAGCTTGATCGCTGCGACAGCTGTCATCTTAGTACATTTTGATGTGTAACATCTTTGCTCTCGCTTTCCTGCAATTTGTGGGAGTGATTTCGTGAAATGGGACGGAAAAGTGTCCCATGGGACGGAAATGTGTCCCAGGGAGTCGCGTTTTTTCAGGCTTTAAAAGCGCGGAAAAGGCAAAGGTATCTATGACCATACAACCTAGTCTGCCGTATCTTTGCCGTCCTTTTATAAAGTATTTTGAATTTTTATTTCGAATTTTTTATTTTTGTTCTATCTCTTTTACACTAATTGAACTTCCATCTATCTTACCTGCTGTCGCAGCGATCAACCTAAATTTTACGAACTATAGTAAGTCCATAGCCGCTAACAGTAGTAATGTAGCTACTAAATCTTTAATAGTTCTGCATTGTGATTTTATCGTTGAGCTTGTTTATAACTTCTAAAAGGAGAAGATTTTCTCGAGTCGACTGTTTTTTGTATGTTTGTCACGCAATATCTTCGCAGATTGTGAACCGATTTTCAGGATTTTTTTTTATTCGATAGGGTATGCTGCCGGGTTGGTCCCATATAAGTTTTACCAAAATCTCGGCGGAGTACTTTTTAAAAAATTAACAAAAACCAAAAGTAATAATACTAAACTGTACTAAGTTGTTGCGATGGAAGTTGTTTTTAAGGTTCCGTACCCAAAGGGTAAAAACGGGACCCTATTACTAAGACTTCACTGTCCGTCCGTCCGTCTGTCTGTCTGTCTGTCCGTCTGTCACCAGGCTATATTTCATGAACCGTGATAGCTAGACAGTTGAAATTTTCACAGATGATGCATTTCTTTGCCGCTATAACAAAAAATATAAAAAATTAGAAAAAGTGAAAAAATAAGGGGGTCTCCATACAAAAAAACATAAAGAAACTAGCGCCATCTAGTATGATGGTACGGAACCCTTTGTGTGCGGTTCTGACTAGCACTTGAATCGAACCCGCGACCTCCGGTGTAAAGCCAGTGAACTTTGCCTCTGGGCTACGGAGGCGGTAAACAGAACAGAAATGCCCGCTGACGGACGGACAGACGGACAGAGGCCCGTTTTTGTACGTCTAGTGTTTTCAATTATTGTTTGTTTGTATCTAGTTTAGGCAAACGTTCTGTATACCTATTGTGCTGTCGCGAATCCATATCATCATATCAGCCGAAAAACGTCCTCTGCCTCAAGGCCTCCCTTAAGGATTTCCACAACGACCGGTCCCGCGCTGCCCGCAACCATCTGCTTCCCGCGATCTTCACCAGGTCGTTGGTCCACCGCGTGGGAATCCATGTATGAAAGAACGATTTATTTATTTTATTGCTTAGGTACACAAACAAAAAATTAAAAAGAGAAGATATTTTTAATTAATTATTTGTTTTTTACCTATAAATACCTACTAGATAAGATAAGATAAGATAAACTTGTGAAACTGTGTAAAAACTACTACTAACAACATAGGAATATAATTATTTAAAAAAAGTAAAACACAAAAGCAATACAAAAGGCAATAAAGCTCAGCGTAATTTTTACCCAGCAAACCGCTGTTATTCTGCTATCACGATAGTAACCACTAAGAATATTGAGGTACACAGCTTGTTTACTATCTGTGGTCTACTCCGTCTGTATCTAACTTGTAATTACTTAAACAGGTAATTTTTATTCGCTCCTTCAAGATTCAAGGTATTTATTCAAAATAGGTGCAAATTACACTCTTTCTGATAGTCATAAAATAATAATAGCATAATTTCATTTGTGAAAAACCAAGAAATAAATCAAAATTCAATCCTTGAAATAAACCAGATTATGTCATTAGAACATGAAAACAATATGACACAAAAGTTGTACATAAAAATCATTGAATGTCATTGATAACTTTGACAAGAGTAGGCCAGTTCACACGGATAGCACCCGGTCACGAGTATAACACGAGAGTCAGCCATCGCTCCCATCAACCATATTATATTATTTTCCATATTCTTATTATTTTTTCCAAGTTTTTACCAACTAATGTACATTTCCCAGGCCTACCGCATCGCGCATCTCCCCCCTCCGCCACCCCCCGAGCTACCCGGAGAGGCAGAAGGCTTCGGCGAGGGCGAAGAAGAGGAGGATGAAGACGAGTAGAAGATATGACGTCATAGCTTACAGTAGGCGATAACAATTATAGGCCGTCGCGGTAAAGTGGAGTGCCGACGTTTAAAGTAGGATATTTTGTTGTTAATTATGTTATTGGTAATAGAGTATTGATGTTATAAAGTCGTTTTATCTACTCTTATATCGTAAAGTTCGATTTATAAACTTCAAAACGAATTTATATTGGCATACTTTATTAACACAATACCGAAAATTAAAAAAAAACACACACATTATTTCTCTAACAAAATAATGTTATATAGTTTTTTTTCCATTACGATACAAGTTAATCCAAAAACTTAATATCACTAACGAAGTTCCGTATTTTTTTTTTGTTGGAACGCAGCGGTTTGCGTCATTTTTACAGCATTACAAAAAGTTTTCATTCCAATTTTTACTTGTCTGTGACAGCGCCCGCTTTTACGCATGCGCGGTGATGTGCTAGGTTTTGGCGCCATTCATTGAATACCTTTTGTTGTAGTTACTGAATTTAGCATTCGTGCTTAAAAACGTCTGATATCAGTGAAAGCATTGTTTTTACCTGTCTGTGACAGCGTCCGCTTTAACGCAAGCGCGGTGATGTGCTGGGATTTGGCGCTATGACAAGTTTTGTTGTAGGTACTGAATTTCGTGGGAATTTTTTTTCTTACTCTTTTAACTTTAATCTTTGTTGTTTAGTTGATTCAATCCCAATGTATGAGATTAGATAAAGTAGTGTATGAAACTGCACATAACTAGGTATTTAAACACTCGTATGACACTATTAAAAACCTCGCTGAGGCTCGGTTTTTAAACTCATACTCTCGTATTTTAATACCCCTCATTATGCAACAGTTTCACAAACTACTATTATTTTGCTTTATTATGAAAATATCTAATAAATATAAGATTGCTCTCATTTTTAACACGCTTATATTAGCTTCACCTGTATATATATGTATGTTTGTTACCGACTCCTTTGCACTCGATTTTGACCGACTTTAAACGTACAGATTTAATTCAAACTTTGTACATTTATCACGAATCGGTGACAATACAATAATTTCGTAAGTTTATCTCATTATCCTGAACTAAAAACTGAAAAATAAATATAGTTTAAAAAAAAACTAAAAAACACACTTTTAATTCACATCAAAGTAAAAAGTGAAAAATACATTCTTAATATAAGTTGAAAACAATAAACGAAAAATACTAGTATTATTGTGAAAAAAGCGTGGGTTGCTCGATATACGAAAAAAAAACACAAAGCGCCCCACGCTTTTTTCCCAATACAGTAGTTTTCGTTCGTTATTGTTTTCAGCTTATATTAAGAATTTATTTTTCACTTTTTAGTTTGATGTGCATTAAGTGTTTTTTAAGTTTTTTTTTTAACTGGGTTGCTTGATATACGAAAAATATGGCACAAAGCGCCCCACGCTTTTTTCACAATAATACTAGTATTTTTCGTTAATTATTGTTTTCAGCTTATATTAAGAATTTATTGTTAACTTTTTAGTTTGATGTACATTAAAAGCGTGTTTTTTTAGTTTTTCTTAACCGTATTTTTCGGAGGAAAATCCACTAGTGGATGTAACCACATCCATGTGCTTTCACTTTCAATTCTACGAACGGCATGATCGTATGTCCTATTCCTCAGCCTCGTGCACAGAAGAGAAAGAGATTCACATGCAATGACGCGTGGCTCCTAAGGCAAGTAAAAGACATGAAGCGAGCTACACTATAATAAATTCACTGCACTCTGCCGCTCACCGCTTCCTGAAGCGTAGGTAACTGACCCTAATCTTGCCACTTCCCTTTTATATCTCCCCCTCTAACTCAAACTGTACAAATGATAAGTAATTATTTTCTCGAAAATCATCGAAACATGTAATAATAATCTTACGATTTACGATTTCTAAGGGGGTAGGGTGGTGTGACAAGATTTGGGTGGGTTACCTACATTTTCTTTCGGCACTTGAGATTTCGGTTGTCATCTTTACGAGCAGCGCCACGCTGTCAATGTCACCAAAGTGCCAATGTAGCTTGTATGTACACACCAAAGACAATTGGAATTCTCCGCGATTTTTTTAAACTCTGTGGTACACACCATCACCGTTGCCCACTCGTAGTCACGCCATATTATCACACCAGTATGACAAACAGGATATTTTTTCTCGTTTGTCACACTACTTACTAGGACAGCACTAGCAAATAAATGCAATAAATGGTGTGGAGAAATAAGTAGTGTGACAAACGAGAAAAAATATCCTGTTTGTCATACTGGTGTGATAATCTGGTGTGACTACGAGTTGGCAACGACCATCCGTTCACGTATAAGATTACTAATTGCGGTAGCATCGACATTGTATCAATCATCATTATATCAGCTCATACACGTCCCCACCGAGGGGCTCGAGCCTACCCTGATTTAGGGTGATCGATTATAAAACTTCTAATTCATAACGTTAAAAAATATTTATTTACATCTCAACAATTACAATATCACTAATTTATATCCGATTTTTTTCACTTCCTATGCTTATGAAGTTGCGGGGCGGACAGTTTGACCTTGCCCGGGAAGTTCCTGGCCACGTTTTCTTCCTTCACGGCCTTCAGTAGGTCTCGCTCGCGCGCGGAGGCTGCCTTGTCGCGCAGGAACACCTGGACAGCTGTTTTGGCCGCCTTGCCGCGCTTACTGGTGCCGGGCGTCAGTTTTACTTTGTACCTGGAGAGTTATATCGGAGGTTACGAAGTGTGTGGACATTCGGTGCTTCTGCTGAAGTTCTACAGATGTACCTGATTTTTAAATAAGTACTAGGATTCTGGAAGCAGGGGTTAAACTGTTTCGCGATAGTCATGATTTTGGAGGGGGGAGGGGGCTCACCTTGATCCAAGGAGGTACCTACTTTGGTAGTTTAATAAAGGGTATTATTTATGACGTGAAAGATTATCGTAGGATGTTGAGAAAATTCGCGTTCCCGTGCAAAAACCAGTTACTATAGGCCGTAGCACGCCCTCAGGGTGCAGACGATGGTGGGACTGAGGCAGCTCGTCTTGCTTATACCGCCCGTACTCCGCGACGCCCTACCTTGCCGTCCACGCACCAATATTATTTATTTATTTTATTAATCAGGAAAAATACAGCTTACAGAAAACTTCCAAAGCACTGTATTGTAACTTAAGATTAAATTTAACGCTATTGTATGTTTATAACAAAACTTAACTAAGGTTGCTGGCCTATTGTCAATGCTCTCACATAAACTTAGGCAAGCATCAGATATACTTCGCCATGAATCACTAAAAATATCAAACTGAGTGTTCTTGGATATTGAATAATTATTGAGGAATACCAAAGCACGTATTATGGGTGAGTTGCGTCTTGCTAATATAGGAAATCAGCGCCCGATTGTTTTTGCATTTGTACCAGTCAACGCCAGAAGAACTACCCACCCCTTTGTATTGAAAAAAGACCCTGCGAGTTTTCCTGGTAAGGTGTCGGTAACGTAACGGTGTCTCGAGTTCAATGGTTTCTTTTCCATCTCAAATAATGCCCAACGCGCCTAAAGTAGTTTTCACTTTAAAAACCGCCCCACCTACCTCTACACTCGAGTCCACTGGCTTGTTATACTAGCCTGAAAAACTGGCCTGTTGTAACCCTGCCATAAGTTTGTGACGAAGTCATTCTTTTTAGTTATTTTTATATTCAATCTGTTTTATATTATCTTTTTTGTCAATTTTTACTTTTTCCAAATTTTTTTTAAATTGTCATTATATTTTTGTCATCCGTGGGCAACGATTCTGTTTATTTTCCATCTTTTTTTATAACCAGTTGTATATATATTCAGTTTTTCCGGTGGATTTATATGTTTTTAAAAAGAAACTGGCCCTTCCCTCTATTAACCACTAGCTTCTTATCAGCTCATATACGTCCTCACCGAGGGGCTCAAGCCTACCCTGAATTAGGGCGATCGGGCCTTAGTCGACCACGCGGGCCCAGTGCGGGTTGGTCGACTTCACACACAACATTCGGGTTTCTTCACAAATGTGTGCAGTTTTCCTCACGATGTTTTCCTTCACCGTAAGAGCGTCGGATAAACGTCCATATGAAATCAAAATTCGAAAACACATTGGTACGTCGCAGGATTCGAACCACGGCCTCACGGACAGGAGGTAGAGGCCGTAACCGTTACGCCACCGATGCTCTCTTAACGCTTTATTAACCATTATACATATTGTGAATCTTGTGCGAGCGACGGCGCAGACGGAGGGCACGCCGCGTCGCCCGCCGCAAATTTAAAACAAAAGTTGAAGTGAAATGAACCCACTTGTAAGTGTGGAGCGCTGAGTAGGGCGCCACCACCGGCACCGCGAACAGCAGCTCATCTTCCGGGAAGGGAGTCCCCGTCAGTCCGCACAGGGCTTCCGTGTCCGCGTCAGGGGCTGCCGTCTCCGCCTGATGAAGAAATATTTATTTATATTGGACCGTAACCTATATTTAAAACTAAACTATTGTATTTTAAAAACTATGCAATATTTCACTTGTGTGTACTTATCACTAAATAAACATTTTCTCTATTCTATATGGCTAGCTCCGTCTATAAAGTAGGTTACAATCATATTTGTATCCGGTAACAAAGTAAAAGATAACACATAAAATAAAATTCATCATTTTAGCTCTGATGGGAACAGTTGTCTCTGTCTTTTTCTTTACATGTGAAGAGTAAAGAAAATAACCACACTTTTGCACTTTTGAAATGTTTTTGGTTTCAATTATCTAAAATTAATTTAAAAAAATCTAACTGGCATATTGAAGTGTGTGTTGAGACTAATATACTAACAAGATTAAGATACTAAGAGGTTTCTTTGAAATATTTTTTTCTGTTATAAAAGTTAACGAATTGTGTTTCTGCAACTGACAAAATGAAGTCACTGAAATGAAGAATCAGGTTACATAATATCACTTTCATATGTTTTGTATTTGCTGAGAAAAATCGAGATCCCTGCGACCACAGTTTCCAATGCGTCGCTCTAAAAAAATAAATACTAGCCGAGATCATCATCATCATCACATCAGACGTCCACTGCTGGACTAAGGCCTCCACTTTAACTACAATTTTAAACGATAAATTTTTAAAACTATCCACTCTGTAAAATGTAGTACGCTGAATTTACAGATGACTTTGTAAAATATAGTTTGCTGAATTTACAGATGACTTTGTAAAATATAGTTTGCTGAATTTACAGATGACTTTGTAAAATATAGTTTGCTGAATTTACAGATGAATTTGTAAAATATAGTTTGAATGAATGATTTATTTATTGTATTGCTTAAGTACACAAATATAAATAAAAAGAGAAGAGTAGATAAACAAAAAAAAACAATTATAAAAAGAGAAGAGTAGATAAACATAAAAAAACAAATATTAATATGTTTGCTGAATTTACAGATAACTGAAAATATAATTCAGCGATTTATAGATGACTTTGTAAAATATAGTTTGCTGAATTTACAGATGACTTTGTAAAATATAGTTTGCTGAATTTACAGATAACTGAAAATACAGGTCGCTGAATTTATAGATGACTTTGTAAAATATAGTTTGCTGAATTTACAGATAACTGAAAATACAGGTCGCTGAATTTATAGATGACTTTGTAAAATATAGTTTGCTGAATTTACAGATAACTGAAAATACAGGTCGCTGAATTTATAGATGACTTTGTAAAATATAGTTCGTTGAATTTACAGATGACTCTGTAAAATATCGTTCGCTAAATTTACAGACAGCACAGGTTGATAGATTATAACTGAGAATTCATTAAAAATTAAAAACCCCACTGCGTAAAAACTTAACCCCTCATTTTTTGGCCAGTCGGGTAAAAATGTATCCTATGTCACTGACGGGAACAAGAAGAATCTAATGACACCTCATACGTTAAAATCCTTCAAGCCGTTCAGGCTGCAGCACGGAAAATAGAAATCTACATGCATACACTCGAAAATCACATTGCGGACCCACGATACCCCTGAGGGGTATCGTGGGTCTTTTAAAATCAAACGATACCCCCAACAAATAGTGTTGCGACACTAATTAATAAGAGCTGTATCGAAAATCATAACCCTCCTTCTGAGGCAGTCGGGTAATAAATTAACTACAATAAGTACCTATTCTGCATTTTCATAGTTTAAACTTTTCATCAAAGTATGTACTCAGTGAGTGAACAGAGCAACGGATAGACGTGATTTTTTTCATAGAAATAGTTGAGGGGATGGAATGTGACATAGACTGCTAATCAGAATAGCCTCACATAGTTCCCGAAGGATCTGGAGTATATCCCTGTCTATGCTCAGATAGTCATAAAAACTATGCCCACGCTAGCGAAGCAGCGGGAAAAAGCTAGTTAATCCTTACTAATATTAAAATGTGTTTGTTTGTTTTTTACCTTTTTCACGCTTCAACGCCTTGAAAAATCTTGATGAAATTTGGCATGCAGGTAGCGTGTGTCACTGGGAAGGATATATGCTACTTTTTATACCGTGAAAATAGCATAGTCCGATGCAGTTCATGAAGAAACTGAAAAAATACTCTTTTTTTGGATAATTTCTTAAACATCGCAACGGAACAATGAATTGTTGTGAATTTTTGCACAGTGATATTTGAGGATGGGAAATTATATAATTTGATAATTAGTAATCATCCTATGTCCACGCTCGCGAGCCGCTTGCGGCTCGTGCACCACTCACGCTCAAAGACAGTCATACAAACGATGTCCACGCGGGCGAAGCCGCGGGAAAAAGCTAATTATATCATAAATAAAGTAAACCATTTAACGGCTTCGTCATTGAGGGTGACCAGGTTCTCTGGTGAGCCAGGGGAGCACGTATTTGGATTAGGATATAATATAGCTAGATTCTGACATAAACTATGATATAATCTAGACTTTGACATAGACTATGATATAATCTAGACTTTGACACATCATAATCATCATCATTATCATATCAGCCGAAGGACGTCCACTGCTGGACATAGGCCTCCCGCAAGGATTTCCACGACGACCGGTTCTGCGCTACCCGCATCCAGAGGCCTTCCGCGACCTTCACCAGGTCATCGGTCCACCGAGCGGGAGGCCTGCCAATGCTACGTTTTCCGGTGCGCGGTCGCCACTCGAGAACTTGACTGCCCCAACGGCCATCAGTTAAACTTAAACTGTGGCAGTGAGCAGGGCACATTGCTCGTAGAACTTGGACAAAGACTATGATATAATAGAGTTTTACCTCAGGCTCAGGATCAAGCTCCTCTTCACTATCGACCTCCAGTATCATTGGCGCTGGCTGAGGGATCTTCACAGCCTTGGCACCGGACTTGCCCTTACCGGCCTTGGCTGCAGCCTTCTTTAGAGATTTTTTCGTTTCTTTCACAGAGCTTGATGACTGGAACAACAGTTTGTGGTTTCGGTTTGACTATGTAATAGAGAAGCACGGAAAGCCGTTCCGTGATTCGCGAAGCACGTTAAGCCGTTGGTGCTGATTTCTATAAGTAGATGGTAGCCGTTAAGTCCAGACAGATGCCTTGTAGGCGGCTTAAAAACCTCTGACAGTGGGGTCCGCTAGTCCCCTACAACATAGTAAAAATAAAGAATAATAGGTTATCTTCATACATCGCGCTGTTTGTATGTGTGCGCGTCAGTAGGCACGCACGCACACTACAATAATTACAACGACTTATTTTCTTTTACTAAAGAAGTCATTCTAATTATTGTAGTGTGCGTGGACACATACAAACCGCGCGATATACAATTGTATGAAGATAACCTACTATTGTTTCTTTTTACTATGCCTACAACCTCCAACAACTCGGACTCAGCCCCCGTGTGTGGTGTATGGCCTCTCCTTACCGAGTGCGGGACTAGTTTCCCAGAAGTGTTGACCATGTAACAGAGAATGTTAGAAATCAACTTAACATTCAATTTCTTTTTAATTTTTGTCGTTTCTCAAAACTTAGGCTGAGGAGGCTCGAGTTTCTATAGATAGATAGATTAGATATAGATGTAGCATCCCACGCGGTGGACCGACGACCTGGGGAAGATCGCGGGAAGCCGATGGACGCGGGCAGCGCAGGACCGATCGTCGTGGAAATCCTTGGGTAGGCAGTGGACGTTTTTCGGCTAATATGATGATGATGATACCGTAGAAAAAGTCCAACAGAAGATAGATGTAGGTAGCAGGCATTTTGGAAGCCAGTTGAATAAAGTCTAAGATTTGCTACAATTGAAATAAAAAGTTTTATACATTATCATCATATCAGCCACAGCTGGACGAAGGCCTCTCCCAAGAATTTCCACAACGACCAGTCCTGCTATTACACTAGCTGTCCCGGCGAACTTCGTACCGCCTCACACTACACTACACTACCACTACTTTTTGTAGATATTGCAGAAGTTTTAGGTCATTTTTTACACCTTGGGTTACATTATTTAAGTTGTAGTAAGGATCCCTAATTTTTTGAAAATATAATATAGCCTATAGCAACCGCGGATAGTGTAGCTTCCCAACGGTGAAAGAATTTTTCAAATCGGTCCAGTAGTTTCGGAGCCCATTCAAAACAAACAAACAATCAAATCTTTCCTTAGAAGGTTAGATAAATGGTACATACCTGCAGCATTTCCATCATAAGAGCCCTGTCCTCATCATCCTGGTGTTTGTACTTCTCCTTAATCTTCTTCAATTTGCCTCTCTGTCCGCGCTTCAGTCCTTCTCTCTCCTTCTCCCTCTGTTTTTCTTCTTTATTCTGCTGTTTGTTGTCTTTCTCTTTAACTGGTCGCTTCCCGCCCTTTTTGGGGAGGGCTGGCATTGATAGGGGTTTGTCGTCACCTGGTGAAGTTAAAATTAATCTTAGTCCATCAAATTTATCATCCAAAGATGGAAGCGGGCTTACCAAGATTCCCCAACGCAATGGGGATCTGGCTATCTATGTTCAAGCCGGGACACATCAATGCCGTTTGGCGGCAAGAATAAGATAAGATGGTGGTAGCTAGCCAGATGGGCTATGAAAATGCCCTACCACCAACCAAAACGAGCCTTACAAAGTTGATCCCGCCGGGAATCGAACTCGCAAGCTCCTGGTGTGAAGCCAATGGACTAACCATTACGCCACGGAGGCGGTAAATTATTAGCTTATTTTCAGGCTTAAGTTTTATCGAGGGTTCCAAAATAAATATATTGATTAAAACTGAACTTACTTTTATCTGATACTTCTGATATTGTCCTCGTTTTCGACTGCATTATAACTTGACCGGTTCCGTGGTCGATCTGGAAATTATAGCAAACCACTTATATAATATAGATGAATAGATATTAAGAGAGAAAATTATAAACGAAGATAAGACGAAGTCACCCTTTTTTAGGGTTCCTTACACACAATGGGTGACCAACGGAACCCTACTACTAAGCCTCCGCTGTCTGTCCGTTCGTCCGTCAGCGGGCTGTATTTCATGAACCGTAATAGGTAGACAGTTGAAATTTTTACAGAACGTGTACGAGGGCAGTTTGACAACTCAATGACTAAGTTTGAATAAAAACTTTTTTAATAAAAAAAAATTGTCCCATATTTGGAAACTCACTACGAAGCGCATGCCGTTCTTTTTTCAAATTTGGCGCGAAAACAAGCTTTTTAGAAACAAAAAGTTAGGCGACTTCTAAGTATTCTTTGAAAATGGAGAAAAGCGAGTTTCGAGTGCTGATTAAACACTATTTTTTACGTGGTAATACTATTAAGCAGACCGAAGACAAATTGAAAAAGTATTATGGTGATTCTGCGCCTTCTCATGGGATGGTACATAAGTGGTTCACTGAATTTCGTTGTGGACGTACTACCACTAATGACGCGGAGCGCCCAGGAAGGCCGATTGAGGTCATTACGGAGGGCATGGTTAATAAAATACATGATATTGTTTTGGCAGACCGTCGAGTGAAGATACTCGAAATAAGTGATGCTGTGCACATCTCGACTGAACGAGTTTTTTATATTTTGCATGATATTCTGGGCATGGAAAAGCTTTCTGCAAGATGGGTGCCGCGTTTACTAACAGTCGACCAGAAACGAAATCGTGTAACAGCTTCTGAGGAATGCCTAGCCATGTATAATCGCAATCCGAGTGAGTTTATGCGTCGGTACATAACAGTTGACGAAACGTGGGTCCATCATTATACACCAGAGACTAAGCAACAGTCGAAGCAATGGACTTCTACCGGGGAACGTGCCCCAAAGAAGGCAAAAACTGTTTGCTCGGCTGGTAAAGTGATGGCTACAGTCTTTTGGGACAGCCTAGGGGTTATTTACATCGATTTTTTGGATAAAGGCAAGACAATAACCGGAGCTTACTATGCTGCATTGTTAGATAGATTCAATGAAAAGTTGATCAAGAAACGACCGCATCTAGCAAAGAAAAAAAAACTAATTTATCAGGATAATGCACCGACCCACTCGTCTGCAATCGCGACATCAAAAATTGTCGAATTAGGATACGAATTATTGCCACACCCTCCGTATTCGCCAGATTTAGCCCCCTGTGACTTTTTCCTCTTCCCAAATATAAAGAAATGGCTTGGCGGGCAAAGATTTTCGTCAAACGAAGAGGTGGTAGCCGAAACTGAGGCCTATTTTTCAGGGTATGACAAAAAATATTTTTTGATGGATGTAAGAGGTTAGAACATCGCTGGACTAAGTGCGTAGAGTTGAAAGGATATTATGTTGAAAAATAAAAATGTATATATGTAAAAAGAGTGTTTCTTCTTTCCAAAGTTATGGACTTATCAAACCGCCCTCGTATTTCTGTTGCCGCTATAACAGCAAATATTAAAAATTTGAAAAAGTGAAAAATAAGGGGAGTTTCCATACAGGAAACTAGTTTTTTTGTAGGTCATTAAAGGTATTTTTGATTTAGCTCTATCATAAACTAGAGCATGAAACTTGGTGTGAATATAGAACTAACACTGAGGTAAAACAACAAATACAAAAAATGTGCCAAGTGTGAGTCGCGCTCGCGTTAAGGAGTCCGAACTGAATGACAAAAGAAACATATTTTTGTAGCTCACGTTGATGTCATTTGTTTGTAAATTGAATAGGTGTGGTGTGGAGAGATGTGGTGGTACGGAACCTTCGGAGTGCTAGTCTGACTCGCACTTGGCTGGTTTTTGTTTATTTTCGATCTGTTTTGTATTACCTTCTTTTCATTTTTTTTATCATTGTGGTTTTTCAATTTTTTTTTACTTTTGGCCCGGCCTAATTTCGTTTTTATGTTAACTTCATCATATCAACATATCTTTTTACTTTTTTTCATGTTACATATTATTTGTTTTATTTGCTGGTGGTAAGATCTTATTTTAATTTTATATTATTAGACCCCGGCCCTAACCGCTAATTTGTAATATACTTGTGCCCGGTTATGCGGTTGGAGGGCGCGTCGAGGCTGCAAGGATACAATTACAATACACGAAAAAAGTATATGATTTGGGGTTTCTACTCGCCACGCTGCCCGCATCCAGCGGCCTCCCGCCACCTTCGCCAGATCGTCGGTCCATTAAGAGGAAACGTGGGTGCCATTTTTTCCATACCAACGTAGTCACCTATTTCCTACCTGGATAATGACAATAGAGCACAAATGTTTTTTTCATTAAACCTATATCTACCATGGCCATGTCCCTATGTTTTGTTTTTTCCCGGATTCCAATTATAATAGGAAGTAGGAGCCTTCAAAAACTGAGAAAAAATTGCCCATCTGAAACGTCATTTCCAGACACACACCAAAAAAATAATACGCATATTAACAATAAAATGAAAACATAGAGGCGTAGGTAAAGCGTTTTTTAAATTATTAAAAAAAAATATATTATTTTGCTCAAGTTTTGGAGGAGGAAATAGAGGACTATGAAATGCTGTCTTGGTCAATTTTATGGCCTATTATCGGCCCGCGCTACGGTTCTCCTTTTCTTGCTGTACTCTCAGTATACAGTAAGAATAGGAGAACCGCAGCTTGGGGGAGAGAGACAGCAACATTTTATTCAACTACCTATTCTTTAGACCGCGTTTCCTCTTAAATAGCTGCCTATGCCACGTCTTTAACTCACGAATTAACTATCAGTGCCTAATGTGCGTCGGTGGCGTAATGGCAACGGCCGCTATCTCCTGTCCGGGAGGTCGTGGTTCGAATCCTGCCAGGTATCAATGTGTTTTTGAATTTCGATTTCATATGTAACGTTTATCCGACGCTCTAACGGTGAAGGAAAACATCGTGAGGAAACCTGCTCCCGTTTATGAAGAAACTCGAAGGTTGTGTGCGAAGTCGACCAACCCGCACGGGCCCGCGTGGTCGACTAAGGCCCGATCGCCCTAATTCAGGGTAGGCTCGAGCCCCTCGGTGGGGACGTATATGAGCTGATATGATGAAATTGGATATTTTTACAACTAAGTAGTCTTGTGCCGATTACCTTAATATGTGTATCAGGAAACACTTCCGATGAACTGTCATCGCTGTCCGATTCGCTGTCCTGAATCTTTTCACCTTCCTCCGCGTCTTGCGTCTCTTTCTGTTCCGCGGGCGGTTCATCTTTTATTTCTATCTTGGTGGTCTCTTCTGTGATCGTGTCCAGTTGTGTGGATTTCTGGTCTTCTTTGTCTGATTGCTCATCTGTGGAGTTGTGTGGAAATTAGAAAAGTTTAATGATTATATAATATATTTAATTTCGGGGATATATCCTTCCTTATGAGGAGACATGTTCGCTTACTATGGGCCTCATAAGAAGGCTCAAGGTCACCCAAAGGGCAATGGAGCGTGCTATGCTCGGAGTTTCTCTGCGTGATCGAATCAGAAACGAGGAGATCAGTAGGAGAACCAAAGTAACCGACATAGCTCTCAGAATTGCTAAAATTAAGTGGCAGTGGGCGGGGCACATAGCTCGTAGAACAGATGGCCGTTGGGGCTCAACATTTTTAATATTAAAACACGACTACTTTAAATATATCGGATATAACTCAGGGCATCAAGACCCATCTAATAACACCTCGCACTCCAAAACATTTGCAATATTAATACCAGACTACTTCAAATGTATCGTATATCACTCAGGGATCAAGACTAATCTAATAACACCTCGCACTCAAAAACATTTTCAATATTAAAACCCGACTACTTTAAATGTATCGGATATCACTCAGGGGATCAAGAATCGTCTAATAACACCTTGCACTCCAAAACATTGTCAATATTAAAACCCGACTACTTCAAATGTATCGGATATCACTCAGGGGATCAAGGCGAATCAAATAACACCTCGCACTCAAAAACATTTTCAATATTAAAACCCGACTACTTCAAATGTATCGGATATCACTCAGGGGATCAAGGCGAATCAAATAACAACTCGCACTCAAAAAGTTTTCAATATTAAAACCCGACTACTTCAAATGTATCGGATATCACTCAGGGGATCAAGGCGAATCAAATAACAACTCGCACTCAAAAACATTTTCAATATTAAAACCCGACTACTTCAAATGTATAGGATATCACTCAGGGGATCAAGGCGAATCAAATAACACCTCGCACTCAAAAACATTTTCAATATTAAAACCCGACTACTTCAAATGTATCGGATATCACTCAGGGGATCAAGAATCGTCTAATAACACCTTGCACTCCAAAACATTGTCAATATTAAAACCCGACTACTTCAAATGTATCGGATATCACTCAGGGGATCAAGGCGAATCAAATAACACCTCGCACTCAAAAACATTTTCAATATTAAAACCCGACTACTTCAAATGTATCAGATATCACTCAGGGGATCAAGGCGAATCAAATAACACCTCGCACTCAAAAACATTTTCAATATTAAAACCCGACTACTTCAAATGTATCGGATATCACTCAGGGGATCAAGGCGAATCAAATAACACCTCGCACTCAAAAACATTTTCAATATTAAAACCCGACTACTTCAAATGTATCGGATATCACTCAGGGGATCAAGGCGAATCAAATAACACCTAGCACTCAAAAACATTTTCAATATTAAAACCCGACTACTTCAAATGTATCGGATATCACTCAGGGGATCAAGGCGAATCAAATAACACCTCGCACTCAAAAACATTGTCAATATTAAAACCCGACTACTTCAAATGTATCGGATATCACTCAGGGGATCAAGACGAATCTAACAACACCTCGCACTCCAAAACATTTTTGATATTAAAACCTGACTCATCATCATCATATCAGCCGAAGGACGTCCACTGCTGGACATAGGCCTTCTCCAAGGATTTCCACGACGACCGGTTTTCCGTTGCGCGGTCGCCACTTGAGAACTTTACTACCAAAACGGCCATCTGTTTTACGAGATATGTGCTCTGCCCACTGCCACTTCAATTTTGGCGATTCTGTGAGCTATGTCGGTTACTTTGGTTCTCCTGCGAATCTCCTCGTTTCTGATTCGATCACGCAGGGAAAATCTGAGCATAGCACAATTATTTCAACTGTAAAAATATTCTTTTATCAACAGTTGATAACCCTTTGCATCATCTCACCTAATAATAATAAAATAATGGTAAAACCAAAACTTAAATAATAAAAATACTCAAACATCAAATGACAATGTTAACAGAAATGTTTTAGCTGCAAAATTGTCATGCTTGTCTTAACGAAACTGATTGAGGGAAAAGTGAAATACTAGTTTACCATCATCTCCGTCAGAAACAACGATCTCCTGGTCCTCTTCCGTCTCTTGCGCGGAAACCACGCTGGCCGCGTCGTCAGCCGCTAACGGCTTCCGTTCGCCGCGATGCCGCTCTATGCAACTGTCCTCTAGCTGTTGGGATAGAAAATATAGCTGTGATTTAAAACTGTCATGATGTACGTTTATCCGACACAGTATAAACCAGTATAAGAGAATCGGTGGCGTAATGGAAAGGGCCGCTACCTCCTGTCCGGAAGGTCGTGGTTCGAATCCTGCCATGTACCAATGTGTTTTCGAATTTCGATTTATGTACGTTTATCCGACGCTCTTACGGTGAAGGAAAACATCGTGAGGAAACCTGCACACTCCTGCGAAGAAACTCGCAGGTTGTGTGTGAAGTCGACCAACCCGCACTGGGCCTAATTCAGGGTAGGCTCGAGCCCCTCGGTGGGGACTTATATGATGAGTATATACCAGTGAAACACCAAATTGTAGTAAGTGTAAGATTTAGATTTTCGAAACACTTCATTCAAAATGAGTAGAGTATTTTAAAATTTCTATGAATAATTTAAAATCTCAATATTTTTCTGAAAATATTTTTTTGAATAAATTGTACACTGACTAGTTTCCCTTTTTTTCTAAAATATATAAATTCACATAGTTTTTTATAGGCATTCTCTAATGCGAGGTCATTTCACACTGATGATGATGATGCAGGATCGGCCGTTGTGGAAATCATTGGGGGAGGTTTTTCACCAGCAATGGAAGTCTTTCGGCTGATATGATGATGATGATGATGGAAAACGATTTCGTTAGGCAACCGACTTGCCATTGAGTTTTGTCATCATTACCACTCAAATCATGTTAAATTTTGTAAAGAGCTGATACATATAGTCAGTAATATTGTATATTTTCTTGTACAATAAAGAGTTTACAAACAAACAAACAAACAAAGTCTCAACTAAATGGTCACTAATTTTCACAGAAAAACAGTAGCATGCTTCGGATTGCTCAGAAACAAGCCTAGTGCAGGACCCCACAGTTCGTATGACTAGTTTTAACCCAAACCGTAAAATCTGGACCACACTTAACCGCATAAGAACTGGCCAAGCCAGGTGCAACTACCAATTGCGCCAAATGGGGCATTAAGAGCTCCCCTAGCTGCGACTGCGGGGCCGCCGAGCAGACGACGTGGCACATCGTAGTAGTGTCCAAATCGGTGCTTTAGGGGTGGCTGGGAGGATCTGAATAAACTCACTCCGGAGGTCAAAAACTGGATCCAGAATATTTATATTGCAGGAACAAAATGTGGCCATACGATAATAATAATAATAATGCGTAGGGATGTGACGACCCCATCGCCACTGAGGAAGTAGCTGTAATGAAAGTGTAGCTACTTCATCAGTGCAGTCAGTCAGCACCCCTTGGACTCAGTGTTGACCGTGCTGAGCTCCTAGTTGACCCCGGGTACAAAAATATTGGGGTCCGTAACGGTCATTTGTATATTTTTATTTATTTGGGAAAGCAAACAGTTATGCCCAAAGTACGAGGGCAGTTTGACAACTCAATGACTTTAAGGTTGAATAAAAACTTTTTTAATATATTTTGAAACGCTAACTATCGTTTCGAGCCGATCTCTTTTGTCGCGTTTCATAATTAAATTCTTTTTTGATGTCGTTGCTCTATGCTATTTGAATTTGAAAATAGTTGTTTTTTTTTGACAAGAGAAAAACAAAGGTTGATCGTGGTCCCGTCGAAAATGTTGTGAATTTAATTTTTTTTGTACAAATTGTGTTATAAGTTATTGTTGAGGCCCACAATTTTATTCTGTGGTAAGTAATTTGTATAAGGAAACCGCTTTGCGTGTATTTTTGGTACTGCGGCAAATTACATTTATATAACTCCGTAGGGTTTCATCCAGCCCCTGCGAGGTTGACGTCCCCGAGGTTTTGCCCGATAAACGATTGAACCTGGGTTGGAGCAGTGCTGATCACCGGCCAGTCCTTTCTACTGCCCGCCCAGCTGCTCGCCATAAGGGAAGTGAATTTGTTTTGTCTTTTATCCCGAGCGACTCTCTGACTCTGTGACCTTTCTGCCGACCTGGAAGATTTCCTGTTTCCAGTTTCTAACTATTAGTTTTTTATTTCAAATTTTAAAAGTGTTTTGTATCTGATACATATTTTGTTAAAAAGATTGGGTAATTCAGATCAGACTCAAATTTTAAACTTAGTAATTTA
Source organism: Coleophora flavipennella (assembly GCA_947284805.1). Taxonomy (NCBI): domain Eukaryota; kingdom Metazoa; phylum Arthropoda; class Insecta; order Lepidoptera; family Coleophoridae; genus Coleophora; species Coleophora flavipennella. The sequence goes on along the minus strand of OX369294.1, from coordinate 11,276,423 downwards.
TTTAAGTACCAAAGGGACGGCGACGATCGTTGCCTGCCGGCATATTATAAAATAACCATTTTATATACAAATAAATTGTAACCTTAAATTTATTTCCCTAAATTCTCCATAAATATATTAGGTCATTGTTTTTTTTAATTGTCTACACGGTCAACCGAAGTTTATTGTTTATTGTTCCTTCTTTTTACAAAAAAAAATCATAAAATATATATATTCTAATTTACCCCATAATATTTTTTTCTTCAAACTCCGTTTAGGCCCGAACCTCTAAATCTTACGTATCATATGTGGCAAATTCCGTGAGGGTTTTTATCTCCAGTTCCCATATTTTTGTCACATATTTATGGCGCCCGAATAGGGTTTGTACCCGGGAATTCTCGTCCCGGGAATTCCCGGGAAATCGGTTGGTTTCGTTCCCGGGAAATTCAGTTCGAGAAAAGTCGAGACATCGAGAAGTTGAAATTATGTTTTTTTACGCTTTCTTTAGAGGCGGCATCCTTTGACAGCGCGGCACTCGTTTATTCCGATCTGCCCCCTTCAGAGCTTGCCACCAGGGTGGCGGTTGGCACTAATTAGGTGGCGTTTACCACCCCGGTGGTCGATGGCACCTATTCAGTTTCATCTGCCCCCTTCGTAGTTATAGTACAGGGGTTTAAAGGGTTTATCGCATTTTGTATTGGACACTATCAATGGAAATTGATATAAAACATAACTGTATATCATGAGCAATAAAATTTAAGTTTAAAAATAGCAAATAATTTTGGAACTCTTATAATTAGTAAATAATCATAAGAACAATTTACATGGATTAATGAATTATTTAAAGAATATTTTAAATTCTTTATTTCTTTTATTGGGTACTAGCGGTCCCGGCGAACTTCGTACCGCCTTATACTACACTACACTACACTGCAATACACTACACTGCACTGCACTGCACTACACTCACAATTCTACACTACACTCACCCTACACCCTTCACACTACACTACGCTACTTTTTGTTGATAATGCAGGAATTTTTTAGTTAATTTTTTTTACACCTTGGGTTACATTATTAGAGTACATTATAGAGTTTTAGAAAGTATTGAAAATAGAATATAGCCTATAGCAACCGCCATCTAATTAGTGCGAACTGCCACCCCGGTGGCAAGCTACGAAGGGGGCAGATGGGAATAAACAGTGCCATCGACCACCGGGGTGGTAAACGCCACCTAATTAGTGCCAACCGCCACCCCGGTGGCAAGCTCCGAAGGGGGCAGATGGGAATAAACGGTGACGGTCGGTATCCTTTGTTTTTACCGACAAACGCAAGCGCCCGCGCGGCCTATTCGTTCATTCGTGTTTCAAATTCCGCCGTGTTCGGATCGGATCATAAAGCCAGGACAGTGTATTCAGTGACGCACGCGTAATAGAATTGCAAACTAAACACGCAAGTTATTTCTTATTTAAATAGTATTATTGACTGCTAAAGTTCTAGTGTTTGTTTTGTATTACTTACCAAAATATTTTTAAACTTGAATATGTTATTTCGAAGAAATTAAACTTCTGTTTATTTTTTTATATAAAAAAAATGGTGCATTATTATTACCAATTTCATTAGTTGCAATAATCACACAAAAGCCTAAAGTCCTAAACTTAATATTATTATTAAAGATTATGTTGATTTTTACCATTATTAATAACCACATTTAAATTCTTTAATTTAAATCAACATTATCTTTAATAATAATAATTACTCTTGAGTCTTTACTCTCTTTATTATTTAAACAAAATTTTAGACTTAAATTTATTTTTTTCTCGATAACCCGAGAAGACCCGAGAAATCAGGCTCGAGAATTCTCGAGACCCGAGAACTGAAAAACCTCGAGAAATCACAAACCCTACGCCCGAACTAATGTTTTTATCCCCTTTTCTGCCTTTAATCTTTCCCTAACGAACCCGTTTTTTTGTCGTTCGTGGGTGTATCCGTTTTCCGGATATTATGGTTCAAGTTTTAATACCTCAAGACCCTTACTTAATTTAATCGTGCAGTTTTCTTTGAAACGTAAGGTTTTTTGTTTGTATGCACGGTATTTTTTTGCTTCTCTTCACACGGGTCGTTTTCTTTCCCGGCTTATTGGCATTATACCTCTTTCGGATAATTGCTTACGTGTTGATGAGTTGTTTTTGCCTGTGTATTCCCTTACGATTCCAAGAAAATTTTTAATTTAAGTAGTCAATGGCCAGACTCTAGATTTCTTTCAATCGAAAGTCGGGACAGACTTACTTTTAGTTCACGATTATTTAACGTTGTTTTAAGGGAAAAATCTTTAAGGGTTACTGTTTGGAATATTTTTACGCGTTGCTTTGCGAGGTACTCCTTAAATTTTTGGCGTACCCTGTTCACTTTTATGTGACAACGTTTCTGTATTCCGCAGTATTGTTTAGATTTCTTGAGGTCTTATAACAATTTTCCATTTTTCAAATTTCTTTCATTAATCTTGCCCTTGTCTTACCTCAAACGGCCTATTTTTCGGTAGAGTTGTCCCTTTAGACTCTTGCGTATCGCGTTTCAGACTTCCGGTGTTAATTTTATCCGTGAGTCGGATTTTCACGCATCCGCCTTTACCGTTTTTGTCCACATTTTCGCTGGCGTAACCGACTATGTTTCGCAAGTTTTTTCAGTTTTTGGCAACCCTACTGGTCTTTAATGTTTTACTAGTTCTGGGGTTTTTTCCCTCGAGATGTGTTAAGCTTGACAGCCCTACTTGCCTATTGTGCGGAGTGCTCCTTTTTTCCTTCTTCGTTCTCTCTTTATACTATCTAGTTTTAATTAGTTGTTTAGTTATGCTCTTTCGGCATTAGTTGACTAGTTTTAGGCTGTGCATAGCGATCCCTTAGCACTAGTGTGTTGTTGGGGTTATTAAGTTTGTTCACTTTTAGATGGAGTTTTTGGCGTTTGTATGTGTACGCGAATCGTGTATAAATGTTAATTTCTACCAGCTTCAAGTAAACGTTTGTAGTTAACTGGTTAATTAGAGAGTTTTAATTTTTTTTCTTCTTCAGGGCTGTCCAACGTCTATAGGGTTGTCCAAATTTCAAAAATTTTTTGGACTTCTCGCCTTTTTTTTGTGAGTTTGTGGGTATTTTGAAACGCTAACTATCGTTTCGAGCCGATCTCTTTTGTCGCGTTTCATAATTAAATTCTTTTTTGATGTTGTTGCTCTATGCTATTTGAATTTGAAAATAGTTGTTTTTTTTTGACAAGAGAAAAACAAAGGTTGATCGTGGTCCCGTCGAAAATGTTGTGAATTTAATTTTTTTTGTACAAATTGTGTTATAAGTTATTGTTGAGGCCCACAATTTTATTCTGTGGTAAGTAATTTGTATAAGGAAACCGCTTTGCGTGTATTTTTGGTACTGCGGCAAATTACATTTATATAACTCCGTAGGGTTTCATCCAGCCCCTGCGAGGTTGACGTCCCCGAGGTTTTGCCCGATAAACGATTGAACCTGGGTTGGAGCAGTGCTGATCACCGGCCAGTCCTTTCTACTGCCCGCCCAGCTGCTCGCCATAAGGGAAGTGAATTTGTTTTGTCTTTTATCCCGAGCGACTCTCTGACTCTGTGACCTTTCTGCCGACCTGGAAGATTTCCTGTTTCCAGTTTCTAACTATTAGTTTTTTATTTCAAATTTTAAAAGTGTTTTGTATCTGATACATATTTTGTTAAAAAGATTGGGTAATTCAGATCAGACTCAAATTTTAAACTTAGTAATTTATTTAAGTACCAAAGGGACGGCGACGATCGTTGCCTGCCGGCATATTATAAAATAACCATTTTATATACAAATAAATTGTAACCTTAAATTTATTTCCCTAAATTCTCCATAAATATATTAGGTCATTGTTTTTTTTAATTGTCTACACGGTCAACCGAAGTTTATTGTTTATTGTTCCTTCTTTTTACAAAAAAAAATCATAAAATATATATATTCTAATTTACCCCATAATATTTTTTTCTTCAAACTCCGTTTAGGCCCGAACCTCTAAATCTTACGTATCATATGTGGCAAATTCCGTGAGGGTTTTTATCTCCAGTTCCCATATTTTTGTCACAATTTTTTTTGTCTCATATTTGGAAACTCACTACGAAGCGCACGCCGTTCTTTTTTCAAATTTGGCGCGAAAACAAGCTTTTTAGAAACAAAAAAGTTAGGCGACTTCTAAGTATTCTTTGAAAATGGAGAAATGCGAGTTTCGAGTGCTAATTAAACACTATTTTTTACGTGGTAAAACAATTAAGCAGACCGAAGACAAATTGAAAAAGTATTATGGTGATTCTGCGCCTTTTCATGGGATGGTACATAAGTGGTTCACTGAATTTCGTTGTGGACGTACTACTACTAATGACGCGGAGCGCCAAGAAAGGCCGATTGAGGTCACTATGGAGGGCATGGTTAATAAAATACATGATATTGTTTTGACAGACCGTCGAGTGAAGATACGCGAAATAAGTGATGCTGTGCACATCTCGACTGAACGAGTTTTTTATATTTTGCATGATATTCTGGGCATGAAAAAGCTTTCTGCAAGATGGGTGCCGCGTTTACTAACAGTCGACCAGAAACGAAATCGTGTAACCGCTTCTGAGGAATGCCTAGCCATGTTTAATCGCAATCCGAGTTAGTTTATGCGTCGGTACATAACAGTTGACGAAACGTGGGACCATCATTATACACCAGAGACTAAGCAAAGTCGAAGCAATGGACTTCTACCGGAAAACGTGCCCCAAAGAAGGCAAAAACTGTTTGCTCGGCTGGTAAAGTGATGGCCACAGTGTTTTGGGACAGCCAAGGGGTTATTTACATAGATTTATTGGATAAAGGCAAGACAATAACCGGAGCTTACTATGCTGCATTTTTAGATAGATTCAATGAAAAGTTGATCAAGAAACGACCGCATCAAGCAAAGAAAAAACTTCTATTTCATCAGGATAATGCACCTTCCCACTCGTCTGCAATCGCGACATCAAAAATTGACGAATTAGGATACGAATTATTGCCACACCCTCCGTATTCGCCATATTTAGCCCCCTGTGACTTTTCCTCTTCCCAAACATGAAGAAATGGCTTGGCGGGCAAAGATTTTCGTCAAACGAAGAGGTGGTAGCCGAAACTGAGGCCTATATTTTCAGGGTTTGACAAAAAATATTTTTTGATGGGTGTAAGAAGTTGGAACATCGCTGGACTAAGTGCGTAGAGTTGAAAGAAGATTAAGTAGAAAAATAAAAATAAAATTATGTAAAAAGAGTGTTTCTTCTTTCCAAAGTCATGGACTTATCAAACCGCCCTCGTAACGTACAATCAGTGTTAAACATTACATAAGTTGGTGTATACATAACCCACAACGTAATCCACGGGTATATTAAACATAAAGCACAAAATAGTGAATGGAAACATTAACAAAATAAAAATACAACTACAACACATCTCACAGAAATGAAATACTATTGATGATGGAAAGTACAAATAATGAAGAACGTATAGGGTCGCTGCCCGGGGGCCGCCGGGGCCCGCTTGGTCCCGCTAATGCCAGGCGCGGCAGAATGAGTTGGCGCACCACGACCGGCCCGAACATCTGGCCGGTCACTTCTATCATCACCACCATTGCGCTTGGCGCCGGCAGAGTCTTCACAGGCTCAGCAAGTGGCGCCCGCCGCTGGTGGAGTACGCCGCATGAGATGGACTAGATCTCATGCGTGCGTACTACAGTGCGACGGAGGAGAAACTCTTCGGACGGGCTACCGAGCGAGGATGCACCAAAGTTTTTTGCAGAAAGCAGTCCTCCTCGATAATGCCCGGATAGTTCGACGCTTTCTCTCCCCGTCGCACTGAACTCCAGCCGACTGTGCTTCTGCTGGAGGTGCTCCTGCCACTTCGCCCCGTGCGAAGTGAGCAGAGTAGCTTATAATTTATATATTCAAATAATAACAGAAAATGGTCAATGTTTGATGCCGATGAGCGCACATCTGTCAAAATTAATAAAAGTCAAAATTTTGGAATGTACCAAGTGTAGATGTACTGACCTTGAACAGGAAGCTGAAACCGAACTGCATTGTCTCGGGCAGCAGGAAGTGCTTCTTGCCGCGGATCATGAAGGAGCCGGTGGTAAGATATTCTCCGGTCGGCGCTGTTTTGGACACCTGGCTGCCGAACACCCACCAGGCGCGGGTCAAAACCTTGGCTTCCCATGCCACGCTGAAAGAGGGCGGAGGGGGGGGGGGGAGATTATTTTGTTGCCTAATATAGGGTGACCGGTACATACACGCAAAACTTTTTAGCTGGTGATTCAGCCTATGAAACTGAACAACTTTCCTCAAGGAACCTATACTGAAATTGTCTGACTTTGTATGGAAAGTCCTCTTTTGCCATTTCGGTGGGGGGAAGCTTATTTTGTCGTTCTAATATAGAGTGACCAGAACATACCCGCAAACCTTTTTAGCTGGTGATTCAGCCTATGAAACTGAACAACTTTCCTCAAGGAACAAATACTGAACTTTTTTAACTTTGTATGGAAAGTTTTTTTTTTTCGATTTCAGCAAAGTTGTTCAGTGTGATGAGTAGAATCACCCGTTAGGTTCGCAGTTATGCACCCGTCACCTAGTACATCTCTTACCATCCTTATTAATATTATAAACGCGAAAGTTTGTATGTATGGATGTTTGTTACAACACATAAACGGATCTGGATGAAATTTGGAAGGTAGACAGATTAGGACCTGGATTAACATATAGGCTACTCTCTTCCACGCTCGCGTACCGCTTGCGGCTCGCGCACTGAGCACACTCGAAGACAGTCATAGAAACTATGTTCACGAGAGCGAAGCCGCTGGCAAAAGCTAGTTGGTTAAATTTGTATGTTTAGTCTTTCTAAAATAAATAAAAATGAAAGGATAAAGAAGGCTGCGCGAACCCGCTGGATGCAGGCAGCACAGGACCGGGCTTTGTGGATATCCTTGTTTTAATGATGAGATGATAAATATCTATTACCATTGGCGGCCCCTGTCCAGTCCTAAACTATATTTTACTTGTAACTATGATTTAACGACGAAAATATTAAACCAATAAATATTTTTTTGTGATTTGTTCCTCAAAATGTAAATACACACTAAAGTATCTTTCATTAGAAATTTCTAACAATGTAAACAAATATCGACACTCGACATTGGCATCAGATCGTTTGTGCTATTTATTTATTTATTTTTTATTATTATTGAGTACACAGGTAAACATTGGACCCACAAAACAGAATGATCAGTTTGTCTGTGGGATCGACAGTCTCACAAATATACATTATAATCACAGATAAGACGTAACTAGATTCTAAGTGAATAGGTACGAGTACATAGGCACACACCGGACTCTGCATACAAATGGTCGTGAAATGACATTTCTAAAAACAAATGACGGAGCAAACAAAATCGCGGCGAAATCCCAAACGTTCGATAACCAATCTACCACCAATCTGTATCAATCTGGGTGACGAGGGGGTGAGGTAGTAATCTAGAGAGCGGCAGGGAGTGCCCATCTCTAAGTTACATACTTTTAAATAGGCAAGAGCCAAACTCCCTTACAGGCTGTTTGAAAAAAAACTTTGTAGCAGATGTTTAAATTTACTTTTTTTATGCTCCAGTCTATTAGCCGCGGGCAAACTGTTCATGAGACATGGTAAACGTTTTCTCTGTGTTCTGCCGCCGTAGTAGTTGGAAACTCTATATGCTATGTTATGTTTTGTATTGTATTTTGTTTATGCTAGTCGCACTATAATCGATCTTCAATTGTAAGTGATCGTAGAATAATCGCAGTATAGACAGCGTGATGATAAAATGTCTTGTATAGATTGTTGGAAAACAACGGCGAAGTGGGTACCCACCTAATTAGACTTCCACGGATGGTAGACTTTTAACCACCTCCGTAGCGTGATGGTTAGTCCATTCGCTTCACACTAGGAGGTCGTTTATATTTCTCAAGCTGTTGGGAGTAATGAAATAAATATTGCTAAGCTTTAATTAAAAACGGTCAAAGATGACCTAAGTTTTAATAAGTTTATAATCAGAGAGTAACAAGCTAGTATTTCCGGGATTTTTCGTATTTTCCTAGCCGTTTGGAGTAATTAAACAAAACATACTTAATGTTTTTAAAAATTAAAAACTATCAAAGATGACCTAATTTTTAGTAAGTTTATAGTCAAAGACTAACAAAGGTATACTTTATAGTCTATTTCCATTGCCCATGGGTTTAAAAGTGGGCCAACTAAGAAACACATTTTTACCTATGAAACTTGATACCTCTTTAACCCCAAGTTATAGAAATAGACTGTGATTACTTTTTTCTTAGTATACTCTCTCTATATATTCTCTCTCTCTAGGTATACTCAATACCCAATAAATGCAAGCATTTTCATATCCCGTGGGTAAGCATAACAGTAGGGTACTCAAGATGTTTGTAATTTCCCCATTCTTCTTTTAATAAAAAATACTTTACATGGGATCGTAGGTGACCCCCACGTGTTTTTTATCTGCACTTTGACTATCATCATATCAGCTCATATACGTCCCCACCGAGGGGCTCGAGCCTACCCTGAATTAGGGCGATCGAGTCTTAGTCGACCACGCGGGCCCAGTGCGGGATGGTCAACTTCACACACAACCTGCGAGTTTATTCTCAGGCGTGTGCAGGTTTCCTTCACCGTAAGAGCGTCGGATAAACGTACATATGAGATCGAAATTCGAAATCACATTGGTACGTGTCAGGATTCGAACCACGACCTCCCGGCCCTTGCCGTTACGCCACCAACGCTCAACTTTGACTATAAAATTACTAAAAATTCGGTCATCTTTGATAGTATTTAATCATTAATAACATTAAGAAAGTTTATTTAACTACTCCCAACAGCTAGGGGATATACCAAAAATCCCGGAAATACTAGCTTTTTACTCTCTGGCTATTAAAAACTATCTGTGCCTTTCGCATTTAGCCGTCAGTAGCCTGTGACACTTTGCAGATTGCGCACTAACAGTTTAAGCCACGCCCACATTTAATTAAAATAACATGTTAGGTGTTAGAAAAAAAAACACGAAAATACGGCGCAGCAGACGCGGCTTAAAACGTCAGCCGTACTGACGTGCGTCTGTCGTCTCCCGCATCAGCGCATTTAGGCAGGGGACACGTCTCAGTTCAGCCAAAGTATCTCCCTGCCGCTCTCTAGATTGCGACCTCACCCAGATTGATACACCAGATTGATACAGATTGGTTACAAACGTATTTGGTTGTTGAAAGTATAGGATTTCGCCGCATTTTTTTTTATTCAATAAAAACAAACAGTCAATTAAATAAATCTATAAAACGTCTTACTTCAATATACACCTATAGTTTCCTTAATTATTAAAGTATTATATTAATTTACAAAAAGCCATCGCTGTGGACGATGCACGATAAACATTTAACAGAACAATTAATAAGAATTTAATAGAAGAAACCAAACTAGTCAAAGAGGCTACAAGTACAGAGATTTAAAAAGAGAAAAGGAGTTTAGTTTCTACTTGACGCTTAAAGTTGTACAAAGAAGAAGAAAACATATCCACATCCATAAGGTGATCATTATAAAACTTACAAGTTTGACGAATGAAACTATTATTAACAAAACACTTTTTACTAACATCTGAAAGAAATAGCATCTTCTTACGACAATTTCTTTCGCGTTGACGTGGTATTCTAAAAGATTATTTTTTTGCAATAATGTGGGTGAATCCGTAATGTTGTTCAATAATTTATACAAGGTTACCGAATCAAGATAATTGCGACGCTGCTCCAGGTTTCCGACCCTATGTCTCCTTGCCGAAGATTCATAATCGTTGTAAAAACCACCAGGACGATAATCCAAAGCCTTCACGAACTTCCTCTGTAATCTCTCAATTCTTTCTATGTGTATACTGTAAAAAGGACGCCATACACTACAAGCAAACTCCAGATTGCTTCTAACGTAGCTATTATATAGTAGCTTGTACGTACGAGCATGTTTAAAAGGTTTTAATATCCTTAAAATAAAGCCTAGCTGCCTGAATGCCTTATTTAAAACTTTGTCAAGATGTGGTACAAAAGTTAACTTTGAATCTATGATGACTCCTAGGTCTCTTACTTGTGTTACTCGTGTCAAATTATTGTTACACAGAGTGTAATTATAGACTATTGGTTTAGTATTTTTGGAGAAAGTTATTACTTGACACTTGTCAATATTGAGATACAATTTATTGTTGTGGCAGTATGATTCAAAATTAGCAAGATCGGATTGAAGTTGTTCACAGTCCTCAACATTACGAATAATTCTGAATATCTTTGTGTCGTCTGCGTAAAGCAACATATTTGAATGTTTAGCAATATTGTCAATATCGTTAATATAAAGAATAAAAAGCAAAGGACCTAAATGCGAACCTTGTGGAATTCCGGAACTAATGTATTTGTAATCTGAGTTAAAACCTCCAAGTGCTACAGCTATTTTCTACACAAGATTTCACCCAGCGAAGGAGATCGCCGTGTATGCCGAGAAGCCTTAGTTTTATAATTAACGTATTGTGACAAATTTTGTCAAATGCTTTTGCGAAGTCGGTATACACGGCGTCAACTTGGTAACCCTCGTTAAGTGCATTTAATAATATATCAGTGAAATTTATTAAATTAGTTTCAACGCTACGACCTTTAAAGAACCCATGCTGATTTGGACTTATATGTGGATAGACTGTATTAAATATCTGTACAGTGACTATTTTTTCCAAAATTTTGCCAAACTGACACAATTTGGAAATGGGACGGTAATTTCGAATATCCTGACTAAAGGTACCTTTGGGTATAGGGGTTACTAGAGCTTGTTTCCATATGTTCGGCACGATACCTTCGCTAATTGATTTTTTGTATATAAATGTCCGTATGGTTCCCGGCTAAGAATAGGACCATCCCATCTCTTCCAATGGGTGTCGTAAGAGGCGACTAAGGGACTTAAAACCGGAGGATGGGCAGCAGCGTCTTTCCGTGCATTGCAACACACCTGCAATCAAACTGCGATCGCCAACCCGCCTGCCAAGCGTGGCGATTACGGCAAAACCCCCCCTATGAATTTCACACCCAGAAAACGGCCCCTAGTCCCCGGCAGCCCCACTATTCCTGGCTCCGGTAGCAGTCATGGTAACGGCGGGGTAGGGGGTGCGAAGAATCCCCGGCAGATGCCAGGCTACCAAACCCAACGACCTTTGGCCCTGGCAACTTACAACACGCGCACACTGCGGACTGACGAGAAACTTGCAGAACTCGAAGAAGTATTGAGCAGGTTACGGTGGGATATCGTAGGTTTATGTGAAGTCCGAAGAGAGGGAGAGGACACCATGATCCTTAAATTTGGAAACCTGCTCTATTTCCGGGAGGGCGACCAACAGTCCCAGGGTGGTGTCGGGTTTCTCGTCCACAAGTCCCTCATTAACAATGTGGTCCAAATCGTGAGCGTTTCGACAAGGGTAGCATACCTTATACTCAGAATCACCAAACGGTATTCGATGAAAGTCATACAGGTATACGCGCCGACTACGGAACACTCAGACGACGAGGTAGAGACTATGTATGAAGACATCTCTACAGCTTTACATAGCACCAGGACCCATTATACCGTTGTTATGGGGGACTTCAACGCGAAACTGGGCAAACGAAGCGATGGTGAGCTGAGAGTGGGGCAATTTGGATATGGAGTAAGAAATGCACGTGGCCAGATGCTGGCCGACTTTATGGAGAAGGAGAGCCTCTTTATGATGAACTCCTTCTTTAAAAAGTCAAAACAGCGGAAGTGGACATGGTTGCATCCCAATGGCGTAACAATTAAAAACGAGATAGACTTCATCTTGTCGACAAGGATGCAAATATTCAATGATGTCTCCGTGATTAATTCAGTCAAAACAGGAAGCGATCACCGGATGGTCAGAGGCACATTGAATCTAAAGACCAAGCTAGAAAGATGTCGACTGATGAAGTCTACGCTCCGACAAGCGCCCATCCAGCTCCAAAACCCCGAGAGCTTTCAGCTCGAGTTGCACAATCGTTTCGAATGCCTAGGAGACTGCGAGAATGTGGACGATTATAATGACAGGTTCGTGGAAATTGTTCAAACGGTCGGGTCTAAGATTTTTAAAACTCGCCGTTCAAACAGAACCAAAAAATCTCCGACTTCACCAGCAACCTCATGGAAGAAAGACGCAGATTGGTTTTGCAGTCCTCTGAAGACGCTACTCAGTATCGGCAACTAAACAGGCAGATTTCTTAGTCCCTAACTCGCGATTTACGCCAATATAATACAAATTGTATTAAAGAGGCGATTGAGCACAACAAAGACTCAAAAGTGTTCGCGAGAGATCTGTCTGTTGGACAAAGCCAACTGACCAAGCTGAAGACTGAGGACGGCAGGACCATATCGTCTAAGACTGAGTTGCTGGAAGAAGTTGAGAAGTTCTATGGACAATTGTACAAGACCACACGTTTGCCTGTCAGCGATCTGGCTGAAGACCCAAGAGCCAGACTAACCCGACACTATACCGAAGATATCCCGGACGTCAGCCTGTACGAGATTAGAATGGCTCTCAAACAGCTCAAGAACAACAAGGCACCGGGTGATGATGGAATTACGGCTGAACTTCTGAAAGCAGGTGGATCACCGGTACTAAAAGCTCTTCAGAAGTTATTTAATTCCGTTATACTCGAGGGACAAACGCCTAAGGCATGGCACAGAAGTGTGGTCGTGATTTTCTTCAAAAAGGGTGACAACACCCTGCTGAAGAACTACAGACCCATCTCACTTCTGAGCCATGTCTACAAGCTGTTTTCGAGAGTCATTACGAATCGTCTCGCACGCAGGTTTGACGACTTCCAGCCTCCCGAACAAGCCGGTTTCCGAAAAGGCTTTAGTACCATAGACCACGTACATACGCTGCGGCAGATTATACAGAAGACCGAAGAGTACAATCAGCCACTATGCTTGGCGTTTGTGGACTATGAGAAGGCCTTCGATTCAGTCGAAACCTGGGCTGTGCTACAGTCTCTCCAGCGGTGCCAAATTGACCATCGATACATCGAGGTGTTGAAGTGTCTGTATGAAAACGCCACCATGTCGGTTCGCCTCCAGGACCAGAACTCGAAACCTATCCAGTTGCAGCGAGGGGTGAGACAGGGAGACGTTATATCTCCGAAACTGTTCACCGCCGCCCTGGAAGATGTTTTTAAGCTTCTGGACTGGGGTGGACTCGGCATCAATATCAACGGCGAGTACATATCCCACCTCCGATTCGCTGACGATATCGTGGTCATGGCTGAGACTATGGAAGACCTAAGCACAATGCTCGATGGCCTCAGTAAGGTCTCTCAACAAGTGGGTCTTAAAATGAACATGGACAAGACGAAAATAATGTTAAATGTCCGTGTCGCACCCACTCCTCTAAAGGTTGGAGACTCTACACTGGAAGTTGTTGACGAATATGTATACCTGGGACAAACAGTCCAGCTAGGTAGTTCCAACTTCAAGAAAGAGATCAATCGACGAATCCAACTCGGCTGGGCAGCGTTCGGGAAGCTTCGCAATATCTTCACGTCCCAAATACCGCAGTGTCTCAAGACTAAGGTCTTTGACCAGTGTGTGTTGCCAGTGATGACTTACGGAACTGAGACATGATCGCTTACTATGGGCCTCATAAGAAGGCTCAAGGTCACCCAAAGGGCAATGGAGCGTGCTATGCTCGGAGTTTCTCTGCGTGATCGAATCAGAAACGAGGAGATCCGTAGAACTAAAGTAACCGACATAGCTCACAGAATCGCTAAACTGAAGTGGCAGTGGGCAGGGCACATAGCTCGTAGAACAGATGGCCGATGGGGCAGTAAAGTTCTCGAGTGGCGACCGCGCACCGGAAAACGTAGCGTAGGCAGGCCTCCCACGCGGTTGACCGATGACCTGGTGAAGGTCGCGGGAAGCCGATGGATGCGGGCAGCGCAGGACCGGTCGTCGTGGAAATCCTTGGGGGAGGCCTTTGTCCAGCAGTGGACGATTTTTGGCTGATATGATGATGATGATATAATTCTAAGAGGCAAAGCCAGACTAGAAGCACAGTTACGAATGAGCAGAGGATGCACACCATCAGGGCCTGCTCCTTTATTGTTGTTCAATGATTTTGTATGATGCCAATTTGTATGTTCCGTCATTCCTATTTTGAAATGTCATTGCTGGCCCGTTGTATGAACTGTCCAGGTTGTGGTTCAGCGGTGTCCTGTAGAAGGAACTAGAAATATCTAGAAGACTTTTAGTTTATTTCTAACTCACCTGTAGGCCACAGCGGCCTGTCCGGCCTCTGACAGCGTCCGCGGAGGCACGGGTGTCGAGCTGGGGTTCTTGACCACCACAGAGGCTGCGCCGGTCACCTCGGCATGCACGTATAAGTCGGAGGATCTCATGTAGCGTTTGACTAGCAATTCGTTTTGTTGTTGGTCGCGACCGCCTATCACCTGGCAGACGAGAACATAGAAATTTCTAGATTTCAAAATGTTTAATCGAAAAAAAAGCGTCGGTGGCGTAATGGCAAGGGCCGCCGCCTCCTGTCCGGGAGGTCATGGTTCGAACCTGCCACATACCAATGTGATTTTAAATTTAGATTTCATATGTATGTTTATCCGACGCTCTTACGGTGAAGGAAAATATCGTGAGGAAACCTGCACACGCCTGCGAAGAAACTCGCAGGTTGTGTGGGAAGTTGACCAACCCGCACTGGGCCCGCGTGGTCGACTAAGGCCCGATCGCCCTAATTCAGGGTAGACTCGAGCCCCTCGGTGGGGACGTATGAGCTGATATGATAATGATGAATCAAAATAGATACATATATGGTCATATGATAGCCATTACATTACATAATGTCATATTGTGAAAAAAATATAAACAAACAATCATCAGTTAATAATGTCAATAAAATCATTGATGTAAAACGAATAATGTCATTTTGACATGAAAACAGTCACATGAAAATGATTGAATTTGTCGTTATTGACTTCTACAAGAGTAGGCCAGTTCACACGGACAGCACCTGTTCACGAACGCGAGAGTCAGCCATCGCTCCCTCGACCATATTAGAGGGAAAGGAACGACCCGGTTACTATAGGTACAAGGATGTAAAAAGGTTAGAGTGATATTTTAAGCCTTTCACGAGCATTGGCAATATGTTTGCCAGGGATGCTGTGTCAATATTAATCTGTATTGACTTCGAATAAGGTTCAGTTTTCTCGTTTTCGTCGTAGTTGCGTTGCCCGCGAATGGGTTAATTAAGGGACGATTCAGAATCGACTCTAGAATACAGGAAAAATAAAAATAAAATGGTTCCTGTGTAGTTCACGAGGTTCAAGCTCAGCTTTGCATTTGTGTTATCGGACGATATGAACCAGTAGAACTTCTCGAACCAATACGTTTTCCTCGCTTTGGTGATATTGCTAATAGTGTTGGCTTCCTTCAACGTCTACTTTGTTTTTATATAGCCAGACCACTGCACTTACCAAATAGTTATCGGACGATATAAACCAGTAGAACTTCTCGAACCAATACGTTTTCCTCGCTTTGGTGATGTTGCTGTTAGTGTTGGCTTCCTTCAGCGTCTGTTTTGTTTTTATATGGCAAGACCACTGCACTTACCAAATAGTTATCGGACGATATGAACCAGTAGAACTTCTCGAACCAATACGTTTTCCTCGCTTTGGTGATGTTGCTGTTAGTGTTGGCTTCCTTCAGCGTCTGTTTTGTTTTTATATGGCAAGACCACTGCACTTACCAAATAGTTATCGGACGATATGAACCAGTAGAACTTCTCGAACCAATACGTTTTCCTCGCTTTGGTGATGTTGCTGTTAGTGTTGGCTTCCTTCAGCGTCTGTTTTGTTTTTATATGGCAAGACCACTGCACTTACCAAATAGTTATCGGACGATATGAACCAGTAGAACTTCTCGAACCAATACGTTTTCCTCGCTTTGGTGATATTGCTAATAGTGTTGGCTTCCTTCAACGTCT
The DNA here is from genome assembly GCA_947284805.1 of Coleophora flavipennella. Taxonomy (NCBI): domain Eukaryota; kingdom Metazoa; phylum Arthropoda; class Insecta; order Lepidoptera; family Coleophoridae; genus Coleophora; species Coleophora flavipennella. The sequence continues at coordinate 11,260,316 of OX369294.1, read as the reverse complement.
ACTTTGTTTTTATATGGCCAGACCACTGCACTTACCAAATAGTTATCGGACGATATAAACCAGTAGAACTTCTCGAACCAATACGTTTTCCTCGCTTTGGTGATGTTGCTGTTAGTGTAGGCTTCCTTCAGCGTCTGTTTTGTTTTTATATGGCAAGACCACTGCACTTACCAAATAGTTATCGGACGATATGAACCAGTAGAACTTCTCGAACCAATACGTTTTCCTCGCTTTGGTGATATTGCTAATAGTGTTGGCTTCCTTCAACGTCTACTTTGTTTTTATATGGCCAGACCACTGCACTTACCAAATAGTTATCGGACGATATAAACCAGTAGAACTTCTCGAACCAATACGTTTTCCTCGCTTTGGTGATATTGCTAATAGTGTTGGCTTCCTTTAAAGTCTGCTTTGTTTTCCGCTCAGCGCTTTTAAGCGCTTTGTCCGATGACTCCAGCGTTTTCTGTTGCTTCTTAGCGGCGTTGCGTTTTTGGTCGTAGTACCTGAGAAAACGAGCTGAATACTGAGCGTCCGCGTCGGTGGCGCAACGGCTAGGGCCGCCGCCTTCTGTCCGGTAGGTCGTGGTTCGAATCCTGCCACGTACTATTGTGATTTCGAGTTTAGATTTCATATGTACGTTTATCTGACGCTCTTACGGTGAAGGAAAACATCGTGCGGAAACCTACACACGTCTGCGGAGAAACTCGAAGGTTGTGCGTGAAGTCGATTAACCCGCACTGGGCCCGTGTGTTTGGTTACAAATTCATTTTTCAACAGACTTTAAAAAATCAGGTTTTCAATTCGACTGTACGTTTTTTTGTATGTTTGTTACGCGATATCTTCGCAGATTGTGAATCGATTTTCATGATTCTTTTTTATTCGATAGGGTCTATACTGCCAAGTTGCTCCTACATAAATTTTATCATAAGAGCGTCGGTGGCGCAACGGCAAGGGCCGCCGCCTCCTGTCCAGAAGGTCGTGGTTCGAATCCTGCCACGTACCATTGTGATTTCGAATTTAGATTTCAGATGTAAGTTTATCCGACGCTCTTAAGTTGAAGGAAAAAATCGTGAGTAAACCTGCACACATCTGCGAAGAAACTCAAAGGATGTATGTGAAGTTGACCAACCCGCACTGGGCCCGCGTGGTCGCCTATGGCCCGATCGCCCTATTTCAGGGTAGGCTCGAGCCCCTCGGTGGGGACGTATATATGAGCTGATGTGTGAAATTTTATCATAAAAGGTGTAGTACTTTTTTAGAAAATTATCAAAAACGAAAAATAATAATGCAATGGAAGCCGATTTTTTTACGTGTTCAGCGTTTCCAATTATTGAACAACACATTGGTACCTACTAAATCAAAATGCATCAAAAATAAATTCTGAAATATGATTTCCTAAATTGCTCTCCTCTCGAAGTTTCAAAAAACCTTACTTGTTTTGTTTTTCTATCACGTCTTCAATTTTTAATCGATCAAATTCACAAAATAAGTTCGTCAATGACGCTTAAAAATCTATGACGTCACTTGTGGTTATTTCAAACATTTTTAGAACAAAATTTCGATTATTTATTTATTTATTTAATAGTTTATTGTACACAGGATACATAAAATACAGATTTTAAATATTAAGGTCATATAAATGGTACAGATTTTTTTTTTGAAATTATTTTTTTATTATTTTTTCAGCTTTTATTTCGTTTTTGACAGATCATTAAAAGTAACTGAAATGAATAGCAGTCCGATCCCCTATTCAAGTGCGTTTGGCTCACGTGCGTGTGACCTGATGGAAAGTGACGATGCAGTCGAGGGTGGTACACGCAAACTCAAATCATACCATGAGCTATACTTCCCCACCGAGGGGACCTGAATTAGGGCGATGTGACCTTAGTCGACCACGCGGGCCCGGTGCGAGTTGGTCCGACTTCACACACAACCTTTGAGTTTCTTTGCAGGCGTATGCAGGTTTCTTCACGATGTTTTCCTTCACTGTAAGAGCGTCGGAAATCCGAGGAAATTCGAAAATACATTGGTACGTGGCAGGATTCAAACCGCGACCTTCCGGACAGGAGGTAGCGGCCCTAGCCGTTACGCCATCGACGGCCTAAAAAACTTAAATAATATCTATTTACTCTGAAGATAAGCGTACGTGGCTCAACCGGTAACGACTCGGTCCTCCTAACCAGAAGTGCCGGGTTCAAATCCGGACGGCCAATGTACCAATGAGTTTTTCGAAACTTACCTACATGTACACACCGATTGCTTTAACGTTGAAGGGAAACATCTTGAAGAAACCGGCATACAACCTGCGAAGAAACTCGAAGGTTGTGTGTTAAGTCGACCAACCCTCACTGGGCCCGCGTGGTCGACTAAGGCCCGATCGCCCTAATTTAGGGTAGGCTCGAGCCCCTCGGTAGGGACGTATATGAGCTGATATGATGACTCTGAAGATACCCAAATTGTAAGAGTCGAGAAACACAGACGCTGTTACGCTTCGTGCGGATAGGCAGAATATCAACAACAAACCCTCCCTTCATCTCGTTGACCGAAGGTATAATAGAGATGGGGGAATGAGGTTGTGTAGTTGTTGCGTACACTATCCGAACTTCATCATATCAGCCGAAAATCGTCCACTGCTGGACAAAGGCCTCCCCCAAGGATTTCCACGACGACCGGTCCTGCGCTGCCCGCATCCATCGGCTTCCCGCGATCTTCACCAGGTCGTCGCTCCACCGCGTGGGAGGCCTTCCTACGCTACGTTTTCCGGTGCGCGGTCGCCACTCGAGAACTTTATTGCCCCATCGGCCATCTGTTCTACCAGCTATGTGCCCTGCCCACTGCCACTTCAGTTTAGCGATTCCGAAACATTTGCCAGTCCGAAATAAATTCTACAGAATGGGCTATTCGACTGCTAGTCATTTGAATTACTTTTTATCATCTGTCAAAAACGAAATTTTATTCTACAAATGTTTGAAATAGCAAGGCGTGACGTCACAGTTTTTCAGTCATTGATGTACTAATATTCCAAATTTGATGTTTTAAAAATTGAAGACTAGATAAAACACAAAACGAGCAAGGTTTTTCAAATTTTTAAGAGGAGATGAATTTAGGAAATAATATTTCATAATAATTTTTTGATGCTGTCAACTACCCTATTCCGAATTTACGGCGATGCAAAGCTCTTCGTCACCAATGAGTCTCCGGGAGTATCGGTCGATGACGCCTATGGTATCCAGCTGGTAGCGGAGGCATGATTCTTCTGAGCTAACAGCTCTTTATGGATACTAGTTTAATTTTAATGTACCCAAAGAGAATGCAACTAGGCAAGCCTCCCACTTGCTGGTAAAGCCACTGGATGCGGGCAGCGCAGGACCGGTTGTCTTCTTGGGGGAGGCCTTTGTTCGACAGTGGATGTCTTTCGACTATGATGATGATGATGATTCAAAGATAAAGGGGATTCGAGCCAGGTCGAAAAGGGAAGATCGAAAACCACCTTTTCATTTGATTTACATACCTTCTTGCATTAGCAAATGCCGTCAACGAGAGGTCTATATCCACGAGCATGGGCTCTAGTCTTTCGTCATCATCACCGCCACCATCATCATCATCAGCCTCCTGGTACGGGTCTGTGAGCAGCATGGTGATGTGATTGGTGTTCAGTTTGAGTTGCTTGATGCTGGACGCTATCGGATCCGAATTCTCTTGAGCGGTCTTCACTAAAAGATTTATGTCATCCCAGGACATCTGTGGGGAAAATTGATATTTAATTTGGAGGTGAGGTCGGATTCTAGAGAGCGTCAGGTACATTAGTACTTCTGCTTCTTCTTATCCTGTGGCACAATTAACCGTGATATTCAAGGGATAGACGGCGGTTGCCTGGTGTTGCACTTAGCATCACCCGCGGTCACGTGTAGGGCATTTAAATTTACACGTACGGACGTGTGCAACGTGACCTTCATACACATCTGGAATCAGATGTGCAGGTTTCCTCGCGATGTTTTGCTTCACCGTTAAAGCAATTGGTAAGTTTATGTACGTAAGTTTGAAAAACTCATTGGTACATTGGCTGTCCAGATTTGAACCCGGTACCTCTGGTTAGAAGGACCGAGTCGTTACCGGTTGAGCCACCGACGCTTAGTACTATTCTTTTTTGTCTCTTTTCGATCTTTTTGGCATTATATTTTTATACTATTTCAAAAATTTTGACTTTTAGTTCTGTCTTTAATTCCTTACTTTAGCATGTCTCATACATTTTTTGTCATGCTCTATCCCCAGATTCCTCTGGGAGCATAGTACTCCATTATATGACATTTACCACCCTCTCAACCATCTCTGTGCAAAAAATCAAAACAATCCGTTGCTAGCTACTGGTGGTAAAACATATTTCTATTGGACTAAAACAGATCCTGACCCCACCCTCCATGTCTTATTTTTTGTCTTACTAGTTTAGATGCGAAGCGGAGGGCGCGTCGAGGCCGCAGTACTAATACATATACTTTGCCAAAACTCACACACACTTCCGAGCTTGTTTCTAATTATGTCGGCTCTGACGCAAACATCAAAGGCGTTGGACTAGCTTGTTTCTAATTATGTCGGCTCTGACGCAAACATCAAAGGCGTTGGACTAGCTTGTTTCTAATTATACGGCTCTGACGCAAACATCAAAGGCGTTGGACTAGCTTGTTTCTAATTATGTCGGCTCTGACGCAAACATCAAAGGCGTTGGACTAGCTTGTTCCTAATTATGTCGGCTCTGACGCAAACATCAAAGGCGTTGGACTAGCTTGTTTCTAATTATGTCGGCTCTGACGCAAACATCAAAGGCGTTGGACTAGCTTGTTTCTAATTATGTCGGCTCTGACGCAAACATCAAAGGCGTTGGACTTGCTTGTTTCTAATTATGTCGGCTCTGACGCAAACATCAAAGGCGTTGGACTAGCTTGTTTCTAATTATGTCGGCTCTGACGCAAACATCAAAGGCGTTGGACTAGCTTGTTTCTAATTATGTCGGCTCTGACGCAAACATCAAAGGCGTTGGACTAGCTTGTTTCTAATTATGTCGGCTCTGACGCAAACATCAAAGGCGTTGGACTAGCTTGTTTCTAATTATGTCGGCTCTGACGCAAACATCAAAGGCGTTGGACTAGCTTGTTTCTAATTATGTCGGCTCTGACGCAATTTCAAAGGCGTTGGACTAGCTTGTTTCTAATTATTTCGGCTCTGACGCAAACATCAAAGGCGTTGGACTGCTGTATCGTTTCTTACACTGTGGTGTAGCATAAATAGTAGGTATCAGCGGTGTCAGTGTGTCAGTCTGTCTGCCCCTCACCTGGTTAGCGATGGCGGCCTGTACGGCCATGCGCGCCTGCTCGACCAGCGGCTCGTTGCGCGCGATCAGCTCGGCCATGCGTCGGTCCGCCAGCTGCAGTTTGCTCAGCTCCGTCATGCGCTTTTCATGGTCTTTGCGCACGTTGGAGAGTTTCTTCATGGCTTCGCGTTCCACTTGGATGGTCTAGATGCAACAATAGAAGCATTAGGACTAGAGATCTAATCCATTAAGGACGAGCCCATCGGCATTGAAAGTGGGGACACATTGGTGGAGCCACAGTTGCCAGCTGGGATTGTCAATTTAGTAGGCCGTGACGTTCATGAGAACCTTGGAGCTCCAGGATCTTATACCCCTTTCTCCATTTCATCATCGAACGACCAGTCGCGGAGGGAGATTTCACCCCTTTATCGTTAATGTTCCACCTATACGCACGAAGAGTTTCGCTTCATCGTTCATCATGCTAACGGCTAAGGTGTGGAATTCCCTGCCAGCCTCTGTATTCCCCGATTCGTATAATTTAGGAACCTTCAAGACGAGAGTGGATACGCATTACTTGAGCTTGCGTGTTTACATCCTCGGCTGCATCGGCACTTAACATCAGGAGAGGTGCAGCCAAATGCACTCTTTTTTATACAATTTAAAAAAACACAGCCTACTGATTTAGTAGCCTGAGCGCCGATTACGTGACTTTTCGTCTCGCCAATCGTCTTTTTGAGTAGCCACGGCACCGCCAGAGATATTCTAAATTACGAAAAATAGCCTAATCTAGATAGATAATATATATTTCATAGCCCTTACAGATAAATAATCAATTTAATCTGCCACCACAGTTTAAGTTTTCTTTTTTTTGAACTGCCTCCGTGGCGTAATTGTTAAGTCCATTAATTTCACATCAGTTCCGTCCCGTAGGTCAGCAACGAGTGTATACGGTACAGGTTAATTTTTTGACCGCATTGCCCATCGCAAAGGCATACGTCCTCTACACTAGTCACTCCGAAAATCAGTCATACTATAGATAATCATATCGAAACTATCGACCCTTGACGATACTGTCGATAGTGTCGATTGATAAAGATAAGTAATACTGTTGCTAAAGACCAATAGTATCGCTACTATCGATAGCATCAGTATAAACAATATCGATAGTATCGATACTATCAAAAGGAAGAGTGTCGATAATATCGATAGTATTACAGCATGTCAATATTTTCGATGTCAACCTGTTTTTCAAGGTCAACTATAGATAGTGAAACTATTGCTATCGCAACATCACTGCTCTACACCTCTTTCCTTCATTCTCTCCTTTTTGTAGTTACATATCACAGATATCTAAAAGTTCGGAGCTGCAGATTTGTTTGTGTTACCAAAGATAATTATAGTTCCTAAATTGTCTTTGGTGTTACGTACCTTTAAATCAATTTTCTGCCCCTCCAAAGCCGAAAAGAACTCGTCCACAGATCTGTCAAACGTCTCGAACTCCAAGTAAGGCTGGTCCCGATGCTGCGCGAACAGCGTGGGGTGGAACTCCTGGTTCGTGAGGAAGGTGGACCCTTCGCCTTCGGGGTTGGGACGCTCTTCTTTCTTTTGGATTATGAAGCCCTGGAGGTGGGTAAATAGAGAGTTCGAGATAGAGAAACTCTTATTTAGTAGTTATTTATCTGTTTTGCTTATGTCGAAGAGTTGAACATGTGACACGAAGGGTTACGGACAAGAAGGCCAAAGCATACAGAGGCAGGGAAGACCAAAGAAGCGATGGATGGACTTGATTAAGAGAGATGTGGAAGAGTATGGAGTGACGCACCAACTGACAAGCATGAGACCAGAGTGGGAGACATAAAACATTTAAGAGGATTGTGAAGTTGCAACTTTTCATCCAAACGGCGATAACGATTTTCCCCTCTTAAATGTTAACCGATTTGGTCCAATTTTTGATAGGTTTTCAGTCAGAACAAAAGCTAGGCATATACGTTTCTGTTTTTTCGATAAAGTTAATAAGCTTAATTTTATTGTCGTTAACGTATTTTGATACAAAGCTAATTTCGGACATATTTTTTTAAATCATTATCAGTAATTTAAAAAACGAAACGTATAAGCCTAGCTTTTGTTCTGACTGACAACCTTGTAGCACGGTGCGCAGTTATTCATTCTTCCTTCATCCGATCTTCTTTTCATTCCATCTATTTCTTTTTCACGCCATCTGACAATTTCACTCAAAAACCAAAATCGTCCAGCAATATTTTCACAATTAAACTAAACTAATTAATTTACACTGATACTCTTTTAAAAGACCCATCTCGGGTCTTATATTTCTCTACCTCACCATTAAACTAAATTGTACGCACGCATCGGCATTTTTAAAAGAACCCACTCCCTATCTACCTACCTACAAAGTCGTGCTACAACCTGTCAAAAATTGGTCTAAATCGGTTAACATTTAAGAGGTGACAATCGTTATCGCCGTTTGTATGAAAAGTCGAATTTGCGCCGTTGGGTTCACAGTCCTCTTAAAGCCAATAAAAACAGCTATACAAAGTAATTTACAACTTGAAACAATTGTGACTAGTAAAGCTAAGACGACATTGAACTGTTATTATGGTTCTCACCAAGTAGATGAGGGCTTCATATCGAATCAAAGACAGAAACTGTCCGCTTTGAAGATGAAGGTTGCAAGGATTTTTTTTTTTTAAACAAGGTAATTTAAAATAGCGGCCTTATTTGCCTGGACACTTTTTAAGAGCTGCCACAGTTTTCATCCTTTATATATGTCGCAGCCATATTGTACAATAAATAAGCCATTTTACAATACGGCGAGCGACTTTGTTAACTATGTACTAACTAAAAAACTCCGAATAAAACAGACGGACGGTTAGGTTAGGTTGGCACGTCTTGTTTTACCGTGAAAACGGGGCTCCGTCCGACTCCATTTTATTCGGAGTTTTTTTTAGTCAGTAGTTATACAAAGCGGCGCGCGACATATTACATGAATCCCTTAAAGACGATGATTGTGAATGATAAATATTATTGCTTATTAGTAGGAAGTTTAAATTTGAATTAGGTTTCAACACATAGACATGTCGTGTGTGCTGGAACTAGGCCTGGCGTACGCCGTGCGCTCAGGTATGTAGCGGTAACAAAGGTTTTTTTTCGCTGTAGCCACTGTCTAGGTGGGGCTTTCAGCCTTTTAGTAACTTTTATAACTAAAAAAAGCAATAAGCATTCCCGATAATGGACTTTTGAATTTTATTTAATCATTTTTGGTATATGTTTTAAATAACTCCTCAAAATAGAAATAAACTTTATTTGTAAGTTGTAAGCGATCGGTTTAAAGACGATGTTCAAAACCAGTCAAAATAAAAAGTCTGCCTGCAGATGATGTTCGAAACCGATCTATTAATGTGTTTATGATTCAATGATAATAATAATAATAATGATCTATATGATTCTGTAAAAAAAAAACGGCCTGCAGATGATGTTCGAAACCCGTAAATAAATATGATTATGTAGATAAAAACTCTGCCTGCAGATGATGTTCGATACCGATCAATTAATGTGATTATGTAAATAAATAGTCTGCCTGAAGATGATGTACAAAACGGATCAATCTATATGAATCTGTAAATAAAAAGTCTGCCTGAAGATGATGTTCGAAACCGGCAATAAATATGATTATGTAGATAAATAGTCTGTCTGAAGATGATGTTTAAAAACCGGTAAATCAATATGATTATACTATAATTAGTCTGCCTGAAGATGACGTTCAAAACCGATCAATCTATATGATTATGTAAATAAAAAGTCTGCCTGAAGATGATATTCGAAACCGGCCAGTAAATATGATTATGTAGATAAATAGTCTGCCTGAAGATGATGTTCGAAACCGGCCAATAAATATGATTATGTAGATATATAGTCTGTCTGAAGATGATGTTCGAAACCGGGAAATCAATATGATTATGTAAATAAATAGTCTGCCTGAAGATGATGTTCAAAAACGATCAATCTACATGATTATGTAAATAAAAAGTCTGCCTGAAGATGATATTCGAAACCGGTCAATAAATAGGATTATGTAGATAAATATACTGCCTGAAGATGATATTCGAAACCGATCATTGATAAAACCGATCGATGATTATTTAGATAATTAGTCTGCCGGAAGATCATATTCGAAACTGGTCAATTAATATGATTATGTAGATAAATAGTCTGCCTGAAAATGATATTCGAAACCGATCAATAAATATGATTATTTAGATAATTAGTCTGCCGGAAGATGATATTCGAAACTGGTCAATAAATAAGATTAGATAGATAAATAGTCTGCCTGAAGATGATATTCGAAACCGGTCAATAAATATGATTATGTAGATAAATAGTCTGCCTGAAAATGATATTCGAAACCGATCAATAAATATGATTATTTAGATAATTAGTCTGCCGGAAGATGATATTTGAAACTGGTCAATAAATAAGATTAGATAGATAAATAGTCTGCCTGAAGATATTCGAAACCGGTCAATAAATATGATTATGTAGATAAATAGTCTGTCTGAAGATGATATTCGAAACCGGTCATAAAATATGATTATGTAGATAAATAGTCTGCCTAAAGATGATATTCGAAAACGGTCAATAAATATGATTATGTAGATAAATAGTCTGTCTGAAGATGATATTCGAAACCGGTCAATAAATATGATTATGTAGATAAATAGTCTGCCTAAAGATGATATTCGAAACCGGTCATTAAATATGATTATGTAGATAAATAGTCTGTCTGAACATGATATTCGAAACCGGTCAATAAATATGATTATGTAGATAAATAGTCTGTCTGAAGATAATATTCGAAACCGGTCATAAAATATGATTATGTAGATAAATAGTCTGCCTAAAGATGATATTCGAAAACGGTCAATAAATATGATTATGTAGATAAATAGTCTGTCTGAAGATGATATTCGAAACCGGTCAATAAATATGATTATATAGATAAATAGTCTGCCTAAAGATGATATTCGAAACCGGTCACTAAATATGATTATGTAGATAAATAGTCTGTCTGAAGATGATATTCGAAACCAGTCAATAAATATGATGATTATGTAGATAAATAGTCTGCCTGAAGATGATATTCGAAACCGGTCAATAAATATGATTATGTAGATAAATAGTCTGCCTGAAGATGATATTCGAAAGCGGTAAATAAATATGATTATGTAGATAAATAGTCTGCCTGAAGATGATATTCGAAACCGGTCAATAAATATGATTATGTAGATAAATAGTCTGTCTGTAGATGATATTCGAAACCCGTCGCTGACTACTTCTAAATGCAGTTTTGTTTGTGTTATGTGGAATTAGTGAAAAAAACATATCAAAAATGAGTGATATAATGTTGCATCAAGAAACTACAATCAAAAGTATCCACTATCATTTTAATTAAAATAATTAAAAATCATTATGAGAATCCTACCTTGGAAACTTCTTTCCTAGCTGCCTCCATCATACCCTCAGCTTTTTGCAGGGCAGCCACCAGTTTATCCAGGTCTCGCTGCAAGTTGAACCCTTTGTTCAGATCGCTGCTAACCTTCATGTTGCCAGCGAGACCGTTTTCTTGGAGCACGTGGTCTATCACTGCTGAACCGTATTCTGCAAGAATGCAATGTATCAAATCAACACAAGCATTTTTATTTTAACTAGTAGTCGTCGGTACTAGGTGGTTGGGGCACATACTTAAGCAGGGTTGAGCACTGAGCAGTAGTTCCCTCAAGAACTATGCCGAGCATTGATAATTTTTCAGTCTCTCACTTCCTTTCCCCGCAACTATCTCTTTGTAAAATATCCGTGCAAAGTATTCTCCCCCTCACTAGCATATTAATTCCACCTCACTAGCACATTAAAAATGTAAATCAAAGCGGTAGCTCCCATCAGGAGCTCCTCGCGCAGCCACTGAGCGCTTGTTTTTGGACTTCCCCCCTCCCTAGGGGGGGGAGTCGCTCAGATGAAGGATTCATAAGTCTTAGCAGACTTGTAATCCAGGGAGGTTTTTAAGTGGGTTTGCACTAAGAGAGTCCCACATAACTAGACCGTAGACCGGTTGTCTGGTATGCGTCACGCATTTTTTAATCCTCCCACCCTCCGAAAAGGAGAACAAAAAAGAAACAAAGTGTCCGTGCAAAGTTTCCGTGCTAATGCGTTTTTTCCAAATCTCTTTGGGAACTATGTCAGGCTACTTTAATTAGTCATCTGTATCACATTCCACCCTCTTAACTATCTCTGTGCAAAATATCACGTCAATCCTTCGCTTCATTGCGAAGTGTAATAAATTATCAAACAGCTATCCCACGGGAACCACTTATGAAGGCTCTACGCCACTGGAAGCTGCCGAACGTACGCGATATGTCCATTTATTTTATGTGAAGAAGGGGACATCACCTGAACGGGTGCAGGCCCACCTGATGTCGATTTCTGGCTGTGATGACTGCACCGTGGAAGAGCTTAAGGCTAGAGGAAATTACGCGTCATTTAAGTTGGGTATTCCTGCAAGATTCTATGACACGGTAGCCTCCCCCAAAAATTGGGCAGAAGATATCTGCATAAAGCCATGGAGTCATAATTTTCGTCGCAAAAGTGAACAATAAAATACCAAAACTGAAGTCGTACTCTATATTCTATCAAAACGTTAGAGGATTGCGTACAAAATTGGACACCTTAAGACTGGGGTTACTAAATGATACGTCAGATATTATTGCGCTGACAGAGACTTTTCTGGTAAGCGGTGTAAGGGACGCTGAGCTTTTCCCTTCTGGGTACTCAGTTGTACGTCGAGATCGCGCCCGAGATGCTGGCTGGGGCGGCGTGCTATTGGCGGTGCGCCTTCCATATACGGTCAAGCTGATGCGCGATATGGACGCATACTCCGAGGACATTGAAGTGCTAGTAACTACAGTTTATTTAAAATACAGAAAGCTTATCTGCTGTGTAGTCTATATTGCACCTAGTTCTACAGATGATTATTTTTTGAGAACATTATCTGTGCTTGAAAATGTGATGGAAAAGTATTCAGATTTTGATGTGTTAATTTTAGGCGATTTTAATTTGAACTCTTTTACAAAACACATTAATACGCAATTCGATTGCTTCCTTAACTATTGTAAACTTAAACAATTTAATGTAATCAAAAATAAGTATGGTAACATATTAGATTTGGTGTTGAGCAATCTGGGCAGCCATTCTGTGGAGGTGAGGGGGGATTTGGAGCCACTGGTGCCCCCTGACGCACCGCACCCGCCGCTGGGCGTGCGCCTGCTCGTGCCTCGGCCCGCGCGTCGAGCGCCCCCACCGCTCCCATCGCCACCATCTGAGTTAGCCCAGCACTCTTTACCGAAATGGAGTTTCCGTAGAGCCGACTACCCGTCGCTATATGCCTCCTTTCTATCTTTGTCGTGGGATGATGTCTTTCTGGCAGCTAATGTAGACGAAGCTTTGGCAATTTTTTACGATAAGATTTATGACTGTTTCAATTTGTTTGTACCTGTAAAAGTTTTTAATCCGAATTCAAAATATCAGTATCCGTCCTGGTATACACATGAAATAATAGGTACTATAAGAAATAAATACTTTCATTTAAAGAGATACAAACAAGAAGGTAAGAATTATAATAAAGAAATGTTTAAATACTATAGAGAAAAAGCCAAAGATCTAATCAAGCAAACTTACAAGTATTTTATTAGGCAGACGGAAAGAAATATAATAAAAGACCCAAAAAGTTTTTGGTCGTTTGTAAGGAGTCAACATTCCCGAAAAGAAGATTGTAATGAATTTGATTATGATGGTAAAATAGTGAGGGGAGTCGACGCTGCCAATTCATTTGCGGAATATTTTAAGTCCGTATTTTTGCCATCTCAACCGACTTTATCATGCGAAGCGGCACAGCTGGCTTCTGGTTCTCTCTGCTCGTCCCGAGTGGCACTCGATCATGTTGATGCGTCCGATTTGTCTATTGCAGTTAAACGCCTTAAGGCAAATCAGTCGATTGGCCCTGATGGGGTACCACCTTTTATAGTTAAAGACTGTGTTGGAGCATTTGAAAAAGCACTTCTACACATTCTGAATCTGGCAATATCCACTTGCACATACCCTGCACTATGGAAAATTTCTCGTGTCACACCCATCCATAAAGATGGCGATAAGTCGCAGATCCGGAACTACAGACCAATTGCAGTATTAAGTGTCTTTGCGAAAATCTTTGAGTCTATTTTGAATCGCCATATTTCTAGACAAATACAATCCCAACTTAGCGACTGCCAGCATGGTTTCCGGGCTGGGAAATCTACGGTCACTAACCTCATTAACTTTGTGGACTACGCCGCTACTGAAATGGATGACCATAGACAGGTGGACACGGTATACCTAGACTTTAAAAAGGCTTTTGACCGCGTTCACAATGATGTTTTACTGGCAAAAATCTCAGACTCAGGGTTTACTCCAAAATTACTAAGACTATTCTCCAGCTATCTTGCAAACCGTACGCAGTATGTCTGTTTGTTAGACGATAAATCTGACTCTTACCCAACGAGTTCTGGTGTTAGCCAGGGGAGCACTTTGGGCCCAACATTGTTCTTATTGATGATCAATGACCTGCCATCTGTGGTCCGAACTTCCAAATGCCTAATGTATGCTGATGATATAAAGCTTTTCTTCAGTGTCGGTGATGTAACAGAGTGTGAGGCGCTTCAGCGCGATATCGATGCTGTAACTGAATGGAGCGTAAAAAACCAGTTAGAGTTTAACGTTTCTAAATGTAAAGTGATGACTTTCACTAGAAGAAAGGTGCATCTAATCTATCAGTACAGTATCGCCGGTAACGCGCTGGAGCGCACCACACATATGCGGGACTTAGGGGTATACCAAGACGCAGAACTCACTTTCAATCCGCACATTGAACAACTTTGTAAACGTGCGTCTAAATCACTGGGTTTTGTAATGAGGCAAACTGCACGCTTTCAAAATCGCAATGCAATTACGATTCTCTATTACGCCTTTGTAAGAAGCACGTTGGAGTATAATTCCATCATATGGGATCCCCACGAGACTAAATATTCCATTATGATGGAACGAATTCAACGTAAGTTTGCACGTTACCTATATAAGAAGTTACATGGCTACTATCCCTTTTTGTTTCCATCTTTGTTCGTGACAGGAATGGTAGGCCTTAACACTCTTGAGTTGCGACGCAAAACTGCCCTTATGATTCAGTATTTTCGACTTCTGAATGGTAATGTAGATGATTGCAATACACTGTCCCGGTGTAGGCTATTCGCTCCGCAAAATGCGTGTCGCCTCCGCTCCATACGGTTGCTGGAGGGGCCGCGCGTGCGCACTGCCACCGCTCAGCACGCGCCCACGGCTCGTGCAATCGCATCACTGAATGCTTTGCTTGCTCAACAGCCAAACGTAGATTTATTTTTCACTAGTTTTAAGAATTTTGTAGAATGTTGTATGACATTTTTAAGTTAATTGTCTTGCTGCACGCTTTGGTTCGCTGTAAGTGTGGCAAGTAATTGTTATATAAATAAATAAATAAATAAATGAAATCGGGATAAAAGTTCTCCATGCCATATGCTACGTGCATTCCAAATTTCGTCAAGATTGGTTGAAGCGTCGAACACATTTTCACATTTATAATATTAGTAAGGATGAAGTCGCAATTTTTGGCCGCCCCGTTGACAATTGACATGCTAATTATGTATGTCATTTTGGTAAATTCAACATTGTTAATGTAATGGAAAACCTTTAGTGAACAACATTTAGTGAACAATATTCTATAATTTAATTTTGATGTAGGCCACTACCGAATTGGGGTGATGGCTGCATTAAAAATAAATTATGAAAATATATTTATCACAAAATCCTCCTCCTGAAAAAAAACATTACTTGGTTTGGTTTTCATAAGTTCATTCAATTCTTCATTTAGTTCCATAATTCATCAAAATTACAAAATGGACACTGAAAAACTATGAAGTCACTTCTATGTATGTATTTCAAACATCATCATCAATATATCAGCCGAAGGACGTCCACTGCTGGACATATCAAACATATTTAGAACTAAATATTGTTTTTGATAAATGACAAAAAGTAACTGAAATGACCAGCATCCATCCTCACTATTGATAAATGTGGTCTGTGTTGTTAAATGTGTATACAGGGTGACTTCTAATTAGTTCTTGATAATAAAACATATGCATGTACTCATGATTACAAAAAACTTTCCCAAAGAAACAATATATTATTTAAAAAAAATTTGGTCCTCCATACATATTTCGTTATCAAATCGGCAAAAATGTATAAAGGACCAAAATTTTTTTTTCATATTTGACATATAGTTTCATTGGGAAAGTTGTTTGTAAACACGAGTATATTCATATCCTTTGCTATCAAGAACTAATTAAAAGTCACCCCAAATACAGGTGTCCCAAGAAGTATACAGTCAAGCGGAAGTCCAGAGATAGAACACCTCTACAATAAGTATCTGAATCACCCCCATATACGAGTACTTTCCGCGAAAGTCTGCGGTTTTCAAGATATTCGCATTTTTATTTTTAGGTTTAGTATGAAAATCATCTTTACTGGCCTGTGACGTCGGTTTGTAAAAAAAAACATTAGATTTCAAATTTCTAAATTTATATTCAACTTTTTATTACACTCTTTCTGATGGTCATAAGATAGAGATTACATTACATGTCAGATTGTGAAAAAAATATAAACAAACAATCATCAGTTAATAATGTCAATAAAATCATTAATATAAAACAAATAATGTCATTTGGACATGAAAACAACATGACACGAGAAGTAATACATGAAAATTATTGAATTTGTCAGTCTTCAATCAATTATATGTCAATAAATTATACAATTGAACTTCTGAAAGCAGGTGGTTCGCCGGTACTAAAAGCTCTTCAGAAGTTATTTTATTCCGTTATACTCGAGGGACAAACGCCTAAGGCATGGCACAGAAGTGTGGTCGTGCTATTCTTCAAACAGGGTGACAACACCCTGCTGAAGAACTACAGACCCATCTCACTTCTGAGCCATGTCTACAAGCTGTTTTCGAGAGTCATTACGAATCGTCTCGTACGCAGGTTTGACGACTTCCAGCCTCCCGAACAAGCCGGTTTCCGAAAAGGCTTTAGTACCATAGACCACATACATACGCTGCGGCAGATTATTCAGAAGACCGAAGAGTACAATCAGCCACTATGCTTGTCGTTTGTGGACTATGAGAAGGCGTTTGATTCAGTCGAAACTTGGGCTGTGCTACAGTCTCTCCAGCGGTGCCAAATTGACCATCGATACATCGAGGTGTTGAAGTGTCTGTATGAAAACGCCACCATGTCGGTTCACCTCCAGGATCAGAACTCGAAACCTATCCAGTTGCAGCGAGGGGTGAGACAGGGAGACGTTATATCTCCGAAACTGTTCACCGCCGCCCTAGAAGATGTTTTTAAGTTTCTGGACTGGGGTGGACTCGGCATCAATATCAACGGCGAGTACACATCCCACCTCCGATTCGCTGACGATATCGTGGTCATGGCTGAGACTATGGAGACCTAAGCACAATGCTCGATGGCCTCAGTAAAGTCTCTCAACAAGTGGGCCTTAAAATGAACATGGACAACAAGAAAGTAATGTTAAATGTCCGTGTCGAACCCACCCCTCTAAAGGTTGGAGACTCTACACTGGAAGTTGTTGACGAATATGTATACCTGGGACAACCAACTTCAAGAAAGAGATCAATCGACGAATCCAACTCGGCTGGGCAGCGTTCGGGAAGCTTCGCAATATCTTCACTTCTCAAATACCGCAGTGTCTCAAGACCAAGGTCTTTGACCAGTGTGTGTTGCCAGTGATGACTTACGGAACTGAGACATGGTCGCTTACTATGGGCCTCATAAGAAGGCTCAAGGTCACCCAAAGGGCAATGGAGCGTGCTATGCTCGGAGTTTCTCTGTATGATCGAATCAGAAAAGAGGAGATCCGCAGGAGAACTAAAGTAACCGACATAGCTCACAGAATCGCTAAACTGAAGTGGCAGTGGGCAGGGCACATAGCTCGTAGAACAGATGGCCGATAGGGCAGTAAAGTTCTCGAGTGGCGACCGCGCACCGGAAAACGTAGCGTTGGCAGGCCTCTCACGCGGTGGACCGACGACCTGGTGAAGATCGCGGGAAGCCGATGGATGCGGGCAGCGCAGGACCGGTCGTCGTGGAAATCCTTGGGAGAGGCCTTTGTCCAGCAGTGGACGATTTTTGGCTGATATGATGATGATGATGAAATTATACAATCAAGCCAGCCAGATACAAGAAAAACTTCCTCATTTTATCAGCTTTCCAAAAAAGTAATAAGAGTTTAAAAAATACAAACTAATTATACCAAAATCAATTATTTCTGTAAAAAAAGGATACATCAGGTCCCATACTAATTTATAATAAAATATTTTTTATTTTTTTTTATTTCCTAGTTTTATCATGCCTTTGATAAAACTAGGAAATAAAATATAGGACATTTGTGACTCTAGTGTCATTTTAATATCTTTGATTCGTATGCTAATCGAAAAACCAAGGCTTTTTTCATACAAGATTGTTGGAGAAAATGTATAAGACTATTTAATGTATTTGTTTTAAAAGTAATAAACAGTTTACAAACAAACAAACAAGAGTCGATAAACCTTTCTGGTTAATTTCCAAAATGAGGAAGATTTTCTTTTATCTGACTGGCTTAATTGTATGATGATTTTTTGACAGAAACTGACGTCACAGTCCAGCAGAGACGTTATTCATACAAAATCTAAAAACAAAAATGCGAATATCTCGAAAACCGTAGACTTTCGCGAAACATACATAAGGGTGATTGGGATATTCCTAGAGGTGTTCTATCTCTGGCCCTCGGCTTGACTGTACCTTGGGACACCCTGTATATATCAATAAATTATTGTCATTGGCATGGTGAAGAGTTTAATATCATTTCAGTTTAAATTCACTTACCTAGATTCGGGTTGAGTATTTTCTTGAGATTATCACCCGGCTTGCTCCTTGATAGTATTTCTTTCAAAGCATCACTTCCTGGTGGTTCAGAGTTTGTTTTCGCCCTGTCTAGTGGGTATTTTTCTTTAACTGCAAACCTGTGGAATTTTTTGGACTGTATTATTATGTTGGCAAGCAGCTTTTGCCATGCTCGGAGTTTCTCTAAGTGATCGAATCAGAAACGAGGAGATCCGTAGGAGAACCAAAGTAACCGACATAGCTCTTAGAAATGCTACACTTAAGTGGCAGTGGGAGGGGCACATAGCTCGTAGAACAGATGGCCGTTGGGGTAGTAAAGGTCTCGAGTGGCAACCGCGCACCGGAAAACGTAGCGTGGGCAGGCCTCCCACTCGGTGGACCGATGACCTGGTGAAGGTCGCGTGATGCCGCTGGATGCGGGTAACGCAGACCGGTCGTCGTGGAAATCCTTGCGGGAGGCCTATGTCCAGCAGTGGACGTGTCCTTCGGCTGATATGATGATGATGATGAAGCAGCTTATAGGTGACGTGCCTATATCTGTGATGATGTTTTTAAAAAATATGATTATCAAGTTCACACTAAAATATGCTGCACTAAGTTGGATTGTCGTAGCACCGTTTGTCCAGTCTGTTTTTGAAACTATTCAACCCCATCCTGAGGCAACTAGTTCCAGATGTTCATCACTCTGTTATTTAGTGTTTGATGTTTCACATTAGTGTTTGAGCGGTTATGGGCTAATTAGGCAAGGATGTGTTTACTATTTTTTTAATTGTAAAAGGTATCAAAAAGTCAACAGCCTAGTTGCCTTTAAATAACTGTGACACCAGGGGCACAGTACAATTAATATTCGAAGTCTTAAGAGCTTATTCTCAAAATTGTTTCCCATAAGAGTACAAGCTCAATTGAAAATAGATGGGCAGATTCTAATGAAACTTCATACACATAAGCAAGTCACGAAATTCTTGCTTGTGGATGGATCATCATATCAGCCTACGGACGTGCACTGCTGGACATAGGCCTCCCCCAAGGATTTCCATGACGACCGGTTCTGCGCTGCCTGCATCCAGCGGCATCCCGCGACCTTCACCAGGTCGTCGGTCCACCGCGTGAGAGGCCTGCCAACGCTACGTTTTCCGGTGCGCGGTCGCCACTCGAGAACTTTACTGCCCTATCGGCCATCTGTTCTACGAGCTATGTGCCCTGCCCACTGCCACTTCAGTTTAGCGATTCTGTGAGCTATGTCGGTTACTTTAGTTCTCCTGCGGATCTCCTCTTTTCTGATTCGATCATACAAAGAAACTCCGAGCATAGCACGCTCCATTGCCCTTTGGGTGACCTTGAGCCTTCTTATGAGGCCCATAGTAAGCGACCATCATCGGTCCACTGAGTAGGAGGCCTACCTACGCTACGTTTTCCAGTGCGCGGTCGCCACTCAAGAAATTTAGTGCCCCAACGGCCATCTGTTCTACGAGCTATGTGCCTAGCTTGTGGATAGATTACATCAATAGTGACGTGATTGTCAAAGAAAGCAACACAAAGACTACAATAAATAAAAAACAAAATGTCAAAATAATGTAGGATACATACAGAATTATTTCTTTGTTCCAGATAACATTAGACAGAAGGTGAAATAGAAGTCAAAAGGTTTTTTATGGTGAACACTTTCCTTATTTTACCTCAAAAAATATTCACAATAAAAATAAAATAGGTATATTTCGTTTTTATTTCATTTGTATAACACAATTACTAATGTAATTGTTTACTTTCGATTTTTGTTGTGGTTAAATGTTATTTTAGTAAGCTAACAAAACAAACCTACATAAACCAACATATAAATAAAAGTGTGTACATTAAAACACCTAAAGAATCGGCAGTCTGCAACTTTTGGAACGCAGTCAACCTGCAGTACCAAAGAGAATATAATACACTACGTCACATATTATTACTTGTATCACATTTATAAATACCTTACGTATGTACACCTTTTATTTGCCTTCTAAATGTAAAATCAACGTTTATACATACGTTCACCTATGTTCTGTGTTGTAAAAACAACAAACTCAAATTATTGCTTGCTGTAAGGCTAAGGTGGGCTCAACTGTACAATAGGGTAAGAGATAGGCTTTAGCTGAACATCCATACCAAATTTCAAGGTTAGGAAACCAGCGGTTTTTGAGTTATGAATTTTTGAAAATTGTATTTTTAGGTACTCTTTGGTCTTTGTTTTGTGAGTTTATGTAGGACCAAAGATGACTTATTGTTGATTGTATAATTTGATTTCAAAGATTCACAATATGGAATCCCGAAGGTTTGTTGGGGTTCGAAATGGGCGGCGGGGGCTACGCGGACCCTATATTATAAATCTTTGGGATCAAATTGACTTAGAACTTGACCTTGAAATGACCTTGACTTGATTACCCCCTAGTTTTCGATTTGTTACCCCCAAGTTTGTCCGCCCTCAAGTCGGCCCCGCGTGCTTTCCCCGCCCTGATACTCCCACATCCCCCTCGGATCCCGAAGGTTTGCTGGGGGTTTTAAATGGGTGGCGGGGGCTATGCCCCCGTTAGGGGTCCGGGCCCCGCGTGCTTTCCCCGCCCTGATACTCCCACATCTCCCTCGGATCCCGAAGGTTTATTGGGGGTTTTAATTGGGTGGCGGGGGCTATGCCCCCGTTAGGGGTCCGGGCCCCGCGTGCTTTCCCCGCTCTGATACTCCCACATCCCCCTCGGATCCCGAAGGTTTTTTGGGGGTCTTAAATGGGTGGCGGGGGCCATATTAGGAATCTTTGGGATCAAATTGACTTACACCTTTTTTGGAATAAGCGGTAGCGATTTTCGCCGTCAGAGAAGTGGTTGATAAAATCGAACCTTACGACACCAAAACTACCAGGTAAACTTTATTTTTTAACTAACAATTGTCGGCTACCAGATGTAGCTAATTTTCACTAGAGACGCTCAAAGTTAAGCATTTGATATTGGCTAAAAACGAAAAATTGTAATTTGAACTTCCCGCCACAGTTGTTAATAGTCACCTTAATACAATTTTTACAACCTCTGCTTCTGCGTGACCTCTATTTCACCTTTTGTCTAATGTTATCTGGAACAAAGTGTAGTAATGAATTGCTTACCTAATTTTATCTCCTTCAACGTGCGGCCTCAATACATTCAATATTGTCCCTTCATGGTCTGTCAGCACAATATTACCCCTGTCATACAACTCCAATATGACATGGTATGCGGCCTCTCCGCTACCAAACTGCAGGTCAACTATGCGGTCGATGCCCAGCTGGGAGAGATGCTCGAGACGTTTGTTTTTCAAGTGTTTACGGAGCTGAAATATGGACAAAATAATAATAATAGTCATAATAGTCATTTATTGGTAAAGGATAATTCATTTATATAATTGTAAGTATAAAATTACATTATTATACATTTAAGTAAGTACATCACAAAAAAAAAACATTAAATTTGAAACATCCGTCAAGGCTAGCCTTGACGGATCATCAGACCACACTCCCGTGATACTTAACGTAAACACACATGTAATCACCCGCGAAAAACCAGAGTCGCTTCACAACCATAAGACTGACTGGGATGGATTCAGAACTTACCTAGAGAATAATCTAAATCTAAAAACAAAACTAAAAACCGCTGAGGATGTGGAAGAAGCCTGCATTTACTTGACCAATTTAATCCAGAAAGCTTCATGGACTAATACTCCCATCCTCAATACCACACCGAAGGGCCCTAATCAACCCCTTAACATTAAACTAAAGATCCTCGAAAAGCGACGTCTCAGGAGAGTCTGGCATCAGTCTCGCCATCCTGTAGATCGATCTAGGTTTAACCGCGCCGCCAAAGACTTGAAAAATACACTCAGAGATATCGCAAACTCTGCTGTCAACTCAGATCTTATGAATATGTCTCCCACGGGTAAACGCGACTATTCTCTGTGGAAAGCTACTAGAAGTCTGGACAAATCTCAACAACAAAACCCACCGATCAGGACACAGTCGACGTGGGCAAGAAGTGACATGGAAAAGGCTAATGCATTCGCTGCGCATCTCTCAAGCATATTTACACCTAATGAGGGCAGCGACGTTGATGAAGAAGAGTTGGACGGCACACTGGAGCAGGATCTACATATGTGCCTCCCGATAGAACCTACTTCTCCTAAAGAAATTGCTACAGTAATAAGGTCCCTGGACACGAATAAATCGCCCGGCTTTGACCTGATAACCCCCAAAATCTTAAAGGAACTGCCCAGAAAAGCAATTACTTTCCTAGCTTGTCTTTTTAATGCTATCCTAAGGACATCACACTTTCCTAGCATCTGGAAGGTTTCCCAAATCATTATGATTCAAAAGCCAGGGAAACCTGTTCACGAACCATCATCCTACAGACCAATTAGCCTCACTCCGGTGCTGTCTAAACTCTGGGAAAGAATTTTCTTGGCTAGACTGACGACACACACGTCCGACTGTGAATTGATCCCGACCCACCAGTTTGGTTTTCGCAAATCCCACTCGACGATTGAACAGATGCATCGCGTCTACAGTACCATTCGCCAGTGCTTCGAACACAAGCAATACAGCTCTGCGGCCTTTTTGGACGTCCACCAGGCCTTCGATCGTGTCTGGCATAAGGGTATTTTGTATAAGATTAAAGCCAACCTTCCTCACTCGTTGTTCCTGATCATCAAGTCGTACCTCTCTGACAGAGTCTTTCAGATTAAGCTGGGGGATGCAAGATCTTCCCTACACCCAATAGAGGCTGGTGTCCCGCAGGGCTCGGTTTTGGGCCCAGTACTCTACAACATCTTCACCTCAGATTTACCCACTACTAGTGATGTAACTGTTGCAACCTACGCTGATGACGTTGCCTATATGGCTAGCGATACAGACCCGGCGACAGCCAGCAAAAAACTTCAAGTCGCTCTAAATGACACGTATCAATGGCTCCGCAGGTGGCGTATCCGCGCTAGTGCGCAGAAATCTAACCATATCACCTTCACCCTGAGAAAAGGCAACTGTCCCCCAGTTAAACTCGGTAAAGATACTCTGCCACACAGCGATAGCGTGAAATACCTTGGTTTTCTCCTGGACCGACGTCTTACTTGGAAGGCACACATTAAACAGAAGCGAGATCTATTGAACTATAAACACAAAAATCTGCTCTGGCTGATGGGTCGTAACTCTGTGCTCTCGTTGGACAATAAACTCTTAATATATAACATCATCCTCAAACCAATATGGACTTATGGCATCCAGATCTGGGGCGTGGCCTGCAACAGCAATATAATCTGGCTCCAAAGGGCCCAGAATGGCATCCTCAGGAAAATTGCCAACTCTCCGTGGTTTGTCCGCAATGACGAAATCCATGAGTACCTCCAAGTACCAACCGTAAGAGAGGAAATATCAAGATACCAGAAACAATATGCTGATCGTCTATCCACCCACTCGAACCCCTTGGCTGCAAATCTGTTGGTCGGTGCCGGTGTGGCATCACGCCTCAAAAGAGCAAATATCTTCTAGATATCGAAGGGCAGCAGTGACGCTGGCCACTGCGCCCCCAACGTCTTCACTTTGCAAAGCAATTGCTCATGGTCTGGAAGACTGATTGCAATTAAAATTGGAAAAAAAATAATTTTGAAACATTTTTTTTAAGAAAAGAAACAAAAAAAAATTAAAAAGGGTTATTTATAATTTATAAATTCCTCCCAACTATAAAAGACTCCTTCGACAAGCCACAGCTGCAGCTGCAGCTGCGACTTGAAGGAGGCAAGAGATAGAGCTTCTTTCACGTGCGGGGGCAACCGGTTGTAGGCTGCAGGTCCCATTATATGTGTCTACCAAAATACAAAGAAGTGGCTGTTGTACTTTTAGAATTATTATTATTTTATACGTGAGCAGCTTTATGAGTTGATGCATGTATATTAACTGTACTTGAGTTCATTAATTTTTAAAATGTTTGTCATGCCTATACTGTTTCCTGTTGGGGCACTTATCACTGTCTCTGAAAGAGATTTCTACGCTAATTAACTTTCATTACTCGAAATGGTATGTATGTGTGTTTTACACTAAATATTTTTCAGTCAAAACACACAACAGCGAAACATTTATTAAACATGCATGTTTCTGTTTAAATATAAAAGGTAAATATTTTTAAATTCATAATTGGTAAGCCCATATCATAAGTGATAATGATTCCAAAGATGGAAGCGGGCTTACCTACCAAGAATAACTGGTCACAGTAACCATTTACCATCTGCTGGGGCATGGTCCTCTTAACACATCTTAGGCAATAGATAGATAATACACAGATTTTTATTCGATACAAACACACACCGAATACACAATATAAAAAAAAAAAAAAAAACAAATAAAACCAACAGAATTGGTGTAGTGCGATGTCAAAATGAACTTTTCTCAGCATTAGCTGCAGGAGAACTGCAGTGCTGGTTTTCAGAAAAGCCCATGGTGTCGTGTCCGCGAAGCCATCGCTCAGTAGTGCGATAATGTAAACAATATAATAGTAATTAAGAATAAATAAAGGTCATTGGGCAAAATCTGACCCGGTTAACTAAAGTTATCCTACAAAAACCAAATTAGTTTTAAATTGTTAAGTATTAACCCACATTTCATTACAAATAGTTTTTTTTTTTAAACCATGGGAATAAAATGTAAAAAAAATATATAAATGCGAAAATAAAACAATTTTAGTGAAGCACAAATCGATGGAGCCTCTTGCTAGTGAAAAGCAAAGTTGAAAAAATCGATGGAGCCTCTTGCTAGGGAGGAGCAGAGTTGAAAAAATAGATGGAGCCTCTTGCTAGTAAAAAGCAGAGTTGAAAAAATGGATGAAGCCTCTTGCTAGTGAAGACCAGAGTTAAAAAAATCGATGAAGCCTCTTGCTAGTGAAAAGCAGAGTTGAAAAAATCGATGGAGCCTCTTGCTAGGGAGGAGCAGAGTTGAAAAAATAGATGGAGCCTCTTGCTAGTAAAAAGCAGAGTTGAAAAAATGGATGAAGCCTCTTGCTAGTGAAGACCAGAGTTAAAAAAATCGATGAAGCCTCTTGCTAGTGAAAAGCAGAGTTGAAAAAATGGATAAAGCCTCTTGCTAGTGAAGACCAGAGTTAAAAAAATCGATGAAGCCTCTTGCTAGTGAAAAGCAGAGTTGAAAAAATGGATAAAGCCTCTTGCTAGTGAAGACCAGAAATAAAAAAATCGATGGAGTCTATTGCTAGTGAAAAGCAGAGTTGTACAAATCGATGGAGCCTCTTGCTAGTAAAGACCAGAGTTGAAAAAATCGATGGAACCTCTTGTTAATGAAAAGCAGAGTTAAAAAAATCGATGGAGCCTCTTGCTAGTAGAGTACGGAGTTGACAAAATAAATAGAGCCTCTTGCTAGTGAAGAGCAGAGTTGAAAAAAAAAGATGGAGCCTCTTGCTAGTAAAAAGCAGAGTTGAAAAAATCGATGAAGCTTCTTGTTGATGGACAGCAGAGTGAAAAAAAGCGATGGCGCCTCTTGCTAGTGAAGAGCAGAGTTTAAAAAAACGATGAAGCCTCTTGCTAAGGAGGAGCAGAAATGAAAAAATAGATGGAGCCTCTTGCTAGTGAAGACTAGAGTTGAAAAAATGGATGAAGCCTCTTGCTAGTGAAGACCAGAGTTAAAAATAAGCTCCATCGATTTTTTCAACTCTGGTCTTTACTAGCAAGAGGCTCCATCTATTTTTTCAACTCTGCTCCTCACTAGCAAGAGGCTCCTTCGATTTTTTCAACTCTGCTCTTCACTAGCAAGAGGCTTCATCCATTTTTTCAACTTTGCTTTTCACTAGCAAGAGGCTCCATCGATTTGTACAACTCTGCTTTTCACTAGCAATAGGCTCCATCTATTTTTTTTACCTCAAGAACGTTTAAGGACGTTCTGTCACGTTGCTAACACGAAAGTTTTAACCTCAATATTATTTTTTTTTTTTAAGCTTTTGGCTTGAATCCCATTAACTACGTTAATGCGACATATATATTCGTGAACTAGAGACGTTTATCTAAACATCCTACCTAATTTTTTTTGTGTAGGCCGTGGGTATAGGTTTCATACTATGCTGCCCAATGACCTTTGTGATGATTAAAGTAATATATAAAATAAAATAATTTTAATAAAATTAAAAGTAAAAATAATAATAGGACATGAGATGGGTTTATTTTAGGCAAACATTAAAATTACGGAATTAAGACTTACGGAACTGAGACATGGTCGCTTACTATGGGCCTCATAAGAAGGCTCAAGGTCACCCAAAGGGCAATGGAGTGTGCTATGCTCGGAGTTTCTCTGCGTGATCGAATCAGAAACGAGGAGATCCGCAGGAGATCTAAAGTAACCGACATAGCTCACAGAATCGCTAAACTGAAGTGGCAGTGGGCAGGGCACATAGCTCGTAGAACAGATGGCCGATGGGGCAGTAAAGTTCTCGAGTGGCGACCGCGCACCGGAAAACGTAGCGTAGGCAGGCCTCCCACGCGGTGGACTGATGACCTGGTGAAGGTCGCGGGAAGCCGATGGATGCGGGCAGCGCAGGACCGGTCGTCGTGGAAATCCTTGGGGGAGGCCTTTGTCTAGCAGTGGACGATTTGTGGCTGATATGATGATGATGATGATTAAAAAAACCCTACTAGTCTAATAAGTCACAAACACCAACCTTCATAGTAAATCCAGATGGAGCCATATTCTTGGGCCATTCAAACTGCGTTGTGTGGAACCGATTGCCCGATTCTAGCAGCAGCACAGACTTCTCCTCCGAACGCTGGAGACGTATCACATATGTTCGGTTGTCTATGTCGTAGACTTGGTTGACCCGCATGCCAACTAGTCTGTATGAACAGACAGAAAACAGAAATGAAGTCACTGGAAGTGTAAGAAAATGGCTGAGATGGTTTGGTTATTATAAAAGGAGACCAGCTGCTTATATTGGCAATGTTACACTCAATCTAAACTTACCCGGTCAGAGGCGAAGAGGAAGGGTTAAACTGTGATGGTTGAATGCTATAAAGAGAGATCTCGAAAGTTGCAAGTTATTGAAGATACATCCAGGATAAGGCAAAGTTTTTGACCACCTTAGTGGTGTAATGGTTAGTCCATTACCTTCTTTTCAGCAGGTTGTGGGTTCAAATCTCAGTGGTCTAACTTTGTAAGATTTAAGTTGGTTGTTGGAAGGGCATGGATGGGAATTTTCTAAGCCCACCTGGCTAGATACTAACGTTAACAGCATTTATGTGTTCCAGCTTGAAGATAAGATAGCCAGTTCCCCTTTGCATTGGGGAATCTTGGGAAGCCAGCTTCGGCAACATTGTCACTTACATATCAGCAGGTGAGATAATGCCACCGGCTTACCAATTGTGGATAAAAAGTAAAGAAAGAAGTAGGACAGCAGACTCCGTCTCCAGAATGATAGGAATAACTAAAAAACCTGACTGCATAAAAACTTAACTCCTCTTTTTTGGCCAATCGGGTAAAAATGTATCATATGTCACTCATGGGATCAAGACGAATCTAACTACACCTCATACATTAAAATCCTGCAAACCGGTGTAGCAGGAAACATAGAAATCTGCAAATATACATATACTTGGACAACATAACCCTCCTTCTGAGAAAGTCGGGTAAAAAGGAGATGTGCACTAAAAAAATACAAGAGGAAAGCATAACAATATTAAAACCAAACAGCGATAGCAATTTTTACCTCAAAAAAGTTAACTGATTTGGACCAATTTTTGAATGATTGTCAGTCAGAAAAAAAGCTAGGTTTACAAGTTTTTTTGAAATAAAATTAGTAAGTTCAATTTTATTTGTTGTTCAGTGTTTTCACACAAAACTAATTTTGACATTTATTTGTTTCATCATCATCATCATCATATCAGCCACAAATCGTCCACTGCTGGACAAAGGCCTCCCCCAAGGATTTCCATGACGACCGGTAACCGGTTTTACTTTTAGTAAACAACTTGTGCATATACATTTTCGATGAAAAATTAAGTCACTGGAATAACTAAGGAAGGCGCTTGGTTCTTGTCAGAGGCGTATTTAACAATCCGGCGCCTCGAACACAAAAACTAAATCCACCCATATAAGTGACAAAAACCGGCAAAGTGCGAGTCGGAGTTGCGCGCTAAGGGTTTGCCACACAATAAACGTAAAAAAGCGTCGGTGGCTCAACCGGTAAAGACTCGGTCCATCTAACCAGAGGTACCGGGTTCAAATCTGGACGGCCAATGTACCAATGAGTTTTTCAAAAACTTACGTACATACTTCATCATATCAGCCGAAGGAAGTCCACTGCTGGACATAGGCCTCCCCCAAGGATCTCCACGACGACCGGTTCTGCGCTGCCCGCATCCAGCGGCTTCCCGCGACCTTCACCAGGTCATCGGCGACCTTCACCTGGTCAACGTACATACTTACCGATTGCTTTAACGGTGAAGGAAAAACATCGTGAGGAAACCTGCACACGCCTGCGAAGAAACTCGAAGGTTGTGTGTGAAGTCGACCAACCAGCACTGGGCCCACATGGTCGACTAAGGCCGAATCGCCCTGATTCAAGGTAGGCTCGAGCCCCTCGGTGGGGACGTATATGAGCTGTGATGATAATGATGAAACGTCAACACTAAAGTACCTACCTACTTGTAAAACTTGCGTAAAATATTTTTTCACTACTTGATATATTGGTAACTCTTTGTCTATTGAAATTAGGGATGCATCGATACGCCTTTTTGCCGATACGATACCGATACCGATACTCTTATAAAAATATCGGCGATACCGATACCGATACGCTTATTGAATTCAAAAGGAAGGTAGAATAAATAAAACATAATTAATTAATAGTTTTAGTAATCAAAATTAACATTTATAAGATTTTTATTTAAAAAACAAAGCATTCTTAAGTTTTGCGGGCAAAGGCGATTTCGCAAGTCTGTTTGAATAACACCTGCGGTGGAAAATAGTCTCTCAGATGCCTCGTTTGCAACAAAATAGATGGGACAACACGCGCGTTTACATTACATTTTTAAAGCGCGAAATTTGAAAAGTATCGTTGAATCTGCCATAAAAATATCGCCGATACCGATATATCGGCAAACCCGAAGTATCGCCGATATATCGGTATCGGTATCGGATGCATCCCTAATTGAAATTGTTTTTATCAAAGAAAATCTATAAGTAATTATCGACTACCTAATTCAAATTTCTACTACGACTGGCGGAAGAACAACCAAACGGCCGCCACGGGCCAAGTGCCCCCCTTGACATAGGCTAAATACGCCTCTGGTTTTTGTGTTCTTTATTAACTGGAATAGGTGTTTCCAAATAATGACTTGCTTGGGATTTGTTAGCTGACAGCTCATTCTGTGTAAAGTTTGTTCGCTGTTCGGGAGCCGTTAAAGATGCGGTTAAATAATTTTTAACGGCTCCCGACAAACACCAGCGGCGGCGGCACGATTGAACTCAGAGCGGAACCTTTGACAGTGTTTGTAGACAGCCATCAAAGATGCGGAGATGATGAGCATACGAACTAAAGGTAAATATAAAAATTAATATTTGGATTGTGAGTGGATGGATATGGTAGCAGGTAGCTTCCAATCAAGTTCCGAGGGCTTAAGAAGAAGGTTTAGGATATAATGGACGTAATTTAGAGGTAGGTACCAAGAAATATGTATCGAACTGGCATCGAAAGGAAAAGTCGAAACAAGAAGGTCTTACCTTTGTAATTCCGTCACCATGCATACTATATCGTAAGTATTGAATCTGGTCTTCATTTTTTAAACTCTATACACGATTTTCTCAACATTTATATCAATTTTGCAACACCGTAAATAATCGTAAGAATTGGGCAACCGCAGACAATAAAAACAATGCAGCGGTACTCTGTGTTGTCGAATATTTATTCACTTATTTTTTCTTTCTGACACTTGACACTAGTTATAAACCCTCGGAGGAATAAGAATGGAGTATGCATAAGGAGAAAGACGTCCAATGCTGGACAAAGGCATCCCCTAAGGAGAATCGAAGTACATTTTTTCTCTCAATATTAGCGGGGGTGAGGTTACTACTACACCTATTAACACTTTATACTGAAATTATTTGTGTTACAGGCATTTTTTTAATAATTTAATTTATCAAATGAGTATGTATTCATGATTTTGTAGGAGAAATGCTAATAAGTGAAACATATTTTTCTTTACTTTTAAAGTAGTTTCGTAAGCGTTTCGCGTGACTTCCAAGCAAATAGTAACGCAGTTGACAACACGTGGTGATGTCAAACAAAAAGAATATAATACGCTACTTTTTAACGTCAAAGATAGTAGATCTATGGTCAAACACTTCTTTTTCGAAGAATATTGTTTTTTTTTTTTTGTTTCTTCGCCCTTTTAGGGCAGGCTAAGGCTCATTGGCCATACCGCCTAGTGTTCAGTATATGTTTTTCAGCAGTATTATTTTGTAGAATTCACGTCTTCAGTAATTTTTAGTATATTTTTCAGATTATGTAGTATTTTTCTTCTTTTCAGTCATCAAGGTCACTATTTCTGCACGTTCACATCATATCATTGTCTATAAACTACCTAACCTACATACTCTAGCAAAATGATAGCACTTTTGCTAAAGCTTGCACGGACTTCTTGTGGGAACTCGAAACACAGTATACACACTTTTATTTCATTATCCTACACAAGAAACACGTAAATGATACTTCGCTGATAAATACACTATCAATATTACACATCGAAAACCACTAAATGTATTTTTTCGGATAATAAAAGAAAAATGACAAACTGAACGCTACAAATTCCCGCCAAAAAGTCGAAGAATATTGTATTTGCCATACATTGATTATTTTTTTTTTTTATATAATATCTTAACGTCTCACGGGTACAAAATCCCTTCCGAGACAATCCCCATTTAGTTAATCTTCATTAGATTCTTGATTTGTAATGCTAGTGCCGGTGCATTACAAATCTTCTCTGAAGTTCTGCACAGCATTTGCAGCAGCCTCATTCTGAGTTGGAACACCCAGTAGCTGTAAGGTGTCTATAAAACTGTACCCAGTGCACGTTGGGTTCTCACGTCCTCCTTCGTTTTATTTTCTTGTTCTCCACATTGTTCACGTGCACTAGACGATTTCCTCCAAAATGCACCACTTCTTGAACAAAGTCATAGCAGAAAACAATGCAAAAACAACAAAATATAACTACGAATGCGTTCACCACAAATCCCGCCGAAAAACTCCCTCAAACATTGACATCTCCGTCGGAGTTGCCAAGTGGGGAGACAATCACGCACGATACGATAATAATCAACAAGAGAATGGCTGATTAGGGAATACCCGACAAGATAATTCAAGTCTCGTAGGTACTTAGTTCCCTGTTTCCATGGTTGTTGTTGTGAATTTTTCTTGGCCATGGAAACGAGTCCTTCAGCCGAATTCGTAAATCATTTTCACTTTCTTCATTTGTTTTTAGATTTGTAATGTTAGTGCCGGTGCATTACAAATCTCTCTGAAGTTCTTGACAGCATTTGCAGCAGCCTAATTCTGAGGTAGAACACCCGGTTGCAGTAGGGCGTCTATAAAACTGCACCCAGTGCAAATTGGGTTTTCACGTCCTTTTTCAGTTTATTTTCTTGTTCTTCACATTGCTCACGTGTACCAGACTATTTTCTCCAAAATGCACCACTTTTCGAAGTAAATTCTAGCAGAAAACAATGCAAAAACAATAAAATAAAACTACGAATGCATCCACCACAAATCCCGCCAAAAAACTCTGTTTCCTTGGTCAATGGCAGCGTTGCCAGACGCACGATAATTATCATACAAGTACGATAATTTTGACACCTGTACGATGTACAATACAATATGTATTATCGTACGTCAAAGTACGATAATTTCCAACCCTCCTACGAAGTGGGGTGAAAAGACTGGTATCCAGTGCCTTAAAATCATCTAAAAAAAAAATGTCTATGGTCAGGGACTTTCCCTCGAACCTACCAAATCAACGAACAAATGACAGTTGATAGTCCATTTTATTTATTTTTATTCCTCAGATTCAAAGTGAAGATTGCTAGCCTAGTGTAAATGTAAAAAATAAAATTTTTAAATTGATAAAATGTTCCAAATTACTTGGATTACCGTACTTTCAGCAATCAAAAATTCTTTCTAAAATTTCTTTTTTTGCGAAATAGCGCGTTTCGCGCGGTTCTGGCAGTTGTACGATAATTTTTCATCTGGTACGATTATTTTCGAATACCGGTACAGTAATTCACTTGCACTCGTCTGGCAATCCTGGTCAATGGTGGTACCCCCTCCCTTGTGGAGTGGAGTAATAGCACAGTAATAGTGTTGTTCTGTTCTGTGGGTACCCCCACTCCCCACTGAGCATATAATCACCTACGGTACCCCTTAGAACCCTACTAAAGGCCGATTTACATTATCTTAGTGTTTAGGAGAGTAATTTAGTACAACTTGAAAGGCAAGTTCTTTAGTGATTTAGTACGCTGCGAGTGAACGTTTACATTCTTCCAGTAGAGTATCATTTCGACGCCACAATGAACGCGCAACGACGTCGCCAAATACGCGCTATTCTATGCAAAATGCTGTCTGTAATAATGGAACAAATAGAAGACGACATTTTATACGAAATAAATAAACCGAAACGAATATGGGAGCATCAATGAATTAGTCGCAGACCCATGCTTGGAGGAAGTGCTTTGTTGCTAAAAGAACTGGCTATTGAAGATACCAAAGAATATCGCGATTCGATGAGAATGACAGAAGAATCCTTCAATTGGTTACTAGAAAAAGTGAGGCCCGCTATAGAAAAAAATGATACTCACATGAGGAGTGCAATACCAGCCAAAATAAATAATAATCGTTTTTAACGTTCCATAAAAATTCATGAACAACATATTCAGACACAAATTTAAAAGTTGTATCTTCCGACCATTTAGCCATCTTTAAAAACACGCACGCGTTTCACGTCACTTGTGCACTCTCCTAAAGATTTGACTAAATTACGTGTTTACACATAACGAGTGAAGAGCCGAGTGACGCGCGGGGGTTGCGCGGGCGCGAGAGGTGTATCACTTGTAACAAAAATAGAAAGCGATCCTATTTTGATTGAACTTGAAAGGCAACTAAAACCGTACTAAAGCGAGTAGAACTGTACTAAAGCAAGTAGCGTTTACACGTTTCAACTAAAGTACTCTCCTAAAGCACTCTGCTAAACACTAAGATAATGTAAATCGGCCTTTAGTCTGTGGGTACCCCCGTACTTACCTATTTGATAAACTTTTGTGTTGTTTGTGCATTTTCGAGTTTTGTTTCTTTTTATGGTTTTATTTAATAATTATTATAATACGCGCTATAGTAAGGTAGTAGAAAATGGGCGCAGAAGAAAATAATTTAACAGATTTTAAACTTAGGCCAATGAAATGCGAGCTGAATTTCCTCAGTAAATCGGACGGTTCCGCAATTTTATCTCAAGGTAAGATAATTAAACTATTTCGTTTTCCTGGAATGTGTTCGAGAAAGTAAGTACTTCTCAAGAATTCAATTAGATTTTCAATAAAAAAATATGTTTGTAAACATAACCTCAAAAAACTTTATTTTTAATATTACAGGAGATACAGTTGCTTTAGCCAGCGTAAATGGACCACTAGACATCAAAATGCAAAGCCAAAGTATAGAGAAGTCGACTCTAGAAGTTATATTTAGCTGTAAAGGAGGAAAACCATCGGTTGGAGACAGGTACTTACCTAGCTTAACTTTTACTGTTGCCACTAGACTGTGCGTCGCGTAAGAAGAGTGCTGGTCGCAGTGCTGCGGAAAGATTGCTGCAGCCTTATGACGCCATACATTAGGGCTAAATTGAGTTTTGACGAGTGGACTAAGGCCAGAGCTCTTTTTACGTGATGCGCAGTATACCTATAGGTCTATCGCTTGAACGCTGTTACTCCGTCTGTCGCCTCCTGCACAGTGCCTGCCTCCAAGCGATGACATGTCAATAAAATAATGCTCCTATAGTATATGGGGTTTATTAGTAGTATTAGTTTTACTAGAGCATCAACCGCAAAACAAAAATAAACAGTTTGATTTCCCTATACACCTCTGGAAGGACTATAAAGGCCTGGACTTGTTGTGGGATAGATGCATTTGAAATTTGGTGCTGGTGCAGAATGCTCCGTATATAATGCACTGATTGGGGTACTTCTTTCTAGATGAGCTCTAAATCAAGACGAGGCTCTCTACCACCTGCATGCAAAGAGTTCACAGTTGTCTGTTAGCTGATCACTGAAAACTGATACTCGAGCTATTTTTATTGTGTTTTCTAATAGGATGTAATTTAGTTTCTCATCTGCAAAGTTATTTATTAAATGTGGAGTCAAAATGTTTATATTCGGTGATTATCAAATGTGTTAGATTATATTCGGTGAATATGGATTAGGCTGACAAAACTTTCTTTTACGCACAAAAAATACTTGTAGAGAAACTTAGATGAAAATAGAACAAAAATATTTTAAAAAATGATTACTTACCAGTAAAAGATTAACACCACTTGGAGTCTACAAGATATTTCTGTGGCCTCCCAGGTACAAGGAGAATGTGATCCGGCAGACGTGTGAGACAGCTGTTCTGGGCAGCTTGTATCCTCGCACCGGCATCATACTCACAGTGCAGGAGTTGGAGGATTACGGAGGGGTGAGAATCATATAACTTCTGTTAACTATTATACATGTTGTAAAAAAGTAGCAGTGATATTTTAAGGTGATCCAGAATTGATGCCTTTTTGCCTTTTCCATCCTTACATGAAAACTGGCTTGTATGAAAAGTACAAAGAATTTTTTGCAAATGTTTTTTTTATGGTGTATTGTACCTGTATTCTAGAGTTGATTCTGAATCATTCCTTAAAATATCACTTGTACCTTTTTTAAGGTAAATCCTTCCTTATTAATTAGAATACCAATTTATTTAATTTGCCTTTGCCATCTGTACATGAAAACTGGCTTGTATGAAAAGTCCAAAGAATTTTTTGAGAATGTTTTTTTATATGAAATATTGTACCTGTATTCTAGAGTTGATTTTGAATCATTCCTTAAAATATCACTTGTAACTTTTATTAACGTAAATCCTTCCTTATTAGAATAGCAATTTATTTAATTTGCCCTGGCCATGTGTATATGAAAACTTGCTTGTATGAAAAGTACAAAGAATTTTTTGATAATGTTTTTTTTATGAAATATTGCACCTGTATTCTAGGGTTGATTCTGAATCATTCCTTAAAATATCACTTGTACCTTTCGTAAAATTTCGTACTTTTGTAAAATTACAACAATCAGTTGCTACGCTGCGATGTTAAAGAAATCAATCAAAAAAGAGTCTTTTTTTTCAGTTCTCTTGGGAACTGTATCAGTTTATGCTATTTTCACGGTTCATACCAAAATAAACAACTTAAACTTTAATAATTTTTTTCTCTTCCTCAGCTCATAGCCACGTGTGTCAACTGCGCATGCCTGGCCCTCCTCAACTCCGGGCTCGCCATGCGATACGTTTTCGCGGCCGTCTCATGCGCTATAAACGAGAGTGGGAACATAGTGTTGGACCCCGGTAGAGCGGAGCTGGATACGGCTAGAGCGACTATGAGCTTTGTTTTCGACAGTAGAGAAAAAAGCCTTGTCACAGGTAAGTGCAAAGCTTTATTTTACTTTAGGTATAGATTCTATTACTGTCTATGATAAAAGCGTCGGTGGCTCAACCGGTAACGACTCGGTCCTCCTAACCAGATCCCGGGTTCAAATCCGGACGGCCAATGTACCAATGAGTTTTTCGAGACTTACGTACATATACTTACCCGATTGATTTACAATACAATATAATACAAACATCGTCAGGAACCCTGCACATCTGATTCCAGATGTGTATGAAGGTCGCGTTGCACACGTCCGAAGGTGTAAATCTAAATGCCTTACACGTGACCGCGGGTGATGCTTAGTGTAACACCAGGCAACCGCAGTCGTCTATCCCTTGGATAGAACGGTTAATAATTGTGCCACACGATAAGAAAAGAAAGAGTCTATAATATCTTGGTACAATGAGTTCTAGAGTTCTATATATGTCCATAGAAGCAATGTCTTTTTACGGCTCGACAACGGAGAAATGGAATCAAGTATAAGATTTTAAGTAGCGTCGGTGGTGTAACGGCTAGGGCCGCCGCCTCCTGTCCGGGAGGTCGTGGTTCGAATCCTGCCACGTACCAAAGTGATTCCGAATTTAGATTTCATATGTACGTTTATCCGACGCGACGCTCTTACGGTGAAGGAAAACATCGTGAGGAAACCCGCACACGCCTGCGGAGTAACTCGCAGGTTGTGTGTGAAGTCGATTAACCCGCCCTGGGCCCGCGTGGTCACACTAAGGCCCGATCGTCCTAATTCAGGGTAGGCTCGAGCCCCTCGGTGGGGACGTATATGAGCTGATATGATGATGACGCTTTGACGAAGCACAAATTGATGTCAATATTTCCTTACAGCATTCACGGAGGGCAGTTTTTCTGAAGACACATACAAGGAGGCCCTGGCGCGGTGCCGCGCCGCCAGCGAGCTGGTGTTCTCGTTCTACAGAGACATCGTCAACAAGTATTCCAATGTTATACTAGACGTCTAGTTAGCAATAAATGTTTTAGTTTTATGTTGAGTAGTTTTTGTTAACTGTTGCTGAAAATATTCTAAAGCTACTTAAGGGCCGCCAGGAGGCTCGAGTTTCCATACAAACGTAGTTCCGCTTTAATACAAAAACTACAAGCCAGATTGAATCCAAACTTTGCAAATATATTGAGGAGACACATATCGATGTTTCTAATTAGTTTTCGAAGTACTAATATAAAACGGAAAAAATAAGAGCAGTTTCAAACTTTCAGTACAAAACTAAATTAAGCTTTCGTTTAGTTACGTTAAAATTTACTACGATGAAAACTAATTACAAACATCGATATGTGTCTACTCAATATATTTACAAAGTTTGGATTCAATCCGGCATGTAGTTTTTGTATTAAAGCTGAACTACGTTTGTATGGAATTTCGAGCCTCCTGGAGACTCTTGAAATCTTAGCCACACCCCAGACACTACATACAAAAGAAAAACAAAATCACGGCGAAACTCTATACGTTCGAGAACCATACTATAACCAATCTGAGTCAATCTGGGTGACGAGGGGGTGAGGTCGCAATCTAGAGAGCGGCAGGGAGTGTCCATAGACATAGACATAGACATAGACATTTTTATTGGTAATTGTAATTTACACGTCATGATATAAAATGGAGTAAAATGTAAAATATAACATTTTAAATTCTAAATAATCAAATAATTGGTCAACATACATTGTCATTTTCATTAAAAAATAATAATGATAATATAAAAAAAAAACATCATTTTCATTATTAAATAACAACATTATCAAAATGCAATACATTTAATGTATTTCAAATAAAATTGAATTAAATTTACATATAAACTAAAAGTATTCGAATTTAAATTACACTTAGTTTCAAAAAATCGTCAAAACAGTAGAATGCCTGCTCGGTGAGCCAGTTTCGTAATTTCATTTTAAACGAATTCAAGCTAAGGGCATTAGTGATTTCGAGCGGGAGCCTGTTGTAGACGGAGGGGCCTACTACATGGATCGTCTTACCGCTCTTGGCTAACCCGTGGGGAATAGGAGCGATTCTGCTACCATGTCGCGTCCTATACGTGTGACAGACACCTACCTGCGAATAAACGTCCAGATTTTCTCGTACGTACACTGCCACTTGGAAAATCAGTATACTGGGAAGGGTCATTATTTTCAAAGATATAAAATGCCCCTTAGCTGGCTCGTCGTGTGCCACTCGTGCAATCGCTCGCACAGCACGCTTCTGCATGCGGAAGACGCGCTCCCAATCGGCAGCGCGGCCCCACAGCTCGACGCCGTACTGCAGGAGCGACTGCACGGTGGCAAAGTAACAAGTACGTACCATATCCCTAGGAAGCGTTGAGGCAAGCCGACCCAATGCAAAACATGCACTCCCAAGTCTTCCGCACAGCTTGTCTATGTGAAGCTCCCACGTGAGGCTCTGGTCCACCTGAACGCCTAGAAATGACATCGCTGAAACTTGCTCAATTACCACTCCCTCGACTCCAACAATTAATGGACGAAGCTCCCGACCCGAAAGGTTAAAGTGAATAAACTGGGTTTTAGTGACATTGAGCATAAGTCCATTATATCGGAACCAAGTGAGCAGCTGACGGGCAGCCGCGTTTAATTTCTCTTCCAGTCCAGCAAGCGTAGGAGCTATCACGACTGCGGCGACGTCATCTGCGTACATATAAATGTCTGCTTCGGGTACCGAATCTGGCAAGTCATTGAGAAGCATAGAAAATGCTAAGTTTGATAGAGAAGAACCTTGCGGAACTCCCCTTTCAGTCGTCTTTGCATCCGATTTAAGAGTACCACCACGAGCGACCACATATTGACGCCTCGCGCTCATAAATTCCTTTAATATTTCGAGAGCCGGTCCGTCCACCCCGTAGTGTTTGAGCTTCGCGGCCACCGCGCTGTGGTCCGCGACATCAAAGGCTTTGGAGAGGTCGCAGCACAGTAGGGCCACTTGCTGCTTGCGCTCTCTCGCCTCTAGAACACAGCGCACTACCCGTCGCGTAAGCATGGTCGTGGAGTGTCCGGTACGATAGGCATACTGCCGGTCTGTTAGCGCATTGTTGTCTTCGAAGAAGCGCGTCAGGCGTGAGGTAAGCCCATTCTCAAATATTTTTGCGATGGCCGGGATGATAGATATGGGCCTATAACAGCCGGGATCCTTGGATTTACCCTTACCTTTATATAAAGGACAAACCTTAACTTCTTTAAACGGTTGAGGATACACACCATCTCTTAAACATTTATTGAAGAGCACCGCTAGGGGCGTTGCAATAGACTCTGCTATTGAATATAATAATTCTATGGATATACCATAAAGGTCTTTTGTTGGTTTGTTGGCAACTTTTTGGGTGATGATGGTGTGTACCTCCCCTGCCGAGAAAGGTTTCAAGCGGAGCGAGCGATCGAAAGCGGAGCGCGCGGCGACCAGCGCGGCGGTGGCCCGCGGCACATCGGCGAGCGGCGCACCGCTGATACGAGCGGCGGAAGTGAATTGGTGATTTAAGTAATTAACTAAATCTAGATCGGAAGAAAATGGTGATCCATCAGGACGCTTAATTATGTCTGTGAAGTCTGTATTGACCTTATTTCGACCAGTCTCTGTATTTACAACCCGCCACATAGATTTAATAACGTTACTACTTTCCTCAATAGATTT
This sequence comes from Coleophora flavipennella, assembly GCA_947284805.1. Taxonomy (NCBI): domain Eukaryota; kingdom Metazoa; phylum Arthropoda; class Insecta; order Lepidoptera; family Coleophoridae; genus Coleophora; species Coleophora flavipennella. The sequence goes on along the minus strand of OX369294.1, from coordinate 11,220,532 downwards.
TACCAAAAAATGTGTCCTTTCACTACGTAATAGTTTTTCGTAACGAGTTTTGACTTCATCGAATATATTTTTAATACTCTCGACATCCGGAAATTTATTCATAACATCTGTGATATTGAATAAAAATAATTTCAGTCCGATTATTTCCTGAGTAACCCATGTTTTGTGCTCGCACATGCTGGGTTTTGTCTTATAAGGAAAAAAAACATTCATTTTTGCAATAATAAGCTTCACGATTGATTCTGCAAGCACGTGAGGCGTAACAGAGCGAGCATAAATTGGATCCCAATCGACGCTGAGTAAGGCACACTGAAAGGCGGCGTGCGCCGCGCGCGACCTGTCGCGCACGAAGCGAGTCGGCGGCGGCGCGACGACAGGCGCGCGTCTCAACTCGCCGCGCACTCCATGATGGTCTCCGATGCGCGAAACTACGGCACACACATCGATGCATATTGTATCGATGTTTGTATACAAATGATCAAGAGATGTCGAAGATGTGCCAATCTCTCGCGTCGCAAAGTCTACTTCATTATGAAAATTGTGACTCCACAAAAGATCCCTTAAAGCTTTCCGCTCCGAACTCCCGACAAGCCAATCAATGTTACAATCACCTACGATTATGCAATCGAGACCAATGATATCAATCTTACCTAGCAGGCATTCAAATGTGTACATAAATTCAGAATTATTAGTCATATTCGTATAAAAACAAACAATAATTAATTGGAAGTCAATTAGTAATACAGCAGATATTTCACAATGTAATTCTTGTGACAAGCTGTTTAGGTCATCTACTTCAGTAGCTTTAACACCGCTCTTAACATAAATGCACGAACCTCCATGCTGAGATCTTTGGCGGCAATAGTTTGAAGTAAGTACATAATTATTAATATGTATGCATCGTAATTGATCTAATTCTAACCAATGCTCAGTTAAACACAGCACGTCACATGACAAATCGTTTTGCAATAGAACTTCTAAATGTCGAGTTTTATTATTTAATGATTGCATATTTTGTAGACATAGTACTATGCCGTCGTGTTGTTTATTAGTTCGCGGGGCAACACATGCACGCGGTGTACGCCGGCGCGAATGGTCCGATGTCGATGTCAGCTGATCACGAGACCGCGGCGGCGGTGAAGGGGCGAGAGGTGCGCTCGCGTTGCTCGTGCTCGGGTCCTCCCCGCGCATGTGCACGGGGTCTGACGAGAAACCACTGCGCAAACCTCACACCGTGTGGCCACACTGACGGCGAGATTACTTGCTCGTACAGACTTTCGGGTATTCCTATGATAAATGAAGAGTGTCTGTGACTCTTGATTTCTCGTTTCGTGACTTCATAGTCCGCGTGCTTGGCCACTTTATTAAGGAAATTGATGACATTCTCAGAACTAGTTTCAGGCTTAAAAGACCACGCTTGAATATACCGCAGTCTCTCAACGGACTGAATTTCCGTGTCGGCAGCTCCAGCGCCTACCAATACCGTGCTCGGGTGTCGTTTTTTATTGGAACGCTTACGGCGCACATCTTGCCATTCTGCGTTATTTCTCATGTCAGCAGGATCGTTTATCTCTACACTGTTAATAGAAGTAGCTGCCACGGAAAATCTTTCCGCCGCTGCCACCGCAGCCATACCCTTATCAGGCCTAGCGAGTTGTTCTGCACAAGTATTCGCTAGTGGTTTGGGGGTCTTGCGGGGGGCGCCCGGCACTGGAGCGACTGTGCGGTTGGCGGGCGGTGTCCGAGGTTGAGTTGATGTCGGAATACCCTCAATAACCTGGTTATTTGCTTGTTTCGCGTTTCTAGCGGCCGCGCGTTGTGTGCGATTGGATACTAGTAATGTTTGTGCTGACGTACCTATTGCAGAAGAGGTCGGTACATTCTTCGGTCTCCCACGTTTTCCCTTTGACCTTCGTTCTGGTGATGTTGTCTGATGAGTATCAACAAGTGTACCTGACATATCCTGTGAAGTGTGAGGCTCGTTGTGTTCGCCAGGCGCTGTTCCGCCTATTGTGTTCACTGGCTGTGGCAGAGATGATGTCGGTGCGTAGTTTTTTGCCAATAAAATGTCGATTTTTGCTTCCAGCTCGTCAATTTTTTGTGTCAGTGGGTTCAGATAGCCTTTTAACAGGTCTTCGATCGATGAGGTATTAATATTAGTCATTTTCAATATATTTGAAAAAATTATTAACGCCGAGCGCAAGTTAGACACGTCCGTCACCGTGTACGTCCGTCCGTTCCTGTTCCGTCCATACTGTATGTTAGTACTAATATATATATACTAGCGACGTGGCGGCAAAGTAGCTAGGTATAAAAAATTAAAACAAAATTAAAACAATTTTATTGCTAGCTTTTGCCCGCAGCTTCGGCAGCGTGGAAATCGTTTTTACAAGTGTCTTTGGTGATTTTTTTTTTTTTTTTATTTATTTATTTATTTATTCAATAAAACATCTAACAGGCTAACAGTTGACCCAAATCGCCTGCAAGTTAAAATAACACAAGAAAAACATGATATCTAATTTAGATGTTCGTCAAACTTAAATTATTACCAAAATTAAAATCTAAGTAAATTTCGGCAATTTTACATACAGTGCCAAAGCTGTCAGCGAATATGTCGACATCGTAATTCTGAGCGAGCATATCACCGATCATCGTGAGCGCTCGTGCAGTGGGCGCGTGTCGCGCATACCGGGTGCGCGTGACCGGCCGCCGCAGCAAACGCGGACGCCGGCGCGGGGCCACCGCTCCCGCCTCGTCTCTCCCTATTCTAGTAGGTACCTGGAGATCAAGTCTCCCTAGTATTGTTGCATCTTCCATTCTATTATATATGATACGCAAATAGTGGAACAAAAGCAGTAATTTCCGTCTATAAGCTAGCGTTTCTAATTCAACCATTCCCGAAACGAACAATGACGGATACAAATATGGGTAATAGCCATATGATCTTTTGTAGATGAAACGCGCAAATTTCCTCTGGATTCTTTCTATCATGAGGGTATATTTGTTTTCACAAGGATCCCAGACAATAGCACCAAACTCCAATTTGCTGCGGACATATGCAATGAATAAAAGCCTAGCAACCCTAGTATCAAATGGACTAGAGGCTCTCATTATAAATCCTAGAGATCTATTGGCCTGCTTGCACACCGTTGTCACATGATTGTGAAAGTCCAATTTACTGTCCAATGTCAGTCCTAAGTCACGGATATTATCGACTCTGTCCAGTAGGACGTCAGCTAGATGGTAATTTGCGAGTTTAGGAGAGCGGATGCGAGCAAAGGTTATGGTTTTGCATTTAGATACATTGAAAGGAAGACGATTTGATTTGCTCCACTCCAAAGTGGCACTGATATCCCGTTGCAGAGCCTCTATATCCGCCTGAGCTTTGATACCAAGATATAGCTTAAAATCATCTGCAAACAATAAACACTCGGCGGCATTGATGACCTTTGGTAGATCATTGATCATAAGTAAGAAAAGAGTGGGACCTAAGGTACTACCTTGGCTTACTCCGGATCGCGTGTTGTACTCATCGGACTCAAAGCCACCAACTCTTACATACTGCCGCCGGTTGCTGAGATAACTTGCAAAAAACATCAGCAACCTCGGCGTAAAACCCATGAACGCTAGCTTTCTCAGCAAGATGTCGTTGTCCACAAGATCAAACGCCTTCTTTAAATCAAAGTATGCGGCGTCAATCTGCCTACCAGCATCCATTTCCATCATAATATAGTCCACAAGAGTTACATGGTTGGTGTTGGTGGAGCGGGCTTTACGAAATCCATGTTGGCGACAATGCAACATACAATCCACTTGCCTAATAATCCGGCAGTTTAGAATCCCCTCAAAGATCTTGCCAAAAACCGAGAGCACAGCAATTGGTCTGTAAGAAGCTACGTCCTTTTCGGACCCTCCCTTTGGAATTGGCGTCACCCTGGAGCATTTCCAATGCTGTGGATACCTGGACTGCCTCAAACAAAGATTGTAGAGGAACAACAATGGGCTTACAAAGACGGATGCACAATCCTTTGCCAGGAAAACCGGAATGCCATCTGGACCACTTGATAAACGCGGCTTAAGGCGCTTTACTGCCATTGACAGATCTACCTCGTCTACTGAGTTGACTGAGACGGATTTCGAGTCAATTATGGAATACGCGGCACGTGATGCCTCCTCCGGATCTAAATGCGGCTCTTCTTGTTGAAAAACTGAGCCAAAATACTCCGCAAATGCATCAGCCGCGGCCTGTCCCGTCACCTCCTCACCATTGTGAAGGAAAAAATCTTTACATCTCCTCACACTTTTTTTGTCCTTTACATATTCCCAAAATTTTACCGGATTTTCAGTAATATTCTTTTGGACCGTCTTGATATGTTCACGGTAAGCGTTTCCTATCAAATACTTAACATGTTCTCTGTAATATCTGTATAATTCACCATTGAATTCTTTACCCTCGGATTTAAATCTTTTTAGATGAAAATACTTACTCTTGATGTTTCGTATAATTTCCCATGTGTACCATTTAGGGTAAATGTAGCGCGAATGAGATGCAAAACATTTTCTTGTAGGTACAAATTGATTTATACAGCTATTGACTTTATTATAGAAGAAAGCAGTCGCTGTATCGATGTCCGTCATACTTAATAGTTCTGACCAATCAATCTCAGCAATTGCGGCGTAGAGAGCTTGAAAGTTTGCCTTACGCCAGTTCCATCCTGGACAGGAATCCAGTCGAGCCAGCCTGGGTGGCAGTACAGGCGATGACGGCGGCGGTGACGTCCGTGGATTCACCGCCGCCGTCACCGTCCCTTCGAGGGGTGGGTGATACGTATCAATGGGCACTAAAGGCTCACGTCCCACCGCAACAGCTATTTGGTCAGTGTCTAGGTCACTCAGCAATAGGTCTAACATACCGCCATGTCCATTCGTTATAGTATTGTGCTGACGCAAATTACAGAATTCACAGAATAATTTAAATAGGGTTTTAGCATTGGCGCTGCACGAATTCAAATTAAAATCACCAAAAATAACTACGTTCATGTCAGAATAATTACAAATAGCATTTTCGATACATGTCAAAACATTTACATATTGTTCATCGTTATAATTTGGCGGTAGATAAACAACACACTAACAAACACACTAACAACAAACAAATTTTACACCTAACGATAGCAAATATTAATTCTTTATCTGATGTGAGACCGTCAATATCAGCGACAACCCGGACGGAGTAGCATTCGCGCACTGCTAGCAGAACTCCTCCCCAACCAGCATCACCGACACGGTCCTTGCGGACCAACGTGTACCCCGGGGGGAAAAGTTCGCCGTCAAATACAGAACTTGTCAGATAAGTTTCAGTCAATGCTATTATGTCAAAATTACATTGTGTTACATTGCTATGAAACGAAATAGTCTTAGATCTAAGTCCACGCACATTTTGATAGTAGAATTGCAGTTGCTTAGGGCGTTGACAATTTTTCTTGCTCTTTGGCACGAAAATTCTGGATCCAAGGTTTAATGCATATGCCTTCTGACCAGTTTCCTGGAGACATAACAATATCAGCAAATTTCATTGGAACTCCTAGCCTGAATGAGGCATAATTGCCACGAGGTTTAAGCGTGTCCACTGAACATACGTCACCAGCACATACAGAACATAGATAATTACGCACTTCATCAGCAGTAGTACCCTCCTGAACATAGAAAAGGTGGAGGTATTTCTTCCTTTCGGCAGCACGTAGTATGGTAGCACCCGGAGCCGCCGTACCCCGCAGCAGTCCGGACGCAGTAGCACGCGGATGTTTACGTTTAACTTCTCTCCATCCATCGTGATGTGTGGTATGAGCGTGAAAATGAGATCCTTCAGGCACTATGTCGTATGCTATAGTAAGTATATGTCACTTCCTACCTCCTCAACGATCTCTGCGTAAAAAATAGATAGATAGATAACACGTTTATTTGTCACTGCAATCACACACATATTATTACAATCATATATAATATAAAACAAAACATAACAAATTAAAAAGAGCAAAAAAAATAATAATACAAAAACATATGTGTGTTGCAGTAGTACAAAAGGGCCGTGACTCAGTGTGTTGATTTGCTCTTGCGAGCAATACACTGGTAATCACGCCAATCCGTTGCTCCGTTGCGACGTGAAAGCAGGACAAACAAACACACTTTCACATTTATAATATTATAGTAAGGACTAGTTAGGATAGATTGTAAAGTGGGGTTCTTCGAATTTATTGAGGTAGTTACACACTAAATAATTTAAAGTTAGCTACACACTACAAGGTAGGGCCCATACTAGGATTCCCTATATATTGTTTCGCTCGCGTGGACATCGCTTTTATGACTGTCTTTGAGGGTGAACGGTGCGCGAGCGTGGACATTAGGTTTCTCCAGATCCCTATCCCAGATCGGGCTATTCTGATAGCAGTCTATGTCATTTAATAAATATATTGAATTGAATTGAACTTTTACGCAAAAACTACAGAACGTATCTGGTTGAAATTTGGTAGGTAGACAGATTATAGGACTTGGAATTACATTTAGGGTACTTTTTTCCACGCTCGCGAGCCGCTTGTGGCTCGCGTACTGCGCACCCTCGAAGACAGTCATAGAAACAATGTTCACGCGAGCGAGGCAGCTGGCAAAATCTAGTACTGCGGCTCGCGATCTGAGAAAAAAGTAGCCTTTACGGGGGCTTGTTGATAAGTATCCGAAATAAGCCATTTAATAGGAAACGCGGTCTATAGAATAGGTCATCATATCAGCCGAAGGAAGTCCACTGCTGGACATTGGCCTCCCCCAAGGATCTCCACGACGACCGGTTCTGCGCTGTCCGCATCCAGCGGCTTCCCGCGACCTTCACCAGGTCATCGGTCCACCGAGTGGGGGGCCTGCCTACACTACGCTTTCCGGTGCGTGGTCGCCACTCGAGAACTTTACTGCCCCAACGGCCATCTGTTCTACGAGCAATGTGCCCCGCCCACTGCCACTTAAGTTTAGCAATTCTGAGAGCTATGTCGGTTACTTTGGTTCTCTTACGGATCTCATCGTTTCTGATTCGATCACGCAGAGAAACTCCGAGCATAGCACGCTCCATTGCCCTTTGGGTGACCTTGAGCCTTCTTATGAGGCCCATAGTAAGCGATCATGTCTCAGTTCCGTACGTCATCACTGGCAACACACATTGGTCGAAGACCTTGGTCTTATGACACTGCGGTATCTGGGACGCAATGATATTGCGAAGCTTCCCGAACGCTGCCTATAGAATAGGTATTTGAATAAAATGTTGCTGTCTCCTTCCTCCAAACCTCTCCGTATACAGCAAGAAAGGGAGAACTGCAGCGCAGACCGATAATAGGCACAAAAATTAACTAAAACAACATTTTGTAATCCCCTATTTTCTCCTATAAAACTTGAATATTTTTTCAAAAATAATTTAAAAACGCTTTGTCTATGCCTTTATGTTTTCATTTTATTCTTAGTATGCGTGTAATTTTTTTGGTGGTGTCTGAAAGTGATGTTTCGATTCGGCAATTTTCTCTGTTTTTGAAGGCTCCTACTTCCTATTATAATTAGAATATGGGAAAAACAAAACAGGGGCATGACCATGTTAGATATAGGTTTGATAGAAAGAACATTTTTGCTTTTTTGTCATTATCCAGGGAGGAAACAGGGGACTGCGTTTGTATGGAAAAAATTGTGCCCGCATTTCCTATTAAAAATCGTATAAATTAAAAACAATCAACTGTCACTTTTCACAGGAGTAGTCAACTAAAATCAGCTTATTTTATCGGCTACATTGTGCTTGAGAATGTTTTAAAGTAATTCTGTGTTTTGGTTCTATTAAAATGGAGAAAACAGGAATTTGTTCTGTCATAAAGTTTTAATGGATTGAAAGGGAAAACTGCAACTCAGAAAATTAAAAAAAACGCTTTTAAAGCACATAAAACTAAAAAGTGAAAAATAATTCTTAATTAATAATGAACGAAAAATACTAGTATTTTTGTGAAAAAAGCGTGCGTTGCTCGATATACGAAAAATATGGCACAAAGCGCCCCACGCTTTTTTCAAAATAATACTTGTATTTTTTTCAGCTTACATTAAGAATTATTTTTCACTTTTTAGTTCGATTCGCTAGAGCGTGTTTTTACCTAAACTATATGTATGTATTTTTCATTTTTTAGTTTGATGAGCATTTAATACTGGCGATCCTGATCATGATAATGAAATAAACTTATGAAATTATTGTATTGTCACTGATTCTTGATAAATGTACAAAGTTTGAATTAAATCTGTCCGTTTAAAGTGGGTCAAGATCGAGTGCAAAGGAGTCGGTTACAAACAAACATAACATACATACAGGTGGAGCTAATAAAAGTGTGATAATAAGCTAGACGCTGTTTTAGGGGAATCTTCTCTGTCATTGAGCACTGTCAACACATGGGTAACCGATTTCCAACGCGGACGACAAAGCTGTGAAGATGCTCATCGCTGTGGACGGCAAAAAGAAATAACCATCCGGGAAACGTTAAAAAAATTAATGAAATCGTAATGAACGATCGCCGTTTTGAAGTTGAAAGAGATAGAAGAGATGGTAAACATTTCTTCTGAACGTGTTTTCAACATTTTACTTACATGAACATTTGGGCATTAGAAAGCTCCGTGCCCGTTGGGTGCCGCGTGTGCTCACTGCAGACCAAAAACAACATCGAGTAGACGTTTCAGAGGAGTGTTTGAGGCTCATTACGCGCATTTCAAGTGAGTTTTTGCGACGTTTCATAACGGTCGACGAGACTTGGATTCACCACTATACACCAGAGACCAAAGAGCAGTCTAAACAGTGGACTAAAAGTGGTGAACCCTAGTCCAAAGAAAGCGAAGACAAATTTATCGGCCGGCAAAGTGATAGCAACTGTTTTCTGGGATGCTCGTGGAATAATATTTGTGGATTACCTCGGCAAGGGAAAATCAATAAATGGGCCATATTATGCGAATTTTCTGTAAAAATTAAGCGATAAAATCAAGGTTAAACGGCCGCATTTGTCAAAGAAAAAAAAATTGATCCATCCCGACAACGCCCCATTTCATACAGCGTCAATTACAGGTGGCCAAATTGCATGAACTGCACTTTGAACTATTGCCCCACTAACCACCTTATTCGCCAGAATTGGCCCCCTGCGACTTCCATTTGTTCCCAAATCTGAAAAAGTGGCTAGGTGGACAGAATTTTTCTACCAATTCCGAAGCGGAGGTCGCCGTAAACGACTATTTTGATAGACTGGACTGGACCTGGCCCTGGAGAAACGGTGTTCGAAGTGCATCGATTTAGAAGAAAATTACGTAGAAAAATAAATGGTTTTTACAATTTTTATTTGTTTTTCTTATTCATTCATTCATCTATCAGCCATCGTATGGTAATCCAGGTCCTAAATCCTAATCTGTCTACCTACCAAATTTCAGTCAGATACGTTCAGTAGTTTTTGCGTGAAAGAGTAAAAAACATTCATACATACAAACTTTCACGTTTATAATATGAGTTGGATAATATATGCGTCGGTGGCGTAACGATTACGGCCGCTACCTCCTGTACGGGAGGCCGTGGTTCGCATCCTGCTGCGTATCCATGTGATTTCGAATTTCGATTTCATATGTACGTTTATCCGACGCTCTTACGGTGAAGGAAAACATCGTAAAGAAACCTGCACACACCTGCGAAGAAACTCGAAGGTGGTGTGTGAAGTCGACTAACCAGCACTAGGCCCGCGTGGTCGACTAAGGCCCGATCGCCCTAATTCAGGGTAGGCTCGAGCCCCTCGGTAGGGACGTATATGAGCTGATATGATGATGTATCCATTTAAATTTAAATTTTGTACTGGGAAATTACCATACTTAATCATAATATGATAATATCTAGGGTTCCGTACCTCAAAAAGGGAAAGACAGAACCATTAAAGGATCACTCGTGTGTCTGTCTGTCTGTTCGTCCGTCCGTCCGTCTGTCACACAGCCAATTTGCTCGGACACTACTAGACTGATTGAGTTGAAATTTGGTACACATATGTAAGTAGGTGACCCAAAAACGGACGTGTAACGTAAATAAATGAATTTTAAACATGGAATCCACTTTTAGGGGGTAAATCAGATTTAAAAAAAAAGTTTTCCAAAAATATTGTGTGATATATGGATTTCATATATTATACAAAAAAATCGTTGGTGGCTCAACCGGTAACGACTCGGTCCATCTAACCAGAGGTACCGGGTTCAAATCTGGACGGCCAATGTACCAATGAGTTTTTCAAAAACTTACGTACATACTTACCGATTGCTTTAACGGTGAAGGAAAACATCGTGAGGAAACCTGCACACGCCTGCGAAGAAACTCGAAGGTTGTGTGTGAAGTCGACCAACCCGCACTGGGCCCGCGTGGTCGACTAAGGCCTAATCGCCCTGATTCAGGGTAGGCTCGAGCCCCTCGGTGGGGACGTATATGAGCTGTAATAATAATACAAAAAATAAAGAATCTCAAATATATTTTTGTATAGTTTTGAGATTAATCGTTTTGAAGATATTTAAGAAAACAGGTGAAAATTGACCCCTCCCTCACCCCGCCCTTTATCTTCAAAACTACTGGGCCAAAATCTTAAAAAAAAATACTGGAAATTACTGGAAAATATAGGAAAAATGAAATTCCTAAAGTCCAGAATAAGTAGACCCCTATTCATCTAAATTTACTGAGAGGTTTTGTTCTGTTGGTTAGTTTATGGCGACGCATTGGAAACTTTGGTCGCAGGGATCTCGATTTTGCTCAGCAGTTACAAAACTTAACAAAGTGATATTTTGTAACCTGATTGTCCATTTCACTTCACTTCATTTTGTCACTTGCAAAAACACGATTCATTAACTTTTAAACCTTTTTTTAAAACAGAGATTTGCATTCTAAAGGCAAACCAGACCGATTTAGTACCTCTAAATTTCCTTAGTCGATTAGCCTAAATACACGCTTCAATATGCCAGTTGGATTTTTTTAAATTACCTAATTGTAGTTTTTAATTGAAACGAGAAAAAATAAAAAAAATGTGGTTATTTTCTTTACTCTTTACACGCAAAGAAAAGGATAGAGACAACTGTTCCAAAAAATGCCTCGCCTTAAGTTTTCGTGCGGAACCCTTATTTTGTGACCCCGATTCGCACTTGGCCGGTTTTTTATTATTACTTAAAATACACTACCACCATTTATAGTTAACAACGTGACTTGGAGTATGTATGTACCTAGGTACGTTTATTGACGACTGTAACTTCAAATAATGCCTATTCACTGTCGCCAGGCTGGTGCATGAATCCATCTATGTACTTACAGGAGAATACACCAGTCAATTATGGCATACGATTGGCATCTCCGTGACGTTGAGTCGCCGAGCCGAGCTGATACTTATAATATAAACAAAATACCCATCTTACGCGTACAAAATTGTATGCGACCGTTTGGAGTAGAAACCGAAGCCGCCGCTTCCGAATAAAAGCCGCAAAAACGGTCAATAAAATAAGGTATTGGATACACAGGGATAGACAACACATATTCGGAAAGAATCTTTGCTAGATTTGCATTGAGAAAAAACATACTTATATTCGTTGTTGATAAGATTAGTTATTGATAAAATTATTTAGTTGTTCCGTTGACACCTTTTGAATACGGAACCCTATCAAGGCCTTTTCAAACACAATTAAAAAAGAACCGTCAAGTGCGAGTCGGACTACCACTCCGAGGGATCCGTACCACCATACCTCTCCACACAACTACATAGTACAATAACAATAATAACCTATTCATATTACAAGGAAAAGACATCAACGCGAGCGACAAAAATATTATTTTTTTGTCACCAAGTTTCACGCTTGTATGTATTACTGTTTTTACGATAGAGCTAAATCAAATATACTTCTAAAGACCTAAAACGTTTTTTGTATGGGGCACCCCCCTTATTTTTTGTATTTGTTGTTGTTCACAACGCCATTTGACACCCGTAGCACAGTATAATAAAGAGTACTACGTACAGTATGGTCACTCCCTGCCTCTCGTTGAAAGTGCCGCCCACCCGCGCTCACCCCCGCTCAGATAATATCCCAGCAATCCTAGCACGTCTTATCTCACTCACACAAGCATGGTACGCATGCACCTACACGAGCTTAAACTGTGTGCGTAGGAACGCGTTTGTTTCATACATTTGATCGCCAGTGACCGAGGTGTGCCCGTAGGCCTAATCAATATGGCCCATAGATTTGTGTGTCATCAGGCTCACAGGTGGGGAAGTGAACTCGGCTGCGATACGCAGCGCTAAGGTTCAGTGCTTAAAGCCGCTACGTGAACACAATTTGAACCCTTGGTTCCGTAAACTGAGACACAAGCTAGGGTTGGTAACACAGGGGACACGGAGTCACCTACCGGTGTTATTCGCATCCTTAGCACTGAAGGGGGTGTTTTTATATCTGAAGCAGTCCCCGTGGACTGTTGTTGGTACTTAGGTACAAACAATCTATAATTAAAACAAATACACAAGCAATAACTCCTTTAATTCTATCTACTCACTGATATCGATGCAACCCGGATTTGACGTAGATGGTTGGAGGTAGGTGGCAAAAGTAGGTAGGTATCAAGTGTTTTGTGTAGTGAATGTATGTTTATGAATGAATGCCATAAGAACTGGTATTCCACTTTAAAGATGCAGCAATCTTCCAACTAGGAACACCGTGGACGGTCGCAGGTAGGTACATAACTCGTAACTCACAATAATCCAATAGGTAGGTTACCCACTAAGGTATATATACATCTAGTTCATTATCAACTAAACTCAAAACGCGGCCCGTTTTATAGGTACGAAGCCGGGTCTGTGGTAGATAAGTACAAAGTCACAGATCATACTCGCGGCACTCAGCTGACACAAATTCACGCGGTTTTATATCGCAATTTCCACACAAATTTTATCGACCCTATTTCGATAGGTAGAAGGGCTCGCGGAACACTCCAGAAATGCTAATTGTACGTGTCCGCGCGGGGGTCTATTAATTATTGTGTTAAGTCGAAATGCATAATTTATTTATGTGAAAGTTTTTTTTAATAGCTTGTAGTTAATTTTATAACTTTTTAAGCTGTTCACTTCCAAAATAGAGTTAGATCAAATATTATATTGCAGAAAACATTGCAATCTCCATTTTTACAAAAATGACGGCTAAAACCATTCTTACTTGCCAGTTGATTGTTTTTATTTTTCAGCTCAGTGTGCCCCGCGCCTAAGAAAAATCGCTATGGCGGTAAAATAAGAGCAAAACAAGATGGCGGCTTGTCGCAAAATGCAAATGGCGGGAGCGGCAAAGTGCCGCGGGCGCATTTAAATGTCGAATGTCGCCGCGCGCTGATGGTTGTTGCCGATCTTGCGGATCATTTTTCTTTTGTTTTTGCTTTATTTACGGCATTGTGACAGTGCAGTCGTAGCTCAGTGTGACTTCATGCTTAGTTCGATCACGCAGGTTAACTTACCTGACGCACGGTCATTACCCTTGGTATCATCTCACCTGATGGTAAGTGATGATGATGATTGACTGTTGGCGACCCTTTCCGTCTTTCGCAAGACACGTTTAGGTTTTGGTGCCGGTCACTACCATTGCAATGAAATGGTTCATCTAATATAACCCACGGCCTGTGTCGCCTTTTTCTTTTCGAACTTGGCGGACACGCTGCCGTGTGTCCAGTGGCGTAGCTACCGGAAGGCTAGACGGGGCAGTGCCCCGGGGCCCCCAAGCTCAGGGGGCCCCTCGGACTCTGACTTACAACCTGTTAATTGAACTAGTGAAAATTTCTCCCCAAACTTAACCCACGTTTTGAATTTTTGCAATTAATTTATCCAATTATTAATTCCTAAAAAATAATCTGGAGTACGTCGAATTCGGAACATGGCGAGTACGGAACAAAAAATTTTAAATAGTTTAGTTGGGACCCTAGTTTATTTCTTGCCCCAGGGACTTTGGTTACCTAGGTACGCTACTGCGTGTGTCTCGATATATCAATGCCATATATCGTTACCACACCGGTGATGTGGGAGCCAGCTTCTCTGGCGTTCCGAGCGGGGATCGAACCGCCAGCAGCGAAAGCCTACAGCTCCGGAACCTATCTGGACAGTAGGTTGTGGTTCTCTTCCACGAGGCACTCGCCTTGCAGAGTATCAGGACAAGCGTATTAGCGGCAAGACCTACCGCAACTGGTCCTTGCCTTCGCCTTTGGTGTTGGCAGGAATAGCGTATAACTATCATTAGATGGCAGTCGTTAAGCTGTGTTAGATCCCTTATAGGCAGCTAGATAAACTTCTGACAATGGGTTTCGCCACTAGCCCTACAGCTTATATCAACCCAGATTTGGCCCTCGTGTGTGGAGTTATGGCCTAACCTTCCAGAGTTTGGGACCCGTTTCCCAGCAGTGAGGACGTTGATGGGTTGTTATAACGATACGGCATGGTGTGAGCGCGGCTTGTGGAAGTCTTCAATTTCTACAGACTCTTGGTAGTACTAATATACTGTGCTCTTGTAACACCTAAGCTAAGAGCTCATATTACGTCCCCATCAAGGCACTCGAGCCCACCATGAATTAGGGAGATCAGTGCGGCTTGGTCGACTTCACACGCACGCAACCTTCGAGTCGCAGGCGTATGCAGGTTTCCTCACGATGTTTTCCTTCACCGTAAGAGCGTCGGATAAACGTACACATGAAATCGAAGTTCGAAACACACATTGGTACGTGCCAGGATTCCAACCACGACCTTCCGTACACGAGGTAGCGGCCCTAGCCGTTACGCCACTGACGAAACTTGTTTACTCAACATCCTATATACAACTTTCCCCAGAAGGCACGAACTAAACGATAGAAAACTCAAGGTTTAAAAAAATACCCTTATTGTTGATGATGTTCCGTATAGTCAAAAGCTATTAGAAACACGATTTAGCAGTTTTAGTTCGATAGGATAAACTCTCAAAGATAGGTCTATACCGTTACTTTCAACTCTAGTTATGACTAATATTTTGAAGTCATCAGCATATCAGCCGAAGGATGTCCACTGCTAGACATAGGCCCCCAAGGATCTCCACGACGACCGGTTCTGCGCTGCCCGCATCCAGCGGCTTCCCGTGACGTATAAATTTTAATTTGAAGTATAAGTTTAAAAAATATACAACCATATATTATGTTATAATAATACAAAGTGAGTAATGTTATTATTTTTCATACTTTAATTGTAGTTTTTGATTGAAACGAAAAACCATTGAAAAAGTGAAAAATAAAGAATATTGTATTGTATTGTAAAAAAGTGTGGTTATTTTCTTTACTCTTTACATGTTAAGAAAAAGACAGAGACAACTGTTCCAATCAATACGTAGCCTTAACTACTGGAACTACTTATAGTTCCTATAGATATGCCCACATACATACATTTATTTACCTGAGTCGTGTAGTCGTAAAGAACGCACCCGGTAGCGACGCATTAGCATGAGAAATTACACGATCGCCAGGTCTACCCTGCCTGGTACCGACTGGAGGAAAACTTCCTTTTTTAGGGTCCTGTCTCCAAAGGGTGCCAACCCTATCACCAAGGTACATATATATATATATATATATATATATATATATATAATAGTACTAACATACAGTATTGCCGCTCTCAAGGTTCCGACCTCACCCCCTCGTCACCCAGATTGATGCAGATTGGTTATAGTTTGGTTCTCGAACGTATAGGATTTCGCCGTGATTTTGTTTGCGCCGTCATTTGTATTAGAAATGTCATTTCACGACCGTTGTATGCAGTGTCCGGGGTGTGCTATCACTAAGCTTGCGCTGTCTGTCTGCCTGTCAGCGGGGCTTGTATTTCTTAAACCGCAATAGGTAAAGTTCGTTTGCTGAATTAGCTGCACCTTGACGGCTCGCGCCAAACACTGCGTCAATGGGGCCGCCCTGAGTTCAATCGCGCCGGCGCGGCGCCGCGCCGAACTCAGCGCGGCCCCTTTGACGGAGTGCTTGACGCGACACGGAAGCGGCGAGCGGCATTTATCAAAGGTGTAGCTTATTCAGCAAAAGAACTATACACAGAGTGTGTATCATGTATGTCTATTACCGCTATAACAACAAATAATTAAGTACAAGAAAAATGTTTTTTGTACGATTGTACGGAACCCTTTATGTGCGATTCCGACTCGCACTTGACCGGTTTTTAAATGACTTTTAAAAAAAGGACGAGGTTTCTTAATTCGACCGTATAATATATTTTTTTAATGTGTGTTCACGGATAACTTCGTCGTTTATAAAACGATTTTGAAGATTCTTTTTTTGGTGGAAAGAAGATATCCCAACAAGGGTGGTACCATGATAAGGAACCAGGATCTGATGATGGCGTAAAGAGAAATCGAAGAGAACCTTCGAAAGTTGTATTGGCGACTAGTGCGTTTGAATTCGTTTTTTCTGTTTAAAATTACTATTGCAATTGATGACAAAGAGCCTGACGGCCCGCAGGGGTCCACCTGATGGGAATGGCTACTGCCGCCAGTAGCGTCTGAGGCTACCCTTCTTGAAGAATCCCGAATTGTAGAAAACTCGAAGATGAGCACACTCCGCAGTTTGAGGGTATGAACATCCATGAAACCGGGCGGTTCCGGACCCATTTAGCTGATGGGGATCAATTTCACTCCGATGGCGAGTGGAGTGGCGATAGAAGTTCGATCTGGCTATCATCCATAATCTTATACAGATCCTTAACCACATGCAGTTATATAGACGGTAAAATACACACATCAAAGAGCTAAAGTACGAAGTACCTACGAAGTTTGAGAGGTTTAAGGCAGCTAGGAAGGACCGGGTCAGCGTCAATAGGGTAGACTAATAGGTCATTTGAGCTGCCCATCCGAGTTTTAAAGCAGCTACAGCAAGCCTTTTTGTTATTAAATTATATCGTGCGTCAATACCAGAGATTTCCCCTTATATATAGCATATCTCTGCTCAAAACCACGTAAACGGGACACAACGTAGTGACTATATTCTCTTTGCTGGACACTGCATTGCGGAATCTTGGTTAGCCCGCTTTCATCTTCGGCATTATCGTCACTTACCATCAGGTGAGATGATGCCAAGGGCTTACCAATTGTAAATAAAAAATAAATAAAAAAGAACACCAACTAATTATATATCTACCCACATTTTATTATTGTTTTATAGTTAAGATTAACAAAAGAATAAGCATTGTAACTTACTTTGTAAATCCTTAATTAGGGAAGAGACTGGTTACCCACAACACAGGGAATCCTAGTGTGGGGACCAGGGATACTTACTGTGCATTAGGGTAATATAGAAGTCATTTGCATTAGGTATAAGTTTTTTTTTGTGTAATTAAATATATATATTTTTTTAATTCTTCGAGTGACATCGAAGTTGGGACCGGCCCAGATGATCTGTTCAAGATACTTGTCAACATATTATCCGAGGATGGCGTACCGGATGGAACAGGTGACACCACCCACCACTACAACCACACAATTTGTAGAAAAAAACTTTTTTAGTACCTACGTTTTACCGTTTTAAAAACTTCCATGCACTCATTTCTCGTATATATACCGCGCGCCTATTTTATTATAATTTGCGGCGTATAAATTAAATACAAAACAATATCGTGAGGAAACCTGCACACGCCTGCGAAGAAACTCGAAGGTGTGTGTGAAATTGACCAACCCGTACTAGGCCCCCACGGTCGACTAAGGCCCGATCGCTCTAATTCAGGCTTGAGCCCCACGGTTGGGACGTATATGAGCTGATATGATGAAATTAATAAATTGTACCTAGACAGAGATTTGTTATATTAAGGGGAAATCTCTGTACCTAGATATATTGACATGCAATGATTGTAATTCAAGAAAGATAAATCCATCAATTCAGATCAACATACCTACATTTATGCCCAATTACCCCTCACCGTAAGGAGCGTCGGTGGCGTTATGGCTGGGGCCGCTACCTCTTGTCCGGGAGGTCGTGGTTCGAATCTTGCCACGTATCAATGTGTTTTCGAATTTTGATTTCATATGTACGTTTATCCGACGCTCTTACGGTGAAGGAAAACATCGTGAGGAAACCTGCACACGTTTGTGAAGAAACTCGAAGGTTGTGTGTGAAGTCTACCAACCCACACTGGGCCCGCGTGGTCGACTAAGGCCCGATCGCCTTAATTCAGGGTAGACTCGAGCCCCTCGGTGGGGATGTATATGAGACGATATGATGATGACCCCTCATGTGTTGATTTCGGTTGCAAGGTAAGTAGAAACTTGTGGAAATCATGGACAAACTATTCTTATAAGCCCTTGACATCATCTCACCTGATAGTAAGTGATGATGATGCTAAAGATGAAAGCGGGCTCACCAAGATTCCTTAACGAAAATTCCTATTATACATATAACTGGTGTGGGCAGTGGCTTATATATTACTGGCGTATGGACCCGGCCAACGCGCGCGACTAATGCTCCCAGCGAATTGGTGCAAAAATCGAAAGTTTCGCACACTCGCGACCCAGCCGTCTGCAGGAAATTGTATAGTACGGTGGAAAGATATTCCATATAAAAATGTCTTATTGTGTTTTCAGAGGCTGTAAAAATAATGAAAGAAAGGCTAAAAAGAAACATGGGATGTCGTATCATCGTTAAGTAACCTCACATTGTATTTATTCTTGTAAACAAATCAAATAAACGAATTTTTAAAGCGACAATTCTACCAAGATTCTTTTAACGCGGCACTGACGTCAACTCTCGCCCACGCTAGTTCGTACGAGTAATGTCAAATGGCGCTACTTTTTGCATGTATGAAGAAAATCTGAGGAAAATATGGAGACGGGCGGATCCTTAAATCTGTGGGTGTGGGTGAACATTTGTCTATTTTAATAAAATTTAACTAGGTAATTTTGCTTCAAGAATTTTGCTGTCCTTACAGACTTAAGGGCGCGTGTACACCGCAGCGAACACGGGCCCAACAATTAAAACAACCTACCTCCCGCGGCTACAAGCGCGATTATTTATTAAAACCGCCTAGCATGCACGTGGAATTTTTGCAGAGATCGTATCTCATTTTCGTCATCAGTTTGAGCAGAGAGCAGTTGGTGCCAATGACCACAGCGAGGAGAAAACATCGCTAAACCTTACTACGTATAGGCACAGATGAGGTACTAGTTACTTCGGTATAGGGCAATATATTTGCTCAATGGGTTCGTTGCCGAGTTCCAACATACAGACATTTTTGTGGATAGCATGCCTACAATAATTTAAAATTTAAATATTTTCCTAGACAACAATAATTTATAATTGTTAATATTAACAATAGAGCGTCCTGGGAAACTGTAAGATCTTATTGTAAATTGATCAGTAAAGAAAAAAAGAAATGTCTTACTGGGCGGAAATAATCACACTATAATATTATAAAGGCGAAAGTTTGTGATTGTGTATGTTTGTTACTTCTTCACGCAAGAACTACTGAACGGATCTGGCTGAAATTTGGTAGGTAGACAGATTAGGACCTGAATTAACACAAAGGCTACTTTTTTTCTCGCTCGCGAACCGCTTGCGACTCGCGCACTGCGCATCCTCGAAAAGTCATAGAAACGTTGTCCACGCGGGTAAAGCCGCGGGAAACAGCTAATAATTATTGTTGTTAAATCAGTGTTAGTCTTCTTTTCGCAATGGTAACTAATAAAAACTGTATACAGGTACTCAGAATACAGAACAAATAAGAATGCGCGTGCGGCGATAAAAATAAAGCAACTTTTACCTGTATGAAATTATTCTACTTATTTTAGTGTAGTAATGACGTTTCGGCCCTTCAAAATTCTGCATGCAGGTGGTTTACATTTGTGAAAAAACCGACCAAGTGCGAGTCAGAACCGCACACACGGGGTTCCGTACCATCATACTAGGTGGCGCTAGATTCTTCATGTTTAAAAAAAACACTTTTTTTATGGAGACCCCCTTATTGTTTCACTTTTTCAAATTTTTAATATTTACTGTTATAGCGGCAACAGAAATCTAAATATATATAACTCAAAGGTGACTGACTGACTGAC
This sequence comes from Coleophora flavipennella, assembly GCA_947284805.1. Lineage (NCBI taxonomy): Eukaryota > Metazoa > Arthropoda > Insecta > Lepidoptera > Coleophoridae > Coleophora > Coleophora flavipennella. Next base: position 11,200,390 of record OX369294.1, on the reverse strand, counting down.
TGACATCTATCTACGCACAGCCCAAACCACTGAACGGATCGGGCTGAAATTTGGCATGCAGGTAGATGTTATGACGTAGGAATCCGCTAAGAAAGGATTTTGGGAAATTCCCACGGGAACCGCAAAAATCGGGATCTGCGCGGGCGAAGCTGCGGGCATCCACTAGTACATCATAATATGTGAAAATTTCAGCTGTCTAGCTATCACGGTTAATGCAATACAGCCTGGTGACAGTAGACGGACGGATGGACAGCGGAGGTTTAGTAATAGGGTCCCGTTTTTACACCCAAACATTTTTGTATGGAAAATATGTTTTTTCTTGATAATTGATTTCTCTAGTTCCTTGGGAAATGTTATTTAGTATCTTAAGTTAACAATTTACGGGTCTTACAGCAAATTTGGTACATCCTGTTTAGAGACCTTTTTATAATTCACAATTGTTTTTTTAATTCACCTGATGGTAAGTGACGATGATGCCCAAGATGCAAGCGGGCTTATCAAGATTCCCCAACGCAATGGGGAACTGGCTATTTTATCTTCAAGATGTCATACAACAAAAACTGAAATAATTTGTTTTCAAAAAAGGCTCTACCGCTTTTGGTAAAACTTGGTATTTCGGAGTTGCCTAACCCGGCGGTACTCGATCTGGGTAAAAAATACCCCGCAGTACCTAAATTTGATTCATCATTTCAGCTCATATACGTCCCCACCGAGGGACTACGCTGAATTAGGGCAATCGGGCCTTAGTCGACCACGCGGGCCCAGTGCGGGTTGTTCACACACAACCTGCGAGTTTCTTCGCAGGCGTATGCAGGTTTCCTAACGACGTTTTCCTTCATCGTAAAAGCATCGGATAAACGTACATATGAAATCTAAATTCCAAATCATATTGGTACGTGGCTGGATTCGAACCAGGACCTCTCGGACAGGAGGCGGCGGCCCTAGACGACCATTTAATTTTTTTTACTTATTTTTTTACCAAATTTGATTACATAATATGTATTATTTTTCTAAACCCCCTGGAAACTCAGGATTCTAGCTACCTTCTAACCGATAGAAAATGCACACACACACCAAGGGACAATCAGTTCCACACAATGACTTCTATATTACTGTTCCGCAGAACACTATTACTCCACAAGGGAGATCAGTTCGCATACGACGTTTGACGACTACGGATGAATAAAACGAATTTTAACGCTTATTTATTATGGCTTTTCAACTGACGGATGGTACATTTTTTTTTACTAATTTTGATACTTTGCCAAGCTCTCATTTCGAATAATTGAACATTACAACTTGAATTTACGAGTGTTCGTAAATAGCTAGCGAGTACCGTCGGGTTAAGTTTAATCTATTTAGTATCTATATCTATTACCCATTGGAGTGGGAAAAATCATGTTTGTATGGTTCTGCTACAAAAGAAATTGAAAATTGCGATTTAATCATAAATTGTTGGAGATATTAAGTACATGCACAAGGAATAAGTATTTATTTGGTCATGCAATATGAATCCATCAAACTTAAAAAAAATGTTTAAAACAAACATGAAAAAAATTGTCGACAAAGTTAAGTGCGGGCTGCTGTACAATTTATTTTAGGAGGTTTGTCCGTTTCCTTTTTTAATTTAATGGCTTTTCGTTGTAAAAAAATACAAAAAAAGTTGCCAGTATAATAGCGGGGCGTGGTCAGCCTACCGGTGGTGCGCGCGCTCGTAAATCGAACCTCTTCCATTTTTTAAATTATGAGTTCCTAAACGGCGCGTGATAAATAATCCAAGGAGGTCTTTACCACATAATGGCGGTAAATAGTGATTGGCCTGATGTATTTACTTCTCCGGTTCTTTTGTGACTGGTCTTGCAGCAAGCAGCTCTTCTCACACATGCACACTGTAATTTGAGTGACATGGACATATAGGTACTATTTACTACTTGTAAGGTGCCTGTCATATAATTTCGATGTATCCCGTCAGCTTTCCGGACTACCCACCTTAGAAGCATTGTAAGTTGCCTGGAACACAGAAGAAAGAAGACATAAGCGGCATCCTTAAATGCAGACATAGGTGCATTAATAATAGGGATGAAGACAGCATCAGAAATAAATTATGAACTCTTGATCACTAAATTGCCCTCCTACTTAAACTTCGGAAAACCTCACTCGTTTTGTTTTCCATCAAGTCTTCGATTTTTAATTCACCAAAATCACAAAATGAGTACATATATGAGGCTGCTAAACTATGACGTCACGCCTAGGTATTTCTTTGTCAAAATATCGTTATTGACAGATGATAAAAAGTAACTCAGATGACTAACATTCGTCATCCCTATTAAAGTAACCTTTAAAGAACTAATATAGACTCTACTGTACATATCAACTAAGAGTCGGCCGGTTTTTTTGGCCACAATTGATGAGCCCTTGGTATTATCTCACCTGATGGTGAGTAACGATGATGACAAAGATGGAAGCGGTGGTCTTAACAAGATTCCCCAACGCAATGGAGATCTGGCTATCTTATGATTGGCGGCAAGACTTAGATGAGATGGTGGTAGCTAGCCAGGTGGGCTATGAAAATGCCTTACCACCAACCATTACCGAGTCTTACAAAGTTGACCCCGCCGGGATCGAACCCACGCCCTCCTGGTGTAAAGCGAATGGACTGACTATTACGCCTTCGAGGCGGTTAAAAATGGCATGACTAAAGGCAGATATTGGATTTAGAGAATTTGTTTTAACTCTGTGACTAAAGACCTATCTCCTTCACTGAAGTAGATACTAGGTACTTATACCTATAGACCACAGTAGAGACGATAATCACACGATTATTAAAAGCAAGTTTTCTTTCTTCTAACAACTATAAAAATATATAATGGGAACTTTTTTATAATTTGTGAATAACAATATTTAAAATTAATTCCAACTTTCATTTCCTTCTCTCCCTATAAATCGATGGTATCTCATGAGTTAATTAAAATAATTTACTAAAAGGTCAAAAATATAGACACGTTCAAAGCATCAAAAATATGTATCTACGATCTTATGTAGGTATATACGAAATAAGGTAGTGGATACATATTTTGGATGCTTTAATTAAACGTATCTATATTTTTGACCTTGACTATTTACAATTTCAAATCATAGCAAACAAGAACTACCTACTTATCATTGGTGCCCACAAAATAGATGAATATTATTTTACTATTGGTACAATTTTTCTTGCATGCTTTTACAAAAACGAATCACATGCATGATGATACATTATTATTATACTTTTAATTTTCACCCTATTTTTATAACATGTATTCGAGCAAATGAATAGTATTCTATTCTTTAAACCGAAAAAAACCTAAACTTAGAACAAAAGTTGTTAACTTTATTGAGTACAGCCAGCGAAGAGGTTCCTGGTTATTAACTCCACATAAAAGATCGGCTAATTAATCGTATCATGTAGAAGAGCACTTAACATCGGCCGATCCGGTGGCATGTCTACCTTTAGAAGCCCAGATGACTTAACTGAAGGTTTCATTGTACCCCATGCGGTTCGAGAAATTACGCATTTTGTGGTCGCAGTAAAATGTATGAATTTATCGATAGGTATAAAGTATGCAGAACCTGTTCATATACTATTCAAGACCGACCAAGGAGTTTCAATTTTCTTGACATGAGTAAACCAAGGAATTTCTGAAAAAGTTTCTTTATATCTATTTTGTAAGCATAAATTTGTAATCAAATCTTTTTGCTTGTATTATTTGTACCTGGTTGGTTATAATAAAATTGAAAAGGTGGACGTCCACTGGTGGACATAGGCCTCCCCCAAGGATTTCTGCGACGAACGGTTCTGCGCTGCCCGCTTCCAGCGGCTTCCCGTGACCTTCACCAGATCATCGGTCCATCAAGTGAGATGCCTTCCTACGCTACGTTTACCGGTACGCGGTCGCCACTCGAGAACTACTGCCCCAACGGCCATCTGTTTTACGAGCTATATGCCCCGCCCACTGCCACTTAAGTTTAGCAATTATATGAGCTATGTCGGTTACTTTGGTTCTCCTACGGATCTCCGCGTTTCTGATTCGATCACGAGAGAAACTCCGAGCATACTACGCTTCATTGCCATTTGGGTGACCTCGAGCCTTCTTATGAAGCCCATGGTAAGCGACCATGTCTCAGTTCCGTTTGTCATCGCTGGCAACACACTGGTCAAGTTGTAGAATGTACTGACAAGTTGACAAGTTGCATACCACCTACTTAGTTCAAACAGTCAAAGGCCAGGGAGTGTATAGGGGGAGCGGGAATGAAAAATACATTTATTTATCTTCTTCTGTATATATAAAAGGAAAAGGTGACAGACTGGTATATCGCACAGCCGAAACCACTGAATGGATAGCGCTGAAATTTGAAATACAGACAGTTATGAAGACGAAGGCAACCGCTAAAAAAAGGATTTCGGGAAATTCCCACAGGATCACCAAAAAACGGGATCTGCGCGGGCACCCACTAGTTTATTTTATATGAGCCGTCATCATCATCATATCAGCCGAAAATCGTCCACTGTTTGACAAAGGCCTCCCCCAAGGATTTCCACGACGACCGGTACTGCGCTGCCCGCATCCATCGGCTTCCCGCGATGTTCAGCCGTAGTCGCTGAAATCTTTGGGGGAGAGCTTTGTTAAGCACTGGACGTCTTTCGTCTGATATGATGGCTCAACCGGTAACGACTCGGTCCTCCTAACCAGGGGTTCAGGTTCAAATCCAGACGGCCGATGTACCAAGAGTTATTCGAAGCTTACGTACATATACTTACCGATTGCTTTAACGGTAAAGGAAAACATCGTGAGGAAACCTGCAGTTCCATTCCAGATGTGTATAAAGGTAGCGTTGCACAGGTCCGTAGCTGTAAATCTAAAAGCCCTACACGTGACCTCGGGTGATGCTAAGTACAACACCAGGCAACCGCTGTCTATCCCTTGGATAGCACGTTTAATTGTGCCACAAGATAAGAGAGAGAGAGAGAGAGAGATGGATGATGATTATTTAGAATGGAGTAGGTAGCTGTAGGTACGTTAGTACTAATATATACTTTTCTGTTTGTAGTTAAGTGGCATATGCAATTCGGTTGAAAGTTGTGACGTTAACTATTACAGACGGACATACCTACGGACAAAAGTTGATAAAACTATCTTTTAAGGCGTCATCGTAAAGACTATGGGACACAAAAAATAGCTGTGCCTATTTAATATAGTTTATGAAACTCAAAGATTGAGATGTAGCCATGAATTTACCAATTGTGGATAAAAAAGTGTTTTTTTAAATAACAATTAAAAAGTTAATGCCTCTTCACCCATCTGCGGAGATCAAAACACCGATTAAAATGAACATTCGATCCCATTGAGTGTCCGTAATCTGTAATTATAGAATAAACCGAGGAATAATCTTACTGAGTCCATTTTATTTAAATAAACGTGTTATTTAGCATTGTAATTACACGCGGGCAGACGATTAAACCCTTTGCCCTAATGATAGCGTACGGCCATTTTTAATGGCGCCAAAGCAACAAAGTTTTGAACTGGTCGGTAGGCAACATTTTGAATTTGGATTATGAAGAATAATATATAGGTACTCTTTGCGCGTCACTGCGTTATGGATATAAAAATAATAAAAAGACTCTTTTGTGTGTTGCTTAAGTACTCAGAGAAGAGTCACTCCCTTCACTAGTCACCAAAAAAAAAAAATCATGTGTTGAGTTTTGATTGCGACGATCAAGAAATTTCTATACAGAATGTATAGGTCACAGAACACTATTACTCCACAAGGTATAGGTACTCTTTGCGCGTCACTGCGTTATGGTTGTAAAAATAATATAAAGACTCTTTTGTGTGATGCTTAAGTGCTCAGAGAAGAGTGACTTCCTTCCCTAGTCACCAAAAAAACCAAAATCATGTGTTGAGTTTTGGTTGCGACGATCAAGAAATTTCTAGACAGGAATATTTTAAGCTTAGAAACTAAAGATTGATTTGTTTACAATTTCGAAGATTCATCGAATGTTACATTCTATTGCTGGCTTGTTGAAATCAGCATTCTCTGGACGGCCACAGTATACAATTTAATTTGTTGTGGTTTTCGAAAAGGTACAAGACGTAGTTACCTAATCGTGCAAAGAGACTGTAATTCACGTCTGTAACTGCAAGGAGCCTTCATCAAGCCTTTTCAGATTACAGTCTTTTTTCTGTAAGACAAAAATGAATTGATTAAAAGGACACAAGCTTAGCGTGTCAAAAGTTTAACGTTTCCTTTAGAAATGTCGGGCAAAAATAGTGGTTATCGTTTTAGTTTAAACATTGACCAATTTTATAGTAAAATTCGTAGTTTTTACCTCATCAATGTAAGCTGAAATAGTGTAAAAATGACCTTGTCAAAGCATTTGTTTGTTCTTAAGACTACAACACTAAATAGAAACTTCACTTGTGTAGGGAAAAGGAACTTGTATGAAAAAAATAAAACTATTTTGCGCAATTTTTCTTACAAATTAACGGATGCTTCACTTAGTGGCAAATCTCCGGAATTATTGAGTGTTTGTGATAGGTTTGAATATTATTCTGTAATTCTTTAAATATTTATTTATTTATTTAAAATAGTTTAATGTACACAGGATACATAAAATACAGATCTTAAACAGTGAGGTGACACATCATCATCATCGTATCAGCTAAAGGACGTCCACTGCTTGACATAGGGTTCCCCCAAGGATTTCCACGACGACGACCGGTTATGCGCTGCCCGCATCCAGTGGCTTCACACAAAGGGTACAAAAGAAATTATTTGTAAATTAATTTATTTTAATTTGTATTTATAAATAATTTGTTACGGGTCGACTCCTTGCAAAACTGAGTTTGATGTTACGTAAAAATACTACAGCGAACATTTGTTACTAAATAAAATTGGTACCAATCGCTAGTCAGAGAGGAAGTGTAGTTAAGAAATAATACTGTTAAAATTTATAAGGATTTCAAAAAATGCTAGGAAAATTTAAAAATAAACGGCCAAGTGCGTGTCAGAAACGCGCACAAAATGTTCCGTACCATCATACTAGATGGCGCTAGTTTCATGTTTCAAAAAGCATCACACTAGATGGTGCTTGTTTCTTCATGTTTAAAAAAACACGTTTTTTGTATGGAGACCCCCCTTATTTTTTCACTTTTTCTAATTTTTATTAGGTATTTCTTGTTATAGCGGCAGCAGGAATACCTAATCTGTAAAAATTTCAACTGTCTAGCTATCACGGTTTATGAAATACAGCCTGGTGATAGACGGACGGACGGACAGCGGAGTCTTAGTACCTAATAGGTTCCCGTTTTTACCCTTTGGGTACGGAACCCTAAAAAATAAAGTAAAAACTTCGAAAAAAAAATGGAGTCGGACAGACGGTTAAGTAAGCATGTCTTGTTCTACCGTGGAAAGGAGCCCCGCGCGTTTTTTTCTCACTAGTTTTACAAAGCGTAAAACGGCTAATTCTACACATTGCGCCAGGGGTGACCCAGTAACTAGTGATGTTGGCTTTGGCGCAAACATCAAAGGCGTTACACCACTCTATGGATTTTTACAATGTGGCTCTGGTCAGTCTTTAACCAAGAGACCCAGTCAAAAGAGCTTCATAACTGCCAATTCATGTGTGGCGGCAGCTGTGAGCTAGAACGCGCTATTGTCATATATACAGATTCCAATCAATAACGATTGGTCCACGGCCGGACCCCAGGCACACTACCTCGACTGGCGCAGATATCTCCTATTGTTCTCGTCATATAGAAACACACCGTTCCTAAATATGGTTCAATATGATCTGAGAATACAATATCATATTTAAAGAACTCATAGCATCACAACATCCTACTTCATTGACCCCTTCTCTTCCCAGTGTTCATACACATATCCGATCTCTTTTCTCCTATCCCTTACAGACTAGATGTGAATTCCCGGTCGTTTCTCTCCGACCGAAGATCAGAGGTGGACTGGCGTGATGCAGTCAGCGAGGCGGAGCGGATCGTTGGATATCCAACTTCCTTTCTAAACCTACGATGGCTGTTCAACGATGAGATAGCAAACACTGCTATACATTTGAGGAAATTGGTTAGTAACTAACAAATAGTTAATACTTAGGTATAGTTACTTCTTCTATTTGAGTCGATGGCAAACTCAGACAGTCCCATCCCAAAACCGAGCCATGCAAATTGCCTTGTCAGTAGCTTACATCAAGTCCTCCCGCGTGCAGGGGACTGAGAAAGAAGGACACGTAATGAGGTGGTCCATCCTTGTGCGGTCCCCCGCACCACACCTACACTCCAGGTTTGTATCTCCAATGAATCCCCTCCTGAACAAGTTTTCTTTACTTCGGCCAACCTGAGTCCGGAGTCTGTTACCAGTATAGACACTTATTTCTCTGGCTCAGCGACCCAAATAAGATCTTGGTCTCTGATACGAAATCACGCCACTTTCGTCTCTCCTGCACCACTTCGTGCCAATCGGCTTTTTGAATGGCTTTCAGGTCCTTTTGGACTTCGTCATTCCAGCGGTACCTGGGGCGTCTAACAGTGCTTTCCCGGTTGGTTATCCGTCCGTCCGATAAAAGAGGCGAACAAACTCTTATTGGCGGAAAGGATATTTTTTCAGGCTTCAGAAGAATAATGAAAGGTTAGACTTGGTGTCTGAGCCCAACGTTATGGGCGAAGCAAAGTCAGCTCGTCTTCGGTGGCTTGGCCACCTAGAGAGGATGGAAGATGACCGTGCTAATAAATACCTAGCACTTAGAAAAAGTACAGTGTGGGGCGTGACCAAGCTACGTTTAAGCAAGGTTTCTGGAGGTAGGGCCAGAATCAAAGATCGATCAGTACTAGAGGCGCTTCTTTAAAAAGGCCTGTGGAGAAGACTCTTTTCTCTCTGTCTTTTTTTAACGGACTTAGAGGTTCTGAATTTCGTCTGTATGTTTATTACGTGATATCTTCGCAGATTGTGAAGCGATTTTCATGTTTTTATTTATTAGATGGGGTATGCTCATATGTTTTTTGCAGTCGGGTTTTAAGTTTTTAATTAAATTGGTTATTATTATAAGTTTACATTATGATCAGGTAGCTACACCAAAGGTTAAAACACGACCATCTCACACGTACAGAACATTCTGAAAGGACAGCAGTCTATACAGGATGTAACAAAATTGGCGTAGGTCCCGTAACTGGGGGTTCTACTCGTCATACTGAACAACTTTCCCCAAGGAACCCGTAGTCAATTCTCAAATAAAAATTTGGACCCTCCATAATAAAATGCACAAAATCGGTCTGTATCGATTTGTATGAAGAAAAAATATTTTTTTTTGCGATTTCAGCAAAGTCGTAGAACAAAAGTTGTTCAGTATGATGAGCGGAAGCCCCAGTTAACGGGCCCTACACCAATTTTGTTACACCCTGTATATCTGATATTTATTAGTTAAAGGGACCTACACCAATTTTGTTACACCCTGTATATCTGATATTTATTAATAAGGGTGCACGTGGGACAAATTGTAGCGTTGTTTCCCAAAGTGGTAGATCACGCTAGCAGTGCAGACTAGCATTATAGGGTTGTAGACCAAAAGCTGATAAAAAACTTATCATCTTCCTATCATCTCCACTCCAGGTCGGCACCAACCACCCTCTCCTGAAATCCGCTAAGAATCTCCTAATGGGCTCGAAAAGCAATCTCCAATCCGTAGGCCTGATCATCCTTCTAGTCTCCAAAGCTGCCGGCTTCGAAACCAAAGACTTCATATTAGACCAGTACGATTCCGGAGTGCTGCACTCCCAACGAGCTCTGGCGGAGATAGTCGAGATGAAGCGGACGGGCCACATGATACATAAGACGATGGCGAATCTACAAGAGAAGGAGAAAGTCGGCACCAAGTTTAAGGATCTGCTGTATGGCAACAAGATTGTTTTGTTGACAGGTACAAACAAATTTAACCGCCCCCGTAGCTTAGAGGCAAAGTTTACTGGCTTTACACAGGAGGTCGCGGGTTCGATTCCCGGCGGGGACAATTGTAAGACTCGGTTTGGTTGGCGGTAGGGCATTTTATAAGCCCGCCTGGCTAGCTACCACCATCTTATCTAAGTCTTGCCGCTAAATATCAATGATGATATCATTGGTGTGTTCCGGCATGAAGATAAGATAGCCAGTTCCCCATTGCGTTGGGGAATCTTGGTAAGCCCGCTTCCATCTTCGGCAACATCGTCACTTACCACCAAGGTGAGATGTGGTTAAGGGTTTACCAATTGTGAATAAAAAAAACGGGTGGGGCTGTGTCGGGGCACACGGCCGTTGGTTTTAACGTGAATACGTCTCGTAACTAGTGATGAGCAAAGCAAGACCAAGACCAAGACTTGGACAGTCTTGGTCTTGGTCTTGGTTATTCAGTCTTGGTCTTGGTATTGCTCAAATTCGTCTTGTCTTGGTCTTGGTCTCGGTCTTGGTCTTGCTCACTCGGTCTTGGTCTTGGTCTTGCTGAAATACGTTTAGTCTTGGTTTTGGTCTTGGTCTTGCAATAAGGTCTTAACAAACATTTTTCAACAAATTTTTTAAACATTCCGTTCCAAACTGACAATTCGACACGCCAACTATATTGTTCCGAGAAAAGCATATGTTAACGCTGTTACAAATATTTTATCTCATATAAACACTGTTAGTAAGAATTTTCGATTGAGTCTTGCGTATTTGGTCTTGGTCTTGCATAATCGGTCTTGGTATTGGTCTTGTTCTTGTTTATTCTGTCTTGGTCTTGGTCTTGCTAGACTAAGGATAGTATTGGTCTTGGTCTTGCTTTTTTGCAAGACCAAGACCAAGACTGCAAGACCAAGACCAATTTTACTCATTACTACTCGTAACGGGTAATATGTAGTTTCTATATAAAATATTATTATTATTAATATTATTATCTGCGTAATTTCAACCGTCCCAGCTGCAGATGTACTGGCACCGTCGTTGATCCGCTCGGCCGCATTCATTACTTTACGTTGCCGGCACTGCTTGACTCGATCATATGGTGTTTTATTGGTGCCATTCGATTGCTGTTGAGATGCCCTTTCCAATCGTATACGATCTCTGGATTTCGATTTGGCTTTTCGACGCGTATAGGCCGTATTTTTTGATATTATTTTTTTATTTAAACACCTTATTATAATCACAGTTACAATTTTACACTAATGTTTTATATATAATCGATAGATTTTGACGAGAGCTGACGATTGAAACTTGAATGAACGTCGTAGCTTCACCGAGTCGAAAGTTATACTAAATGGAAATCTCGATACGCAGCAAAATGACCTTCAAAATGGCGGGGCTGCCCCCTCCCCCGCGCGCGATGTGTTACAGTCCTTACTTAGCGTAATAAATTCTTTGATTCTTTAGCTATCAAGTGGTGTAAACGAAATTTGGATGGAGATTATAGATATGTAGCTACAACACTAAACTGTATACCCCGATTTTGTTATCATTCGTTTTTTTGGATTGCATCCCTATGGAGGTAATTTTAAAGACGTATTCACGTCAAAAAATGTGTCGGTATTTCATCATATCAGCTCATAAACGTCCCCAACGAGGGGCTCGAGCCTACCCTGAATTAGGGCGATCAGGCGGGCCCAGTGCCGGTTGGTCGACTTCACACACAACCTTCGAGTTTCTTCGCAGGTGTGTGCAGTTTTCCTCACGATGTTTTCCTTCACCGTTAAAGCAATCGGTAAGTATACATATGTACGTAAGTTTCGAAAGACTCATTGGTACATTGGCCATCCGGATTTGAACCCGGCACCTCTGGTTAGGAGGACGGAGTCGTTACCGATTGAGCCACCGACGCTTTTCGGTATTAACAAAAAATAAAAGTTAAAAGATCTAAAAGATCTATCTATTACGGAAAAGTATGATTAAAAGAGTTTCCCGACTAAAATCATAGTCTTTATTTTTCCCTTCCTCTGGGGTAATAAACGTGGTCGCAAGCCATAACGATTGGTACTTATGATAAACATTTTGATTACGATAGGGCTTGCGACTACGCTATTGCCTCAGATGAAGGGAAAAAGAAAGACTATGATTTCAGGCCGGAAACTCTTGTTGTCATACTTTTCCGTAGTCGGGTTTTAGTTTTTTTGTGATGATGATGTGTTCCGGAATGAAGATAAGATAGCCAGGTCTCCATTGCGTTGGGGCATTTTTGTAAGCCCGCTTCCATCTTTGGCATTAATTGGCATCGATCACTTACCATCAAGTGAGATGAAAAATAAGGAGGTCGCGGGTTCCAGTCCCGGCAGAGTCTTATCTTTGGAAGACTCGGTTTGGTTAGTGGAAGGGCATTTTCTAAGCCCGCTTGGCTAGCTATCACCATCCCATCTAAATCTTACCGCCTAACATCAATGTCAACAGCATTGTTGATTTCCGGGTTGAAGATAAGACAGCCAGTTCCCCATTGCGTTGGGGAATCTTGGTAAGCCCGCTTCCATCTTCGGGATCATCGTCACTTACCATTAGGTGAGATGATGCTAAAGGCTTACCAACTGTGGAGCTTAAGAAATATAATTTAGCGCCTCTTTTTAACCGACTTCCAAAAAAGACGAGGTTCTCAATTCGTCTGAATGTTTTTTTTTGTGTATTGTTAACTTCGCAGATTGTAAACCGATTTTCATGATTCTTTTTGAAGTAAAACTTCTTTACGCACGCTTGACTTGGGGAGTAAGCTGGTGAATGCGTTACGCGAACGGTGACTTCTAACGTTACGAAAAGTGACATCGGACGAGGCGAACGGCACGCTTGACTTGGGGATTAAGCTAATGAATGCGTTACGCGAACGATGATTAAGGTTTACTTTAGTCGTGTGGTCTAAAGCACATTAGTTTTTTTATTTTATTCGATAGGGTATGCTGCCAGGTTGGTCCCATACAAATATTATTTATTTATTTATTTATTTTATTATTTTATTTTATTTGGGAGTCTTACAGCAAAATTTTACAATTAGTAACTAAATATACATGACGATGCTAATAACAAGTCTCCACCTATATGCAACAAAAATAGAAAACGACTTAATATTTACAAAGTTCCAAATTACTAAGGTATTTAGTATGTAACTATGTATATCAACAAGAAAGAGCAATATTAATTAATAAAAATTAATAACAATTTGGAGCCTAAAATAAACTAGTTAGAAAAGAAGCTATTCGCAATGCTTTTCCTAACGGACGCGGTGCTGGAGCAGAAAAGATCGAGATTATAATTAGCTTTATTGACCTCAGTGGTAACTCGTGGGAAAAATGAGTTACGTCTATAGTTAGAGTTAGCTAGGGGCACAGCTAACCTTATTCGCTGTCTCAAGCGTGGCACATTAAATCGCATTCCAATATTTGAGAGTAGGTCAGGGCTGTCCACGGAACCATTGGCTATGTTCATAAAGTAACAAATATCACTAGCTTGACGGCGCAGTGAGAGTGGTAGGAAGTGATACCGTTTGCATCGGTGCTCGTAATCAGCAGATCTTTGGTGAGCTTTGTAGTCAAGATAACGTAGGAATCTTTTTTGAATAGACTCAATACGAGACTTATAAGTCTCGTATTGGGGGTTCCAAACTTGTGAGGCATACTCGAGATGACTTCGAACAAACGAGCAGTAGAGAATTTTGACTGATTTTAAATTACGAAATACAGCTGACTTCTCATAATAAATCCTAGGGCCTTTGATGATTTTTTGACAATATGGTCCACATGTTTGTCAAATAGGAGTTTACTGTCGTGAATCACTCCAAGGTCTTTAATCACCGATAGTTTTGAGACGCTAACATTTTTCAAAGTATAACCTTTGTTAAGGACAGTAAGCTTTCTCGTATACGACACGTAATAACATTTGGCAACGTTAAGATCTAGTTTGTTGGCTGAACAGAACGTTACAAACCTAGATAAGTCAGCTTGCAGGTCGTCGATATCGGAGATGCCTCGAATAACTTTTAAAATTTTCATATCATCCGCGAACATAAGTATCTTCGAGTTATGAAAACATTCATGGACACCGTTGATAAATATAGTAAAAAGAAGAGGCCCCAATAACGAACCCTGGGGTACTCCAGAGGGTATATATGTCCAGTCAGACGCAAAACCATTCAACACAAAAGACTGAGTACGATTGTCAACATACGAGCAAAACCATCTGTAGAGGTCGCCGTGGATGCCAGCCACAGCCAATTTATCCAACAGTATGCGATGGTCTATCCGGTCGAAACATTTACTGTAGTCAGTGTAGACGACATCCACTTGACCCACATCGTCCATACCCTTAGTGATAAAGTCGTTAGCCAAAATTAAGTTGGATACTGTTGAACGCTTTTTGAGAAAGCCATGCTGCTCATCCCTAAACAAACATTTAAGCGCAGAGTACAATTGATTATATACTACCCTTTCAAAGACTTTCGAGAAGAGGCATAACTTAGAGATAGGTCTATAATTTTGTACATCTGACTTATCGCCTTTTTTGTGGATAGGTGTAACAAACGCTGACTTCCAAGTAGATGGTACAACTCCTTCCGAGATGGAGCGTTTAAACAATATGGATAGCGGGGTAACAAGACTATCAGCGCAATTAACAATAAATGAAGCGGGTATATTATCAGGGCCAGCAGACTTGGAAAGATCCAACCCTCTTAATAGCCTGAGGACTTCCGACGAGGTGATTTCTATTGTCCCAATATTACAGGTACTCGCCGAGGCACGATCGGAAGTTGCAGGTAGTGGGTGTATATCAACATTATTTTCCGGTAAGAGGAAGGTAGATTGGAAATAATGTGAGAATAATTGGCTTATGGCCTCTCCCGAGTCTGCAGTGGCATCCTGGTACCTCATGACACTGGGGTAGCTACTAGATTTGCTTTTACTTTTAACATATGACCAAAAAGCTTTAGGGTTATTAGCAATTGAGGTTTCGATGCGTTCCATGTAGGAATCAAAACACTTCTTTTCCAAGGCTTTAGCCCGACTACGCAAAAATGAGAAGGAATGATAGTCCGATATGTTTCGGTAGACCATGTATTTCCTATGGTAAGTGTATTTTTCTTTGAGTGTCTTTATTAATGAAGCGCTGTACCAGGGAGGATAAGAATTTGGTCTAATCGATTTGGTAGGTATGTACCTATCTCTGCACTCGTAGAGGACCCTATAAAATTGGGACACAACGCTGTCGACATCACCTACACTCAGCAGTTGATGCCAGTCGGTATTATCGAGTAGGGAATGTATGGCATCATAGTCGCCTTTGTCAAATAAATACTTAAGTTTAGGCTTATATTCGAGATTATGTAATTGTACGAAATCCGATTGAATACAGAGCGCTTTGTGATAGGAGTCTTCTGGAGTTAAAGGCTGCTCACAAGCGCTCACCCTAACTGGCGAGTTTGCCAAAATTAAATCAAGTATTCTTCCCATATGGTTACGCACAGAATTGAATTGGCTAAGACAGCAGGAATTAAGGACGTCTATGAAATCTACAAAATGGTCACCGGTGATATCGGTCGGGGTAAGATCTAGGTCTTCAGTAGTCGAACTCCAATTAATGTTGCCACCAAAATTAAAATCCCCTAATATAATAAATTTATCTTGAGGATGAGTCATAACTATCTCAACTAATTTGTTTTGGAAATTATTTAGCTGTGTTTTATATGAGTTACCATTATTTTCTTCGACTAGATATAATGTGCAGATATGGATATTATAGGAAACGTCAGGTTGTTTACAAAACAATGAGATGGTTATCCAGAGATCCTCCGCTGAGCTACGCCACTCAGTCCTCTCAGTAACAGCTAAGTCGCGGCGTACTGCGACCATAACTCCTCCACCCCTGGACTGGCGTGTACGAGAGTAGTTCCGATCGCGCCGCCACACCAGGTAGCGGTTGTCTACCAACTCAGCATCACATATACCATCTAGTAACCACGTTTCTGTTATAGAAATAACGTCATAGGTGTTCAAATACACATTTCTCAAAAAATTGTTCGTTTTCGTGCGCAAGCCACGGGCATTCTGGTAATAAATGTTAACAGGCGCAACTTTTGACATTAACTACACAATGATAATATAATCCATTAAATAATTTCAATAGAATTAGAAAGTAAAATCGGAGCCAGTATGTATAATCAATTAATAAAAATATGAAGTAACATTTATCACGAATAACCACACCTAGTAATAATAATTCAATGCCTACTACACCCGGTCGGTGACGACGGCCGGAGGGTAGTCTTAAGTCTCCTGACAAAATAATGCTCCGTCTAATGAGTGGTAACGCCAACGAGATCCGTTGACATAGAAAATGCAATTCAAAGCTATCAATAATAGAGATCACTATCATTGCAGTAATGAGATCGTAAACAAGTTTTGTACGCCTTTCTGCCCAGCAACATATCGCACAATAGGAAGCCAGTCGAACGCATAAGCTTCTCAAACTGTTAGTACTTATAAACATAAAGGTATTTTTTAAGGTACAAAGCAAAAGTAGCAGGTTTAGCAGATTTTCGGTAACTACAGATAATACACTAGATATTTTAAAAGGCCACCTCAGCCGGTAAACTTCCCCAACTTGCTCAGGTCCTTTTCGGTCTTGATTCGAATGACAGGTGAATTGTCGTCTTTCCTCGTGAAAATTTTGCAGTGCCTTACCCATAGGTACCGAAAACCCCTCTCGTTCTTTATCTTCTTGGCCTTGGCAAGGAGCGCCTTGTTGTGTGTTGTAAGGTGATCATTTATATAAACGCTGGAGTTGCCTCCAAAGCCTAAGGAGGAGGTTGTGAGAGGCGATTCTTTTATAGCTACCCTTGCAGCGGCGACAAAGTCATCTTTAGCGTAGCGATTGTTGAAACATACGATAATAGGCTTTGTATGCTCTGGATCGCGTGTTGGCACTCTGGTGACGAAGTTGATAAGGGCTTTTTGTATCGGGTAATTCACTTTGGATCCAATGGTAGTGATAATGTTAAATAAGGTCATTTTTTATCTGCTGTACACCTTTGATCTCGAAATTGTTCATACGAGACCACTGCTCCTTATCGCAAATTTCCTCCTCTATCTTGTCCAGACGACTCTGAATATGGTTCATCTGATCCTTCTTTGCGTTTTCTAGTTGAGAAAGTCTGTCCTCAACTTTATTCACCCTTTGAGCGAATTCATTGATGGAATCGTTGGCCATCTTGACTGTCGCCTGAAGACCGGCGAATTCTTGACGAAGTGCTTTGACTTCCTTGGTCAATGAATCCAGCGGCGCTAGTTTGGCTGCTAGAGACCTGATTTCAGCCAAGAGGACAGAAGTCGGGGGCTCTGCGCTGCAGTCGGAGCTGGGAGTTGCAGCCGCGGCAGGCGCGGCATTAGTTGGCAGGAGTGGTTGCCCAGACTGTTTGCATTTGCTGCAGCGCCCAGTTAACCTCCGCTCACCAAGCTTACGGTAGTTTTGCTCTGTAGTTGATGAACACTCGAAGTGCACATCACAGTTACAGGCGTAGCAATGGGCGCCGTCAGTTACTGGTTCTTGACAATGCGGGCACTTCTTCGATTCCATGGTAAGGGTTACGCGATTAGGTACACATAAAGTTGAGAACCACTGACTTGTGATAAAAAATGATAACGGTCAGGTAGGCGCGTTCGTTCGCCGCGGTGGTACAGCGAGGACTGGAAGGATTTATCATAATCGTTGTAGTAATTTTTAGAAAATTAACAAAATCAAATACAAAATAATAGTAATGCAAAATTGTAGGTACTAAGTTGTTGCGATGGAAGTCGGGTTTTTTAATCGCGCACTGCGCACCCTCGAAAAGTCATATAAACGTTGTCCACGCGAGTGAAGCCGCGGGAAACCCTTATATTTAAATGTTTTCAATTATTTATATACTTTAAATACAAGTTGTTTACCGTGGTGGTGGTGGTGGTGGTGGCCAGGAAAAAAACAGAACCACAGATGAGATACTAGTTACTTCGCAAACAGAACACTCGAATAGTTACCTTGTAACGCGGTACGCTATTATGCGTTCTTCCATTCGATCTTTTTTCATTCCATCTATTTATTTTTTCACGCATTTGCTGACATGTGTTAAAAACACAAATTATTTTTTTCTATCAATATTTTTACTATATCTTATAAAATAAAAAATCTTGCTGTTTTTTTAAAGACCCATCTTTGGTAAGTTAACTTATGTTTTGTGTTAATTATTTAATGTGTAAATACCTTTTTAAAGTGAAACTTTTATAACATCGCCTCAAATTTTTTATGTCGCGTGACGGTCGCTTTCGTCTGACGGTATGATCGTTTCGTCCTCTGTACCGTAGCGAGAGCAGCCATGATCGTTTCGTCCTCTGTAAAGTTTCACTTTTACCGTGGTTTCATAAAACCACACACTTACTTTTTTAATGTCTTTGTCCTTTTTTTTAGGTCTTTTATCTCGAAATAAAATAATATTGGTTAGCACGCATCTATTTCAAACCCACGCCCTATCTACTTACCGTACCTACAAAGTCGTGCTACAACCTACCCTTTCAAACGGGGACATCAAACGCGCCGGGGAGCAGTGTTGCCAGATAACTTTTGTTAAATGTAGCTAAATAATGTTTAAAACGTCACTAGAACAATATAAAAATGGCAATTCTGTCGCTAGATGTTTGTTGTTACTGTGCTTGAAAAGTCGCTAAAATGTATGAAGCGTCGATTTTTTTGTAGCTAGACTGCTCCGAAAATACGTTACATCTAGCTACTAAGTCGCTAAATTGGCGACACTGCCTGGGAGTGTAATTTGGACGCACGGTAGTACGTTAAGCGCTCCCGCTTGAGAGGCAACAGAGTCAAAGGAAAGTTTTGTAAAAAAAAATGTTGCTACAGGAGACTACCTCCTAGCGAAATGTCTGCAACACCTGGGCGGTCTACGCAACAACGAGGTGACGGAGCTCATCTCCACTGGCTTGAGGGACCTGGTGGAAGGCGACTTCCTAGGAGAGCATGATCAGGAAAACAATCCGCTACCAACTCAGCCTAAAGGTAATCAAAAAAGTTTCAAAAATAAAAATATTACATAAATTTTCTTACCCTCCATCCACCAAAAACTTTAGTTTGTTATATTCCCTTTGCGTCTACATACTTATAGTCTTGTAAATATTTCACTTATTATTAAGCATTTTTTCACGATTTTTTCACTTAAATTAAACAATATTACGATTAATTACTTAGGTAGGTGGTGTAACGGCTAGGGCCGCCGCCTCCTATCCGGGAGGTCGTGGTTCGAATCCTGGCACGTACCAATGTGATTTCGAATTTAGATTTCATATGTAGGTTTATCCGACGCTCTTACGGTGAAGGAAAACGTCCTGAGGAAACCTGCACACGCCTGCGGAGAAACTCGCAGGTTGTGTGTGAAATCCACCAACCCGCACTGGGCCCGCGTGGTCGACTAAGGTCCGATCGCCCTAATTCAGGGTAGGTTCGAGCCCCTCGGTGGGGACGTATATGAGCTGATATGGTACCTACACAAAAGACTATGAAAAACTTACTTATCTTATCAGCTCGTATACGCCACGGGGTTCGAGCCTACCTTGAATTAGGGCGATTGGGCCTCAGACGACCCGCAGGCCCAGTGCGGGTTCTTCGACTTCACACACAACCTTCGAGTTATTTTTTCGCAGGCGTGTGCAGGTTTCCTCACGATGTTGTCCTTGACCGTAAGAGCGTCGGATAAACGTACATATGAAATCGAAATTCGAAAACACATTGGTACGTGGCAGGATTCGAGCCACGACAGAGGTAGTGGCACTAGCAGTTACGCCAATTTTGCGAAATGTACATAAACTTTGCTAACTCACACGAAGTCCACTTTTATGATAAACCCTGTAAATTAAATGTTATCTTTGTTTTTGTTAGGCGACAGCATCGAGACGCTGTACAAATGGGAGAGCGAGGACAACCTGAGCAAACTTGGCTCCAACACTTTCCTTGGGACGGGCAAGAGTGAATGGATACTGCGGACCATGCTTACATCAGGCAGCATCCTAGGCAAGGGCTGCCAAGGCGCCATGAAGCTCGCCAAACGGGGTGAACAAATGGAAAGAGACGCCTATATCTTAGGTGGACATCTCGCTTTAATCTGGCAACTGAACCTCGACATCAAAGACTTTTTCACGCACCCATATTCTTACTCCTTGGTCGGTGCTCCAGTGATTCTGGCCATGTGGGAGTACCCGCAAATCTACGCGCATATTTACGAATCGAGGGTGGAAAAGAAGCCGATAAATTATAAACAGTTGTATTACGCCGTGCGGAGTACGCGAGCTCTCGAGTATTTGACGATGTTTCTGGACCAAGAGTTGGACACTATTATGAAAATGACTGAGAAGTTCCCGGTGGAAGATGCCAGGTGTGCTCTGCAAAAGATGGCGGTTACCATACACAGTGAAACGTTGCAATATATTGAAAAGTGAAATAGTTAATCTATAGACATTTGACTAAAACATGGTTGTGTGCATCTAATTTCCGTAAGTACACTATGTTGTGCGAGCTTGTGTGTGTGTGTGTGTGTGTGTGTGGTGCTTATTCAAATTAATTATTATAACTTGTGTCAAAAGCTTGAACAGTTTTATAAGAAAACAAATTCTTATTTTGCAGAATTAAATCAAAATTAAACATTGACATTTTGTAACTTGTTTATTCTAAATCTTAATTCTAATATTCATATATAATTAACGGTAACGCTAACAATAAATCTGTAAAAACCAAATACCTAGATATATAAATGCTAAAAAAATTAAAACACGTCATTGATAGATACTGTAAAATTGCATCTAGACAAAGTGTAATCACAAACTTCTTGAACAAATGTTGGATATCGTGGAAACAACTTAACAGAGACTGTTCACATTATTTTGTACCAATTATTTGAGATCTTTGCTTAAGCATAATAACTAACAAAAAAGCTTAAGGGTCCCCAAGAGGCTCGAGTTTCCATAAAAACGTAGTTCTGCTTTAATACAAAAACTACATGCCAAATCAAATCCAAATTATGCAAATATATTGAGTAGACACATATCGATGTTTGTAATTAGTTTTCAATGTACTAATTTAATTTATTTAATTTAATTTATTTTATTTACCAGACAACATGGGCCCATGATATGTTAGTAAATATAAAACGGAAAAAAATTAGAGAAGTTTCAAACTTTCAGTACAAACATTTTTATTTTATTTTATTTTTATTTTTTATAACTAATTTAAGCCTTCTATTAGTTATGTTTTAATTTACTACAATGAAAACTTATTACAAACATTGATATGTGTCTACTCAATATATTCGCAAAGTTTGGATTCAATCCGGCATGTAGTTTTTGTATTAATCCAGAACTATGTTTGTATGGAAACTCGAGCATTAAGTGTTTACATGAATTATACAATACCATATAAATAACAAGTATCACGAAATATACCTACCTACACTTAAAAATAAATTGCGAGAAACATATCCTTTGATTTAATTACATATCTGTAAAAATAATAAAATTAGTAACATATGTTGTATGTTATCCTTAAACACTACAAGTTTTCATAAGCCTGTTGATTGTTTGTATTGACTCACACTCACCAAATGTTTCTGCAATACTCTTAGCTTTCTCCACATTGTCTGCATACACCAATCTAGTTCTTTCTACAGCGTTAGTTTTTAGAACACTATCTTTGAGATCTTTAAAATCAATTGCACTAATATCACTTTGAGATTTTTCTATGATTTCATACAGATAAGGATTTTCATTTATTGCGAAAAGTACAGGAGCACTAACTAAAGAAAATGATTCCTTATTGCTTGAAGTCATTTCTTCTAATTCGGTAGCAGCTTGCCAAGCTAAGCATAAATGGCAACCGAGCTGATATGCTTTTTCTTGTTCTCCCAACTTATGACCTCCTAGTAACAATGCCCCTTGGCAACCGCGGCCGAACAATGATCCACCATTATACATAGTCCGCAAAGTCCATTCTTTAACAGGAGACCCGAGACAATCTGTCACACTCAACGGAAGAGTATCACTACATATTTCGAACTCATCTGAAAAAATTGTGACCGGTCTTCCAGGCAATGGCATGTTTTGTTTATCTCTATCACCATAAAATTCACCTTCACTTATATCTCTTAATGCTGTTGATATTAAATATGATAGATCTTGATTCTTCAAACGTGCTAGCATTCCATTAGCAGTCACAAGTAAATAATCGCCAATGAGGATGGCAATTTTATTTGCAAATAATGATGTATTGGTTGTATTATCTCGTTCATCTTGCGGTATGTTTAACAGTCCTCTATGCACATAATGTCCTGTACGTATCATCTCTGTAAGTTCGGCTAAAATTCTTTGCCGTTCATTGACTGTGTTAGATAGTAGTGGTGATGTGGGAGGGTTGGTAGCTTTGGCAAGAAGCAAAATAATTAACCCCCATGGTTGAAGGTTATTTTGTTCATTATACAAGAGTGACTTAGCAGTTTTTACGATTGGGTGATTGCTGCCAACCTGCAAACAAGGTATTAAATGAAATAAGAAAGTTATGTTCACTCATGAAATTTATGGTTGGGGTGCACTTAACACTACGGTATACGCGCCTCCACTTAGCGCGCGGGGTACATGTGTAGCACATTTCGAAATATTTTTTTTTAGAATTAACTGTTTTTTTCACGAAAAAAGCAACCGATATTTAAAAAATTGTGTTTACTAAATGAAATTAAGCAAAAATTAAAGTAATTAACATTCTTATATAATAATTAGAAAATGAAACAAAAACCTCTGAAAAAAATCAAAATTGTCCTAAAGTACGAGATCAATCAACATTTTTGTTAAATATCATATTTATTTTTAGGTTAGTTATTATTTTTATCACAATCAGAATCAGGGTTCGAAAGGATAATTATCAAGGATAATTATTGACTGATAATAACAAAAGATTGCGTTGGTAAAAGTGAGCTGTATTCGAACATGTATTTCCGAACTTGCGGCTATCCGAACGCACAAAGTGTCTACGTGCCGCGCCGTAGGGATCCCCTTACAAAAAAAAACAGTTCGGATTACAGGATTATGCAAAGTTGAGTGAACTTGAGTGTCATTGGTGTTTTATATTAAATATTGTTTATTGAGTTGAATTTGAAAAATGCTGCGTAAGAAAGATCCAATATGGTCATACTTTATTTGCATAAAATGTATCAAAGAGATGCAAGTGATGCAAGGAATAATAAATAGGATGTATAAACTATCATTTTAATTTTTTTTGTTAGAATAGCCCGAATTATAATGCATTTGTTATGAAACAATACAACAAATGAATTTCTTACACTGGTGATAATTATTCGATAATTATCAAGAAGCGTAATTAT
This sequence comes from Coleophora flavipennella, assembly GCA_947284805.1. Taxonomy (NCBI): domain Eukaryota; kingdom Metazoa; phylum Arthropoda; class Insecta; order Lepidoptera; family Coleophoridae; genus Coleophora; species Coleophora flavipennella. The sequence continues at coordinate 11,176,974 of OX369294.1, read as the reverse complement.
CTAGATTTTTTCGAACCCTGATCAGAATATATTCAAACCCGATGATGGTACAAATTCATTTCTTACAGTGGTTACAATGTTTTCTAGTGTTCTGATGTTGGGACCTGCTGTAGCCCACTTTGTCTTACTATTGTGCAGACGTCCGTACGCGGGGCACACCAGCGGGTCAGTAAATTTGTCCGATGTTTATTCAATGAGGCTTAGCTGAACGGTCGTGGTGGTAGGGTGACAAGTTGCAAAAATATCAAGCAAATTTTACCCATGGGCTACATTGGAAGCCCGCATGTGTACTCCAGTGTTAAAAGGGCTGTCATACTAAAAATCTGAGTAATAAAGTGCACTCCAACCCAACTGATTATTTGACTGTGATGATACAGGATTAAAATGGGGTGTTCTAGTAATCGTCATCATCATATCAGCTGAAAGATGTCCACTGCTGAACATAGCAGTGCTCAGGACTCAGGACTGTTCATAAGAAATCCTTGGGGAGGAATTTCTTATGACCAGTCCTGCACTGCCTGCATTTAGTAACTTCTTAGAATCTTAATCAGGTTATTGGTTCACCAATTGGTAGGTGGGCCTACACTATGTCTTGTGGTGAGTGGTCAGTACGGAATTTAAGACTTAGCTATTTGGCCAGCCCACTGCCACTTGAGTTTAGCAATTCTGTGAGCTATATTGGTTACTTTGGTTTTCCTACAGATCTGTTTTCTGATTTGGTCACGCCAGAAGACTCTGAGCACTGCTTGCCCCACCCTCCAAACAAATCTGAGACAAGTTATAAAATGCCTAGTTATCTTTTTTTAAAAAATAACAAATCTTAAAACACAAATTATTTCAATGAGTCACTTTAGGCCTTGAAACAGACCACATGATACAATTACATAACATGCAATGTTTTTGTTATCAAATTAATTATTAATTACTGCTTTTCTTACAACTAACATTAGTACCTACTTAACTCAGTGAGATAACTATATAGTAGCCGATTTTATTTGCAATAATTCGGAAATAGTGCATGTTTTATATGGAAAATACGACAGAAAAATATACTTACAACTTTGCGTAAATGCATCGCCAAATTTGCAAATTCGTCACTCAAAAGCCATCGGAGGTTCATGAAGGAAGTCGGGTATCCAACTATCTTCTCAGCTTCCCTGATAACTTTCCCCCACTGAGCCAAAGGAGGTCTAAAAACAAAGTCTTCCCTGGTCAGATTGGTCATGGTCGTTTCAAACCTGATTTGTTGAGTTAACACCACTGTTCTACGTATATTACGAAATAGGGTGTAAGACATGATTGTTGATGTCCTTTTTAAAATCATTAAAACACTTTCACAGTCAAGTTATGTACGAAAAAGAAGAAAAAGAAATAACACTGTTTCAGTGCACTGGTCTGGTTATGTCATTGTCAAAGCGGATATAACGAGCACGCACGTCATTGTTTTGTTGTTATTTTGACGTTTCCGCGTTTCGTTCAGAAACTGATGGACGGACTAACCTTGAAATTGGGTAATATCGGAAGAAAAAGTTGAAAAATGGTTGAAAAGATCAACAGGAATCCGAGGACTGTACTTATTATGAAAATCATCATATCAGCTCATATACGTTCCCACCGAGGGGCTTTACCCTGAATTAGGGCGATCGGGTCTTAGTCGACCACGCGGACCCAGTGCGAGTTGGTCGACTTCACACACAACCTTCGAGTTTCTTCGTAGATGTGTGCAGGTGTCCTCACGATGTTTTCCTTCACCGTTAAAGCAATCGGTGAGTATATGTACATAGGTTTCGAAAAACTCATTGGTACATTGTCCGTCCGGATTTGAATCCGGCATCTCTGATTAGGAGGACCGAGTCGTCACCGGTTGAGCCACCGACGTTTTACATGAATTTTATGAAAATACATAGCTAGTTTTAATTAAACAACATTATTATGTAGGTAGAAAAACTAAATTACAGGTAAATACTGAATTTCTGAACGAAATGTAAATTCTCGGAAGTGGAACTTTTCGCGGGCTGCTCGCTCAGATAAAACTAAGGCGCGCTGTTGACGTAATTTCAAAGTTCGTACAGACGAGACATACGTGCAGTAATATGTACCACGCTTTCGTCGCTTACCTCTCTCTGAGGTAGCAAGCTTGCCTAGGAAGGAAGGTTCTAAAGCAACCCGTATTGATTATGTGCTTGGTCAGATGTTTTCTCCACATATAAAAAAAAACATTATCGAGGAATGCAAGTTCATGGAAAAAATATCAACGAGCAATGCAAAATAAAGCCTTAAGAATAGACATCAAGTAGTTTTACAGAAAAAAAATCTAGCAGTGGGGCATAGCTCTCGTAGAACAGATGGCCGCTGGGGTAATAAAGTTCTAGTGTGGCAACTGCGCATCGGAAGACGTATGTACCGTAGGCGACCTAGTGAAGGTCGCGGGAAGCCGCTGGATGCGTCATGGAAATCCTTGGGGGAGGCCTTTGTCCAGCAGTGGACGTTTTTCGGCTGTTAAGATGATGATTATATTATTATTATAGGTATTTGCTGTGGGATAGAATCCAAAATGAAGTGGTTTGGGGCGAATTTAAGGCTCCTCCGTCCCTAAAATTAGCAATTCGATTCACGATATTCCAAAGATCAAACGAAATAGCTTGGAAATAAAGTTATTGTCAGCTCGTACTGCAACGTGGCTGTTACGTCAACCGATACGCACGAAATAGAGCGGTAATTGTGGTTTTAAATTCATTGTAGGTAAATAAAATAATCGGTGGCTCAACCGGTAACGACTCGGTCCATCTAACCAGAGGTACCGGGTTCAAATCTGGACGGCCAATGTACCAATGAGTTTTTCAAAAACTTACGTACATACTTACCGATTGCTTTAACGGTGAAGAAAAACATCGTGAGGAAACCTGCACACGCCTGCGAAGAAACTCGAAGGTTGTGTGTGAAGTCGACCAACCCGCACTGGGCCCGCGTGGTCGACTAAGGCCTAATCGCCCTGATTCAGGGTAGGCTCGAGCCCCTCGGTGGGGACGTATATGAGCTGTAATGATAAATAAAATAATATACTAGAAGGTAACGAAAAATCTGGTAACGATAACGGAAATGGATTAACTTAGGTTGAGAGAATAAATGGCAACACTCTGATGAATGAAATATGTCCTTCTGCCTGCGCAAAGTGGTTGCGTTAAGTACTTATATATAGCGCATGAAAAACTTAGTTATCGTGACCGAAAAAAACTACAAGAGAAATGGCTGAGTAAGATTAAAATGAAATTACTAGTTGTACTCATGACAATTATGCAAAAACTGACTAAATATTCGGTTGCGTTATGGAGCAACGCCCGTTAGTAATGGGAATAGCGAGAGTTGTGGACCAGGATCAAAAAATAAAAGGTAGATTTAGCTGAGATTTAACGGGGTATAAAAAACTACGGAGTACAGTTTTGCTTACAGTCACGCGTCGGCAGACTTACCGACGACATGCCGAAAAGTGCTGTGGCCTGTGACATGTCTCAAATGCACCTGTCTCAATTACAGTAAAGGATAGGACCTATGACGTGTCAAAACATTATTCGAGGTAAACTGATGCAATAATAGGACAAGCGTTACGCCACTTTTTGTTATGATTGTTGTATGAAACACAATATCTACATTATTTTAAATATGAGGTGCAGGATATTTTTTTTAAGTTCTGTTTATTAAAATAGAATTCGAGGGGGTCAAAATCACTCTCCATATCCTGTAAATTACAGAACTTTTTTTTTCGATAAAAAATCCTTAATTAAAGTAAAAAGAGGTTACAATACAGAGTAAGTCGTTGGCGGCGGTATAAGCCTTGAGGTAAGTAAGTTTGTAAATATTCTTAAGTATAAGTACCTGCTTAAGCAAGGTATAAGACTTATGTGGCAATGGGCTCAGTGGGAGCTGAAAACACTGCTACTTTTCCTATTTATAGCCGGAAATAGGTAGGTACCATTCTACGAATTAATTAAATGATCGGCAATGATTTTAATGCTACAGCATCGTCGGTGGCGTAATGACAAGGGCCTCTACCTCCTGTCCGAGAGGACGTGGTTCGAATCCTGCCACGTACCAACGTGTTTTCGAATTTCGATCTTATAAGTACGTTTATCCGACGCTCTTACGGTGAAGGAAAACATTGTGCGGAAACCTGCACACATCTGCGAAGAAACTGGAAGGTTGTGTGTGAAGTCGACCAACCCGCACTGGGCCCGCGTGGTCGACTAAGGCCCGATCGCCCTAATTCAGGGTAGGCTTGGGCCCTAGGTGGGGATGTATATGAGCTGATATGAATGAAGTACTTAGGTAGTAAGTTACCTACTAAGCAAGGTATAAAACTAATGTGGCAATGGGCTCAGTGGGAGCTGAAAACACTGCTGCAAAAACTCTGGTTTAGGGTGTTCCCCTGACTCTGGCGCGCCTATCATCATCACCATCATCATATCAGCTGAAGGACGTCCACTGCTGGACATAGGCCTCCCCCAAGGATTTCCACGACGACCGGTTCTGCGACCTTCACCAGGTCATCGATCCACCGAGTGGGAGGCCTGCCTACACTACGTTTTCCGGTGCGTGGTCACCACTCGAGAAATTTACTGCCCCAACGAGCAATGTAATGTAGTACTAGCCTTATATATTATATACGTTTCCTATAGCTTTAAGGGGCGGTCTCTTGGACCCGTCACTATTTATAGCCGGAAATAGGTAGGTAAAGTTTTAGAAACTAAATAAATGATCGTTATATATTTTAATGCTAGAGCATCGGTTGCGTAATGGCAAGGGCCGTTACCTCCCTGTCCGAGAGGTCGTGGTTCGAATCCTGCCACGTACCAACGAGTTTAAGAATTAAGATTTCATATGTACGTTTATCCGACGCTCTCTTACGGTGATGGAAAACATCGTGAGGAAACCTGCACACGCCTGCGGAGTAACTCGAAGGTTGTGTTTGAAGTCGACCAACCCGCACAGGGCCCGCGTGGTCGACTAAGGCCCGATCGCCCTAATTCAGTGTAGGATCGAGCCCCTCGGTGGGGACGTATATGAGCTTCTGATATGATGATGATAAATGGTTTTAATAATGTTCTTATTTATTTAAATTTACCGCGAGCTACTAATATTTTTTCGAAGTGAAAACTTCTTAAGGCGCGTTGGGCATTTTTTGAAATGGGAAAAAAACCACTGAACTCGCGACACTAACGTAATGTAACTTAACCGACACCGTACCAGGAACAGTCGTAGGGTCAAAAGTTATAGGCATTTTTTGAGATGGGAAGAAACCATTGAACTCGCGACACTGTAACCGTGTAACCGACACCTTACCAGGAACACTCGCAGGGTCAAAAGTTTTCACTTCTGTTGGCACTCCCGGAGTGGTTAGGTTTTTTTTGATAATAATGATAGAGAAATATAGTGTTCTTTTAATTTCTTTAACATTATTCTAAAGCCTCTATGTCGGGTTGCATTTTTTGTCATATATATCTAGCTTCTACTTGGTTCAAGCCCATTAAACGAATTCCATTCTACATTCTATTTCACCTGTAAATTATTTACACCTGTTTTACATACAAGATGTTATCTACACCCCATTTGAATTTGGAGCGCGTCTTTAATAAATATTGAACGTTAGCGCTTCCACCACAACTCGTCGGCCAATCACGTGCTTGCCCGCCATAATTCAAAAATAGAAGGGCCCCGGGGCCGCTGGCTGGCAGTCGGTGGCTCGTCCGTAGCAATTAAAAATAAAAGCAGTAAGTAATTTGTTGGCAGTTTATGGATGCCTGGTCCCGCGGCGCAAAAAACGACCAAAATGTGCAAGTTGTTGCATTTTGATCGGCGCATTTCTGATTGAGTGAGGTCTGTTCTGTTTCGTTGATTATACAGTCGGCAATGGAAATATAAATTGGCGCAACATATTTTATTCTGCCTCTTCATTTCCCTACCACACACCTGTATATATTTGAAGCAGGATTTTCAATTGTCTACCTATTACGGTTCATGAAATACAGCCCGCTCACACACAGATGGACGGACGGACAGCGCAGGCTTAGTAATAGTTGGTAATAGCGTCCCGTTGGATTGGGTATGAATCCTAAAAACTGTATTCCCCGATTCGTATAATTTAGGGATCTTCAAGACGAGAGTGAATAGGCACTATTTAAGTTTGCGTGTTACATCCTCGGCTGCATCGGCACTTACCATCTAGTGTGGTGCAGCCAAACGCACTCAAATTTTTAATTTAAAAAAAAATGCTTGCTTGATTGATTTTTCTTTTTTTTATCGTGTGTCACAATAGGGATGACGAATGCTAGTCATCTGAGTTAATTTTTATCATCTGTCAAAAACGACCTTTTGTTTTAAAAATGTTAGAAATACCTAGGCGTGACGTCATAGTTAAGCAGCGTCATTAATGTACTCATTTTGTTATTTTGGTGAATTAAAAATTGAAAACTTGATGGAAAACAATACGAGTAAAGTTTTCCGAAGTTTAAGTAGGAGAGAAATTTAGTGATCAAGAGAGTTTATAATTTATTTCTGATGCTGTCGTCATCCCTTATCCAAGGGATAGACGGCGGTTGCCCGGTGTTGTCTTAGCACCACCCGCTCTCACGTGTAGGGAATTTAGATTTACATAATATACTACGGACGTGTGCAACGCGACCTTCATACACATCTGGAATCAGATGTGTAGGTTTCCTCACGATGTTTTCCTTCACCGTTAAAGCAATCGGTAAGTATGAGTACTTAGAGTAAGCCAGTAACGTAAGTTAAAAACTCATTGGTACATTGGTCTTTCGGATTTGACCCGGGACCTCTGGTTAGGAGGACCGAGTCGTTACCGGTTGAGCCACCGATGCTTTTTTTTCAGTTCGATAAGAGTATAGCATAGTATGACCAAGAAGATGAGTCTTTAATTAATAGCAGATATCGATAATAGACTTTGTACATTAGACCAAGACAAAGGAAATAGGAATATAATATTCCATTTTCAGTCGTTCCTTTAGAGAGTAAAGCTCGCCCGTAGTTTAATGCCGAACACTCAGTTGCTGAGGCATATAAGCATTCGGCTTACCGGGCGTGGGCCGATGCTCGAAGACCTAAAGCTCCGGAAACGCGAGACAAGAAGAAGGCATTCATAAAATACGCTGTGCAGGGCACGTCTCTACCATGTTAGCCGCATCGGATCAAAACTTGCTTCGTACCCTTCTGGGAGTAAGGCGTATTGGTCCTTGGCTAAATCGGTCGAGGCGAACTTTTGCCGCTTGTCTTTGCCTCCACTGCTGAAACTCGATGGAACACTGGTTCACACGGCAACTGACAAGGCAAACCTGTTTGCCTCCATGTTTGCCGAAAACTCACGCCTAGATACTGCGAATAGTATACCACTACAGTTACCTCCTTGCGGTTTTACTATGCCTCCTATTAGTATCCGCCATAAGGAGGTACTCAAAACACTTCGTAATCTAGACTTCAATAAAGCCAGTGGACCTGACGGTATACCAGCTGTAGTACTAAAGACCTGCGCTCCTGAGTTGTCTCCTGTTCTGACACGTCTGTACCGCCTCTCTCTTAAAACAGGTATAGTCCCAAAGTCCTGGAAGCTCGCCAACGTGCAGCCTGTGCACAAAAAAGGCAGTCGTTCAAACTCGACCAATTACCGCCCCATAGAAATCACCTCTGTTATCTGTAAAATTATGGAGCGTGTATTGAACACCCGCATTCTGGCATAACTAGAAGAAAATTAATGTTTTCGTCAAGGTCGGTCCACTGGAATTATTCTAATATTATGCTACGCATATATGGGGTGAGGCCATCCAGAAACACGTTGAGGCTCTCAACGTGTCTCTTGACATCTCGAAGGCTTTTGACCGAGTCTGGCACGCTAGCCTTTTTTTTATATATTTTTATTCCCAATTGGTAAACCCTTGACAACATCTCATCTCATCTCACCTTACTCAGAATTTATTCGGATCCAAAAGTAAGGACTTAACTAAACTCGACGAGATTTTCTGTGAGTGCGCATCAAAAGATTAGAAGAAAACAACTAGAAAATTCTTATAAAAAATTTAACCATGCGCACTGTTTATAATTGTACAGGGAGCGTTAAATGAAACACAGATGTTATCCGAAATGATTTATTATGGCTGAGTAATGGCATTTTCGTAAACAAGACATCACATCAGGTTCATAACATATATTCAGTGGATTTTGATATTCTAAAACATGTAGGCGCTAAAGAATGACCATTTATTGTGTTGGATGGCTATGGTTCTATGCTGAATCATAATGGTTGATAAATAGTGAATTTTATGGTATCTGAGAGCTTACAAATCTGTGACTAGTTCGCAAATTTTGTAGCTTTTTAGAGAATGAACGAAAATACACATCAAATGTCACAAAGGAAGTCTATACACTCTATAAAAACTTAATGAAGATAATGTCTAATTACACATATAAAGTTTCAGAAAGAAAGACATCCTTTTACAACTCGAGATAATAAATAATAACATAAAAACATTGGCAGTTTTCACTAGCAAACAAAGAAGAAACCTAAATTACTCTATAATTATATCTATGACCTATTTCTTCTTAAGTAAAACATTAATTACGAAACAGTAGCTCTATGCATATCTTTATACACGATCCTGAACTATATAAACTTATCTACGGTATTAATGTCGCATATTTTAAATTTGCATAACTTTTATGTATTTTTTTTTACATTTTCATTTCCTAAGACCCTTAAAATTAACCCTTACCTCTAAATTAGAAAGAAAAAGACTATTTTACTTATATTATTTGACCACGAGGTGGTGTCATGCAATTGCCAGAAACCAATAGCAGTACCGTACTTCCGTCGGAATTTCCCTACTCTCAAAATAATACTTTGTCCTGTTAGATAACGACTGCAACATACATATTATTAATATAAAAAGCACACGGAGAAAAAAATATAGTCAGAATAACTATTCAAAGTTATAGTTAAATTAGTTAAATGACGTATCGTTGATGTAGTCAACTGTTTTCTAGAATTGAGGATCTGTATAGCCAATTCAGCGATACAGATCCTTAGTTTGACGAAACAGTTGGCTATATTAACGATACGTCTTTTAACTAATTTAACTATAAACTTTGAATAGTTATTCTGACGATATTTTTTTCTCCGTGCACCCTAGGTCAGTCGGGCCAATGGAGAAAGAAAAGATAAGAGAGAGAGAGGACCTACTTGGAATCTGAAGATTGTCTGAAAATTTCATCGAAATCGGTCCAGCCGTTTTGGAGTCTATAAGGAACATTTTTTTTTCCTTCACATAGCACAACAGAGATAGACTGGATTCAAGTGCTAATAACTACAGCCTCCCTGATATAATAAAAGGATTTGAATGTAAATCACATGTTAAACGCTCATAAGAATTAGAAATGATTTGAACGATTAAAAATTATTCAAAATGATTACAAATCAAATCATTTTTAATCCTTTTTAATGATTTTGTTTAATCAGGGCTGTGATTAAAATAACTAAAAAAGAGATTATAAGGTTTTCTTATTTGTTTACTTAACTTAAGTAATAAAAATATGTATCGTTTATTTAAGTAAATAAACTTTAAACAAAAAAAAATGTTATGAGGACAGGTTATAGCGGTGAATACTTATAACCTGTTTTGTCCGTTAAATTTGGAACCATATTAAAATAAATAAACTCATGTGAGTCCAACTATGTAACTTAATTAATTAATTCATTAACTTTAATTATCTTAACGTTAGTTAAAAAACACTATAATATTAAGAAATTATAAAGTCACATGAACAATGCGTTCATAAATCTTATTATTGGTCAACTGACAGCCAAAACCGTGTGCTAACACTGGTCTTATGTACAGTTGGTAATATTACAAATTATACAGTCAGTCATTCAAATCACCTACCCAGATAACCAGGGTTGTCAATTTTGAACTACATAAATATAATCATAAAGTTTAAAAGACACTTACAATTACAAATTTTGAAATTACATGAATACAAACGCAAATTTAAATTTCCAACTAATTAACCAAGAAAGTGTAACAACGGTACTTTTTAAAGATTATTTTAATTTAATTAAATCATGGTAGATCTTATCTATGGTTTCTGTATCTTTCCTTTTATTAATTAAATCTTGATGCCTCTCCATTTACATAGATTCCATAATCAGACGCTTTTTATAATTATGTTCTGTATTTAAAATTTTTAATATTTTAAGATTTTAGCCTGCTTACCCTCGAGTAGGCTTTATCATTACAAAATACAAAAGCTTTAGCTCAACCTTTTTTTTTAAAATAAAGACAAAAATAATATAAAACTCATGGCATTTAAAAAAACAGAAACAAAACGATTTACAAAAAGTATTGTATCATATAACACTTGACAGCCCTACCAGCACATCACACACCAGAAACTATGCACTCGCGACTTAGCTTGCTCAATAGCAAGTAAGTGGTTGTAGCATCGTCTTGAATTCATCCAGGGAAGCAGCAGTTGAAACAGCAGGTGGCACAAAGTTCCAGAAAGCAACTCCAAGGACAAGAAAAGAGCTCTTGTACATTGATGTACCCGGAATCGGCGATAACAGCGTATAGTCCGGTTGTTCTCAGATCATTGCAGAGTCGGATCGATAATAGCTTCCAGGTTCTTGAGAATACTAACTTACTCAATATCTTTACCAGCTAACGACAGCACTGGCTTCTCACTGCTATCTATGAGGATAGTACGTTTAGACAAACACCAAAAAAAATGTTAGACACGAAATTCATGATGTGTGAACGGAAGATTAACACTTATTTTTTTTTTTTTTTCTTCTCCTCCTCGATAAATTTATTTATTCCGCAGTCTCTGCACCACCTCCAAAATGGGCTGAAATCGTACACTCTGCCACAATTGATACATGTTTTTTTTTGGGACTCCATTTGACTGGAATGGTTGCAACAATATGAATCATTTCGACCCTCCGTCTCCGTTTAAATAGCAATGCTTATCAAAACTAGGGCTACCACTTTCTCATAACATTTTTTTTTGTTTAAAGTTTATTTACTTAAATAAACGATACATATTTTTATTACTTAAGCTAAGTAAACAAATAAGAAAACCTTATAATCTCTTTTTTAGTTATTTTAATCACAGCCCTGATTAAACAAAATCATTAAAAAGGATTAAAAATGATTTGATTTGTAATCATTTTGAATAATTTTTAATCGTTCAAATCATTTCTAATTCTTATGAGCGTTTAACATGTGATTTACATTCAAATCCTTTTATTATATCAGGGAGGCTGTAGTTATTAGCACTTGAATCCAGTCTATCTCTGTGCTATGTGAAGGAAAAAAAAATGTTCCTTATAGACTCCAAAACGGCTGGACCGATTTCGATGAAATTTTCAGACAATCTTCAGATTCCAAGTAGGTCCTCTCTCTCGCTTATCTTTTCTTTCTCCATTGGCCCGACTGACCTAGGGTCCTTTTTACTTTTAAATTGCATATTTTTAAAACCGTTTTTCAAACAACTATCAAATGTCCACGTAAGCTATTTATCTCTTGTTATTGTATTATAGGTACATCGCATTTATTAAGTGTGGTTTTCCTTAATAAATGCGATGTACCTATGCCGACCACTCTTATCTAAAAAGTTTTATGTTTACATATTTTTAGTTCGGGAATTCACATGACTAATATAATGTGTTTGTTACAGTCGTTATCTGACAGAAAAACATATTGTTTTGAGAGTAGGGAAAATCCCAAAGTTCTGTCATCCACGGATTGTAAGTACAGTCACCATCAACCAACTGATCTATCTCAACTGATCTATCTCAACCAGTTCACGTATTTTGGGTACCAAGAAGCTAGAAGCTAAGAAGCTAGTGGGTGTTTGATAGACATAAAATTAGCATATGATTTGACTAGGTTAGGGATCATCTATTTTGAATGGAAATTATTTATTTAAAAAAATGGTCAGATTTCAGACAAGTTTTGTCATCAAATAAATCCTATGTTATTGAAAATCTTCCTTCATACGGATTACTGATTTCCTGAGGGAACGGTCTATTCGAGTAGTCATTGATGGTTGCTCCTCTGACCTATTGGCAATCGATGCCGGGGTACATCAGGGATCTGTTCTTTCCGCTACTCTTTTCCTGCTACATATAAACGATCTGCTGATACCGGGCATTATTGGGTATGCAGACGATAGCATAGTTGTGGAAAGTTACCTATCCAATGCACGAGCGAATAGCGCTGAGACGCTGTGTTTGAGAGAGGCCATGTTAGAGCGCATGAACCTATCGCTTCAGGCAGTGTCTGATTGGGGTGATTCCAACCTCGTAAGGATCAATGCCTCTAAGACACAGGTGTGTCTATTTTCCGCTAAAAGGAGTCCTTTCAACTTGACTCCTACTTTCCGGAATGAATTCCTTCAGATATCCGACAACCTTGAGCTTCTTGGCGTGGAATTAACACCTAATCTCAATTTCCGTCGATACATTGAGTCCAAGGCAAAAGTTGCTGCAATGAAGCTGCGTATTCTCTCTAAGGTGAGATGGTACTTCACACCTGGACAGCTTCTTTCTTTATATCAAGCACAAGTCCTTGTTCTCACCTGTTCTATATCATAAACCTGGTAGTTTAGCGTAGCTGGTTCATATACGAGAGGGCATATTCTCACCTTTGGGATGAATCAGCCCGCTATCAGCTGGATACCTTGGACTCCATCGACCGACGTGCCCGGAAACTCATTGGCGACGACGAGCTTGTCATAAACAAGCTCCAAAGCCTTGAGCATCGCCGCAAAGTTTCTATCTATCGAATTCATTTCGGAGAGTGTGCACAAGAACTTCACGACCTCATTCCCCAGCTCCATTCCGATCAGCGTAAACGAGACGCAGGGGGAGGTTCCATCCCTTTGTTGTTGAATTTAGCCTATACGCACGAAGCGTTACGCTTCCTCATTTATTATGCGGACAGCGATGGAGTGGAACTCCTTTCCTGCGTCTGTGTTTCCCGACTTCTACGATAGGGGGATCTTAAAGGCGAGCGTGAATACGCAATATTTGAGTTTTCGTGTACCATCCTCGATTACATCGTCACTTACCATTAGGTGAGATATAGTCAAACGCACTCAAATTTTCAATTAATAAAAAAAAGAAGCTATAAGTAGAGTTAATATTAGTCTATAATTAATAGCAGATATCGACAGGCCCGGACTGTTACCCGAAACCGGCCCGGGCATTTTAAAGACGGTCGGCCCTTTACCCTCAAAAGAAAGGAAAATTACCTTCTAATGAAAATTTCCAATCATATATTTTCAATTTTAACAATTAAAGACTTCCGAAGAAGCTCACTACTCTCGGCTACTTTATCAATAATGTCGTCGCTATCCAAGTTCATGAATCTTTTTCTACCGTCATTATCATAAATTATTATTTAAATTATCAGAAGATAAGGTACTATTCATGCGATTTTTGATAATTTTTAGGGTAGAAAAGGATCTTTCACGTACGTGTAGGCGTTGGTCAAAAGATTGTATCTATGCAAAATTTTAAAGCAGCAAATGGCGCAATTTTTACATATACGGTGTGTCATACATGGTATAAATCTTTCTTCATCATGGTTTTCTATTTGTAAAGGCATTTCACCGTTGACTTCTTGACCTTCTTCACTTTTATTCTCTTCCATGAATATTTTATAATCTTCTTATTCAGTGGTTTTAAGTTCATCCCAATGCAATGCCAAATTTTTCAATTAAATCCGAAAACTTCCACCTGTAGCTGTCTTATCAAATTTCAATAAATTACTACTTAACTCATCTAGTTCACCGGATTAAAGTTTATTATTACGTATTTCGGGGAAACGTTTTAGATCTAGACACGAGAAATCAGCTTTCCATTTGTAAGAAAACGGCAACCCATGCTTTGCGTAACTGTGTCAAAAATAATGTTATGAACATTGACCTTGTATGCATGTATTTTATATCCAAGTATTTAACCTTTTCAATTACCCCTAGAACACAGCCTCCTGATTCCCTTAATATAACAGCTCACTGCTCTATCTGTTGTAATGTCTCTTCATGTAGCTGCCCTAAACTAAAAACGGTCTATAATATAAAATATCTGGGTGTTATTCTCAATAATTATATTACTTTCAAACCACATATTAACAAACATACGCAAAGAGTTAGAAAACTCACGCCTCTATTCAGAAATATTCGATCGGTAGCTAATAGTAAAATAGTTAAAAGTTGTACAACGCTCTCTGCAGATCAATCTTGAGCTATTACATCTCTTCATGGGAAGGTGTTTACAAAGCCAATCTACTATAGATTAAAAGAGCCCAAAGATTGATCCTTAAAGTTGCTACATTTAAAAACCATTATTATCCCACTGACATCCAGTGCCAAGTACTCACGGTTAGACAATTATTCATCTATGAAGTAATCTTATCTAGACATAAGTCTATTGCATTTAATCTTGACCAACTTGAAACTAGAGGAGTAGACATGATCTTTAGACTGCAATACTTAAGGACCATCCTAGCTCAACAACATTTGTGTTTTCTAGAAAACTATTTGTCTATCAAAATATCTAAAATCATGAAAATCACCTAAATTCTTACAGATGTAAAACTACTATCACTGCTTGGTTGCTGACTCTTGACTACTCTGAAATGGAAAAATTTATCCAAATATAATCATATATGTTTTTTTCTCACACTTACTCACACACAAATAAACTTACGCACACACACATACACACACACACACATACACACACACACACATACTCACGCAAGCGCAGCAAATTTTGTATTTAATTTTTTTTCTTTTCATTCATATCAGCTCATAAATGTCCCCACCGAGGGGCTCGAGCCAAACCTGAATTAGGGCGATCGGGCCTTAGTAGACCACGCGGGTCCAGTGCGGGTTGGTCGACTTCACACACAACCTGCGAGTTTCTTCGCAGGCGTGTGTGTAAAAATATCGTGTCCTCACGATGTTTTCCTACACCGTAAGAGCGTCGGATAAACGTACATATGAAATCTAAATTCGAAATCACATTGGTACGTGGCAGGTTCGAACTACGACCTCCCGGACAGAAGGCGGCGGCCCTAGCCATTACGTCACCGACGCTTTTTTTACCATGTTTGTGAGAAGAAAATCAAAATAAATAAATAATTACTAGAGATAGAGCCCAACGAGATAACGTAAATTGAATTAGGTCCTCGACTTGACGATAGAGGACGTTATTCTCATCGATGATTTTTTTATATAGCAAAATAAACCCATTTGCCCGATTTGCCCATATGGCCAATCCGGGCCTGGATATCGATATATCGATATTAGACCTTGTGCATTTAGCAGTTTATTCACTAAGTACTTAGATATTTACATAACTTATACTGACCTAATGTAAACCAATAATCAGCAAAAAATATTTGAGTTTGAGTTTGAGTTTGATGGTCGACAGTGACCAAATTAATGATGAGGGTTGGAAACGGGCTTACTAAAAATACCTTTAACAACGCAATCTTGGCTGCTTTACATAAATGATCTCTCATTTTATCTACCTATTGGAAAAGTCTCCTACTTTTGAACATACTCAGAACCGCCTCCGTGGCGTAATGGGTTAGTCCATTCGCATCACACCAGGAGGTCGCGGGTTCGGTTCCCGGCGGGGTTCACTTTGTAAGACTGGGTTTGGTTGGTGGTAGGGCATTTTCTAAGCCCGCCTGGGCTAGCTACCACCATCTTATCTAAGTCTTGCTGCCAAACATCAGTGTTAACAACATTATATTGATACATATTGAAGATAAGATAGCTAGTTCTCCATTGCGTTGGGGAATCTTGGTAAGCCCGCTTCCATCTTCGGCATCATCGTAATTTTTTTTAACTTTTTTATTCACACATCATCTGACCTGATGGTAAGTCACTTACCATCAGATCAGATGATGCCAACGGCTTACCAATAATTGTGAATAAAAAAATAAAAAACTCCGTTCGACCCTTTTTTTAACCGTTTTTTATGATTTATTTTTAATTGATAGGTTATGCCCCTAGGGTGGTCCCATACAAATTTTATAAAAATCGGTTTAATGCTTGTTTAGAAAACTAACTAAAACAATACTCAATACACAATTTCCATGAGTTTTTACAGGTGTTAAGTATAGTCCAATAAATATACATAATGTAGAGTAAAATGGATATTTATATTAATTTTGAGTCTTAATTGTTATTATTATTCTATATATTATTTTAAGTTATCGTTTAAGGTATACATTTATTGTACATATGTTAGCATTTACCGTTTAAAAAAATCTTAATTTGTTTTGCTAACAAATTAAGATTTTTGAACTCATGGATGCACTAAGTAATTGAGTATTGAGTATTTATTTAGCTTGCCGTGTTTAGTTTGTCTATCAGTTTGGGACAAATCTTGGCAGCTAAATTACAACCACTTCTTGGTTTCAGATTGAGCTGAAATTTTGCATACATGTTAAGTTTGGAGAACATTGCGTGGTTAGCTAAGTGACGTTATTCTAAATTCTATATGGCTTCCAAAAATGGTGGATCAGTTATTTTTAATGCACCCATTTTACCGTGGGAGGCCTGCCTACGCTACGTTTTCCGGTGCGCGGTCGCCACTCGAGAACTTTACTGCCCCATCGGCCATCTGTTCTACGAGTAATGAGTAATGTAATGTTCTATTAGTCATGTATCCTAAATACAATTAATGTAGCACTAGCTGCCATTGCCCCATCACAAGCCCCGGTGGAACAGAACGCGAGCGCATAAACATGGCGCAAACAAGTACTTTATCGGCACATCTCCCCGGCGGGCGGGCCCGTAATTACCACCTAATTGCCGCCTTCATTTCACTGAAATAATTTAGTAATGTGCGTCTACGCAGACCCCGCCTCACTGTTCCTGGTATTCTTGCTTGTATCTAAATCTAGGCATCGGATCGATATATGTATACAGACAGACATACAGGGTGACTGAAAATTCGACGTGATCCTTTACATCTAATTTGCAACAAAAAAAAAGTCATTTTATCAAGGGGTCGCAAATCAACGGTTACCGAGTAAAAGGACATTAAAATTTCTAATTTTGTATAAAAAAACTCATTGATTGATTTCTTCGTGATTTTGTAAGAATATTTTATATTACAGTTATACTACAGTAAGCGTACAAAATACGGGAAAAAGTTCCTTATTTAATCAGCTTTCCAAAAAGGTATAAAAGTTGTTAAAAATTAGTTTAATAATAACAAAAAAATATGATTTCTGTTAAGAAAGGCAGTTCCACCCCTATGTCGTTAAGTTCCACATTTACGAACGAAGCGTTTTGCTTATTCCTTCATCATGCGAACGGCCAAAGAGAATTCCCTGCCGGCGTCTGTATTCCCCGATTCGTATAATTTAGGAATCTTCAAGACGAGAGTGAATATGAACTATTTGATCTTGCGTGTTACATCCTCGCCTGCATCGGCACTTACCATCAGGAGAGGTGCAGCCAAACAAAATTAAAAATATAAATGGGCTTTTACGCGAGAACCGTTGTTGATTTGCGACCCCTAGATAATATGACTTTTTTGTTGCAAATTGGATGTAGTTATCCCCTTAAAGGATCATGTCGAATTTTCAGTCACCTGTATATAGACAGATAATTGTTATTTAGTACGGGAATAAGGATTGATAGGTAGATGGAATGACAAAAACCGGCCAAGCGAGAGTCGGACTCGCGTGCTGAGCGTTTCGTCCCATCGCACCTCTCCACACAAGTATAATAAATATACATATTCATTTATAGCAGAAGACATCAATGCGAGCGACAGAAAAATGTTTTTTTACAAGTATTCATTTAGTTTCACCTGTCCCGGTGTCTGTAATGATATCTTGCAAGTTAAATTTGACCCACTTCCCGGTTTTCGATTGCGCTGAAATTTTGCATATCGCGTGACAATGAAATAATAAAAGCTTGAACTTAAAAAAAATCTGGGTTTTTCGAAAACTATTATTCAGATCGGGGTTCTTAGCGCGAGTACGACTTACAGTTGGCCATTTTTTATTATTTATTGTTTTACATTAGGATTAGTACAATAGTCACACTTAATTTAATGTTTGTATGTATGATAGTTTTTATGAGAAAGTAAAAACAATGAAAGTTAAAAAAAAACACGTGTTTGTATAGCGAAATCACAAGGTGAAGATATTGTGGATGTGCTGTCAAAATGACAAATCCATAGACAAAAACTGGTCATGCCAAGTGTGTGTCGGACCACGTGTAGTGTAAGTTCCACCCGCAGTTGTTACGTCATTATGTTACTTGAAACTGTTTAGTAACATTACTACAGTAACATTATACTATAGTTGTGAAGAGAGATATTCACAGGCTTGTATTAGTTGAAACTCTTTATTCAACTAAATACAATTAAAACTGCCGTGCCATGTGCATAAAAATTTTCAATAAAATACCTACAGAATTTAAAGAATTAAATAATGCAATGCTAAAAAAAATTATATTCATTTGACAAAAACTTTTATAGTAAGTATTAAGGATTTTTTGGATTTTAAATAATTTTATTCAAGATTCAAGGTATTTATTCAAAATAGGTGCAAATTACACTCTTTCTGATAGTCATAAACAATAATAATATAATTTCATTTGTAAAAAATCTAGAAAAAAACAATCATTAGTTAATAATGTTAAAATTCAATACTTGAAATAAACCAGATTATGTCATAAGAACATGAAAACAATATGATACGAAAAGTTATACATAAAAATCATTAATAACAATTATTAATTATTATCAATTATTCATTTATTTACAAGAGTAGGTCAGTTCACACGGACAGCACCCGGTCACGTTACATTGTCATTTGCATGTCTTTAGTTATCTCTAGTATTAAAAATATATTTTATAAGTATTGACATTTTCATGCTGAAACTGTGAAAAATACATTTGCATTCCATCTCTACGGAACATGAGAGCTAGTAATTTTTTGTACATCTTACACCATGTTTAGGAGCAAATAAAGAATTATGACTTATTACTTTACAATGTTTTTTAAAAAAAAATATATCTACAATTGGTAAGCCTTTGGTATCATCTCACCTGATGATAACTGATGATGATGCCGAAGATGGAAGCGGGCTTACCAATATTCCCCAACGCAATGGAGAACTGGCTACCTTATCTTCATGCCGGAACACATCAATGTTGTTAATACTGATGTTTGGCGGCATGACTTAGTTAAGATGGTGGTAGCTAGCCAGGTGGGCTTATAAAATGCCCTACCCCTACCACCAACCAAACCTTAATAACCAAACCAAATACATAATACTGACTGATAATTGACTGACTCGGTGGCTCAGTGGTTAGTGCTCTTGACTACTGATCCAAGAGTTGTGGGTTCGATCCCCACCCAGGGCAAATATTTGTGTGATGAGCAGATTTGTTTGCTCTGTGTCTGGGTGTAAAATATCTATATATGTATGTATTTAAACGTATATAAGTATGTATATCAGTCTCTGGTTCCCATAACACAGGGAATCCTACTTTGGGGCCAGATGACCATGTGTGATTTGTCCCAGAATATTTATTTATTTATTTATAATATTGTAGTGAACATTATATTTTTGATCGTTAACTTTGCCTGACTGTATGCTCTGAAGTCCTTTTGGTATTTCAAGGTTGACTGGAAAAGATACCGAAAGGGATAAGTCCTCCTTTGATATATACATACCGTTATTCTAGTGTTAACTTATTTAAATTTAAATGAAATATAGAGTTTACAAACAATCAAACATTAATTGAGTTCATTACATTTTTTGACGTCACAACGTCTAATAACTCGATGGACGCCGGCTGCACGCACGAAAAAGGATGACTCATTGTCCCGTTACGCTTATTGTCCCGTTACGTTATGACGTTGTCACGTTAAACTATCGTCCGTAAACCGACTTTACAGACAACCAATTTAAATTTTTTTTGATGTGTAACATCTTTGCTCTCGCTTTCCTGCAATTTGTGGGAGTGATTTCGTGAAATGGGACGGAAATGTGTAACAGGAAATGCGAACGTTTTTTAACTCTCGAAAACTAAGGTTGTCATAGCCATGCCGCCTAGTGTGATGGCAAAGGCAAAGATGACATACTACTATTCGAAGGGTCGGCCCGTGAATGTACGACCTCGTAATTATTTTCATAAGTATTTTGTCACATGTTACACATCATATGCGAGTACTGTAGGTCTCGTTTTTTTTGTTAGTGATTTCCCTCTAATAATATATATTTTGTAATAATATTTTTACGTATACCTTATTGTCGTGCTCAACTTTAATGGCTAGTTATTTTCAGATAGCGGGACTCTCACATCTTGGTCTTACTCTTCACCATCTTCTTCTCTTCTATTAACTTAGCTATGGTCCATTTAATGTGCACAGCAACGCACTCGTGTGAATTTATTTATTGCATTAACTTAACTACCTATTGTAAAAAAAATAATTAAAAGTTACTAAAAGTCTATTCCTTAGATAGCAAGGGAAAGACTACTTATTACGTAAATTTTAATGATTTAGTATTTTTCTCAGCGAAACCTTTAACTTGATACTCATATCAAGGGGGTGCATAAAAATAACCGCCATATTGGATTTAGAATGATATCACTTAGCTAATCATGCATTGTCATACAAACTAAACGTGCATACAAAATTTCAGCTCAATCGGATACCGGGAAGTGGGTCAAATTGAACTTGCAAATTTTGAAGCGGTTAACTTACATACAAAAATTGTAAGTTTAATGAAAGCTTGTAAAAGGGTTTGTGAATTAGTATCGAATTCATTTCGGAGAGTGTGCACAAGAACTGCACGCCCTCATTCCCCCAGCTCCATTCCACCTTCGGTCAATGATACGCAGGGGGAGTTTCCACCCCTTTGCTGTTGACACCTGGACAGCTTCTTTCTTTATATCAAGCACAAGTCCGATCTTGTATGGAGTACTGTTCTCAGCTATGGGATGGACCAGCCCGCTATCAGCTGGATACCTTGGACGCCATCGACCGACGCGCCCGGAAACTCATTGGCGACGACGAGCTTGTCATAAACAAGCTTCAAAGCCTTGAGCATCGCCGCAAAGGTGCCTGTCTTTCGGTATTCTATCGAATTCATTTCGGAGAGTGTGCTCAAGAACTACACGACCTCATTTCCTCAGTTCCATTCCACCTTTGGTTAACGAGACGCAGTGATAGGTTCCACCCCTATGTTGTTGATATTCAGCAGCCTATACGCACGAAGCGTTACGCTTCCTCATTTATTATTCGGACAGCGATGGAGTGGAACTCATTGCCTGTGTCTGTGTTTCCCGACTCCTACAATTTGGGGATCTTCAAGGCGAGAGTGAATAGGCATTATTTGAGTTTGCGTGTACCATCCTCGACTACATTGTCACTTACCATCAGGTGAGATACAGTCAAACGCACTTAAATTTTTAATAAAAAAAAGAGTATAAAGTTTTTTTCCTTTTATTTTTATTTTCCTTGCTATGTATGAATTTTATGTATTGAAATTATTTAGTATGTAATAAATTAGTAAGTACTTATTATTTTTCTTTTTCGATATTGCATTTACCCCCGTATCTTTATTATTATTATTTTTCCTATCTAAAGGTTGCCTGGTAGAAATTGTTACCTAAAATTAAAGCTAATTAATTTAAGCTATTGTTTTTTAGTCTGTTTTATTTATGCAACAGCTGTACGTTTTGGATACAGAATAAAACATATTGAAATAAAACTTTTGTTCTTTACGATTTTGAATAAATCGCAAGAAATGCTAACCGATCAGCTGATCTCATCGCTCCAACCTTTAATTCAATATTCTTTTTTGCATTACAACATAAAAAATCTGGCAAGTGCTATTCAATTCAATTACAAACAAAAGACATCAACGCGAGTTACAAAAATATGCTTTTTCTGTCATTCAGTTCGTACTCCTTGGCGGTGAAGGAAAACATCGTGAGGAAACTTGCACACGCCTGCGAAGAAACTTGCAGGTTGTGTGTGAAGTCGACCAACCCGCACTGGGCCCGCGTGGTCGACTAAGGCCCGATCGCCCTAATTCAGGGTAGGCTCGAGCCCCTCGGTGGGGACGTATATGAGCTGATATCATCATCATCAGTTCGGACTCCTTAGCGCGAGTGGGACTCACACTTGGCCGATTTTTATTATCTGTGGTTTTACTCCAGTGTTAGTTCTATAATCACACCAAGTTTCATGCTTCTATGTATTACTGTTTTTATGATAAAGCTAAATCAAAAATAATTCCTTTGACCTAAAAAAAACACCTTCTTTGTATGGAGACCCCCTTAATTTTTTCACTTTTTATAACTTTTAGTATTTGTTGTTATAGTGGCAACAGAAATACATATTCTGCGAAAATTTCAATTGTCTACCTGTTACGGTTCATGCATAGTGACAGGCGGACAGACGCACAGACAGCGGAGGCTTAGTAATAGGGTCCCGATGGACACCCGTTGCGTTCCGGCACCCTAAAAATAAGAAGAGCAGAAATATTATATAAAAGACGGCCTTATTGCCTTTGGGTAGGAAAACAGCGATAAATTAATAAGTAAAGGAGCGGTGTAATAACAAAAAACAATGAAAAATTAGTAAATATGCAGTAACGTAAAATAGTTGTATACATAAAATACTCAAGTATTGTAATTTTTAATGCTACCAAATATTATGAAATAAAATAAAAAATATATACACACAAACACATACATATTAAATGTATTACAATACAGGTTTGTACGTGAATTGTAACAATTTTTGACGTGTAACATCTTTGCTCTCGCTTTCCTGCAATTTGTGGGAGTGATTTCGTGAAATGGGACGGAAATGTGTAACATGGGACGGAAATGTGTAACAGGAAGTCGCGAAAGCGCGGAATTCTACTTTACGAGAGTCCGACTCGCACTTGGTCGGTTTTTTTCGTTACTGTCAGATCCGCCACCCAGGTACAATATCGTCATCAAATCTAACTAACCTAAAGTATTTTGTCACATGTTACACATCATATGCGAGTACTGTAGGTCTCGCTCGAATTTTTTTTTTATTCAATATTTTATTTATTTTAGAACAGAAGTGGTTCCTTATGACCAGTTTAGATATCGGCTCCTTAACAATTTTAATACAACCTGTATATACAGTATATATGAAGAAATTTTGAATTCGCTTAGGCGGAGTTTACATTAGCACTGCCGCCAGTGTAAACTCCGCCTAAGCGAGTTCTTTTGCAAAAATCTTTAAAAATTGTAAACGCAGTAATTATTACAGCATCTACTTTTACATATTATATAGTAGGTAACCGAAAAGGCTAACCTACCTTATAAATATTCATAGAGTAATTTTTGTAATAATAAGCTAGGCGCTCGCCACGGCCTGCGGTAAATTGCTTCTTTAGTTATTCTCCACCATCGCCAATCCTATCCATTTAAAACCAATTATGTTTTTATGATAGCACGAAAGAGACGATAAAACCACCAAGAAGATGAATAAGGACAAGAGACTGACCACAGACAAGACAAGAAAGACTGATCGAGAGCGCGCGCTTTTTATTTTTTTAATTTATTTTTTAATACTTGCAGGCACGGGCGCACTGTCTTGTGAAGCCTTGTGAATGAACGACTAATGGAAATATAAAATTAAATCGTATAATGAGTTACATAGCCTATCACGATCGAGGTTCGATGGGTCGCCCAAGCTTTTGTTTTGAAGGTTATTGACCCTCTAAGGTTTTTTGATAAATTATTTTGTACGTTTAGTTTTTAATGGATTGTTCGGCTAATGGGCGAACATTATGCTGCGCTCCTCGGGTTTAATTTACTTAATGATTTAGTCGAGAGATGAAAATTAGCTAAGAAATGCAGATTCATCATGTAAAAGATTCTGATCAAAAGATCAACTTTCGTGTGATTCGTTTTTTTTAGTGATTCATGTTCTTAATTTGAAATTGTAATTTTATAACTGTCAAAAAGACATGTTTCCATTTGAATTTTTCTAATAATGCCTCGAACGAAAGCAACAATTTGGAAATTTTAATTACGATAATTTGTATGAATAAGATTGACCTCTTTCTTGTCCTTAAGCTATGGAGAAACAATAGCAATTATATATTTCTAAGTCCTTATTATCGCTTCTAGCAACATGCGATGGTAAATTTTAATTATTGGTTGTGCCTAAGGCAGATGTGATCTAACTGCGGCTTTATAAAGGAATCATAATACCTATTATTGAAACGTATTTACGTGGGTTAATTAAATTTTCTTGGAGCTGAGCTTTATTATATATAGTCGTCTTTGGCCTTGATGCCAAGTAGATGACACAGGAATTTTTGGCGGGAATTTATAGCGTTCAGTTTGTCATTTTTCTTTTATTATCCGAAAAATTACATTTTGTGGTTTTTGATGTATAATATTGATAGCGTATTGTTCTACAAAGTACCATTTATTGTGTTTATTGTGTAGGATATTGGCTGTGTTTCGAGTTCCCACAAGAAGTCCGCCAAAGCTTCAGCAAAAGTGCTATCATTTTGCTGGAGTGTGTAGGTAAAGTTAGTTCTATAGTGCTAATGAAAAAAAATTACAATGATGCTGAAAAATACTGAAAACTGTGAACAAAAAATTACTGAAGCCGTAAACTAATACTACTTAAAAAAATATATGTACTGAACACAAGGCAGTTTGGCCAATGAGCCTTAGTCTGCCTTGAAAAGGGCAAACAAACACAAAAAAAAGGACGTAGCTGAAACAGGACTTTTTGGCGGGAATTTGTAGCGTTCAGTTTGTCATTTTTCTTTTATTACCCGAAAAAGTACATTCCTGTTGTGTTTGATGTATAATATTGATAGTGTATTAATCAGCAAAGTATCATTTATGTGTTTATTGTGTAGTGTAATGAAATTAAAGTGTGTATGCTGTATTTCGAAATACCACAAGAAGTACGCGAAAGCTTTAGCAAACTGCTACTATATTACTGAAATGTTTAAGTTGGGTTAGTTTATAGACAGTAAATAGGGTTGACACAAGAAAATTAGAATATGATGTGTAGAAACAGTAATTTTTACGACTGAAAAATTACTGAAGACGTAAAAACTCTACAAATTAGTACTACCGAAAATTCTACTGAAGAAGAGGCGGTACGGCCAATGAGCCTTAACCTAGCCTAATAAGGGCGAAAAATAAGTAGCTGAAAGAAAAATAGGTCCTCCCTTCATGTAGATACACAAAATAATAATAGCATTATTGGAATTAAGTATAACATTGGAAAAGCTATGAATTTCCCCAAAGAACCTAAATAATTGAACCAAAAAATATTAGAAAACATTTTTCTTTGCAAATTGATTGACTATTATCATCATATTAGCCGAAAGACATCCTCTGCTGCCTCATCCCAAGGATTTCCACAACGACTGGACCTGCGTAGCCCCACCTTCCTACACTTCGTCATCCGGTGTGCAGTCACCACTCGAGGACTTTACTGTACCAACGGCCATATGTTCTAAGTGCTAATACGTGCCATGTCCAATTGCCCACGCCTCTTATGTTTATTGACTCATCAATAATAATCTAATATATCTAATACCTTTAAACGAGCAATTCTTGTATAATCTGTATCACGGAAACGGCTCCAACGATTTGCTAGAAAATTAGTAGGTATCTGGGTTTTTTTGGGGGCGAAAAATCGATTTAGATAGATCTCATGTCTGGGAAAACGCTATTTTCCGAGATTTTCGCACTGGAAATATGCCGCGCAAAGTGTATCATAGGTAGCGTATTTTTAAATGTTTTTAACGGCTCCGGGTACTATGCCCCGAGCAAAGCTCTGTCGTCCAGGTTCTTAACAATTAAGTGACAAGTGAAGAATGTTTGGTTTTCTGAAAAAGTTGATATATATATATGTATGATCACCGATATCTCCGTCCATTGTGGACCGATTTTCAAAATTCTTTTTATAAAATTTAGTCACCTGTATATATACATAAGTAAAATGCTGATTTGTTTAAGAAGAATATTCAAGGTTGTAGGTATCTCAATATATAAAAGAAGAAGGATTGACTGACTGGGTGACTGATATGGCTTAAACCCCTGTGTAAAACATGAAACCTGTCTTAAACATGAAATTTTGCAAAAGAGTTCTTATAACGCAGGCATCCTATAAGAAAGAGTTTAACAAAATTCATCCCCAATGTTAAGTTGGGGGTTGAAGTTCTTATGAGAAAGTCGGATCTTCTGCGTGTATCTAAGTTTTTTTTTAATATCAGCCCATGAGGGGGTAAAACAAGGGTTGAAGTTTGTATGGCAACGCAAAGGCTAAACTCCTGGGTCTAGAATCTTAAAATTTTGCACAAGGGTTTCTATAATGCAAAAATCCACAAAGGAAGGGTTTAACTATACTTATCCCCTAAAGTGGGGGTTGAAGTTTGTATGAGATAGTCAGGTTTTCTGCGTAAAAAAACATATAAATTGGTGTAGAGATTTTTTTATTTTTTTTTATTCACAGTTGGTAAACCCTTGACAACATCTCACCTGGTGGTAAGTGACGATGTTGCCGAAGATGGAAGCGGGCATACCAAGATTCCCCAACGCAATGAGGAACTGGCTATCTTATCTTCATGCCGGAACACACCAATGATATCAACATTGATATTTGGAGGCAAGACTTAGATAAGATGGTGGTAGCTAGCCAGGCGGGCTTAGAAAATGCCCTACCACCAACCAAACCGAGTCTTACAATTGACCCCGCCGGGAATCGAACCCGCGACCTCCTGTGTAAATCCAGTGAACTTTGCCTCTGAGCTGCGGAGGCGGTTAAATTTATTTAATTTTATTTAAAGCGAGGATTGAAGTTTGAATAGCAACATGCAGGGTAAACTCCTAGGTCTAGAAGCTTAAAATTTTGCATAATGGTTCCTTATGTAATGCAGACATCCACTAAGGAAGTGTTTAACAGAATAGGGATGACGAATACTAGTCATCTGATTTACTTTTTATCAGCTGTCAAAAACGTCATTTTGTTCTAAAAATTTTTGAAATACCTAGGCGTGACGTCATAGTTTTGCAGCGTCATTTATGTACTCATTTTGTGATTTTGGTGAATTAAAAATCTAATACTTGATGGAAAACAAAACGAGTAAGGTTTTCCGAAGTTCAAGTAGGAGGGCAATTTAGTGATCAGGAGTTCATAATTTATTTCTGATGTTATCGTCATCCCTATTCATCCCCTAAGGGTGGTTAAAGTGGGATTTGAAATTTTTATGTCTGTCTGATTGTCTGCATCTAAAAACTTTAAATTTTGCTTAGGGGTTCCTTTAGTATTCAATAAGAAAAGGTTTTACAAAATTTGTTCCCTATTCAGTTAAGGTAGAAGTTCGAATGGGAAAAATCAGATTTTCTGCTTCTAGAAACTTAAAAATAATCACAAATAAAATAAATAATGAAATTAACTCCACTTTTCGAAAAGTCCCCTCCGACCCGACACTTCCCTTCTAATCCACCTCCCGTTCCCCTGATACCGATGCACCACTCCCCAAGAAGAGTGGAAGCAGGGTTGGAAACGCGAGCAGGATCAGAAGCAGAAGCCCATCGGGAGCCCATCCGTCTGTCTGTCTGACCTTTAAAAGGCTGTATCTTTTGATCCGTAATACTCCCGCTAAACTTTCACAAAATATGTGTTGTTAAAGGGAACATATAACAAAAATTTAATGATACTAAAAATAGAGTGGGGCCTCACACAACAATCCTGTTTTTTCAAGTTTTTTTGTTTGTTTTTGCATATATGAGGTCTAACAAAATTAGCGGAAACTATTTTAACTGGTGCTTCTACCCATGAAAATGAACAACTTTCACCATTAAACCCATAGTCAAATCTCAAAAAAAATTTTGGACTTCCCATACTAAGTCGATCAGCTCATCGAGTTAGTATGGGAGATCCAAATATTTTTTGCGATTTGACTATGGGTTCTATGGGGAAAGTTGTTCAGTTTCATGGGTAGAAGCACCAGTTAAAATAGTTTCAGCTTATTTTGTTAGACCATAAGTATACAATGCGTGCTTAAATGCTTTACGTGGTGTTTCAAGTGCCATCTTTAGGGGCGGGCACGCAATATACAATCGTGAATTTATTATTACTATTAACGTAGATGTGTTTTTCACTAGTTTTAAGAATTTTGTAGCATGTTGTCTGAAATTTTTAAGTTAATTGTCTTGCTGCACGCTTTGCTTCGCTGTAAGTGTGCATGGCAAGTAATTGTTATAATAAAATAAAATAAATAGTACTAAAACAAAAAAAAAAAACCGGACAAGTATGACTAGTGCTCGCGCTGAACAGTCCGAACTGAAAAAAAAAATCTAGTCCTCTCGTTGGTTGGAAATTTGTTTGGTTTGAAATAAATAGGTATCATTGCTGTACTCGAGGCAAAGTATAACATATATATATATTAGTACTAACATACAGTATTGCGACCTCACCCCCTCGTTACCCAGATTGATACAGATTCGTTACAGTTTGGTTGTCGAACGTATAGGATTTCGCCGCCATTTTGTTTGTTCCGTCATTCCTTTTTCGAAATGTCATTTCTGGCCGGTTTTATGAAGTGTCCAGGGTGTACTCGAGGTGTGGTGTTGCGGAACCCTTGGTGCTTGAGTCCGACTCGCACTTGGCCGGTTTTTAACCATCGACCCTGTATATTCAAATGAGTGCGCCGCCGAGCACATACAGGCTGACACGTGGATCCGTCCGAGCTCAATGGGCTGCATTAGCGTACAATGTAAAGGTACATACAATGATCTGCGCAACTTGCGCAAGAGTCCGCCGATAGCTTTCATCTTGCCGCCCTACATATATTTTTATTTTATTTAAGGATAAGTACTTTTTAGGATCAGTTATGTATGCGTACCTATTTTTATTACCGACTTCATTAAGGGAGCTATTCAATTCACAAGTTACGTATGTAATATTGTTGAAATATTGTTAGCATATGTAGCTTATACTTGTATGTATGTTTGTCCACTTATTTCTCAGATACTAGAAAAATACTATTTTAAATATTTTCTACTTGTTATGTTATATTTTTTGTACTCAATAAACTGTTAAATAAATAAATACAATAATTCTTTTTTTATCTTATTAAGTATCTTTTAACTTGGGGAACAGTGGAAGTTTCATCAAAATCGGTTGAGTAGTTTCCAAAATATGGACTGTTAAGTGCGCACCAAACCAATCACTAGAAAAACACGTTGTCGGTTTATAGCCGCAATTGAAGTCGGTTGTTCTCAACGATTTTAGCGATATCAATTATTCAATCATCATCATCAATGAGGTCATTATTGCAAAACACCTACTTCGAAAACTTTTATCAGGGTTTATTCACAATTTGTAAGCCCTTGGCATCATCTCACTTGATGGTAAGTGACGATGATGCCGAAGATGGAAGCGGGCTTACCAAGATTCCCCAACGCAATAGGGAACTGGCTATCTTATCTTCAAGCCGGAACACATCAATGTTGTTTGGTGTAGAGAAATAAATCAATGTGCCTTTACAGCGAGCTTAGTACGTATTAGTTCTGCTATTCCATACAAGGTGGCGCTAGTAGTATCGTTTTCGTACAACTTTATCTAATTCGTGGACTTTAGAAGTTGAGATAGAAATTAGAAAATGATACCTATAATGGTGACTTTGTATCAACGGTTTTCGTCGAAACGATGTTGTGATAGCATTGAGGATGATACTGATATGAATGTGCATTTTAATCTGCCATTATACCCTAATGGCTAATGGGGTGTCAAACATAGTTTTTTGGCATCAATGAAAACTTTTTATGTCCGTTACGTTTGTTCCTTGTTGAAAAAAAGGAACCCGCTAGGATTAAAAGGTTCTTTAAATTCTGCTAACATTGAAGCTAAATTTATCATCACATCACGAACAAACACGTGGGGTCATCCATCCCGAACATATTAAGTACAGTCAGTGGCCAATATCAACTGTCTCTATATCCATACAGACTTTGGGGTGTCTTTATAATACTTACAACACAATAAATCTAACTCTACAAGGCGAAGTTTTTCTAGGAGTAAGTTATGACAAAATTAGTGTAGATATACTTGTAACGGACTTCATGATTTTCAAGTTGCTTGTTAGCTTGAACTTTCTTGTAGCTTTAGTGACATTAAGGTTCTAGAAAAGGTGTTATCTCAAACATGCTTGGTAGTTTGAGCATTATTGTCAAACCTTCTTCGAGATAAATTGAAATTGCTGTACTGGCCAAATACATGCGAGTAGCGGCCGGCAAAAGTTGTATGAAAATCCATATCTGTCGTGTTTAGTGGTTAATTAAATTACTATGTTAACTTATATCTGTTGTGTAATTTAAAAATTGAACTATATTTTACCTTGAAACATGGCAACCAAGGACGACGACCAAGCGACGTACGTTTTTTCATCAGGGTTGCAACGAAATTTGAAGCTATAACTTTAAAATTTAATAAATTTGAATTATTACTATTCTTACTTTAATCTTTATAGGTAGACTAAAGGTATTTACGAACAGCCACGACGATCATCACCTTATTATAGTCGATTTTGTATTTCTTAACTTACTTCTCTCTTCTATTATGAGAGGAGGTCTCTTTACCCTATTAATAATTTGTTTTCATTAATCCACCTTAAGGCCCTATACTTTCTAAATTCCACGTATTGTGTAGCAAGCTGTTTTCTGGTGATTTTACTCGATTTATTTTTGCTTCAATAAATAAAAAAAGATGAACTACAACGGAACGAACTTATATTGGTACAATCAGCATGACTGTCACCTAATCAGTGTACTCACTAAACTTATGTTGGCACAATCAGCATGGCTGTCACCTAATCAGTGTACTCACTATACTTATATTGGCACAATCAGCATGACTGTCACCTAATCAGTGTACTCACTATACTTATATTGGAACAATCAGCATGACTGTCACCTAATCAGTGTACTCACTATACTTGTACTGGAACAATCGGCATGACTGTCACCTTAGCAGTGTACTCACTATACTATTGCACAATCAGCATTACTTTCACCTAATTAGTGTACTCACTATACTTATATTGGAACAATCAGCATGACTGTCACCTAATCAGTGTACTCACTATACTTGTACTGGAACAATCGGCATGACTGTCACCTTATCAGTGTACTCACTATACTATTGCACAATCAGCATTACTTTCACATAATTAGTGTACTCACAATACTTATATTGGCACAATCAGCATGACTGTCACCTAATCAGTGTACTCACTATACTCACATCTGTAGCGCTTTACCGTCTCCTATGTAGAGAGCAGTCTATAAAAACTGCAGACCCAGACTAGTGCAGGTAGTTTAGACTCTAGGGGGAGATGGATGAAAGAAGATGTTAGAGGAGTCAGCATTTTGCAATATACCTACAAGTACATCGTAAAAGTATTTTCATCCACAGTGGATGAGCCCTTGGTATCATCTCACCTATTGGTAGATAAGTGACGATAATGCTGAAGATAGAAGGGGGCTTACCAAGATTCTTAACGCTATGGGGAATCGGCTATCTTCAAGCCGGAGCACATCAATGCTCCGTTCCGTACACCCAACGGGTGTCCAACGGGACCCTATTATACTAAGCCTCCGCTGTCTGTCCGTCTGTCCGTCCGTCAGCGGGCTGTATTTCATGACGCTTTACATGACATTACATAATGTGCATTTCTGTTGCCACTATAACATTAGAAAAAGTGAAAATATAAGGAGGGTCTCCATACAAAAAAACCTGTTGTTTTTGGTCTTTAGAAGTATTTTTTTTATTTAGCTCTATCGTAAAAACGGTAATACATACAAGCGTGAAACTTGGTGTGATTATAGTACTTATACTGAAGTAAAACTTCAAATAATAAAAATTGGCCAAGTGTGAGTCGTACTCGCGCTAAGGAGTCCAAACTGAATGACAAAAAAAGCAAACTTTTGTCGCTCGCGTTGATGTCTTTTGTTTGTATTGTGAATAGGCATCATTGTCCTTATGCCATATAGTTATGTGGTGAGGTGTGGTGGTACGGAACCTTTGGAGTGCCGGTTTGAATGTTTTTTCTAATAGAATGTAGCAGACAACGTCTGCGTGATGGGCAAAAAGACGCTGAACCAAGTGTAATGAAATGAATTTATTCTTTAATTATGGGATAAATTGAATATAAGTGATTTAGATTGATGTGCTATCAGCATTAATACATATGGTGCAGAGGATTATAATCAATCTCCTGGTTCTTGTCATGATTTGGGGTCAGCCCTCCGCGTATGCCTTTTTATAATTCCACAATTGATAAGCCCTTGACATCATCTCACCTGATGGTAAGTGACGATGATGATGGAAGCGGGCTTATCGACATCCCGCAACGCAATGGGGGAACTGGCTTTCTTATCTTCAAGCCGAACACATCGATGCTGTTAACATTGATGTTTAGCGGCAAGACTTAGATTCTTCTTTCTTATCGTGTGGCACTATTAACCGTGCTATCCAAGGGATAGACGGCGGTTGCCTGGTGTTGCACTTAGCATCACCCGCGGTCACGTGTAGGGCATTTAGATTTAAACCTACGGACGTGTGCAACGCGACCTTCATACAAATCTGGAATCAGATGTGCAGGTTTCCTCACGATGTTTTCCTTCACCGTTAAAGCAATCGGTAAATATATGTACATAAGTTTTTTGAAAAACTCATTGGTACATTGGCCGTCCGGATTTGAACCCGAGACCTCTGGTTAGGAGAGCCGAGTCGTTACCGGCTGAGCCACCGACGCTTTTTAGACTTAGATAAGATAGTGCTAGCTACCACCAACCAAACCGAGTCCTAAAAAGTTGAACCCGCGACCTCCTGGTGTAAAGCGAATGCACTGACCATTACGCCACGTGGTTACTAGTTAAGAATTCCACCGAATAGTACAAAAAACCTGGCGAAGCATTGATTGGAACAGATGTCTCTGTTTTTTTCTTTACGTGTAAAGAGTAAAGAAAATAACCACACTTTCTTACTTTATCAATGTTTTTGTTGTTTAGTTTCAATTTTCTGAATGAAATTATAAAAATCATAACATTTCTCACTTTATATTATTATAATAACAAATATTGCTGTATTTTTTTTTTAATATTTGTACTTCAAATCATTAGTCCTAACTAAAGTTGAAAGTAACGGTGTAGACCTATCTTTGGGATTTTTTTCTTTTCTTTTCTTTTCGAGCCAAAACTACTCAATCGTGTTTCTAATCGCTTTTAACTTTAAGGAACATCATCAACAATTAGGGTATTTTTCTTCAACCTTGGGTTTTCTACCGTATAGGAGTAATTGACGTCAAAAATAACGAAAATCTGTAATATTACCGCCTTAAAAGTGTATCGAGAAAGTCAACAGGGCTAGTATGGGTTGTGGCCCTATGGTTAAATGGGTCATTGCTCAGATCGTATGGTGGCTTAGCGGCTAGGGCCACCGCCTCCTGCCCGGGAGGTAGTGGTTCGAATCCTGCCCACGTACCAATGTGATTTCGATTTAGATTTCATATGTACGTTTATCCGACGCTCTTACGGTGAAGGAAAACATCGTGAGGACACCTGCACCACGCCTGCGGAGAAACTCGCATGGTCGACTAAGGCCCGATCGCCCTAATTCGGGGTAGGCTCGAGCCCCTCGGTGGGGACGTATATGAGCTGATATGATGATGATGAAAAGCGTAATGTTTTGTCCTATAAGCTTGTTAACCCTACACGAACCAGACTCTAGTTAGGTAACCCAAGTTAGCCGTCTAGGTGCAAACGAGCTCGCGTAATGCGTTTCTGATTGCCGCCACACTCTCGTTACACTCCTATTTACCACATTTGTTCTTGTATTATGTAAAAGATATTGTTTTATTGACTGTTACATAAAGCATAATAATATTTTTTTTATTATTTTTTTTATTTACTATTGGTGAGCCTATGGCATCATCTCACCTGATGGTAAGTGACGATGTTGCCGAACATGGAAGTAGGCTTACCAATAATCTCCAACGCAATGGAGAACTGGCTAACCTTCCACATCAATGTTGTTAATACTGATGTTTGGCGGCAAGATTTAGATAAGATGGTGGTAGCTAGCCAGGCGGGCTTAGAAAATGCCCTACCACTAACCAAACCGAGTCTTACAAGTTGACCCCACCGGGAATTGAATTCAATACAGTTACTCGAAAAGTAGTACTTTATGTGTGCGCAAAATTGATTTTACCGCACGCGTGCTTTTACTTTACCACTTTTTTTTAATTTCTAGCTCGCGAGAATAAGACATTTCTAGCAAATAAAAAATGTAATAAACAAAGATACAGAATCTTCTTTATAACTTTTGATAGAAGAATTTTAAAAGAGATAGGTTGTTCCTCCGTGAGGTTAGTACATAACGCTAGCTGATTAGATTATCTTTGGGTTATCCCTTTGTAAAGAAAAGAGGATAAATTTGAATGAAGCGCATAGGTTACACCAAGCAATGGATTATCTTTTGAAAGGAGGTTTTAATGCTTTATAATTATGTTATCCCAAGCCTTGTAGTGTATTTACGATAATATAAAAAAAAACTTACGCATGCTTACGTGGCGCAATTTACGTAAAACTGAAGTTAGATATTTTAGTTGTGAAAACGAATAAAATTATGAATCGTTAATGTATATGTTATAATAATTATACCTTTGTGTACGTATAAGAAAAAACAAAGTGAGATTACTCCCCGGACATTTAAAATGGGCCACAAGATGAACTTTGGTTGCTGAAACCTTGATAGGTACCCATGTATTTTGTTTTTCTGGCACGGTATTTTTTTATTTTACTGGTTTTCTCACAACTGTATTGAAAAACGTTGTATGATACATGGGTGTAAAAGAAAATAACAAACTCGTGACGATGGTAAACCCTCGCCTGCGGCTCGGGCTCACAAATGTCGCTCGTTTGTTATTGACCTGTTTACCGCCCTTGTAACATAAATAACTATTGCAATATACTGAGATTTAGAGGTATCGTGGTTGATCTAAAGTGCTTAAAAGTTCCCTATTATTAAGTTCGATTCCCGGCGGGTTCCGGCTTGAAGATAAGATAGCCAGATCCCCATTGCGTTTTTGTTTTCCTTCCCAGTGACACAGGCTACCTGCATTCCAAATTTCATCAAGATTGGTTAAGGTGTTGAAGCGTGAAAAGGTAACAAATAAACAAACAAACACATTTTCACATTTATAATATTAGTAAGGATTGATGGTTTACACTCTAAAATAATTATTAATTTGTTGAGGTTTACACTCTAAAATAATTATTAATTTATTGATGGTTTACACTCTAAAATAATTATTAATTTATTGATGGTTTACACTTTACAATAAATATTAATTTATTGATGTTTTACACTCTTAAATAATAATTAATTTACCTATTGATGGTTTACAATCTGAAATAATAATTAATTTATTGATGATTTTCACTCTAAAATAATTATTAATGTATTGGTAGTTTACACTCTAAAATAATAATTAATGTATTGGTAGTTTACACTCTAAAATAATTATTAATTTATTACAGTAATCGAACCAAAGATAATGCTAAAGTGGAACCGGAATCATGAAATCAATATAAAATGCTCTGTTATGATTATGAGTTTTTCCTGTACGATTTATTCTCTCTTGCTATGGTCAGTCATAAAATGAAATAATACAAGTCATTTGAGTAACTTTTTATCAACTCTAAAAAACGAAAGTTTGTCCTGCAATAGGGGATCGGACTGCTAGTAATTTAAGTTACTTTTTATGATCTGTCAAAAACGAAATTTTGTTCTGAAAATGTTTGAAATACCCACAAGTTACGTCATAGATTGTTAGCGTCATTGACGAACTTATATTGTGAATTTGATCAATTAAAAATTGAAGACGTGATGGAAAAACAAAACAAGTAAGGTTTTTTGAAACTTCAAGAGGAGAGCAATTTAGGAAATCATATTTCAGAATTTATTTTTGATGCAGTCCGATCCCCTATTATATTCGCGTTCTGACATAGTGACTTCATAAGTGCCATAGTCTTTAACGAATTAATTTGCTGTTTTTAATAAATATAAAATCAAAAATAGTTTTATATTTCTAATGAGCAAGTATTTTTGTTATTCTAGAAGAAATGCTATTTATTGAATAGTGTTTTTTAATTTATTTTTAACACGCTTTTATTAGCTTCACTTGTAACTAACCACGTAAGAAAATCTTGGAATCTTAATTTGACCCACTTCCCGGTCTTCGATTAGGATGAAATTTTGCACACGCTCTGAGTTCTAATGACAATACATGACTAGCTAAGAAACGTCATTACAAATCCAATATGGCGGCCTCCCCAAGATGGCGGACTGGCTGTTTGAAATCCACCCCCATGACATGGGTATCAAATAAAAGGGTTTGCTGTCAGGAATACGAAAAAATAGTCACGTGACTTAATTCCAACATGGCGGACATCCAAGATGGCGGATTGGCTATTTTGTAATTTTTAGTGCGTGCTAAAAGCGTGTTTTTTAGTTTTTTAACTATTTTAGAGTTATTATACTGTAAAATAGCCTGTTCGTGTCATCTTATCAGCTCATATACGTCCCCACCGAGGGGCTTGAGTCTACCCTGAATTAGGGCGATCGGCCCTTAGTCGACCATGCGGGCCCAGTGCGGGTTGGTAGACTTCACACACAACCTTCGACTTTCTTCGCAGGCGTGTGCAGGTTTCTTCACGATGTTTTCCTTCACCGTAAGAGCGTCGGATAAACCTACATATGAAATCGAAATTCGAAAACACATTGGTACGTGGCTGGATTCGAACCACGGCCTCCCGGACAGGAGGTAGCGGCCGTAACCGTTACGCTACCGACGCTCTAAGCCTATTCGTGTATGGGAACGAAATACGAGGTAAAGGAACTATTACTATTTTTATAAATAGTAATAAATTAAATCATCAAAAATGTTTTTTTTCCATTGTGAACCTACGAGTACTAAATGGCGCAAATAAACCGAAGTCCCGTATTGAGTCAAAAGATAAATGGTCAGGTTCTTATGCACCATATAAAAAAATTCTCTTTTTCAGTTTAAGAGTCAGACAGTTGACCAAATTAAAAAAAAAAACTCAGTCAATCGCAAAAAAAAATGGACTCTTCATACAAATAGATAAGACAAA
This sequence comes from Coleophora flavipennella, assembly GCA_947284805.1. NCBI lineage: Eukaryota > Metazoa > Arthropoda > Insecta > Lepidoptera > Coleophoridae > Coleophora > Coleophora flavipennella. The sequence goes on along the minus strand of OX369294.1, from coordinate 11,139,668 downwards.
TTTTGTGATTTTTTTTATCGAGTGTCGAATTTTATTTATAAGTCTTTTTTTTATTTATTTTTTTATTTCGAGTGCGTTTGACTGCAACTCACCTGATGGTAAGTGATGATGCAGTCGAGGATGGTACACGCAAACTCATCGTGAACATCGTTTTTATGACTGTCTTTGAGGGCGAGTGGTGTGCGAGCCGCAAGCGGCTCGCGAGTGTAGGCAGGAATTTACTCCAGATCCCTCGGGAACTATGTCTGGCTATTCTGACCAGCAGTCTATGTCACTTTCCACCCCCTAAACTTTTTTTTTTAATTAAAAATTCGAGTGCGTTTGACTGCAACTCACATGATGGTAAGTGATGATGCAGTCGAGAATGGTGCACGCAAACTCAAATAATGCCTATTCACTTTTGCCTTGAAGATCCCCAAATTAAAGGAATCGGAAAACACTGACGCAGGCAAGGAGATCCACTCCTGCGCTGTACGCATAATAAATGAAGAAGCGTAACGATTCGTGCGAAAAGGTGGAACATCAACAACAAAGGGGTGCAACCCCTCCCTGCGTCTCGTTGACCGACGGTGGAATGGAGCCGGGGGAATTTGGTCGTGAATTGACATGTGACATTTTATCCAATTCCAGTGTGATGAACCACAGATACAGCTTGACCTCCCCGTAGTACTAGTCACCCTGAACTAAGAAGGTCATTAAAAATAGTCAACAAATTGTAGTCCACGTAAACGAAGTCGCAGGAAAAAGCTAATTACTTATAAGTTTTGATTATTTTGAAAAATCGTTCACCGTTCCGTCAAACTACCATAACATCAGGGTCGTCCCAAGTATTAAACTAGACACAACCGCTGAGCAGACCCCTCTCTCCCCACTTCAGAGGGGTCGTTCAGAAACTAAAGTTAAATTTGCAAGTGATAGATACGCGAGGCTCTCGCGGAATGTAATTTTCACACGCTCAAGCGACGTCGCTGCACCACCCCGCCCCCCCCCGCCCCCCGGATGCCACCCTGGCGTAGGCTGGGAGGCGGTACAATGAAAATGTTGATGTTTTATTCTATTGTATTGTTATGCGATTCTGTGAGCTATGTCGGTTATTTTGGTTCTCCTGCGGATCTCCTCGTTTCTGATTCGATCACGCAGAGAAACTCCGAGCATGGCAGTGGGCAGGGCACATAGCTCGTAGAACAGATGGCCGATGGGTCAGTGAAGTTCTCGAGTGGTGAACGTGCACCGGAAAACGTAGCGTAGGCAGGCCTCCCACGCGGTGGACCGAAGACCTGGTGAAGAATCGCGGGAAGCCGATGGATGAGGGCAGCGCTGGACCGGTCGTCGTAAAAATCATTGGGGGAAATCATTTTGCCTTTGTCCAGCAGTGGACGATTTTCGGCTGATATGTTGATGATGATTTCATTGTATTGTACGAGGTAGCAGTGGTCTGATGTCTATACTTCATTTTAGTTACATTTTATCAACGATCAAAAACGCAATTTTGTTCTGAAATTCTCCGTGCTATAGGTATGTGACGTCAATGTTTTTAAGAACTAATTTAGCGATTTAAAAATACATAATACTTTGAGAATTTATTAAAAATTGAAAAACCGACTCAGTAAAACTTAATCTCTCTTTTTGGCCAGTCGGGTAAAAATGTATCATATGTTACTCACGGGATCAAGACGAATCTAACGATACCTCATACGTTAAAATCCTTCAAGCCGTTCAGGCTGTAACGGGGAACATATAAATTTACATACATTTACATACACTCGAAAAACGTAACCCTCCTTCTGAGGCAGTCGGGTAAAAAATTAAATTGAGCGTCGGTGGCGTAACGGTTTAAGCTGCTAACCCCTGCCCAGGAGGTCGTGGTTCGAATCCTGGCACGTACCAATGCGTTTTCGAATTTCGATTTCATATGTACGTTTATCCGACGCTCTTACGGTGAAGGAAAACATCGTGAGGAAACCTGCACACGCCTGCGAAGAAACTCGAAGGTTGTGTGTGAAGTCGACCCACCCGCACTGGGCCCGTGTGGTCGACCAAGGCCCGAAAACCCTAATTCAAGGTAGGCTGGAGCCCCTCGGTTTACATGAGCTGATATGATATGATTTCGTTTATCCAACGCTCTTACGGTGAAGGAAAATATTCGTGAGAAAACCTGCACACGCCTGCGAAGAAACTCGACTGTTGTGTGTGAAGTCGACCAACCCGTATTGGGCTCGCGTGGTCGACTAAGGCCCGATTGCCCTAATTCAGGGTAGGCTCGAGCCCCTCGGTGGGGACATAATATATGAGCTGTTATGATGAAAAATTGAGATTGTTTAAAATATCAAATGAGTGAGTGTTTGTGCTTTTATTGGAGTTATGCTATTTGATGAATAACCCCTACTAATATTAAAAATGTTGTTACCCGATTTAATGCCACCTCCTCTTAAAACTGTTAAATAAAAAAAAACTTGTGTGCAATTTTTATGATTTTCGAAAAAGTAATAATCACATTTTAAATTACGTACGGTTTAAAAGCAGGTGACATTAAATAGTGACTGGCAAGATTAGATTGGCTTACCCTATATCGAACTCTCCAACTCACAAACATAAACACTAAACTCCTAGTTAACCTCGCTCGGAGCTCCGAGCCTACCGCCCGTCGGCCCGTGGCGGATGCCCCGGAAAATTGCTACAATGATTGTGAGCCGGAATGCCGAAATGAAGGAAACGTACTCGACTGCCACTTCACTCGGCTTCGTCTGTCTCAAGAACTCTATGTACAGTGATTCTATGTAGTTGATTTAGTCGTTTTCAGGGTTCTGCACCTCAAAAAGAAAAAAAAGACGTGTGGCACTCGGGGACTGCCGCGGTAAAGCTATTGCATAGCATTGTTTATCAACTTATGCAATTATAATTATTTATTTATTTTTAATTTATGCAGTATTTACCAGTACCATATGATGATGATGATGATCTATCCGACCGATTTCGGTCATGGCGACCACTTCGACTCCTAGTCGGTTTGCCGCGCGTGCGCTCGAAGATGGTTTATGTATCCAATCTTCGCAGCGAAACTCCTCGCGCACTGAGGGCATTTAAGTATGCCACCCTCGTAATTGTATGAAATGGTCGCAGGTGGTCGGGCCTTTAACTGGTCGCGTTTGATATCAAGGTCAGCTTTACGCTAGGTATATGGTATATGATACTAGGTATATGGTACTGGTAAATACTATGGCATATAGTCGTACTGGTAAATACTATATGGCGTATAGTCCTTATGGCATATAGTATTGAGCAGGTTACGGTGAGATATCGTAGGGTTATGTGAAGTCCGAAGAGAGGGAGAGGACACCATGATCCTTAAATCCGGAAACCTGCTCAATTTCCGGGAGGGCGACCAACAGTCCCAGGGTGGTGTCGGGTTTCTCGTCCACAAGTCCCTGATTAACAATGTGAACCAAATCGTGAGCCTTTCGACAAGAGTAGCATACCTTATACTCAGAATCACCAAACGGTATTCGTTGAAGGTCATACAGGTATACGCGCCGACTACGGAACACTCCGATGACGAGGTAGAGACTATGTATGAGGACATCTCTACAGCCTTACATAGCACCAGGACCCATTATACCGTTGTCATGGGGGACTTTAACGTGAAACTGGGCAATCGAAGCGATGGTGAGCTGAGAGTGGGGCAATTTGGATATGGAGTAAGAAATGCACGTGGCCAGATGCTGGCCGACTTTATGGAGAAGGAGAGCCTCTTTATGATGAACTCTTTCTTCTAAAAGTCAAAACAGCGGAAGTAGACATGGTTGCATCCCAATGGCGTAAGGAAGAACGAGATAGACTTCATCTTGTCGACAAGGAAACAAATATTCAATGATGTCTCCGTGATCAATTCAGTCAAAACAGGAAGCGATCACCGGATGGTCAGAGGCACATTGAATCTAAAGACCAAGCTAGAAAGATGTTGACTGATGAAGTCTACGCTCCGACCGCCGCCCATCCAGCTCCAAAACCCCGAGAGCTTTCAGCTCTAGTTGCACAATCGTTTTGAATGCCTAGGAGATTGCGAGAATGTGGAAGATTATAATGACTGGTTCGTGGAAATTGTCCAAACGGTCGGGTCTAAGATTTTTAAAACTCGCCGTTCAAACAGAACCAAAAAAATCTCGGACTTCACCAGCAACCTCTTGGAAGAAAGACGCAGATTGGTTTTGCAGTCTTCTGAAGACGCTTCTCAGTATCGGCAACTAAACAGGCAGATCTCTAAATCCCTGACTCGCGATTTACGCCAATATAATACAAATTGTTCTAAAGAGGCGATTGAGCACAACAAAGGCTCAAAAGTGTTCGCGAGAGATCTGTCTGTTGGACAAAGCCAACTGACCAAGCTGAAGACTGAGGACGGCAGGACCATATCGTCTAAGACCGAGTTGCTGGAAGAAGTTGAGAAGTTCTATGGACAATTGTACAAGACCACACGTTTGCCTGTCAGCGATCTGGCTGAAAACCCAAGAGCCAGACTAACCCGACACTAAACCGAAGATATCCCGGACGTCAGCCTGTACGAGATTAGAATGGCTCTCAAACAGCTCGAGAACAACAAGGCACCGGGTGATGATGGAATTACGGCTGAACTTCTGAAAGCAGGTGGATCACCGGTACTAAAAGCTCTTCAGAAGTTATTAAATTCCATTATACTCGAGGGGCAAACGCCTAAGGCATGGCACAGAAGTGTGGTCGTGCTATTCTTCAAAAAGGGTTACAACACCCTGCTGAAGAACTACAGACCCATCTCACTTCTGAGCCATGTCTACAAGCTGTTTTCGAGAGTTATTACGAATCGTCTCGCACGCAGGTTTGACGACGTCCAGCCTCCCGAACAAGCCGGTTTCCGAAAAGGATTTAGTACCATAGACCACATACATACGCTGCGGCAGATTATACAGAAGACCGAAGAGTACAATCAGCCACTATGCTTGGCGTTTGTGGACTATGAGAAGGCTTTTGATTCAGTCGAAACCTGGGCTGTGCTACAGTCTCTCCAGCGGTGCTAAATTGACCATCGATACATCGAGGTGTAAGTGTCTGTATGAAAAAGCCACCATGTCGGTTCGCCTCCAGGATCAGAACTCCAAACCTATCCAGTTGCAGCGAGGGGTGAGACAGGGAGACGTTATATCTCCGAAACTGTTCACCGCCGCCCTGGAAGATGTTTTTAAGCTTCTGGACTGGGGTGGACTCGGCATCAATATCAACTGCGAGTATATATCCCACCTCCGATTCGTTGACGATATCGTGGTCATGGCTGAGACTATGGAAGACCTAAGCACAATGCTCGATGGCCTCAGTAAAGTCTCTCAACAAGTGGGCCTTAAAATAAACATGGACAAGACGAAAGTGATGTTAAATGTCCGTGTCGCACCCACCCCTATAAAGGTTGGACACTCTACACTGGAAGTTGTTGACGAATATGTATACCTGGGACAAACAGTCCAGCTAGGCAGGTCCAACTTTAAGAAAGAGATCAATCGACAAATCCAACTCGGCTGGGCAGCGTTCGGGAAGCTTCGCAATATCTCCACGTCCCAAATACCGCAGTGTTAAAAACTAAGGTCTTTGACCTGTGTGTGTTACCAGTGATGGCTTACGGAACTGAGACATAGTCGCTTACTATGGGCCTCATAAGAAGGCTCAAGGTCACCCAAAGGGCAATGGAGCGTGCTATACTCGGAGTTTCTCTGCGTGATCGAATCAGAAACGAGGAGATCCGCAGGAGAACTAAAGTAACCGACATAGCTCACAGAATCGCTAAACTGAAGTGGCAGTGGGCAGGGCACATAGCTCGTAGAACAGATGGCCGATGGGGCAGTAAAGTTCTCGAGTGGCGACCGCGCACCGGAAAACGTAGCGTAGGCAGGCTTCCCACGCGGTGGACCGACGACCTGGTGAAGATCGCGGGAAGCCGATGGATGCGGGCAGCGCAGGACCGGTCGTCGTGGAAATCCGTGGGGGAGGCCTTTGTCCAGCAGTGGACGATTTTTGGCTGATATGATGATGATGATGATGATGATGATAGTCCTTGGGGCGTGGGATGTTTATGTAATAAATTAACACTAAGAAAGTTAATCATCATCATCATCATCGTCATCGTCATCATCATCATTATCATCATCATGGCACTGTAAGTTTTTTAGAATTTTTTTTTTTTTTGGGAAGATAGGTTTTATTTTTGTTGCGAAATTTCTTGATTCGGTCCCCTCAAAGCCCGCGATAAAAGTTATACAATAGCTTAAAAGGAACCTTTAAGAATCACTTCGTTGTCCGTCAAGTCAGTCGAGTCTGTGTTATTGAATTTTCAATAGTGTTGAGTCATCTCTCGAGTCTATCGGGACGTCTGCCGAGTCTGTCGAATCTGTACGTCGAGTCTGTCGAGTTTGTTTATACAAAATATTGTCATCTCTTGAGTCTGTCGAGTCTGTATTATTGAATGTTCAATAGTGTTGAGTCATCTCTCGAGTCTGTCGGGACGTCTGCCGAGTCTGTCCAGTCATACGTCAAGTTAGTCGAGTATGTATTATTGAACTGTCGAGTTTGTACTATTTAATGTTCAATAGGGTCCTGAACGTCAAATTATATGTCTGTCTGTCGAGACCTTAGCCGAGTCTGTCGAGTCATTTAGGGTTTTAAATGTCAAAATTATATTTTCGTCCGTCGAGTCCTCAGTTGCCATGGTCGACCTGGAAATCTCTTACGAGACTCTGGACTCAGGTTGGCCGAAGTAAAGAAAACTTGTTCAGGTGGCGATTCATTGGAGATACGAACCTGGAGCGTAGGTGTGGTGCGGTCCCTCAAAGGATGGACCACCTCATTACGTGTCCTTCTTGCCCAGTCACCTGCACGCGGAAGGACTTGATGCAGGCTAATGACAAGGAAATTTGCTTGGCTCGGATTTGGGATGGGACTGTCTGAGTTTGCCGTCGACTGGAAAATAAGGAAAGGGCCAAGTCTGTCGAGTCATTATTATTGAATGTTCAATAGAGTCAAGTTATCTCTCGAGTCTGTTGAGTTATTATTATTGAATGTTCTATGGAGTCAAGTTATCTCTCGAGTCTGTCAAGTTATCAGCCAAGTCAGTCTAGTCATAAGTAAAGTCATTCTAGTCTGTATGATTGAATGTTGAATCGGAGGCTTTGGCGACTTGGTATGCGCTGCACCCTGGGACGCCTGCTCCTGTGACTGCGGCAACTCAGCGCGCCTAGGATGACGTGGGCTCCAAGGCGTCGGTGCATCGTTCAGTTGAAGGTGCTACTGGTGTGGATCTGGCCCGACTAAAGGCGGTTTCCGGAGGTGGAGTCCGGGTCTTGGCTCCACGCGCTTCCGTCACCCCACCTAGGAACTCTACTGTTCAACGACACTTTGCGTGTGTCGGTGGCACTGCGCTTGGGCTGCAATGTTTGCGAACCATACAAATGCATTTGCGGCTCCAAGGGCATCACACTCTGAGTTGCTGCCGGTGTGCAGGTAGATTTCCAGGGCACCACGCCCTCAACGATATCATTCACAGCAGAGCTCTTGTTTCTGCAAACGTCCCATGTGTGCTCGAACCACCCGGCATCTGTCGCACGGATGGTAAGCGTCCTGACGACTTAAGTGCCGTGGCGGAACGGATGTGCTTACTGTGGGATGCAACCTGCGTATGTAAGTACTTTCGCCGCTAGCCACTTGGAACGCACGACACCATGTTGCCGGGGCGGCTGCAGAGTTTGCGGCCATTAGAAAGGAGAAGAAGTATAGCGCGTTTCGAGACGGATATATATTTACTCCGTTTGCGGTGGAGACAGCGAGGAGCTGGAGTGCGGATTCACGTTGATTTGTGAGGGAGATAGGGCATCGCCTAGTTCAGAAGGGTTTTGACTCCCGCTCTGGATCGTTCCTGGTCCAAAGGCAGTCCATGGCCATTCAGCGCGGAAATGCAGCCAATGTTATGGGCACCTTTGCACCGGAAATGACGAGGAACGGGTTATTTTAGGTAATGTATTGTTTCCTAATTATGTAATACTAGCTTTGGCTTGCGGCTTCGCCTGCGTGAACATCGTTTTTATGACTGTCTTCGAGGGCAAGTGGTGCACGAGCCGCAAGCGTGGATATGTTAATTTAGTAAATTATGTCATTTCCCAGTCAAATTTTCCGCTCGACTATTCATTGGGGATAGTTGTTCGGTATGATAAGTAGAAGCCCCAGATAACGGATCCCACACCAATTTTGTTACCGTGTTCACAATGTTTTTAATGTTTTAAAAACCACTGTTAATCTTAGTTTGGCTCTCAAAATAGCCAGTATTCGGAAAGCCAAGCTGAGATTCAAGTTTTACCACCAAAATACCTAGAAGAACCGGAAGCAGGTTCAAAATACACTTTTATCTTAACGCCCAATTCGCGATTTTAACCGGACGCAGGTTAAAAATACACTTTTATCTTAACGGCCAATTCTCAATTTTAACGGGACGCAGGTTAAAAATACACTTTTTATCTTAACGCCCAATTCTCGATTTTAACCGGACACAGGTTCAAAATACACTTTTATCTTAACGGCCGATTCTCGATTTTAACCGGACGCAGGTTAAAAATACACTTTTATCTTAACGGCCAATTCTCAATTTTAACGGGACGCAGGTTAAAAATACACTTTTTATCTTAACGCCCAATTCTCGATTTTAACCGGACACAGGTTCAAAATACACTTTTATCTTAACGGCCGATTCTCGATTTTAACCGGACGCGGGTTAAAAATACACTTTTTTCTTAACGCCCAATTCTCGATTTTAACCGGACACAGGTTAAAAATACACTTTTATCTTAACGGCCAATTCTCGATTTTAACCGGACGCATGTTAAAAATACACTTTTATCTTAACACCTAATTCTCGATTTTAACCGGACGCGAGTTAAAAATACAATTATATCATAACGCCCAATTCTCGATTTTAACCGGACGCAGGTTAAAAATACACTTTTATTTTAACGGCCAATTCTCAATTTTAACGGGACGCAGGTTAAAAATACACTTTTATCTTAACGCCCAATTCTCGATTTTAACCGAACACAGGTTAAAAATACACTTTTATCTTAACGGCCAATTCTCGATTTTAACCGGACGCAGGTTAAAAATACACTTTTATCTTAACGCCCAATTCTCGATTTTAACCGGACGCAGGTTAAAAATACACTTTTATCTTAACGCCCAATTCTCGATTTTTAAATTTTTATTACTTTTCTATACTTTCAAATAAGTTTAAAAAAAATGGGTTCAATTAAAATTAAAGGTCTTAAAGTCACCGATTTTGGTGTGTTGGTTTCATTCAACATTAACTATTTGTTTTCGAGAAATTTTGCAATTAATGCCAAAAACACATCTACAGTATATTTTTTTACATCTAAAGTGGTAATATTTTTAAAATTCTATTCAATTAAATAGTTTTTTTATTACTTTAAGTATATTATATATTTAAAAAATATAGCTTTACACTTTCAATAATTTGAATTGAATATTGTCATTTGACCTAGGCCTTAAGAGGGTTTTCACATTGGCCGATCGGATATCGATGTTGTCGGCCGAAGCGCCGATATCTGGACAAGTGTAATGTATCTATGAATATAATAATAACACCTTTCACACTGTCCCATCGATATCGGTGATTGGCACTGAAACGGTCATATCGTATCGACAGGAAGTCTGTATATAGCCGTACGGAACGATACCGGAAGTAGGTATCTTTTTTATCGGATACCAGCAATCGGCTATCACTGCGAATCACTAACGAATCGGACAGTGTGGAAACGCATGAATCATGAATGAATCAATTCATGAATCTCGGATTTCAATTTTTCTATGTAAATTGTAAAAAAACACCACCATACTAATTAATTTGTCAAGTGCAACCAGTACAGAAAAATAATTTTACAGAATGAATGGTTTCTGGCCACCCTCATCCTTAGTAAAATTATAAATGTGTTTGTTTGTTACGTTTTCACGCTTCAACACCTCAGCCAATCTTGACGAAATCTCGCATGGAGGTAGCCTGTGTCACGGGGAAAGACATAAACTACTTTTTTAGTCTAATGCAGTTCCTTAGGGACCTCAAAAAGCCTTTTTTTGGTTGATTTTTTTAAGATCGCAATGGAGAAACGGCGGTTTGTTGTGATTTTTTGGTCAGAGATGGTTGAGGGGGTTGGAAATGACAAAGACTACTAATCAACAGCCTGAGACAGTTGCTGAGGGATTTAGGGAAAACTCTTTTCCGAGCTCGCGCACGTAGGCGTCGCAACGGAGCAACGGATTAACTTTTTTTTGGTGCACAGGAATTATCCCCCCTCTTTATTTTATCACCGGACGACCCGGCGCGGAGGGCGTTTCCACCCCTTTGTCGTTAATGTTCCACCTTTTCGCACGAAGCGTTTCGCTTCTTCGTTCATTAAGCAAAAGGCCACGGAATGGAATTCCCTGCCAGCGTCTGTATTCCCCGATTCATATAATTTAGGAACCTTTAAATCGAGAGTGAATAGGCACTATTTGAGCTTGCGTGTTACATCCTTGGCTGCATCGGCACTTACCATCAGGTGTGTTGCAGCCAACAGCGCTCAAATTTTTAATTTAAAAAAAGTTGAGGGGGTGGGAAGTGACATAGACTGCTGGTCAGAATAGCCAGACTTAGTTCCCGAGGGATCTGGAGTAAATTCCTGCCTACACTCGCGAGCCGCTTGCGGCTCGCACACCACTCGCCCTCAGAGACAGTCATAAAAATGATGTTCACGCGGGCGAAGCCGCGGGCAAAATCACAAAATCTTGTAAGTATATTTGTATAAGTCATATAAGAAAAACAACAAAACCTAAAGAGAAAACATAAAAATCGATCGTTGTAACCGAATTCCTAGCTTCCATGGCGATAGCCTTGCCTCCGAAGATATTATTCAATTAAGTAGCCAAAGCCACAGAAATGGCTGCCATTTCTTCGGTACCATTGTAACTGTCTCGTCTGGAAACCGGATAGATTTATTGCTTGTAAGAAGCTTTTTCTAGGGGATGTCAACGGTACAATATTAATGTTTCGGAGTGATTGCAAACTGTATTGATGTTCGCCGATAGATTGGCATTGTGAGGGGCTTTCAAAGCCTTAATTCGTATTACAAGCAAGTCCAACGACCACTGATGCCTCTCTCTCTTACCGTGAGGCAGAATTAACCATGCTGCCCAAGGTATAGACGGCGATTGCCTGGTGCAGCATTTAGCATCACCCGCTGTCACCGCATAGCCCATTTAGATTTACAACCACGGACTTGTGTTATAAGTCTTTCATTACACATCTGATCTGGAATCGTATGAACAGGTTTGCTCATTGATACTTCTAAGATTAGACTCTAGAACTCGGGATAAGAAAACTAAAGGTTCCAAGTAAGTAAGTACACATACACACACACTCACACACACGCACGCTCGCGCGCACACACACAAACACATCATCATCAGTCAGCGTATTGAATGTAGGTGATGTACTCGCCGCTGATATTGATACCGAGTCCACCTAGGCCAAAAGCTTAAAAACATCTTTTAGTGGGGCGGTGAACAGTTTCGGAGATATAACGTCTCCCTGTTTCACCTCTCGCTGCAGCCGGATAGGTTCTGAGTTTTGATACTGGAGGCGAACCGACATGGTGGCGTTTTCATATAAACTCTTCAGTGCCTCGATATATCGATAGTCAATTTGGCACCGCTGTAGAGACTGTAACACAGCCCAAGTTTCGGCGGAATCAAACGCTGACAAATCAAAGACCGAAGCGAAGTCTACGAACGCCAAGCATAGTGGCTGATTGTACTTTTCGGTCTTCTGTATAATCGGCCGCAGCGTATGTATGTGTTCTATGGTACTAAAGACACATTAACACACACACACACAAAACACAACACAACACATTCCGGTCACAAACCCAATCTAGTTAACCTGCCAGTTGTACTTACCTGTGGATTTTGGGACAGTTAAACTCCTATGAGTCTATGTCTATACATAGACATTTTTTATTGATAATTATACATTACAAGTCAAAACATTACTGAAGAGTATAAAAAAAACATAGCCGCGTACCGTTCGTCAACGCTCTTGATGTATCTGATAAGTAATTATAGGATGTTGTAATGTGGACAAGTCAACTCAGAGTTGAGGCGTATGAAAGCAAAAACGCCACTCTCCAAAAGTTTGGAAAAATCAAATGCCGAAAATGGATTTGGATTGATTTGAAATTCCTTTGGACAGTGTCATTTTTGCTTCTCACTTCACTTTTTAAATCGATTTTTTTATGGGACGGTGTGAACTTTGCACCTCTACTAAGATTAATCAATTAGATCAATTATTTAAAAAAAAAAGGAAACAAGATGCCACACAAAAGACGCAAATCTTGATAAAAAGATTATGTGCGTTTATTGTTAGTTGCACAGCTCGCAACTTGAGCGTCCGCCCCCGTGGCGTAATGGTTAGCCCATTCGCTTCAGGAGGTCGCGGGTTCGATTCCCGGTGGGGTCAACTTGTAAGACTCGGTTTGGTTGGTGGTAGGGCATTTTATAAGCCCGCCTGGCTAGCTACCACCATCTTATCTAAGTCTTGCCGCCAAACATCAGTGTTAACAATATTGATGTGTTCCGGCTTGAAGATAAGATAGACAGTTTCCCCATTGCGTTGGGGAATCTTGGTAAGCCCGCTTCCATCTTCGGCATCATCGTCACTTTCTATCAGGTGAGATGATGCCGAGGGCTTACCAATTGTGAATAAATAAAAATGATTCCAAGACGCTCCTACAGATGACATTAAAGGTATTTTTTTTTAAATAGACAGTGGCGTTTTTGCTTTCATACCTCCAGTTAACAAATCTATGAGCTCGGAGTCTAGCAGAAGTATTTCAAAAGGTTTTTTTTGTATTTTATAGTCTTCTCCTTCTTCTAATTTAGATGCTGCACGTTGGGGTGCATTTGGCTGAGAATACATTTTACTACCACTGGGACCTATCCACAGTTGCAATCCTTCAGCTGATGGAATTTTATAAGGGAAGCAAAGAGTAAAAAACCGGTAAAGTGCGAGTCAGAACCGCGCACCAAAGGTTCCGTACCATCATACTAGATGGCGCTAGTTTCTTCACGTTTAAAAAAAAAAACGTTTCTTGTATGGAGACTATCCCTTGTCTAATTTTTTGTATTTGTTCTTGTAGCGGCAACAAAAATATATCATCTGTGGAAATTTCAACTGTCTAGCTATCACGGTTCATGAAATACAGCCTAGTGACAGACGGACAGACAGACGGACGGACAGCGGATTCTTAGTAATAGGGTCCCGTTTTTATCTTTGGATACGGAACCCGAAAAATATTAATTCCATTTTTTTTGCGATTTGACCCTAATCTATATTCGTTGGGGAATGTTGTGGAATCACAAGTGAAATAAAATTCTCAAGAGGATTGTGAAGCTGCGACTTCTAATACAAACGGCGTTAAAGATTTTCACCTCTTAAATGTTAATCGATTTGGACCAATTTTTGATAGGCACAACAAAAGCTAGGCTTATTTATCGTACGTTTTTGTTTTTTCGATAAAGTTAATAAGTATAATTTTATTGTCGTTCACGTGTTTTCATACAAAACTAATTTCAGCCATTTATTGTTTTTTTTTAGAATCAATCAGTAATTTAAAAAACGAAATGTGCCTAGCTTTTGTTCTGATTGACAATCTATCAAAAATTGGTTCAAAGCGGTTAACATTTAAGAGGCGAAAATCGTGAACTCCGTTTGTATGAAAAGTCGCAGCTTCACAATCCTCATAAGATGGTTGGTAAAGTCATCAATCTACAAACAATTAAACTTTATCAGGTAATAGATTACCTAGTTTCTAAATTATCTACAGGATGTTACAAAATTGGTGTAGGTCCCGTTGAACGGGGTTTGTACGCGTCATACTGAACAACTTTTTTTCTATGACATCGCAAACATCTTTTTCAACTCTTCATACAAATCGATCAGCTGAGCGATCAATTTTATGAATTTTTGTATGGGGCGGGGGGTCCAATTTAAAAAAAAAATGTCTATGGACCCCTTGGGGAAAGTTGTTCAGTATGATGAGTAGATACCCCAGTTACCGGGATCTAAACCAATTTTGTTACACTCTGTATAACCAACTTTGTATTAGAAGTTCAATTTTTTTTGTAATTTCAGCAAAGTCGTAGAGTAGAACTAAAGTTATTCAGTACGATGAGTAGAATCCCCAGTTGGCAATCCTACACCAAGATTTAAGATTCAAGGTATTCAAAATAGGTGCAAATTACACTCTTTCTGATAGTCATAAAATAATAATGACATAATTTGTTTGTGAAAAATTAGGAAATAAACAATCATTAGTTATTAATGTCAAGACTCAATCCTTGAAATAAACCAGATTATGTCATTAGAACATAAAAACAATATGTCACGAAAAGTTATACATAAAAATCATTCAATGTCATTGTTTTCACAAGAGTAGGCCTGTTCACACGGACAGCACCCGGTCACGAGTATAACGAGAGAGTCACCAATTTTGTTACACCCTGTACAATATTGTATTCGTCCCACCTGTATTAATGCCAACAGCAATTAGAACCTTCGGTATGTTGGACGCGACCCGCGACATACGCTATTTAGAACCGCGGTTACTCTGAAATATTGATCCTGGGTTTAGTTCAGCCGCATTTCGCGACCAAAACGCACAGTTTAAACCTAAAACGTCCAGTTTATTTACAGCTTTAACAATGAAACGAATGACCCGTGACGCAACCGGCCGGAAGATGGCACCGAGACTCACTATAAACAATAGCGAACGGAGCGAAACGACAACAATAATTTTGAGGCAAAAACCGGGATATCTTCGCGAAAAATGGGGCTAAAAACAGCCGGACCGGTCCAGCCATCACTTGGTCCATTTAACGTAAATAGTTGCATCGTACCAGGAGTGCATAGGATGGGGGAGGTTTTAAAACACGATTTATTACACATCGAAGGCTTAACCGCCGCCTCACGCTGCGTCGCTGGTACCTGTGTAGGCTGCCTCTGCGCAGCGGGAGGCTACTTTGACGGCGCGCGATCTGGTCTGGGCTTCGATTCCTGACGTCTATTAAAAGCTGGTTATATAGGGTGTATTAAATTCTGTGCAGTTATGATTTATGCTGATAAAATTTTTGCTATTGATGCTGTGATATTTGCTGTGAATTTTCTACCTGCGTTCTATTTACATTTGTTTTTCATCAAGTATGGTCATACTTCTACCCATCATACTGAACAACTTTATGGCAAAAATCTTTTTCAACTCTTCATACAAATCGATCAATTTTGTGCATTTTTGTATGGGGGTCTAATTTTTTTACAAGCTTTTATTTAACTTGCAATGTAATGTATGTTTGTTCGAGTGGAATCTTGTAAGTTAAATTTGACCAACTTCGTGGTTTCCAATTGAGCTGAAATTTTTCCTGCATATGTATATCGCGTCACAATGCAAAATCAAAATTTTTTTTAGGTTTTTGGAAATTTTTTTAGAATTAACTTAGGGTTAAAGGCTTTCTATTCAGATAAAATGTTCTTTATTCAAAACCTCATCAAGGCTTTTAAGATGCATAAAAGTTGTTAAATTCAGACAGTCTACATTACATTATTTCTATAAGCCTTTTAAAGGTTTTGTATCTTTGTTTTTATCTTTGTATCTTAAGTGACAGTG